>OZ024724.1:6726250-7360833 GCA_964016875.1 Fallopia convolvulus | reverse complement strand
TTCTATTTATGTCATTTCTATTATTGTTTTGATTTATGGGTTTGGGCCTAACGTTGGGCCACTTGCATGTGTAACCCTAGTTAGCCCCCACGCCTCTTTAGGGTTTTCAAGGAGCTCCTCTATAAATATGAGCCTCCTCTATTGTTTTCTTCACGCTTTGATTAATATACCGAATTGCTGTCGAGATTACTCCAGAAGTATTTACTAAGGGCGTCAACCAATTTCTCTTCTCATCCCATATTCATCAGTTCTCCCTCAAAAGAGAGCACCTTCTCATCCTTTCAATTCTCTTCTCACCAAAGTCTAGTCGATTCGACTCTAAAACCTATCCAACCGTGCGTGAGACGACCATTTACGAGTCCATTTTCGATCCTCTCGTGAATCCTTCAACGGGGTTCACATTTTTTGATGCGATCAAGCCCACCTATACCCACCTTCCCGGCCTGCCTCCGGCGGCGATCTGACCAGTGGGCCAGCCTCTAGTCTGCCTCTGGCGGCGATCTGACTAGTGGCGCTCAATCACATGTCATGGGCTGCAGCCCATGCACCCCAACCTACAGGAAGGTTCCACACCTTTTAATCCTGCAGGGTGTTGGAGGCAGGATTTGAACCCAAGACCTCCCTTTATCAAGGTGGGATCCTTCACCTTGACAACCAACTCCACTGCAGGCAGTAGAGTTGGAGGCAGTAGAGTTGGTTGTCAAGGTGAAGGATCCCACCTTGATAAAGGGAGGTCTTGGGTTCAAATCCTGCCTCCAACACCCTGCAGGATTAAAAGGTGTGGAACCTTCCTGTAGGTTGGAGTGCATGGGCTGCAGCCCATGACATGTGATTGAGCGCCACTAGTCAGATCGCCGCCAGAGGCAGACTAGAGGTTGGCCCACTGGTCAGATCGCCGCCGGGGGCAAGCCGGGAAGGTGGGTACAGGTGGGCTTGATCGCATCAGCACCGCTCCCTACAAAGCAGGTTCGAGCCCCGGAAACCCGCGACCAAAAAAAACGCATTATGAAAACTATTTTAATGCATCAAATTTAGTTTTACATGATTAATCGGAGACAAAAAAAGTCGATTTGTGATTAGTTTTCTTATTACAATATTTTTTGTCCACACACGAGGCAAGATCCTATAGGGCTTAGGTATGAGGTGTCCTAGTGGTAGGACACATGGGAAAATATTGGGAGGCCCTAGGTACAGTCTTTGCCTTCGTCCCTTCAATTTGGTGAAAAATCATGTCTCATCATTGAAAGGCATGTGGTCTTATAAGTGCTAGCCCATGCCAACAAAGGCACTTCCTAAGAGGTTATCCATCCCGGTTGTGTCCTCGTCCTTACACGCTTAATTTTAGAGTTCTTTGTAGTTACTCGAACCCTTAAAAAAACTCTTGTTGACATAAGTAGTACCTAAATCCCTTAAAATGTATTAGGGTGTTACAACCCCCCCCCCCCCCCCCCTTCCCCCATTTAATCAATTGACGTCTTCATCAAGGCCCAACCACCGTCCTCTTGGTCGAGTCATTGTTCTCCAAGCCAAGTGCACTCGTAACCTATAGTCATCTCAGATATCATTTGTAAGGCATGGGGCCTTATAAGTGCTATTCTATGCCAACACAGAGATTTCCGAAAAGGTCACCCATTCTGGTTGTGCTCTCGCCCCTGCACGCTTAACTTTAGATTTTTTGTGTACACACGAATCCTGAAAAAAAAAGAGCTCTTATACGTTGACATAGGTAACACCTTTATAAACGATTAAGGTAACACCTTAATCGTTTATAAATTATTAGAGTGTTACAACCATTTTTCCATTAGATCAAGTAGGTCGATATAAACCAATTTAACTTGTTCTTATACTTTGCAAACTAGTTTAGGAATGGGTATTTACTATCAAAGAGTCCTTGGTGAAAACGAAAACGAAAACGAAATCCTTATGTCGATCGCAATTGGTGTAAAAACCGTTACACACCCCTTTATTGAGTCTCTCTCTTCACCACTTGTCCAAAATCTCATCTTTCTATATAAATCACATTTTCCCAACAATATACAGTAACACAGGGAAAAGGCTGTAATATTGACCGGTCCATTTACGGACGTTATAACAGTATAAATTCCCGTAGGACCAATCAGCAAATACCTCAAAGTGCTTCTTCTAGAGAAATTGGCTTTTTAAACAGAATCAGAACTCGAGGAACATTACCAAACCCACCGCCAAACTGGAACCTCCCTTCTCTTCAAAAAACCGAATCCCTAGAAATCGATTTTCATTTTTGTATTTTCCCCCCTCTTTCACAATCTCGATCGATTTCGCTTCCGATTGATCAATCTCCGCCAGATCTGCACTCAATGGAGGAGGATCAACGGCGCAATTGCGGCGGAGTCGATACCGCGGCTGCCGATTCTCAGCTCTCGGAGGACGAGAAGATCGAGAGGTTCTACGCGCTGATCAGAAACTACAAGGAGGCTCGCGATCGCCAGAGGATCGAGCGTGGAAGATCGTCGTCCGCGGAGGAGAAGTTCGAGAGCGACGGGAATGAGGACGATGAGAGATGGAGGAGGAACAGGAAGAAGATCAAGGTCGGAGATCGGGAGCAACCGAGCTGGATCCCGGCGTTTAAATGGGAGGATTTCAATATCCGACGTCCTCTGGTGAATTTTCCGGCCGATAACAACGGTAAGAGCAGCAGCGTGCGCGGCGATGTGAAAGATCCGCCGCCCGTGCCGGCGGAGATTGACGGTGGCGGATTGAACCTCAAACTTAGACTCTGAATTCGTAATTGACCGTTTCTCTAATTTTAATATTCCAAAAACTTGTTTATTATAATGAATTAATAAACAAGATGACAGTAGAAAACACATGGCGGTCCTTTTTTATTAATTTACTTGCAGAATCTGAATATTTTAATCGGAGATTTTGAGGAATTTTCCTGCACTGCCTCATTATTTTATTTTATTTTATATAAGATGGAGCGCACAATTAGCTTCTTGAGTTAAATTCCTCAGGGCCTAATCTCTCTTATTTAGGTATAATCATAGATGATATTAGACTCTACTTGCAAGTACTCATGTATCTCATCGTTGTAATGTTGTAGCATATTTTATTGCTCGTTTATGACCGTTATGAACAAGTACTATAGATGAATGATCTTTGTTCTTTTGTTCTTATTGATTTTTTGAGTGTATATAGCAATTCTTTCCCCATGTGTACCAAACCGTATTGAGTGGTTGTGGACATATGCTGAAGAAGGATTGGCCAGCCATGATAGCGATCAAGGTAAAGAGCGTGAAGATTTTTGATTTTTATTTTATTTAATTTTTCTTCAACAGATTGTTACTCCCTTTTGCCTAAGGATCGAGTAGATAAATCTCTTTACACTTATGTGTTGAGCTCTCATTCAACTTTATGTATCTATTGTTTGATTGATGGTTTAAGTGAGGGTGCAACATATTTGCTCATTTTCTAATTGTGTTGTGTGGACGACTTTGAAGAGGTATGCTTTAAATAATAAAACAATAAATTATCATAGAGGACTAGAAAGGTCAATGTGAAATATCATAAACCTCTTAAAATAAGGCAGTCTGATTTATATGGAGTATTTTTTATATATATTTATGGTCAAACGGACCCAAAATGAGAAGGGAGTAGTAAGGGAAGTGGGGTTCCTTGCCAGACTTGTCAAATGGGTCGGGTTTGGCTGGATTCGGGTTAGTCGAGTTTGGGTAATGAACGGGTTCAATTTACGGGTTAATCGGCTTCAATCTTTGCATGTGTTTGTGTTGGTTCAAGTTGACCAATGGGTAAAGAGTGTTAGTTTTTTATAATATTAAAGTATTATTGTAATTAAATGCTACTCCCTCCGTTTCACAATACTTGTTCTTAAAGCCTTTTATTTTTGTTTCAAAATAGTTGTTCATACAAAATTTTTACCCATATATACCCCTAATAATTATACTACCCCACATTAATTATACATACACTTCTCCCAAAAAGTGAAAAAAAGTACAAAAAGAAGAGCATTTAATAGGGGTATTTTGGGCAAAAAAAATTTCCCTTAATATGTGTGAAACTTTGTCTATGAACAAGTATTTTGAAACGGAGGGAGTATTGTTAACAATAAAAAATTATTTTATATATTTTAATATAAATTATTAAGGAATATTTAAAATAAATTGTATACTTTTTTAAAGGAAAAAATAAGTCATGTCAACCTAGGAGGTTCAAGTCAACCGATTCTAGTCACTCTCTGACCGACTAATTTTCTAGTTAGTTTTCGACAAAAGAATTAAAAAAATTATTAACTAAACTCAAAAAAATAATTATTTTATAAATTTTACCACCCATCACCTTTTTTCAACCAATGAATGAATAACATTAATTAATAAAAACACATTCCAATAACAATTCTCATAACCCACTCCTAATTAATTGCCTGAAAAACCTAAAACGACATAAAATGGATCAAATTTGAAGGGCTAAAACGTCAATTAATTTGAATTGGAGGAAGTATATATATTGCCTTCTTAATTATGTCAAAGTTTTGTGACTTTATATTTAAAGCTGTTGAATTTAAAGTTTTACTTTTTATACTTACAAAATGTTGAGACCAAATAAAGTTCTCACATTTTCAATCAAACCACTCCAATTGCCAAGTAATTAATTAGTGAGAAAACAATACAAGAATCCAACAGCTAGGAGAGAGTCAAGTGTTTTGTTTACTCTTATTAATTAGGGATAGAAATGGATTAGGTTATAAATATGTGAGAACTTTATTTGATTGAAAATGCATGCTCATTTGCTAATTAGGGATTGAAAATGTGAGAACTTTAATTAGGGAGAGAGAGTCAAGTGTTTCATCCAACTAGTCAATCATCATAAAATTCATTATTTATTAACCGTTTATCTATCATCCCTCGGATTTTTGGGTGGATTGGGGGAAATAAACGAGTGTTCTATAATTTATTCTATGTATTTTTTTGGTCTAGCCAATCGAAACACATATAAAAATTATATTATAGTATAAAAAATACTTGTGTAATGTATAAAAACTACAAAAACAAATATAAAGATAAATAATTATCCAAAATCTAACCTATTAAGAAAAGAACAAATAGTTGAAATTTATAATCTATGTATATATATAAAAGACGCAAGAAATAAGGCAACCACGTTGTGCTACCTAGGATTTTCCTACGTGTCGTTTCCACGTTAAGCCACCTAGGATTTCGTCACGTAGGATTTTTTATTTTGAGAATTTATATATATTGATATTCTTTTAGGATAATATAGAAATAGTATAAATTAATCAAGGAAATATTCTATCTAAAATAAAGATGTTAACTAATGTTAAATATTTGATATGATAATTTATTTAACTTAAAAATATTATATCTAAAATAAAATAAACTATAAAAGCATTAAATATTTGGTAAAATATTATTGATGAATATTATTTATAACAATTTATTTAAGTTATTTTTTCTATCACAATATAAATTATCCGCCACATAAGATTTTACCATGTGCCACCTAGGATTTTTCGTACATGTCATTCTCACAATTTATATATATTGAAAAGATTCTATCTAACATAAAATAAACTATATTTTATATTTGGATAGATTCTGAGTATATAATTGATTAACAATTGATTACATTATCTTTATCTATATATCTATTTCTATAAAAGTTTTCTTATATCAAATTATGATAAAAAAAATAAAAAAAATTACAGGATGATAAAAATTACATTATCTATCTCTTTTAATCCATTTATGATGTCAAAGATTTTTTTAAAAATTAAATTTTGGTTAAAAATCTGTCTATAACTATATAATATTAAAGTAGTATCTTTTTGAGCCACCACATTGACTTTGACCCAACTTTATTTTTAAAATTTTAACTTTTATTTATATTACTTTATCTTTTTCAAATATGAGCATTATATTAAAATAAATATGATCATACTTAATATGAGTCGTAGTCGTGCATGACACGACGGATATAACTAGTACTATACATATTCAATACAACAACTATAAAAATAAACCATTATCTAAAATCATCCGTCATCAATTTATCACCCAACTTAGATCGGATTTTTATTAGTATATTCAGATCGGGTATGTGAATGAATTAAACCTCCTCCATGATTTTCATCGCTACTGTTAATCCTGTTTCCCTGCTGGTACACCTAATTTCTAGCCCCTACAACACGCACCTCTCGTGCAATGACCAATTCTTAAATGATGTCAGCTTGTGACGTCATTATATCATTCGTCATCCGCGTGATGTACATCACATGACGTTTCGCTTCGTGTCTCTTTCTTCTTCGTACTCATGTGCGGTAGTTGGATATATATGATGGCGCTAGTCTCCTTCCTCGTCGATTTCTGTCATGGTTTCAATTATTAAAATTTATGATAATGTTATCAATTACTACTATATAGCTAGTCGAAAGACTCGAAACACATTTCTGTGTTTGAAAAACAATTCCATGTGTATGGGCTGGATTTATTTATAATAGTAGTAGTACAGATGTGAATGCTATTGAACACGTACTTTGAATGCACGTTAAATTTTTTTTTTTTTTTTTGATTAGGTAAGAATTAGGAGGCACCTCTTACGGGGGGTGTCCTAGAGCATCCTTACGGATGAGAACATGAAGTTCTGAATGATTCGTTATGGACTCGTCGGGGAGACTATGGCCCAATTTAGCAATTTTATCGGCCACAGCGTTACACTCCCTAGGAGTATGATTAATCCTAATATCATGGCCTCCAGAGATGGAGACAAGGGTGTCGGAGATTATTAGTTCAATCTCCCAAAGACATTTAGTTAATCCTTTGACCGCGTTTATGACTTGGAGGTTATCCCCTTCGATTTCAACACGTCTTAGATTTCTGTTTCTCACCTCCCGGATAGCTTCTCTAAAGGTTAGGGCTTCCGCCTTGAGGACTGAAACTTTGCCAAAGTTACACGCTCTCAGGTCGATAACTTGACCCAGGTGGTTCCTTATCACAATTCCTCCTGTTGCTTGGTTGTTGGAAAGCCTAGACGCATCAAAGTTGATTTTCACTTGATCTTGTCTTGGTTTTTTCCATGTTTCAGGCCTCTTTCTCCGTTTGTTTTTTGTGCATGGTTGTTTTGTCTTATTAATTTCTTCATCTTCGATCCATTGTCTTGCCATTTCCCAATTTTTTATTTGATTTCGAATAATTGTGTATACGACTACGAGTAAAAGAATTTTAGTGCGCTTACATAATTGTTCAATTGGATCATAAACAAATATTGTTGATCATGTGTATATTTCAAAGTTAAATAACCTTTAAATAAAACTATACATTCGTTTATCATGATTAGAATTAGGGTATAAAGAGGGGAATTATTCGATGACATGATCACAAAGAGTTTAAATTTCAAGATGTTTTCTTGTAAACTATTATAGGACTCTCAACTATTCTCGTGGTCCTAATAGAAACTCAACTAGAGGTGTCCAAATTCCAATAATCGTAATTTCAATTAATCAATGTTCGATCGGTTAATTGTAACTTTGGTTAGTTTAAATCATGAATCGTAAATGAATTGTCAATCTCACTTACTCGAAGTTCGGTTAATTAATTTTTCGATTCATTTTTTCCCGTTTATGTAATTTTACCTTAAATCTAAAATGATAAGTTTTGAATAAAAAATATGATCGAGCTTGATTTTTAGTTTAAAATGTGTACTTGTATCAAATTGTTTTGGTTATCATGTTTTTTTTTGTAGAAAGTTTTGGTTATCATATTGTGTGTGTGTGTGAAATCAAACACAAAAAAAAAATTCCACTAAATTTAATAAGCGAGTCCCATATATATCAAGGAGAAGTGGAGAAGTAGTGTATGAATTGTTAAAATTTATATGGGAGAGCCAAAGATTCAAACTAGGCCAGCACCTTGAAGGTTATAGAGTTTTAACCACTAAAACAAAACAAATATAACTGATATTTGAAAAAAAATACTAACATATTTTCGGTTTTTTATTTTTCGGTTAGCCATTATACTCAAAGTCGTCGTGAATCACAACCGAACTAATAATCCAAAAACATTTTCTGTTCGATTACCCAAACTGAAACTTCAAAAAAAATTAGTTTAGTTATAACATCACTAGTACAAAAAATATGTTTTATCCCGGTTCCGTGTGTTAATATATCCCGGTTTTGAACTGTGATCTTGTTTGGGGATAAAAAGCATAGGGTGACGGAACCGTGATATTTGATAGGTTTTTATCACAGTTTTATAACCGTGATAAAAAGCCTAAATATCCGATATAAAAAAAAGGCACCCGCTCCCCTAATTGAAGCATATGTCACGGGTCAGAACCGTGATATTTGTTACGAATTGAAATTTCACGCTTATTATTTCAGGTATATATCTCGGTGACGAACCGGGATATAAAGCTATGTATTTTCCCGACATTATTCTATTTTCCATTTAACTTGTATCAATTACTTTACATCCGTATTAAACCTTTGCTTTGTCAAACATAAATTGTAAATCCAATCAATCACGAGATTATGGCTCCGTTCGGCAATGGGTAGTTGATGTAGTTCATTTGAATTTATGGAGTTGATGGAGTTGATAGTAGTTGATATATTACAAAAAATATAAAGTTGGGGGAGGTACATTATGTAGTTGATGTAGTTGATTTGGGGGTAGTTGAAATTTTTTTGACATTGCCGAATGGAGCCTATATGCCGACAAAATTAATTAATGGGTTGAGATCAGGTGAGGAAGACTCTTACCGTAGATAATTAGGAGGATCCTTAACCGTTAGATCTGACTTTTTAAAGATTAAGATTAATGAAGAAGTTGTTCATTGGGAAATAATAAAAATCTAAAAATTAATTAATTTTGGTAACAACGTAAATTATGGGATTTGATTTTCATTATCTTTACCTAATATTCTAATAGCCCTAGTGTTCATTCCAATCATCGGTCTAAACAATCGTCTCTCCCGATTTGAGAGAACTCACCTCGTTTGTATCGTCCTCCTCAAATCAACTACCAACACATTGTTGTTCAAATTGACTTGTTCACTAAATAATAATTTGTTGTTCATAAGCCAATACAATATTGTTCAAGTATTATGCCATAGTAAAAAAATTATTTTCGTTTTTCATATATTGTTGTTCAAAATGATAAGGTTCATTGAATAATAAATTGTTGTTCATATCAATCAACTTACTTGTTCATTGAATTACATACTATTATTCATATGCTAGCACATTATTTTGTTGTTCAAACTTACTTGTTCACTGAATAATAAATTGTTGTTCATATGCCATCACAATATTGTTCAAGTATTAGGTCATAGTAAAAAAAAAATTACTTACATTGTTCATATATTGTGGTTCAAAATTATAAGGTTTATTGAATGATGAATAAGTATCTAATTTCGATTGAGTAAATGCAATGAACAAGTATTACGCATAAATGAACATCTATTTAATAAATCATGAACAAATAAAATTGGATATTATGGAATTGTTCAAATGAACAATTATATGATACCAAATGAACAAATATATAAATTACAATGAACAATACTATGAACTGACATTGCAAACACATACGCCGCAAAAAACTAACGACGTAGAAGAGCCCTAACCTAGTTAGTAAAGGACTAGTATAACATTAGAAAAAAAACCTAAACTAGATGGTAAAGAACTAGTAAAATACAAGAACACAAAATCGGCATAATTGTGAAGCGTAAAAAATAATGGAAAAAAATAACGCTGCACAACTCGATACGTTGTTGAAGAAATTAGCTAAAAACCCTAATCTTCTTCATCAACTAAGCAATCCAAATCTGTAGAATTTGATAACAACCAACTCGGTCATTGCTCCTTCAATCGCCAAATACTCATTTTTTTATTGTTAGATATGGAGAAATAGAAAGATATCAGTAGTTATCAAGAGATTCACAAAGAATGAACAAGTTGATCTCACGTTTATTTTTTCCATAAATAAAATTGTCAGATCCTAGAATTACGTAACTTTATTTCTCTAATTTTTTTAAAATCATAATTAGCAATTAATCTCATTCCTTTAAAAAGCCAAATCTAATGGTTGAAACTCCTCCTAATTATGTAGGGTAAAAGACCTTCTCACCTGATCTCAATCCATTAATTATATATAGTTCATAATTCAAACATAGACAATACGTAAATTCAAATCAATGTATGAATCATCTAAACAACTGAAACAAAGTTGTATCTATTTGTAGAATACCCTATCTCTAGCTAAGATAATTAAGTCTGAATCCACAACAGTAGGTAGATCGAACCCGAATCCAATGCAAGCTCACAACGACCTGTAGATCAATTGAGTAGACAAAGCATGTTAGATCTAATGAATAATATATATGAAAATACCATTGTTGGCACTTACAGAAAAGATTTTTACCAAATCATCAGTAATTTCACTAAAGAATTCTAGCCACTCCACTTGAATTTGATGAATTTCTTCTTGGCTAAATATTTATTGTTTTGTGTAATACTGTAAATACAAACACAAGCTAAAATTTGTAGCGTCTATCAAGTAGATTTTGAAATTAAACAGTTATACTAAAAGATATCTTCCAGAAATAATGCACATTTTTTTTCTAATTTGCCTCCAATTGCAGAATCATGCAAAATAGGAACCAACTTAAGGACATTATATAATTCTTTCAAATAACCTAAACTATACCATATATGAAAAGACTGTACCTTGGTTATTCATATCCCTTTGTGATCTAATGAATACTCAATGCAACTGAAGTCCAAAATAATGCTTAATTTCATATTAAAATTAAGAACACTCAAATGGAAATGCAAAACCACGCATAAAGACTTTATTGAAATTAACAATAAACACAAAGGGATATGAATAGCCAAGGTACAATAAGATGGATCAATTTGTATCCAAACATGGAAACACATCAGGTCACTCAAAATTCAGTTCAATTATATGGTTTATTTTATATTTTAAGTGAGATATCCGAACTAAACTAAAATTTAAACTATAAAGCTGAATCAAAACACATCAAAGTTGTCAAAACAAGACAACTCAATTATATGAAGTTTCTTTTGAGGTTTTCAAACTTTGGCAAAAAAAAAGGTAAATCTGAATAAGGGATTTAGTGGATTGAAGTGAGAGTCTAGGGAAAATAAGATTAAGAATAAAAATGGAGTATCTTTCTAATTTTGGTTAATTATTTGTTCTAAAAAGTACGTACACAAATTGCTCAACAAGGCCTTGAGATCATAATGAATTTCTATAGTTGTTTATAACTGTGTTAAATTGATCAGAGTCCAACCTTGAAAATTCCAAGTGAAGTAATTATTTAAGAAAACTTAATCGATCATTTTATTGTCATCATCATCCCAAAACAGATTCACCCTAAATAGGACCCTAGTATTTAAGGTTGTTGCAGGTATACTTAATTCATACATATAACTAGCATTCTATATATGGTTCAAAGTTCAATGACATATATTGTATCACAAAATTTGTGGTTAATAGAAAGGAAAAAAAATAAAAAACTTTATAGAATGTGAACTTACTTGATGAAACAGTGTTGGGCAAAGTTGACTCTTAGTCACTTCTCTATCTAAACAGGAACTACACAATGAACATAAAAAAAACAGATTAAATTTCATAACTGCTAGATACATATTAATTTAGTAAAAATTAAATTTTGTTTTTGTACTAGCACATTCAACATTGCAATAAGCCAATAACTCATCTTTTTAAATCAAGTCACCCTAACAGGCAAATTCAAAACTAGTTCACCCAAAACTTGTTTAATCGTTAATACTTAACATTATTCACCATACATACTTATCCAAACCTATTTCTAGATTTCAAACTAGCTTTAACTTAAACTTCAAAAGCTACATAAAACTTTTCTTTTTTGAAAGAAAAAGGGCCAGCAAGCACTCTATATTTCTATGAATCATATGCAACTAAGCTACATAAAAAATGTGATTTAGGAGAGAACATTCCCAAAACCGAACTCTTGAATACATTGGATTCATGGATTGAGTTTCTCCTTCTCGTCTTTTTTAATAGCTTTGATTCCAATGGAGTGATGCATCTTGCTAATGTGATAATTGACCTAGTCAATGTCCACACACTTCTATTCTCTTATTGTATCTATCAAAGATCAAATAATACTCCCAAACATTATAATTAGTTCTATTTCTAGACTTAGTCTTAAATATCCCAGTCTGTGTTCTCCACTCATAAGCTCTAAAAGTCAATTGTAAGATGAGATTCAAGACCAGGCAGTTGATCATATCTGATCACATGATTATCTAGGGTACATGCTTTCTTAATTAATTGCAACTCAAAAAAAGCTAAAGAAGTCAAAATGTTCACAGATTTCGTGCTTTCATTCATAGATGCCAGAAGCAAATTTTCACACTGAGAAAAAGAATAACGATAAAGCAAATGTATTTCATACCAAAACACATTGTTTGATCTCTGATAGATACAAAAGAGAACAGAAGATAGCGTTCGTACCCAAACACTTTGTTTGATCTCTGAAAGATACAAAAGAGAACAAAGGAGAGCAAATGTGTTTCACACTGAGAAGAGAGTACACCGTGTTCTACGCGGGTGACTCCGATCGTCCACCCTACTCTCAGAAAGAGAGCGTTCGTCGCCGACCATCCGTACTACGAGGCAAGCCCTCCCGAAAAATGCTCTTCAAGCCATCGATTAACAGCTATCATCATCCCCGTGAAGTCTGGCTAGGAAAGGCACTTTCGAGCCGAAACCCTAGAAATCCCACCGAAGGGAACTCCTTTTTCATTGGTCCCCGTTGTTTTTGTTTCCTTCTGCTCAGATTGAACTTAGAGGACTCAAGGTTCTTCTTAGAACCTAACATTCCAAGTTTTTGGAATCTCTACGATCTCCTTAAACCAGAGATTCAAGGATTCGAGAGGCCGCGTAGACCCATAAATTATTGAGGACAGGTTTCTCTTCAAGCTTGGGGAGAGAAGAAAGCAAATTAAGCTTGAGATTTTCCATAGAATTTGGGATCTAGGGTTTTGATTTTGAGATTGGGGGCTCCAGTGTTCAGGAAAAGGGGGAAGGGAGATCGAGGCTTTCTTGTTCGGGGGGGGGGGGGGGGGTTCTCAAATCTCTCGGCTTTGATTTCATATACGTAACATCACGGAGATTTTATACCGGTTTTTTATAACTGGGATATAATTGGGATTTTAATTTTTTACTTATGTTTTTATCAGGGATATTTAATGAACCGTGATAAAAGAGAGTAATTTCTATATTTTAGTACTCTTTCCATGCAGAACCGTGATAAATAAAGGTGATAAAACACCTCTTTTGTACTAGCCTACAAAAATTTAATTTTTCTGTTCATTTTTCGATTTCGTTTTTTTTACAATCCTACTCCAAACTACCTATATTATTGAATCAATACATTAATTAAGAGCATGAAATGTTAACGATATATCCATAATGAGTTTGTTTTGTTGTTGATGTGGGTGATAGAGAGATCCAGTTGAGTTTGATAAAAATTGCATCAAAGGATTAGAACACAAATAATCCGATCTATCAATATTATTGGACTTTTTTTTAAATGGTTTTAAGACATATGTTAAGAATACTCGATACAGAAACTAAAATTCTAAAAAAAAATTGACAAATCCTATAAAAAATCAAAATAACCTTAAATGATAAAATTCAATAAATAATTTCGATTTTAAGATTCAATTCTTAATCTTTGTCCCAAGGGCATAGATTAAAAAAAATATTTTTTTAATAGGGCAAATTTGGGGATTTATTGAGCAAGATCAAGTTTTCCAAGGCAAGAAATGCCTGGCACAAAGTTATCGAGTAGTGCATATCAGTCTCTTTAAGAAATACAAAAATAGCCTAAGCTTTTGATTCTCTCCACTCGAGTTTTATTGAGCACATCCTAGCCTACTTCAATTTCCCTCAACCTCTTATAGCTAGGAATCTAGGATCATGTTCCACACCCTCCTTTTCCAACCTCATTAATGACTAACTGAGGGGCTTAATGAAGGGCAAAAAGGTATCTGCTAGGTCGACCCTCTTTCCCATTACCTCTTTGTCCTTGTTATGGAGTTCCTTAGCTATATGCTAAAAAATCTAGAAAATAAGTCTCTTTTTAGATTCCATCCCTTTTGCAAGGCTACACATATTACCCATGAAGGATACTTTGGATAGTTTCGGAGCCATGTTTGGGCTTGTTCCGAACTATGAAAAAACTAGAATCTTCTTCGGAGGTGTTGGAGATAATAGACAACAATAGATTCTCAATGCAACCTCCTTTGGGCTAACCCGCGTCTACTGATACCATTTGGAATGTCCAGCCCAAACGCCATGATAGCCGGGTTTGGAAAAACCTCCTGATGTGTACTAGCCTAGTCCGAGGGTCCCAAGACCATGGCGCCCACTTTGGGCTAACCCGTGTCTGCATGCCACTCGTGCCAAGATCCGTGGTCCACCTCACCATAAGCACCACGACCCTAGATGCTCGATCAATGCCAGACTCGAGTCCTCCCGTGCTAGCGGGTCCCGCCGGCAACGTGCTAGACTCAAGCCCTGTCGTGCTAGCGCTGAGCCAACTTGGCATCGGCACATGAGGTTTCCGTTCGCGCTAGGCGTGTCGCGCAACACATAGCGGGTTGCGACGGCCTTGCGCTATGACGCTGGCACGCTGATGCCCTTGTTGCGTCGCGCCAGCCTTTGTCACGACCTTATCACGATACTCGCGCCTAGACCACCGTGATCAGTATCTATTATTACTTATTTTAGTACTTTTCCATTCCAAAAACATTCTAAATAAGGGGTTACTTGTTCTATAATTACTATTTATGATCTATGGGCTTTCGGACGTTGGGCCTTTGCTTGCATGCAAACCCTAGTTCAATAAGCCTTTTTGCTTGCTAGGGTTTCATTTAGGGTTTTTAGGAGCTCCTCTATATAAAGGAGTCTCCTCTATTGTATTTCTTTCGCTTTGATTATTGATAACGAAACACTATCGAGATTTCTCCAAACCTATCTTTTTAAGGCGTTAAACACAAGTTCTTATTCTCCCTCGTACTCTTCTCGTCTAGGTCATACTCGGCGCCTTCTCATCCTTTCTCTTCATTCTCATCTCGGATTCACGAGTTGGATCTTTGTCTTGTACTCGTATTGGTCTTGTACTCGTATTGCGTCGTGGTGCAAGGCCGCCGCGGCCTGTTGTGTGCGACGCGACATGCCTAGCGCGAATGGAAACCTCATGTGTTGACGCCAATTTGGTCCGGCGCTGGCACGACAGAGCTCGAGTTTGGCACGTTGCCGACTGGACCCGCTGGCACGAGAGGACGCGTGTTTGGCATGGATCAAGCATCTAGGGTCGTTGTGCCGATGGTGAGGCGGACCATGGATCTTGGCACGAGTGGCATGGAGACGAGGGTTAGCCCAAGGGGGCGCCATGGTCTTGGGATCCTGAGACTTGGGCAGGTACACATTACCTCCTCAAAGTCCAAACTCTCTTGCTAAGGCATGCCAGGCGATATCCTCATTGGCAGGACAAGTAACTTCTTTACCCACTACGCTTATGATTTACTGCGTGAAAGAGCCCTAATCTATAACTGATATGGAGCTATTTGGAGCAAGTTTTGCACCCCATGTTGCTCGTTTATTGCCTAGATTAATACTCACTCAAAACTCCTCACTAAGGGTAGATTGTTCAACTGGAATCTTGTGGAAGATGCCACCTGCCCACTCAGCCTTATTAGTGTTGAAACTAACGCTCACATTTGGGGTGATTGCAACTTTGTAAAGAATGTTCTTGACATGTGGCATCTTTGGTTAGACATCCCTGACCTCCCGTAAAATACTACTCAATGGATGTAATCGGTTGGTTCAAGACCCTACAAGCGAAATATCAAGCACCTAGTTGCCGCCATGATGTCTAAGGCATCAATTCATTTTGTTCGGAAGATATGAAAGATGTGGGTTACAACCAAATGATGCCTTCCATTGATCTCTGCTTTGTAAATTAAAGATTAAAAACCATGTTAGAAATACCTTACTTGCTAGATGTGGTAGAACTAATACCATGCATAGAGCTTGGTTTGATCAAATTCAAAGACTCATCTAGCTCTTGAGCTTGCTTTGTCTTTCTTTTTGTCATGCAATCGCTTTTATTTTTGTTGGAGTGTTGGATGTCTATTGCTTTTCCATGCATATGCATATCCTTTCTGTTTAATATATTTACCTTAACCTTAAAAAAAAAGAGAAACAAGGATAAATGATCATAAACTGATCATTGACCATTATTGCAGAAGTCATTAGACATGAGGATAGTAAAATTCGGTCCAGACTGGACTGAGGGTATACCAATTCGGTCTTCAATCCATGATTTTTAACACTCCGTCTCGGCCTCGGCCCTGGTTCGGTTTCGATCCGGACCGATATTTTAATAATTCTTTTTTATTTTCTTAAGAGGAGAGAGTGAGATTAGGGTTTTAATTATTTTTTTTCAATTTTTACACATCCTCTCTTTCAATTCTAAACCAAGACCCATCTAGATCTGCATATCCAAGCGGCACCAACAACGGCCGACTACAGTGGTAGCCTCTATGGGATTTAGACTATTTATTAAATAGTCTAAATATTATTTATTGCATTTTAAAATTCGATCTCGATCCAAAATCAGTCCTAAACTTCAACCCTATATCAGCTACAAATTTCAATTACCAATAAGCTTGGGCTTCAACTTCAACCCTATATCAGCTTGATTTGCATGAGCAGGGCGACTATCCACAACCCCAAGTCCGTTTTTGGGTTTTTAACTCCCTAAATCAATTTTCTCACTCTTCTATTTCATTTAAAAACTCATTTTTACTTTATCTCCACAACCCACATCCACATTTCATTCTTTAAAACCAACTACTTTTCTATATATATTCCATCTTTATTTTTATAAATACAATATTTGAGGATAGTTTTGGGTATTATTTACTATTATGGTATAGTATTTAATTAAATTAATTTACATTATATTTATATCAATTAGGTAATTAAAATATTATACTTAATATTAATATAAACGAAAAATAAGGTACTTTACTTCATTACCCTAAAAAATTAATGAATAAAACTCACATTCATATAATCCAATATATTAATTATGTTATTTTGTTTAATATATAAAATATAATAACTCTTTAAAATACTAAAATTAATTTAAAAAATTGTTTTTCTTATATTTTTTATTTATAATAATCTTTTCAAATCAAAATATGTAACATATGGGTGTTTATTTATAGATGAAAATAAACTAAAAATACTGAAAATATTATTATGAATCAATATAATTGTTACTGGTTTAAAATTACCCTGGAAGAATGGAAAATACCCATCGGCCGAATTTGTATAGCCTTGATCACAATCTCATTCAAATTCACCAGAAATAGCCCTATGGGAATGGGACCCATTGAAAATGAGTTTTTAGAGCTGCAGATTGGGGCTTGAAATAAGAGTCCATATCTCGGATTTTAAGCTCATTTCTACTGTTTAGAAAAGATTAAATATTAAAATAACTTTAAAATCTGCCGTTGCAAGTGGTCTAAGTCTGTATTATGTTCATATTCTCGCAATCGCATATAGAAAATCTCGAAAAAAATGGGCTAAATATTTACGGCCGGCTAAAAATGGGCTAATTATTAACCGGGTCAGTTCTGGACCGGTACCCAGGCAATTATTTGAAAATTGTCATAACCTCCTCTAACTGCTCTTCTTCCCATACGAACTTTCTCAATTTCTGCAACTTCCAAATTTTGTGTTCTTCCCTCACTCCTTCAACACTCCTTCAACATCAAGCATTTCGAAAAACTGCATATGAATTCTTGTTCTCTAACATCGCAAATGATTCAATGAAAATGGGGCATTTCTACGGGTGGAGTTTCTTGTTCTACTTCTCCGCCTTACTCTGCATTTTTAGTAACAATGGCGTGTCCTGCGTTCAGATTCTTTCCAAATCGAAACTCGAAAAATGCGAAAAAAGCTCCGATTCAAGCATCAATCTCAACTGCACCAAAAAAATCGTCATCAACATGGCCGTTCCCAGTGGTTCTGTAAGTCGCATTTCCTTCAATTTTGAAAAATTCTTCGTTCTTCCCGTTTTCCCCCATTTCTAAGAGTTGTTTGTGTATTTTGAATTCGATCAATTTCTCGTAAAAACAAAGAGTGGAGGAGAAGCGTCGATGATTGCAGAAGTAGTCGAAGTGGAGGAGAACTCCACTGACAAGATGCAAACCCTAAGAA
Source organism: Fallopia convolvulus (assembly GCA_964016875.1). Taxonomy (NCBI): domain Eukaryota; kingdom Viridiplantae; phylum Streptophyta; class Magnoliopsida; order Caryophyllales; family Polygonaceae; genus Fallopia; species Fallopia convolvulus. Next base: position 7,342,510 of record OZ024724.1, on the reverse strand, counting down.
TTCCGCCATTGATCACCATCAACAAGACTTCTGCTTATGCAATTTACGAGCTCACCTACATCCGAGTACGCATTATTAACAGTAAAGCATATCATTCTCTGAATAGGCTTATGCCCGCTCAATCTATTTGATTTGCTACCAACATTTGTTAGCATATTTAGAGAGTTTTATGGGTTTGAGTTTGTTACTTAGCAGTTTGGTGTTGCAGGATGTTCCTTATAAGCCGGAGGAGTTCTATGTTCAGACGCGCAAGTGTGAGCCTGATGCTGATGCAAAGGTGGTCAAGATTTGTGAGAGGTATGAATCAGTCTTCTACTTATCTATTTGTATAACCATTTTCCTCATCTTTACTCTTGTCACATTTTGCTCTCTATCAACGTTCATGAGTTGAAGTTGTTTGCAAGAGATTAAAAATTGCTTTCTTAATATTTATGCAACTATTCCTTTGCTTCTACTTCATAGGTTGTATGACGGAAATGGTCATGTCATTGAACATACTCAGGTAATATCCTAAACCATATGTGAACCTACTAGTATTGACTGTCGCTGTTAGAAAATTACAGCCAGATCACTATGTTGTATTGCCTTCAAATTTTGGTTTTGCTTGATCTAGTAATAATAGTTGTTTTTTATACATTATAATTCATTTTTTCTTTACTTAATTTGTACTATCTTGCTCATTGCCGTCATTATATAGCCTACATGCTGTCCTTGTGGAGATCAACGACGGGTGCCTTCTTCATGTGGCAACTTCTGTAAGTTGTTTACTCTATAGAGAAAAGTTTCACAGTCCTAGAGTATTTTCTTCAGAATTGTATCTGATTCACATTTTTTCTAAATCAGTTGATAACCTTGTGAAAGGAAAGCCAAACTCAGCTCAATGTCTGCGATTCCCTGGCGATTGGTATGCCTTTCAGGTTACCAAATTCTTTTTCATCGCATTGACAAAACCACTGTTTCTTTGTTCACCATGTGGAACTTTGAATTAGGCATTTAGGCCATTGAAATGCTTACAGTATAACTAGCTGTATAAATAGTGTTGTGCACATCTTAACTCAAGTGCCATTTGAGCATCATGGTCTAATGAATGTTCTCTGTTGCGATAGGTTCCATGTGTTTGGCATTGGACAACGGTCAATAGGATTTACTGTAAGGATTGAAGTGAAGTCTGATTCCAAAACATCAGTATGTTTACACCTACATCCTTTTATATCTCTATGTTCATATCTCTCAAGTGTTCATCAAGTTAAACGTGGCCTGTGTTGTTTCTTTTATGTCAGGAAGTAATTGTAGGCCCTGAAAACAGAACAGCAACATCAGATGATAATTTCTTGAGAGTCAATCTCGTCGGGGATTTTGCTGGGTACTCTAACATACCTTCATTCGAGAACTTCTACCTTGTTATTCCAAGGCAGGTACGCTTTGCTTTGCTTCATCTAATTACTTCATTATTAATGAATGAAAATTATGGAGGTGAGATTGTTGAGAGCTTATTTTCTCGCTGAAGGGTGGAGAGGGACAACCACAAGATCTAGGAAAGAATTTTTCTATGTGGATGTTACTAGAGAGGGTCAGATTCACCTTGGATGGTCTTGATTGTAACAAAATTGGAGTCAGTTACGAGGCATTCAATGGGCAGCCTGACTTCTGCTCCTCCCCCTTCTGGAGTTGCTTGCACAACCAGCTGTGGAACTTCCATGAAGTAAGTACAAAGTACAAGCTTCCTTGTATGTCCTCATTTTGAGATTTTTCGCCTAATACTAAACATTTAAGTCGCTCTTTATTTCCTCCGTAAGAAAATGTAGCTGGAATTAAAGTGGATCCTAGGATTTCAGGTCAAAATTGTAAAGACTTGTTTGTAGATATCAATTCTCTCCCTCCAACTTGAAGATATTAAGTCTTCTCTTATCCTTTTGAAGGGCTTTATATGAGTTTCTAATTTTGCCTTCATAAAAAATATTTGTACAGGCAGACCAGAACAGGCTTAACCGGAACCAGGTGCCCTTGTATGGTGTGGAACATAGGTTTGAGAGGATCAACGAGCATCCAGTTAAGTTATATGTATTAGGATCTTACGACCATTGTTAATCCTAAAATAAATCCAACTGCAAATGCTTATTCTTTGGAAAATGAATGCAGAATGCAGGATCTCATTCATTCTCCATAGGAATCACCGAGGTTCTGAATACTAACCTCCTTATAGAACTACGCGCTGATGACATCGAGTATGCCTACCAAAGGTAAGAATCGCCATTGGATTCTGCTTCTCTGTGAGAGTTTTTCTGATTCTTGCTTGAATTGATTCTGAAGTAGGGTATGTGATCACTGTCATGGAGAAGTAGATGTGAATAGTTCAAACTGTATAAAATGACTTCTTTTTTAAATCTTGTGTTTTTGGGTAACATTTTGCTTAATCATTGTGATTCAGGAGTCCTGGAAAGATCTGTAGCATTACTACTCCGACTTTTGAAGCACTCTCTCAAGCTGGAATTTCAACAATCACTGCTACAAACACTGGTGAAGTCGAAGCTTCATATAGCTTGACGGTAGATACTTGCTTTAATCTTGCTATATGAACCCCTAATTGAATTTGTTTAGAATGATTTGAACCATGTCACTCTCGGATGTAATATATCATTGATCTGGTAGCCCCATCAGAATCAGCATGTGTTTGTTGTTGTGTATGTCCTTGGAAAGTTAATTAAACCTGTATTTTTTGCAGTTTTCTTGCTCACAGGGGGTGTCAGCAATGGAGGTAAGTACTTCTAGTGATTAAAACAAAAAAATGCATAAATTTCTCATTGAAAAGGAATCTTGTCACTATATATAAAAAAGAGAGCGATGCATGGATGTATCTAATTTTTTCATTAATCCATGAAAGAAGACAATTTCTCATCTGAGTAGATGTGATTGCAGGAGCAATTTTTCATCATGAAACCAAAAGAGATGACAACGCGATCTTTTAAGATCTACCCGACCACAGATCAAGCTGCCAAACACACATGTACAGGTAAGCATGTGTACTAAATCATCCAGCATACTACTCTTCTAATTTCAGAGAAGAATTGAGACGGAATGGAGACAAGATCACGCCTTTTGAGTGATTCATTTGTGGATGCAGCAATTCTCAAGGACTCCGAGTTTAAAGAAGTTGATAGAGCTGACTGCCAATTCACCACTACAGCCACTGTTCTTGAGAATGGAACCCAGGTATAAGCATATTTGGAAATGTATTATATGCTCTACTGCTGAATTGTGAAAAGAAAATATGATTCAATAAGACCAATTTGAAAAGCTTACTTTTGGATTAACCAAGGTGAATGTATTCTCTTGAAAAATTCAAACAGATTGCTTTTGTGCCACCAAAAACTGGCACACTCGGTTTCTTTGACTCCATTAGAGACTTGTGGAACAAGCTCTGGAATAGTCTGATGGACTTTATCACCGGAAGATCTTGCAGGTACAATGCAAAGATAATCATTTAATGAAGCTTTTTATAGCTGTTTAACATCTGCTTATTATTGTGAGCAGAAGCAAATGCGACGCTTTCTTTGACTTCCGCTGTCACATACAGTACATATGTATGAGCTGGCTCATCCTCTTCGGCCTATTCTTAGCAATCTTCCCTACAGGTGAATCTCAAGGGGCTCATTCTTTCCATTCAAGTCTTGTAATTTTATTTACACTTTTTGGGGCATAGGTTAAGACCCTGACTTGGAAAGATTATGTTAGATTTTATTTATAATATGATTTATAAGTTTTTTATAGGGCTTATCAGTCACAAACTTGTTTCTTTTGTGATTTCTAGTGCTTGTGCTGTTGTGGCTTCTGCACCAGAAGGGACTCTTTGATCCTCTCTATGACTGGTGGGAAGCTCATTGCATTGAATCCGGAGAAGATAGATTCCTAACTCCTCATAGACACAACAGAACCAATTTTGATCATTTGCCCATGACACACCATAGGCATAAGAGGAATAACACTCATGACATTCATCAAAAGCATGAAAGGATCCATGGCGATCATCCAAATCACCACCACCACCATCATCACCGTCACCATCGTCATCGTCATCATTACCATGAACAACCCGAAAAAGAGAGTGATCACACGCGTTATTTGCACCGCGTTCAGAAGGATAAGCACAAGCATCATGGGCATAGGAAGCATGCACATCAAAGAGAGGATGGACAAAGATATGGGAAGGAAAAAGAGGCATTGAAACTGGGAAGAAATGATGTATAGAGTAAATGGATGGATCATCTAAGAAGAAAAGTATAGGTTGTGCATTTTTTTCCATTGGAGTGGTACATTCTCATTTGTTCATTTGATACTGTTATTGTTATGGTCATAGGAGTTTGATCCGAATCTTGATGAGGACTTGACTTGTTTGTCTAATCATCAATATTTCCTACCTAGTTCAGTATCAGAAGCCTAAAATTATAATTGAATTGACTCGGATGCTTCACAGAGTACACAGCTTCAAGTCCCTTCGATGTTAGAATGTTTTTGATTCAGTTGGGCTTTCTGATGTGAATAATACCTTTAACCAAAGTAGCATCGTTAAAGGGCTCCAAATCGCTAAGCACATGATGCAGTTTTCTCAGGTCATCGTTCAGTCTGATTCGAGCCAGGTTGTAGTATGGTAGACCAATATTTTTGGTCATCATATTAAAATAATATGTTCATTTATTTTTCCTTTTTTCTCTCTTCTCTCACATGTGACACATGTCACAATGCCCATCCATGACCACCTCTACATTTTGGTCATACTCATGACCGGTCATGAATTTTTTTTCTCGTCTCTCTTCACATTTAATAATTTAAAATTACTTCTCTCTTCCTATGACCACTAAACCATTGACCATGCTCTTATGGCATCATGCTTGAACCCTCTTCACATTTAATAATTTAAAATTACTTCTCTCTTCCTATGACCACTAAAGTGGTCTACCATTGGCCATGCTCTTATGGCATCATGCTTGAACCCTCATCGGGACTACTACTTGTTGAAGGAGGATAAGCAGCTCATTGCCGAGAATCAGTGGCAAGTGAAGTTGGTTCATGTTCGTCGTAAGGCTAATATGGTTGCGAATAAGTTAGCTAATATAGGTTTAGTTGGGAGCTTGTTGAAATGTTGAATATCCCAGATTGTATTAAGGACCTGCTAGTTTTTGTATTATGATTATATTAAATATTAACATAAAATAATAAATTTGAAATATCTTTGAATTATATTTTTACAATTTTTTTAAATTTTGAAAACATGTAATCAATGTGTAAATGATGATGATGATGGTGGTGGTGATGATGGTGATATGAACATTAATTTAAAAAATATTTTTGTAAGGCGATTTTGTGAAACATAAACAAGAATATTCGAATTCACTAAATGGACTATTGCAAATAGCGCTTAACAAGTACTGATTTACTACAACCACTTAAAAGGGTCTTGGGCTTACTTTTTCACGCAGGTAGGCTATGTTTGAGCCAATGAGCCCTTTTGGCCTTTTATATCATATTTACCTTCTTTTCCAAGGAAAAAAATGTAGGAGGGAGAAGCTGGAAAGAAGTAAATACTCATCATTTCAGATGTGATCCAACAATGACCTGTTCTATGGTATGTACATTTATACAACAGAGCAAATTCCCAAATTGCATAAGAATGTTCCTCGATCAGATACCCACTCAAGATTAAGATTCTCATGTTATATAGTTCACTGTTTTTAACACTTTCCAGAACAAGATGAAGTATATTACATTTTTATAATACACCAATCTATCCACGAATACTGACCTTATTTCAATCGTCAGGCCCCCAAGCATCATCTTTCAGATTTTGCCTGGAAATAATGCGGTTCTTCCTCGCTTCTTCCTGCCTCCTCAATTCCTTGGATCCTGAATTCAGAGGAATCTTGATTCCCATTCCTTGAGCAATTAGCCTCTGTGCAGTTCGTGCCGATGTTTGAGGCCTTTGTTTCGGAGGTTCCAGCTCTGCAATCAATAGTGCATACATTTTTTATTTACCATAGATATATCGTTTTGAAAACTTCATTGTGGAGATCAAAGCATATGATTATGATCCATTTAAGATTAAACATTCCCCACCAAAGTAAGAAGATTCGGCATTAATGTGTTCATGCTTTTCTTTTTTTGGAAAAGAATTTACTTTTCTTACCTCTGCTTGGAATGGAGCCAATCAAGATGTCATCTTCCTCGAGCAAGCGCACAGAGAATTGGCAGTTAACACTCTTAGAGGCCTCAAGTGCTGCAGGAAAAATTCACAAAAGTGTTCACATTCTGATTCTAAACAAAAGGAGATTGATCAAAAAAATTGAGCATTAGAAGTCAAAAACAAGTGATACACTTTTGTGGTAGGTTAACCAAAATCTTGCAAAGAAACAAAGCATTAATGAAAAGAATTAGTAACTAGATCAAAAGTCATAGGAGGAAGCAATCAACTGAAAACAGAAAACTACAAGGCCATTTTGATGATGAATAAACTTGCTACATTTAATTACCTACCAGGCTACCACTCATCCAGTCTTTCAAAAAATAAATCAATATATTAATCTACAAAAAAAAAAAAAGATTCAATAATTTAATCCCTCATATTATTTCCCTCCTTCGTAATCTGCATCAAAATGTGCAAGGGAAGCAAAAGGATCAATTTGGCAGAATTGAGAGCATACAGACAAAATAGAAAGGCACAACTCAGGATTTCAGCAAAAGTGAAAGCATGATAATAGATATCAAAATAGAGTGGTCTCATAAAGGGTAAAGTCAAAATTGAGAACCAGACATACCAACTGATGGTGATCTAAACACGCCAAGTGCAACGGTATCATTAACCCAGCGGATTACAAATTTGTCTTTGAAGTTCTTGAAAATATTCTCCAAGTCCATTGTATTATAACTTGGTGGGAAGCCATCCAGAACAAGAACATGATGAGTACCATATGCCGCTAGCATCAGAATCAAAAGTTCCTTCACAATCATATATAGATTGTCCAAAAAGATATTGAAAGGAAAACATTCATTTCAGCCAATAGATTAAAAGCCATGTAGCAAAAGATAGAATTAATATGCTATGCTTTTGTGCTTCCACTTGGTAACTGATTCTGATCAGATGAGCAGATCAGATTTTAGAAAACTAGTCTGCTAGTCATACTAGTCATGTTAACAAAGAGAGCTTTGCATTAGGAATAAAACCATGCTTGCAAGTGGAACAGCAATATTGTAATGATCCAATGTCCTATGACTTTGGATGGTGAAAGGGATAACCTCCCTAGGAGATTCCAGTGTCCTCCTTAGAGTGATTTCCCTTGTGTTGTGTTGTATTGATTTTCCCTCTTAGCTCTAACAGAATAGAACAAAAAAGTCCAAGTCACATAATTCTGCAGCATAATTGTTTCCTTTTTACTGTTGTTTGGGCTTCGTTAAAAACTGTGTTCGTCATGCAAGGTTATATACATCATAACAACCTAAGACTATTCTTGATCAGATATACTAAAATCAGCTTGACTTTCCTGCAGAAAAGGAAAAAAACTCACATTTTTTCACTGTTGAATCTTGTTTAGCAGTGTCATCAAACTTCTGCTCAGAATCATAAACAACTTCTTCTATGAGCTGATCAGAATATAAAACTTCTTTCTTGTACGAAAAGGTCCCTCTTCCACGCCGCTTTGGAACCTCCACAGAATCTTCAAGAGAAATTTTTGAAACTTCAGGCAATTGTTGTGTAGGGAGTAGTTCATCTGGTGCAGCATCTGCTTTTGCTTCCCAGTCTGCCCTTTCAACAAAAGGGAACATAACAGAAGAAAGTTACTCTTACTAAGTTGTCAAGAAAGCTAACTAGTTTCTTGATTCATACCGCAAAAGAATACTTCATAAACGCCCACAATCAAACAGTACAAATATCTATTTAGACAGTGAAAGAGAAGACTGATGGTTTTACCCTATCCTAAAAAAATAAACCATAAAAGGGAAAAAAGAAAATGGTCTGTCTAATATGAAAATATTAGGAAACTACTTACATTCAAAGTTAAGGCGTTGATATAAATTCCAGAATAGAGAACACATGAACAAAGGATCGAAAGGTTCTACCATATATACTCGTAGAAATTTCTATGAAGGGGTTTTGCTATCCATTAAGGCATATCAGCTTCATTTTGGTTTGACAATGAGCCAACCCAGCATTTGGCATAGTCACAAATCAGCATTAAATCCATTTTAGGAATAAGTTGCACCGATACTTTGACACCCGACTAGGAGAAGGGTACCCTTTCCAGGATGAAGGTGGCGGTATTGCAAACAACAAGAGGAAGAGAAGGTGTGCCATGACTTACAGGAAAAACGGTGAAGAAGAATGAAGGAGGTGGTGCAAGTGTGTTTGCTTTAGGCTTAGGGTTAGGACAGAAAATGAAGGGCAATGAAAGTGGTGGTGGTGTGCAGGGTTAATGATTAGGGTAAGAAAATATGAGCAATGAAGGTGGTGGTGCACCTACTTGTGGTAGTTAAAAGTGTACAGTGGAACAAAAGATGAGAGGAGAGAAGAAGAAAGGAGGAACAGGTGGTGGCAGTGGGTACAGTGGTAGATGATTTGATCCTGACATCCTAACCACTAATGCTGATAACAGGTATCGATTTCATTTCTTACCAAACTGCCCCTAATTACTATCAGTAGTGTATTCAAACAATTTGCAAGTTTTATTTGATTCAAACAAAGGAGAGATAGGAATTACCATCATCTGAAAAAGCTTCACCTGGCTGCCCATCACCAAATGATGATTTGGCATTTGTATCCGTATTACCTGTATAAAACAACCACGTGATGCATTTACAAGAAAGTCAAACAATTCCAGCACAATAACACCGTAGTGTCAACAAAAAAAAGGAAAGAAGCAAACAAACCATCATTCACCAAAACATCCTTGGTTGACCGAGAATTCTCTGGCAATTCACCTTCAATAGAAACCCTACCCTGTTCAGATGATTCTCTTGCAATCTCCTTGTCCCTTCAAATTTTGAATCAAACGATGTTAAGAAAAAAGAAATGTTAAGCAATACTGGCTCTATCTCAAATATTTAAAAAAAAATGGAGGTTAGAGTGTACTGACATGTAAACTTGATGTGGGAGAAGAGGGTGTATAGAACGGTTCTTGATAGCAAGAGCATGAGATCGAGTCTCATCAGCTATAATAGAGAATCCTTTAGTGTCATAGAGTTTGGCTAATTCAATGAGTGCTGAGGTCAACTGTAGATCCGCCACTGTTGAGCTCAGATGTTGAAGCTTCTGAATTAGGGCTTCAAGGAAAGAGATAGCGTTGTCTATAGCGCCAGATTCCACGAGGTCCTCCAACTTCTCACTCCAGTTTGCTACTTCTGGATCTGTGCCTTCCATTGTTATCTTGGAAACCAACAAGATAGATAACCTAAAAACATTATGTTAGCAGCTAAGACGCGAAGCTAATAATACCAGATTACCATGTATCATTTATCAAAGTTCCACTCAAACCCACAAACCAAACAGGCAAGTGGACAACTCAGAGAATCAGACCAACTTGAGACAAAATAGTAAACAGGTATGAGCCCATAGGCCATATCAGAGAAGAGTCAGTAGGTAGTAAAAAAGACTAAGGAAGCAAAACACCGTCAAACCATATCGAAGGAAACTGAAAGACTGATGTTGAACCATACCAGACCAGAGAAATAAAAGTATAGAGCTAGATCAGAGGTGAAGAGACTTGGGACCTGTAAATAAAGGGATACTTAGAATCTTTGTGAATTTAAATGATCATCAATAACAATCCTCAGCAACTGCATTCCCCTTAACGCCATCTTATAACCCTCACTTTCCATATCTTTTTCACATTTCCTCATTTCAATCGACCAGTCCATGAGATTCAAGATTCAGATCAAGACAAAGTAGATGAACATTGAAACAAAAGAGAAGGAGAGACAGAAACATGGATTAATTAAAAGCTGCCCTAATTGAACCCACAAAGCCTAATCGGTAACCCTAATTCACTAAATCAGACCAATGAAAGACTCTAACTTGGTTTCTATCGGACAATGAAAGACCGGAGTTAAGGTTTTAAATCTTAATTAGGAGTTAAGGCAACAAAAACAACAAGAACAAGAAGCGGGAAGCCCGAAATGGATCTGACAGTGTCGAGTCGCGGGAAAGGGCATTGAGTTGGAAGATCGTCAACCACGGAGAGGAAATTAGCAAATGAGAAGAGAAGGAGAGAGGGACTTACCGTTGGTGGCTGGAAGAACGGGAAAGGTGGTGGACGCCGGCGGGGTGGTGCTATGGTGGCTCCTCAAAGAAGACGAGTCTTATTAAACAAAGTTCGTTTTCAACCGTTGGTGGATTGTGATTATCAAATACAAAGTTTTGAAACCATTGCTCGTTTGATTATCAAATACATTTCATTTGAAAAATCTCTTTTTAAGTGTCGTTTCACTTTTCTATCAAAATAATTTTTACCTTTGATACTTGTAGATAGGGTTAATAATGAATAAGTATATATTTCTTATTTAGATTTTTAGCATTAGTCTATCTTATAATTAGCGTAATTATCTAAGTAAGTTACTGCAATATCTGATTGTTAGAGTTACAACTGATAGTTAGAGATATTAGGATTTCTGTTTTACCTTTTCAGGATCCTACGTACAATTCTTGTATTTATATCTCTGTGTTCATTCAATTAAATTCACTCAAGTTTTTTATCCCTCTCTGTTCTATATGGTAACAGAGCAACGATCCAAGCTACCTTTCTTCCACAAAATCAAACACATTTTCTTTTTCAAATGGCGGCTGATCTTCCAATCAACCTAGCAAACCGCCATGAACCAGCAATTCCCATCATTGTGGTTCAGTTCACAAATAACCTTAAACTCACCATCGCCAACTATCTAAACTAGAAAAACCAAGTTTATGTTATCCTTGAAGGGTACGATTTGGTCCAGTTCATAGACGGAACGCACCTTCAACCGTCTGCCACCATTCTTGCTGGTGAGAATGGAACTGCTCCCAACCCAGTGTATCATACCTGGCGCCGTCAAGACCGGCTCATATATGGTGCTTTGCTAAGCACTCTGTCCTCATCGGTGTCTAGCCTAGTCAATAAGGTGAAAACATCTCTTGAGATATGGCAGATCCTAAAAAACCATGTTTGCTACATCAAGTTGTGGCCACATCAAACAACTCAAAAATAGGCTTCGTTCATCCAACAAGGGAACTCAATCCATCTTGGATTATATGCAGGCAATAATGGCCACAACGGACTTACTTGCGTCCCTTGGTGCTCTTGTGTCCGGTGAAGATCTAATAGACGATGTTCTCAAAGGCCTCGACACCACTTGTAAATCTGTTATTGATGGTGTTAATATGAGGGACTCTCCAATCTCTTTTGAAGAGTTACATGAGAAGTTGATCATCCAGGAACTTGCTATCAAGACTGAAGACAAAGAACCAACAACTCCAACAACTGCGCTTGTTGCTCAGAAGAATGTCAAAAAGAACAAAGCATCAACTTCGGCTCCATGGCAGCCGTCAGGTACCCTCCTCAACCCCCACTCTCTTGGACCGGCCCAACCAACCTTCAATACCGTCTTCACCCACCCCCAAACCCACAAAATCAATACTACCAACAAAACACCTCTCTCAAAAGCCTTTTAAAGGAAGATGTCAATATTGCAAAAATCAAGGACATGTTATTGCTCAGTGCCCAGAATTTCGTCGCTTGTATCCCAGTGTCCAATTCCCACCATCTGCACGTTTTCCATCCAACCCACCCCCCACCGCAAGCCAATGTTCACTTCACTGATCCATCTCACTCCAACTGGCTAGTTGATACAGGCTCCACGAACCATGTCACTAGTGATCTCAACAACTTGGCCCTTCACTATCCGTACAATGGTCTTGACAATCTCTACGTTGGTGACGGGACAGGTTTAAAAATAACGCACTCAGGTTCATTATCTCTTTCTTCAAATTCAAAAAATTTCAATCTGACAAATGTTTTGTGTGTTCCATCTATCTCTCAAAATATATTGTCAGTCTCTCAGTTTACAAAACAAACCAACTCTAGTATTTTATTCTTACCTGATTCCTTCTTGTCAAGGAACTTCCTATGGGCAACACTCTTCTTAAAGGATCATGTGTCAATGGTGTTTATGTATGGCCATCTCCACCGTCACCTACAATCAACACCACAATCAAAAAGTTTGTTGACGCCTAGCATCACATTCTAGGTCAACTGTCGACAACTATCTATCATTTTCCTCAACAGCAAAATAGTCTAGGGCATTTGAATTTTCTCAATCAGATTGTAGTTCATGTCAGTTGAATAAAAGTCACAAACTTCCCTTTTATCAATCGTCTATTTCATCCAGTGCACCATTAGAAATTATTTTCTCAGATGTCTGGTCTTCTCCAATTTTATCTTATGAGGGTTATAAATATTATGTTATATTTGTGGACCATTTCACAAAATATATATGGATATATCCTCTAAAGAAAAAATCTGATACACAATCTATTTTTATAAAATACAAATCCCTAGTTGAAAATTATTTCAAAAAGAAAACAAAAATCCTTTATTCTGATAACGGAGGAGAGTATATTGCTCTAAAATCCTTTCTTAGTTTAAATGGTATCTCTCATCATACAACTCCACCTCATACTCCAGAACATAATGGCTATTCTAAAAGGCGTCATAGACACATAGTAGAAACGGGTTTGTCCTTAATGAATTATTTTGGTTTGCCACTTGATCATTGGCCTCACGCTATGATTACAACCGTATATCTAATAAATCGTCTCTCAACTCCTACTCTACAACATATGACACCCTACTTCAAACTAACAAGCAATCAACCTGATTATCATAAACTCAAAAGTTTTGGGTGTCTATGTTATCCTTGGCTCCGTCCTTATAATTCTCACAAATTAGAGCCTAAATCAAAAGCCTGTGTTTTTGTAGGATATTCTTTGAATTAGAGTGCATATCAGTGTTTGGATCCCATCACAAAACGTATTTTCACGTCAAGACATGTACAATTTTCACGTTTTGGGTGTCTATGTTATCCTTGGCTCCGTCCTTATCATTCTTTGAAGTCTATATGACACAACCTCCAGGTTTTGTCGACAAAACTCAACCTAATTTTGTATGCAAGTTAATAAAGGCAATATATGGCTTGAAACAAGCACCTAGGGCATGGTATAATGCTTTAAAGGGATACCTTCTACATCTCGGTTTTCGCAATTCTGTAGTAGATGTTTCTCTTTTTATTTATCATCGTGGACTAATACAATCTTTGTGTTAGTTTATGTCGATGATATAATTGTAACGGGCAACAAGACAACACTCATTGATGACTTTGTGAAACGCCTGGCTATGAAATTCAATCTGAAAGACCTAGGTTCCTTGTCGTATTTTTTTGGTGTTGAGGTCCTACCTACTACTGATGGTCTTTTCTTATCTAAACAAAAGTATGTTACTGATGTTCTTTTGAAAGTTGGAATGGGCCAAACAAAACCAGTCACTACGCAGATGTCTGCTATTACTCAACTTGTATCCAACTCTGGTGAACTACTCCCGTCACCAACTGATTTCCGTGCTCTAATTGACAGCCTTCAGTACAGGGTCTAACTAGACCAGATGTGGCATATATTGTCAATAAGCAATCTCAGTACATGTCTTCTCCAAGAACAAATCATTGGCTTGCATTAAAACGCTTGCTACGTTATCTTGCTGGCACGACGGACCTTGGCATACATATATCGGCTTCATCTCCGACTACTCTCCATGGTTTTTCGGATGCCGACTGGGCCGGTGACAAAGACGACTACATCTCGACCTCTGGCTATCTTTTACATTTGGGAAAGACGCTGGTCTCTTGGAGTTTCCGAAAGCAACGATCAATTGCTTGTTCATCAACAGAGGCAGAATACAAAGCATTGGCTGATTCATCTTCTGAGTTGCTATGGATAATTGCATTGCTTGATGGGCTTGGTTTCTATTCCCAAAAGGTGCCGGTTCTCTACTGTGATAATATGGGGGCAATATTTCTAAGTGTTAATCATGTATTTCATTCAAGGATGTAACACATCGATCTTCCCTACCACTTTGTCAGAGAACAGGTTCAACAAAACAAGCTACGGGTCACTCATGTTCCCGCAGACGATCAACTCGCGGATATTCTAACGAGGCCGTTGCTCAAACCGCGTTTCAATTAGTTGTTGTTCAAGCTTGGACTTTCCCCGTCTAGCTTGAGGGGGCATGTTAATAATGAATAATTATATATTTCTTATTTAGATTTTTAGCATTAGTCTATCTTATAGTCAACGTAATTATCTAAGTAAGTTATTGCAATATCTGATTGTTAGGGTTACAACTGATAGCTAGAGATATTAGGATTTCCGTTTTACCTTCTCAGGATCTTACGTACAATTCTTGTATTTATATCTCTGCGTTCATTCAATAAAATTCACTCAAGTTTTCTATCAATCTCTCTATTCTATAGATAGACATGTACATTCATTTTAAGTCTCATTTCACTACATGTACAGTCATTTGAAAAATCTCTTTTTAGGTCTCATTTCACTTTTCTATCAAAATAATTTTTATCTCAAAATTTTACTTTCAACTTTTTTAATACTTTTAATTTTTTATTTTCAAGACAAAATATAACTTTTAACTAAAAAGAACTTTTCTCCCACGAAGTAAAATAAGATTGTAGCATTCATATGAGAAAATTCAAGTATGGATATTTTATTTTTAGGAAAAATGACTCTAAATAATCTCAAGTATTAACTTTGAACCAAAAATAATTCGAACTTTAAAAATCACCACCAGTGATATAAACTATCGCAATGTTAACTTAAAACGATATCAAATAATTTTTTTGTCAGTTTTTTTGTGGGATTGATAATGTGGCCATCGAAAATCCTACATGGTAAGTTAAGATTTCACACTTTTTATTTCCTTTGTGTCGTGTCATTATAATAGCCGTGTTATTAAAATTAGAAAAAAAATTAATCCAACGTGTAAAAACTGAAAAATGAAATCAGAGTTCATCTTATAACCCAAATTAAAATCAACAAAAAATAAAACTGAACACAAATAAAAAAGAAAGAGTAAAGCTTAGAAGAACGACGAACATTTGAGCACAACGAAGAAGAAGAACAAATTGAGGACGTCTTGTGCAATCGACTGAGAGCACTAAGACGACGAGGACGCATCCACCTGAGAGAGATGGAAGGTTGGGAACACGAAAGCTTGCATGTCAGCTCGAACTCGTACAGAAGAGGGGCTCGATTCACTGCACCAAGGTGCTTCCATAGCATCCCTTACGGAATGTAAGATTTTGAAATTTCTAATTAAATTTTATCAATTGTAGATTTAGGGTTTTACATTTTGGGATTTTGAATTGGTTTGCAAATTCATGAATTAGTAGATTTCGGATTTCTGGATTAGGGTTTCTATTTATTTATTTGGCTAATTCGATGTGTGATCTCTATCAATTTCTCAATTTCCTTGTCCCTCTGCTTATTAGTATTTGAAATTGCCTTAAGAAAAGGTTCATTCAACCTGCAAATGTAGAAATTAGGCACGAGCTCTTTGTAAATTTAGAGTTTTTGTGCAAATGTAGATAAGTGGATGAATAGGTAAGATGCAATCTAAGCTAACAAAAAGCTTCATTTAGCTTGCTTATGAGTATTTGAAATTGGCTATTTGTCTTTGATTTATTGCAATGATATTGATAGTGCCAAATTTCGTTTATGCTACAATTAGGATTTTAGTTGGAAAACACATATGGGTATGCTTTTTCAAGGTGATATTGGTATGGTTTGTCATATGGAAATAATGATTCAAATTTCAATCCACCTAATGAAATTTCCAAAATCTCATGTCACCTGGAATATGTGATTTATCATGTGGAATATGAGACAATGAATGAATGACATAGATGCAATCTAAGCTTGTCTTACACCAAAGATGTTCCGTACACTTGGAATATATGTTTTTTGTGATGTTGAAGTAGTTTTTCTGGCTTAATTTATGGATTATATATATGACTAACTAAACATTTCATTTTATTTCATATGTTTAATAAAAAAATATTAAAAAATAGTGGTGATCAAGATTTGGTTGTTCCATACTTAAGCACAAAATTGTGGACTTGTGATCTTGGTGTTACTGGCAATTTTTTGATTTATTGCAATGATTAAACCAAACTAATCCATATGTACACATACTGCTTTTGATGAGGTATTTTACTTGTATCTACCTATCAAAGAATTCGAACTTAATCAAACTAATGTAGTGGGTAATTACGGGTCAATCCCACAAAGACTTGTATATTTGTATGCTCATTTGTATGCAAAGTATGAGAAAATAAATGGGGGTGATTGATTATCTAAAACTATGAATTAATGCAAGTAAACAAAAGTAAGACAAGTTATGTGTAACATCCCCTTCCTACCCTGGAGGTATTACCGCCAGTAACCCCGATTAAGACTAAACCAAGGTTACTCAAGGCTTTAAACTGACTGAACAAATTAAGATCTGATAGTTGGATTCATATATCTCGGAAGTATGAAAATGATAGACAACAAAATATTGTAAAAGAAATTTATCTTTATTGATTAATAATCCAACTTTACCAAATTTCAAAGAAATGTTCCAGTAGAATGAAATACCAAGGAACTTGTAAAGACCTTAACTTTTACACAAGATGATAGAACAAACTTCTATCTACACAAAGTCTTTGCTAAAAGAGAATCCACAAACTCTCAACTTCTTCTCTCTTGGTTTAAGCTTCGCAGTGGCCAAAACATAATCTTCGTTCAAGTACAACTTTTGGAAACCTTTCTTCAACTTCTCAAACTTCAATTGTTTGGATCTACTTCTCAATTCAACTTTCAAGAACATTTGATGTGTCGTATACAGACGATGGACACCAGCCGGCCATGCAATTGAATAAAGTGGTCGGGTTAGTCTAATGAAAGACTAAGCAAGTGGAGAAATTGACTAGTTCTTATGATAGTGACTAAACCTATTGGCATCGTAATCCGAATGATAACCAGCAGATGATCCAACAGTTAGTAGTCCCATAGAAGATAAGAATGAGACATGCATATTCAAGAGATAGAACACCACAACTTGTGGTTCCTTTACCAAAAATGAACAATTGTTGGGAACTTATATTAATCACATAACATTTTGAAAAGCCTTCATCGACTAATCAGATTGACTCAATCAAATTTTGATTAAGAATCATTCATAACCGAGAGCAAGAATGGTTATCGAATAGACTAACCATCCTGGTACATTAATGTGCCTAACGCACTTATCTTATATTACTTTCAAAACTTTTCACAAACAAGTTGGTGGCTTTTAATCATCTCGAACTACTGATGAGATACTTTGGTATCTGATGTTCGCATTTTTAGTATAGTTTTTGTTAGGTTTTCTTTGTTTATTAGGTTTAGTTTTGTTTAAGTTTAGGTTTAGTTTTGATTATTTTTAGTTAGTTTTGCATAAATCTGTGGAAAGAGTGGAATCTACACTATTTTGTGAATTTTGCAGGTTTTAGCAAGGAAAGAAGCTGAATGGAGCTGAATTTGGAGCATCACAGTGAAGGACGGGAGAGTGCAAGATTTAAGAAGTCGAAGCTTAAGAGTACAAGAGGAGGTGTTGAAGAAAACAAATTCCAGGATCGTTAACGAGGTTGTTAAGGGTCATTAACGAGGCCACGAAGAGAAAGATTTCGAGTATTATTTTTATTATTCACCAATCCTGAGCGGGAATTTAGTTCCGTATCGGTTGAGTATCTTTTTAGAATCTTTATGGGTTATTAGAATATGTATTTTAGGGTTTAATATCTTTCTAGATTTTATTTCTATCTTTTAGAGATTGTTTCTATTTTTTTAGGAAAGTTTTTATCTTTTAGCCTTTTTAGTTTTTTAGGATTTTCTAGTATAAATACTCTTCTATCTAGCATAGAAAGGGGGGCTTTTTTGGAGAAGATTTGGATGAAGGCCGAAAGAGAGAGAATCGGATCGGAAGTTGGTGACGAGGTTCGGTAGATGAAGGTTTCCGAGGTTCGTTGATCGAGTTTGTGTTTCGGTGAATGTTTTGTTTAGTTTTCTTCTGAATCTCTGTAAGACCATATTTTTGTTATTAATTTTAAGTTTGAAGTTTTGTTTCAATTTTTATTTTTGTTGAAGTTTTTAGTTTCTTAATCATGAGTAGTGAGTAGTAAGATTTTGAAAGGGTCGGGGTTAAGCCCGACGTAGTTGAGCATGTTTGATGAGTAAGATTGTGTGTTGAATGCCTTTTATCTTTAATTGAGATTGTTTGTTGTGCTTAATACCGAAACGGAAGTTGAGGTAATTTGAGTTTTAACTTGATTGAAAGAGAAAGTTAGTAACTTGAAGGTTGATATTGTTTGAAAATGAAAGTTTCAAGCTTTAGATCCAAAACAAGCAATTGAGTGAGTTAGTTTATGAAAGTAGATTAATTTACTTGTTAAGTCAATGAAAGTTGATGACTCTATCTATTTAAAGGCATGATCTTATCTTCTTACGAATTCTTATGCTTGGCTATGTTGTGGTGTCCCTTGTCCTAGATTTTTGTTTTAATTGAATTATTTCTGGTAAATCTTCGTTGCTGATTACTTGCCTCGATACCGAATATTAATTGGAATTTATTAGGTCGTTAATTGATATTTTTGTGTTCGGTGGTTCGGTAACGATCCTGACAAGGTCGTTAACAAGGCATCTCGTGAGTGTTGTGTTTGATTTTGTTTGATTTTTATTAGATTGATCGACAAACAACCTTGCTTCCTGTGGAACGATCCTGACTCCACTGTACTCAGCGGGGTCTTGACTTACAAATTTATTTATTGGCCGAGAATACTCTATCAACAAATTGGCGCCGTTGCCGGGGAAGCAACGAGTTGTTAGTTTATCTTTGGGATCGGGAATAGCCCGACCCCGTTTTTGTTTTTAATTTTTGTTTTCTTTGTTTGTTTTCTCAGTGTATGCTGGTAGGACGAAGAAGGCTTCAGTTTGATAGCTCCAGTTATTACTCAGAACCCGAACGTTCCCTGCACCGACGACTCCGAGAAAACCGAGCCATGGCCACAGCTGAAGAGATGGCTCAAGAGTTAGAGATCCTCCGGACACAGATGGAGGCACTGAAAGCCGAGAAGGACGGCGCAGACGCAGACAAGGCTCGACTGCACGAAGAGCTAAACGCCTATCCAAGGAATGCCAAGCAATACATGCATCCGGAACTGAGGGTGCCAGAATCTCCTATTGTGCTTCCTGCGATAGAGAAACCTTTTGAGATCAAGTCTCAATTTATATCCTTAATCAAACGGGCTCAATTTGAAGGGAAACCTGCTGAGTGCCCTATGGAGCATATTAGAAATTTTCTTGATTTATGTGACACCATAGCTGCTGAAGGTGTCTCGCTAGAATATGTTCTGTTAAAAGCTTTTAGATGGTCACTTACTGGAAAGGCCTGAACTGGTTAGAGAGCCTACCTTCTAAGTCTATCAGGACATGGAAAGCTTTTTATGATCAATTTCTTACAAAGTTTTTCCCTCCTACAAAGACAACGGAGTTAAGGAAACGCATCACCTCTTATCACCAGTTGCCTAATGAAACATTTGTTGAAACATGGGAAAGATTTAAAGAGATGCTTAGACAATTCCCTACTCATGGGCAACCTTTATATGTTTTGCAAGAAATCTTTTTCCAGGGTATCAACGCGGAGACCAAGAACCGCATCAACACGCATATTGCGTGCGGTTTTATAGAGATGAACCCGACAGAGGCGTGGGAGCTGTTGGACAAGCTAGCGAATTACGATGTTATGTACGGAACCCAGCAGGCTCCACAAACTCAAAAACGTCTCTATGTGCCCAACCGAGATGAAGTTGACCCCGGTGTTAAAAATCAATTCTTACAAGATGAGGTCAACCGTCTGAGGAAACAAGTTTTCTGAAATCCTCTCAATCATGTCAAGAATGTGGTTCTTCTGCACATAGTAGTTCTGCTTGCACTAACATTGAGCAGGTTAGAACCGTTGAGACAATAGCTGAGATGAACTACATGAGAGGACCCTACAGGAACCAGCCTAATTATAATGACAGGTCAAATAACTATCAACCATGGGGCAACCAGAATACAAATCACAATTATGGAGGCCCCCCACAAGATAGACGACCTGCACCATATCGACCTCCAGGCCATCAGGAGACACCATCATGGGTTCAGGAGATTAAAGAGAGCATCAACGGAGTGAATAACAAGTTTGATGACGTCCAAGCCAAGCTGAACCGCCAGGATAAAAGATGGGGAGAGTTCGATATTTGGAAGAGGAGCATTGATTCCCAACTAGGAGACCTTGCTGCACGGATTCCAAGACCACAAGGACAACTCCCGGGCCGTCCCGAGGAGAACCCGAGAGGCCAAATAGCAGCGGTACACCTCAGAAGTGGGAAGACACTACCGGAGAGAATTCAAGCTGAAGAGAAGGAGGAACAAGACCTCGCCAACCAGCTCGTTAACGAGCCAGCGAGAGCACATACCGAGCCAACAAACCAAAATGACGAGGCTCCGAGGGTATCTAACGACCCTAACCCAGGTAAGTCTACTAATCTGAGCCTCCCTCTCAATCCCAGGGTAGTTAACGACCCTATCAGGGTCGGTAACGACCCACCGAGGATATCAGTCGACCTCATTGTCGACCCGGTACTCTCACCTCTCGAGCCTAACTTGGTTCCGAGAATGGTGAAAACTCTTCCATTTCCAACTAAGAAATCTATGGACTCTACTGAGAGTAAGTTCAGGCGTTTCGTTAAAATACTTCAGGGCATTAATATTTCCATCCCATTCGCTGAGGCCCTAAGCGAAATGCCGGCTTACACAAAATTCTTGAAAGATATTCTTAGCAGGAAAAGATCTATTACTGAGCTGCAGGATGAAGTCAGATCATTAGCTCTACCAGAAAAGCTTGGAGATCCCGGGAGGTTTGCAATCACAATCGGCATAGGCAACCACAAGTTCAAAGCTTTATGTGATCTTGGTGCCAGTGCTAGTCTTGTTCCGCTCTCAATCTGGTCTAAAGCCAATATGGGAACACTAGAGCCAGTAGACATGAACCTATACATGGCAGATGGGTCAAGTGTCAAGGCCACAGGAGTAGTGGATGATTACCCTATTCAAGTGGGGAAATTCTTTATACCGAATGATTTTATCGTCCTTGATATGCCTGAAGACCCTCATGTCCCCATAATTCTAGGGCGACCATTTTTAGCCACAACAGGAGCAAGAGTTGATGTACGGAAGGGACTCCTCACTTTTGATATAGGAGAAGAACGGGTGGAATTCAACTTGGATCAAAAAGCCAACGACCCAATTGGAGTGGCACAAATAGAGTTGACCCAAACCGAACTCGACACCACAATCCCTACAGAGCCACATCTACCGATCACTGAGTCTCATGTGCATGAGTTTAACCAAGGCCCTACTACAGAGGTTACAGAAAAATCCAAACCACCTTGGCTTGCGGACTACACTAACAATCCAGGGATATCGAGATTGCTGATAGAAGAAGAAGGTCCTAATTTAGCAATTCAAGCACACAGAGGCAGTAAGGCTACAGGCAAGGTATCTCAAGACCCCAACATGGCCAGACATGAACCACCATGAGATTAGCAAGTGAGCTCGTCGGGCTAACGACGTTAAACATAGCGCTTACGGGAGGCAACCCGCTTTTTAGAATAGGTTTAGTTTATTTTATTTTATTTTTATTTTTAGATTATTTCTTAGCTTTCTTTTATTTTTCCTTTTAGTTTTAATTAGGATAGAAATAAGATCATTTGAGCTAACAAGATTTCAGGAAAAGGGGTCGAAAATTCACTCAGAAAGGCCACGACGGCTCGTTAACGACCCACCCAGGGTCGTTTACGACCCGGTTCGGATGACCCGATTCGTCACAATACGGGGCAGGTAAGTAATTCTAACCTAGTTAACTTCTTTAACCCTAGCCGCCGCCCCTTCTACCCATTACCCCTCCTATAAAAACCCTTCTACCCCTCCCAAAATTCTACTACAATCCTTTCAACATTCACTCTCAAACCCAAAACTCTCTCAATCCCTCTCAATTCTCTCCCAACGAGTCGGAATCCCCACATTAACGACCGCCGGAGACGCCATCGTTACCGGAGTTCGGAGGCCACCCACTGTCGACGCCGAGCTCGTTAACTACCCCGATTCCGATCCTTGTTCTGTAAATTCTCGGTTCTCCGGTATGATTTATAAACCCTTGCTTGAAATTGCTTAATTGATTATTTACAGGGTTAAATTTCATATCTTGAATCATGATTTTTAGGGAGATCGATGAGTATGCTTAAATTCCATTCTAAAAAATTCTTGATTGTGCTTAGTTGTTCATGTTCTAGGGAGACTACTCATGTTAGATTAACTATGGTAACCCTTTAGCTAGGAAAGCATGAATTTTTCTTGTCCTAGATCTAAAAAGTTCGAACTTTGCATGTCAAAATTCCGAGTAATTCTTAGCATGTTCGGGATGGGTAATTGAGTAAGTATGGGGTGCTTTTACCCTATGGGGGATTTGTGGAAAATAATAGAAGATTGCATGCTTGATTAGTGCTGATTAGAGGTAGATTTAATTTCGGAACATACTGGTTTTGCTCTCGGCGGGTCGTTAATGACCCACCCAGGCCAGCATCGTGAACGACCCACCCTGCACTTCATCGATGATCGATCCGAGGCCAGCATCGTGAACAACCCAATTGGGTAGTTTATGAATAAATCCGAGGTTAATTTTGAGACCAAGTTGGGGTCTCGTACCTGTTATTTTTGAATGGATCTTATCTTGGAAATTTTTGATTATTTTGTAGGATCCATGGCTAGTTCAAGCAGACCCGCTACCCGAGCCCAGAAGAAGAGGAGGAACCACAGGCTCCATCTCCACCCCGAGTGGACGATGTGATTTTGAGCAGTCAGAGCCAAGTACGGCGCTACCGGGATTTTTTGGAGAAGGACCAATACACCCGATGGTTCTCGAAGTCTAGCATCGTCTCTACGGGCATCTACACGGATGTCAAGGACGCCTTCATCATCCTTGGGTCCGCACACTTATTGAAGCAAGAGAGCTTGCCGCATTAACCGGCCCTCACATCCGAGTTCTTGGCCACCTTGAAGACCAACTTCTCGTCGAAGACCTCGGCGGGACGCATTCGGTTCCGGCTCGGTAACGAGGACCGTGATTTCGCAATGGCAGAGTTCAATGCAATTTTGCAGCTCCCAAACCCGACGAGGGACTATAGCTTGAAGGACTACCGAGTGACCCGCACTTGGAGCTACATCACCGGAGAGGTTCAATCCTCTACCGCAGCGCTATCCGGGGCAAACATCGTCAACCCCATCTTCCGGATTATCTTGAGAGTCCTCGCGGCAACATTTTGGCCGAAGAAAGAGTTGAACCGGCCTACAAGAACGGAAGTCGCTTGCTTCCGCACCATCCTCTTTGAGGAGCCCGGCTCCTTGAACTTGGGGTACGAATGGCTCTACTATGTCGAGAAGTCCACCAAATCCAAGGAAGTGTGGTGTGGCAATTTGGTTAGCCTCTTGGCTAAGAATCTTGGAGTTGATCTCACCCGCTACACACCGGCCCACGCCCAACTCCTCAACAAGAACTATTGGTATAGTTCCGGGATTTTCGTACAAGCCGAGGGAGGCTACAAGGTGAAGGTGCACGATCAACTAGTCATTCCTTCCCTCGACATGTACGAGCTACTATACGTACCAAATTGGTATGAGGCGTGGACATGACACCCTTACCCTTTAGAGCCAAAACCGGAGGACGAGCTCTCACTTAGGCCTTGTGAGACCCGGTTTGAGCGGGACGACGTGGGTGAATATGAAGAAGAAGAAGAGCAAGATGATACCGAGGTGGTTGGCAATGACACCGAGGAAGCCGACACCGAGGGCGGCACTGAGGAGCTCAACTTTGAAGAAGAAGACATGGACACGGAGGGATTAGGAGGCCACATCTTCGTCGAAGAGCCTACCAGGGTCGTTAACGACCATTTCCAGCCACCACCCAACACTGTTAATGAGGCAACCAGCTTCGTTAACGAGGTGCCGCAAGCCACTGTCGACCCACCACCTGCTCCTGTCGACCCTCATGCATATGGTCTCATGCCTTATAACCCGGTGATGTATCAAGACCATTTCCAGCCTCACTACCCACCACCTCCTCAGCCCGAGTACACAGGATCGAGTATACCACCACCATGGGCCGAGGATCTTTCTACACGGATGCAACAGCTTCACCTCCAGACGGATCACATTCATAGGAGGATGGATAGATGGGAAACCGTTTATTCCGCTCGCATGTCGATGGAGGACGAGCGGCAGCGTCAAAGAGAAGCAGAGGATGCTGAGCGCTGGAGGACTATGTACGACTTCATGGGGAACTTTGAGCACTATTTTCCTCCACTGAACCGTTGATTCAAGCTCAAGATGAAGTCTCCTTTCCTTGTTTCCACTTTTGTAAGTTTTATGTTTTCTTTTTCTTCTTTTTAATTTTTTGTTTTCTTTTCTATTTCTTTTCCCTCTTTTTCTTATTTTCCTTACAGTAGGGACACTGTAATTATTAAGTATGGGGTGGGGAGAAAGTAGAAAAATTATGTCCTAGGTGTTTCTGTGTACTATGTAGTTGTTATTTCTTTTTAAATAGAAAAAATTGAAAAAACCAAAAAAAAAATTTAAAAATTTAAAAAAATCCAAAAAGAGTTTAGAATTGATAGATATCCCTTCTTAAAGTTCTATGATAGCAATCACTAGCTTAATCATATAATTCCTTGCAAACATGTCTTTGAAAGTATAGCCGGATTCTTAAAATTGAAATTATTGTTTTTAGAAGAGAATAGCATTTGATGAAATTGAGCACATATACTTTATAGCATAGATGATGCAATCCAACAAAATCTACCTTGTGAGAAATTTTTTGGCCTTATAGGGAGAACATTTATAAATCCCTCTTCTTTTTTGTGTGATTTACTCTCTTTATGCATATTATCTCTTGGAATTGTGATGGTTATCTATTTCTTAAGACCCTTATAAGATTTTTAGTTCATTACTTGTGAAAATCATATGATGGAGAACTTATTTTTATGAGCCCTATTATTCCCTATCTACCTTTACATTATTCCTTCTTTTGATAACCAATTCTGGCCTGAAACCTTTTCTTATTTTTAGCTCCACAAAAATTATTCCCTAGCCGAGATAAGCTTGACCCTATCCGGGAATTAGGACTTAGATTGGAGAGGTAAAGTTTTGTGTTTTGTTAAAAAGAAAAGAGTTTATATTTGCTTGAATTGAAGGGTATTTGGGAAGGGTAGATTGGAAGTCTCTTGTTATTACATGTAAGAAAGGTCTCTTGATTAAAAGATGCACAAAATAAAGTTTTAAAGGAAGAAATGTATACGGTGGATCATTAACGACCCGGATGTGGGTTCGTTAACGAGGCAGCGAGAAAAAAAAAAAAGAAAAAAGAAAAGGGGAGAAAAAAAAGAGAAAGAAAGAGAGGAAAAGTTTAAGTGCATTTGTGTTTATAAATAATAT
This sequence comes from Fallopia convolvulus, assembly GCA_964016875.1. Taxonomy (NCBI): domain Eukaryota; kingdom Viridiplantae; phylum Streptophyta; class Magnoliopsida; order Caryophyllales; family Polygonaceae; genus Fallopia; species Fallopia convolvulus. The sequence goes on along the minus strand of OZ024724.1, from coordinate 7,316,826 downwards.
CAGGAGATTCTTTTATTTTGGTTATGAGACTTTCTAGGATGATAAAGGGTGAGTGAAAATGAGTGTGCATAAAGAAGAGTGAGTTTGGTATATGTTTTATGAGAGTTTTTTTGTTATGTGTGAGTTTTTAGGAGTCTTTGATTCCCGGATATTATTAACACCACATAGCCAAAATATTTTCCACTCCCTATTGTCTTTTACCAAGCCCCATTACAACCCGGCCGAATGGAAGCTTCTATGAAGTTTTTCATTGAGCCCCCTAAGTTCTCTTGATGATTCTTTGCTTGTTTTGACAAATCTTGGGTGGAGAGTATTGGTGATATAAGTTCCAATTTCTATGAGTTTTTGTATATAAGATGAGTTGAGAGATTGAAATTATAAGCCCAAACACTTGAGAGTTGAGTGAAACACATTATATCCCTTGAGAGGTTGGATTGTATTATTTTATGTCTATTTAAGTGCATATATGTGTAAGGATGTTAATAGTCTTTTGCTATAATTTTCTTATGTATAGATGTTGCTTTTTAGAAGATGGCTATGTCTTAATGAGCATGATTTGTTTTGGTTTTGGTTAGTAACTTGTTTATTGCTTGAGGACAAGCAAGTCTAAGTATGGGGTATTTTGATGTTCGCATTTTTAGTATAGTTTTTGATAGGTTTTCTTTGTTTATTAGGTTTAGTTTTGTTTAAGTTTAGGTTTAGTTTTGATTATTTTTAGTTAGTTTTGCATAAATCTGTGGAAAGAGTGGAATCTACACTATTTTGTGAATTTTGCAGGTTTTAGCAAGGAAAGAAGCTGAATGGAGCTGAATTTGGAGCATCACAGTGAAGGACGGGAGAGTGCAAGATTTAAGAAGTCGAAGCTTAAGAGTACAAGAGGAGGTGTTGAAGAAAACAAATTCCAGGATCGTTAACGAGGCTGTTAAGGGTCATTAACGAGGCCACGAAGAGAAAGATTTCGAGTATTATTTTTATTATTCACCGATCCTGAGCGGGAATTTATTTCCGTATCGGTTGAGTATCTTTTTAGAATCTTTATGGGTTATTAGAATATGTATTTTAGGGTTTAATATCTTTCTAGATTTTATTTCTATCTTTTAGAGATTGTTTCTATTTTTTTAGGAAAGTTTTTATCTTTTAGCCTTTTTAGTTTTTTAGGATTTTCTAGTATAAATACCCTTCTATCTAGCATAAAAAGGGGGGCTTTTTTTGGAGAAGATTTGGAGGAAGGCCGAAAGAGAGAGAATCGGATCGGAAGTTGGTGACGAGGTTCGGTAGACGAAGGTTTCCGAGGTTCGTTGATCGAGTTTGTGGTTCGGTGAATATTTTGTTTAGTTTTCTTCTGAATCTCTGTAAGACCATATTTTTGTTATTAATTTAAGTTTGAAGTTTTGTTTCAATGCTTATTTTTGTTGAAGTTTTTAGTTTCTTAATCATGTGTAGTGAGTAGTCTATTTTTCTAGGGTCGGGGTTAAGCCCGACGTAGTTGAGCATGTTTGATGAGTAAGATTGTGTGTTGAATGCCTTTTATCTTTTATTGAGATTGTTTGTTGTGCTTAATACCGAAACGGAAGTTGAGGTAATTTGAGTTTTAACTTGATTGAAAGAGAAAGTTAGTAACTTGAAGGTTGATATTGTTTGAAAATGAAAGTTTCAAGCTTTAGATCCAAAACAAGCAATTGAGTGAGTTAGTTTATGAAAGTAGATTAATTTACTTGTTAAGTCAATGAAAGTTGATGACTCTATCTATTTAAAGGCATGATCTTATCTTCTTACGAATTCTTATGCTTGGCTATGTTGTGGTGTCCCTTGTCCTAGATTTTTGTTTTAATTGAATTATTTCTGGTAAATCTTCGTTGCTGAGTACTTGCCTCGATACCGAATATTAATTGGAATTTTATTAGGTCGTTAATTGATATTTTTGTGTTCGGTGGTTCGGTAACGATCCTGACAAGGTCGTTAACGAGGCATCTCGTGAGTGTTGTGTTTGATTTTTATTAGATTGATAGACAAACAACCTTGCTTCCTGTGGAACGATCCTGACTCCACTGTACTCAGCGGGGTCTTGACTTACAAATTTATTTGTTGGCCGAGAATACCCTATCAACAGTATCATAGAGATCATCGGCGTATTTCATCCATAGTCGTCTACACTGCACCAAGATCACAGGACTTAACCTATCCTTGATCTTTCATTTTGCACTTGGGCGGTAGAGATCAGAGGCCTATTATACTATCGTCTACAATGCAACATGCCAAATTGCACTTAGCTAGAGTGCGCATCACCCCTCTCACAAGAAGAGCAAGGGAAGAGTCATGACTCACCATTAGGATTAGGCCCCTCCTAATATAATTATTTTAAAAGAGAGGATATGGAACCACGTTCTCCTCCTTGAAACTACCTTAATCAACAACAATTTCTCAGCGTGAGACAACATACAAGGTCACACATAACGGACCTAAATTCAATTCTAGCGCAAAACTGAATAAACAACATGTTCATTATTTCTAACAAATATAACAACCTATCATATTTTATTAAGCACACAAGTTGTTCCCAACACAAATATTAAATGGGATTCAATTCCTCATTTAATAACAATTTTGCAAGAAAGAACCGTCCACTTGTCTTATATGAGATATCTCCACTTAAAGCAATTAGTTCCATCTCGAACGACGTGCATCCAAGACTCGAGCTCGGGTTGTACCGGAAAAGAATAGAGAAATAAATTATAATCAATTTATTTCTGTTACAACATTAAACACTACAAATTATTATGTCCTTATAATAATTTGTCAAAAACTTGCTTGACTTAATCCAGCTTTATAACTTAACCAATCACAAGATCCGATAAATCACGCTTACGAGATTTAATACAAAAACCCAACTTTAAATGATCTTATCCTAAAAATCATTTTAAATATAAGTCAAGCTTGAAAGACGGAAATTAACTAGCGATATGCTTTCAGGATTTGCTTGCACGCAAATCAAGGCGGTGCACAAAATGATGCAACGCGCGGAACGAGGCAATATGTGAATCAAGACGATCCATCATAACCCATGGAACGCATACTGGGGCAAACCCGGGTCCACCCACCTTTTCCTTTTTCCTTCTTTCTTTCCCTTAACACTTTAATCAACAAAAAATCCGGAAAAATCAGTGAGCAACACGCCAACTTCACTGATGTCCAACACCTTCGTCTGACATCCATTTTGGGTGATTCAAGCGACAGTTGGAAGTCCTGCTCACCCTCTTTCTACAGTTACCAACAAATGGTTAAGTTTTTTTAGGGAAGACGAAGAACGAAGGCGACTAAAATCACTCGCCGAAGCTGAATTTCTAAGCAACAGAACCCATCAGGAACGTTGGTCGGGAACTCTTGTTCACCGGCCTTTTTCGGTGATACCAAGGACGGGGTGACAATGGAACCTACGAAATCTGCAAGTAGAAATCTTGATCTACCTACTATCAATGGTGGCGGCTAGATAGGGGGCCAGAAGGCTGCGTACGAAACCCCCGAAAACAACTCGTCATCAACCTTTGAAAATCTGGAAAAAACAGTACCATGAACTAATTTGGTGGATTTTGGCTCGTTTCTTGAGATCTTTCATCCAAATTGATTTGATGGATATTATGGATCTCCTCTTCCTCGAAATATAGCAACTTGAATCACGAATTTTGGTTGAGAAACGAGTTCACAATCAAATTTTGAAGTTTGGGTGATTTTAGGTCAAAACCGAACAATGAAATCGGGATTGTTCTTTCGTGTAAAACCCAACAAACTCTAATCAATCCTCCCCTTTTATACCACCATCAATCCTCTACCTATCTTCCTTATCCATGAAGTATGCCAGAGAGGCCACCAAATGGGCAAATCGGCTCGTGCCAGCTCGTGTTGGCCAAAACAGAGGATTATCGTCGGGCCGCCGTCTTCGTGTGTAGCCAACGAGGGTGGGCTACTAGAGTAGCTTCGCCTTCTCAGCAACATGGCATCGTGATGATGACAGAATGACGGTGGCGGCACCAGAGTTGTCAAATCGAAGCAGTATGTGGCTTCTCTTGTGAGGAAGACAAAATACAAGGCTTGCAACGAGTTATAGCACTAACAGTTCCTTTGTGAACTAGAAATCTATCTTGTTGAAGCGGTTGGATTTGTCTTATGCGTATGGTACAAAGGGTTGGGGTTCGAGTCGTTACACCCTTCTTTTTGCCACTTGCAAAATTTCTTTTTCATTTGCCTTATAATTTACCCAAAATCCATCCTTTTTACACCTAGATAACTTTAAATTTTCCTCTAAATACAATTTAACTTGCCAAAAATTCATTCATCAGAAATAAATTTTCTTTTTGCAAGTTTTATCCATTTATAAAGGATTTAAATTAAGTGTAACTCTTCACTTATTATTAAACTTGAAAGAATTAAAGTAATATCTCTTTATTAAAAAGAGCGGATATTACATTATGAATGTTTGATAAAAATATGAATGTGAAGTATGCTTGATTAACCAATTAATATCCATATGCAAACTCAATTATTGATCCTTGAAAAACTGTTGAGATATAAAAGCTATCCCACATCGGGATTTATGAAAAGACGTGCCCACCATATATACTCTTGGGTTACTCCTCATATTGCCAATTGGTTTTAGGATGGAACCCCACAGGCTTATGTGTTGGGCCGAACGCACTTGTGCGCATGAACCGACGTGTGTACCCCCACGTCATATTGGCCAGCCAGAATTTAACAAAAACTCTAGCTCTATTCCTCTAAATAACTTATTGTGGAATTTATTATTCTAATTTCTTCAATCAAGTAGTAATTAGATCAATTAGACTCTAAAAAAACTTATTATCAAACAACCTAAAAACTATCTAGATCAATTCAATAATAGCAATGCACATCAAGAAAATCAATAAGAACCATTGAATTTAAGCAACCAAACATAACCCAATTGTAAATTAACCCTCTTCGTAATTAACTAGTTCAACTAGCCCTAGAGAATTACAATTGCTACTATGATCTATATGATTCAACCAGAAAACAATAGATCTAGCAATAGATTGATTCAAGAAAATATTCGGTGACCAAACTAACAAAACCCTAAAATTAATCATTCAACATTCAAGCACAAAGGATTAAAATTACTCAAGAAAATTTAAGAGAAAGAATAAATCTCATAGTAGTTCCAAGACTAAAGCTTCAACCGATTAATCAAACAAAGAAGGTTTAGTTCTCCATAGAAAGCAAATTTCTAAATAGGGTTATTAGTGTTCCAAAAGTATGAGAATTAGATATTAAAACAAATTAATGATAAATATGTATAACAAAGGAAACAACTTGGGATGCAAGCCTTATAAGAAAATAAGATAATCCCAATCAACCCTCGGACATATTCTAAAAACGAGGAAAAGCGCGGTTGGAGTCGGCAAAGAGCGGGCATGTTCCCCACCCACATTCTTCACTGGAGCCAAAGCGTGCTAAAGCCGAAATTCCATAGTCGCGGTCTCTCTTCCTAGCTCGTGCTTTTCCTCAAATGACAATTTTGAAGTCTGTTTTACCCTCTTCTAGTAGGAATTTGGACACGGTGTAAAACATGAAATGTAGCTCGTCGAGTTATCTTTCCAATGACACCAAATTGACCTCCATACTACCACCATAGCTCTCAAATGAAGCATCACAAGACATAGATGTCGAAACAACAACTTCAATACATAGCCCGAATTTAAGCGTTCTTTTCCCACAACCTCTTGGGGATTAATACTCATCAAAAGTGGCTTCCTTATCCTTGAAAAAGACATTTGAACATCTCCAATCTCGAATCCTCCAACTTGATATGTGATGCGACTCTGCCCTAGCTCGGACCCAACTCCTACGGACCCGAGACGACCTAGACCTTGGAGACCCCCTTGGATTAGGACTTAGTCTCTTTTATGTATTTATTTATATTATTTCTATTTCTGTCATTTGATATTTTGTCTTTAATATTTTAGGCGTGTGCTCACTTATGCTTAAGAGGCCGGCCCATTATGGTAGAATAAGGCCCATTAGGGTTTGTTGAATCTTTCTATTTTTAGTAGTTACTATTAGTAGTATTATGGGCTTGGATGTAGGTCCTAGCATATTGCTAACCCTAGTCCGCAACCCATATTAGAACTAGGGTTTCGTGTGACCTCCCCTATATAAATGAGCCATGCCCCCTTGTAATATTTACATCCAAATTGATTAGCCAATGCTTTGAGTCGAGATTCTCCTCCCCTTTGGCCCGGGCGTCACCGACGAGGATTATAAATGGGGAAATCAAACGGAGATGGGGAATCTCCGACGGTGATAATAAATGGGGAAATCAAGCGGGGATGGGGAATCCCCGACGGGAATGGAGGACGCGGACAAATTTTATTCCCCGATGGGTAATGGGGTGGGTATAGGGAGCATATATCTAAATGGGGATGGGTATGGGGAGGGTATTCCCCGCGCCGAACCCGCCCCATTGCCATCCCTACCCGTGACCTGCAGAAAAAAATACTTTTGACCTGTGATCCGACCCGTGGGTCGTCTGTATAACGACCCGCTTCACCCGTTTGACTAAGTCAATCGGGTGAAAAATGATTTTTTTTACCTAAAAAATTATTTTTTAACCTAAAACATGTATTTTAAAAAAACGTTGGGTTTGCGGGTCGACCCGTAAATCCAACGATGTTTTATAAAATAGATAGTTTATACATTAATAAAATTATAAAAACTTATATTTTTTAAAAAATGTCGACCCGCGCGGGTTTGACCCGACCCGCGGCTTGTAAAATAAAAAAATTCGACCTGCATCCCAACCCGCACGGGTCGCGGGTCGACCCGTAAATTGCAGGTCGGGTCAGTGCGGGTCGCGGGCGACCCGACCCGTTGAACACCCCTAATGTGTACATAGATAAGAGTTCAAATCCCACATAGGCTAACTCTTCCACTTCGGAAAAATCCAGCACTCCGGATAAAACTTTTGTGGTAAATTCTTGCAAAATCGGACAATACGCAAGGTTTCAAATATATGATGTTATCATTTCTTTTTATTGGCATTTGTTTATATTTCCAGCTTTGAGGATATTCCTATTTTTTTACGTAGTGACTTGTGCCCGCAAGTATTTGGAGAGTTGTTCTAAACCATCGCAAGTCTAACTATTCACTTTGTTTTATTTATGTATATGATGACAATGATGAATCTAATGATAGTTATATGGACTATACAGAAGAACCGGATAGAATTTATGTGCAGTATGATGATGGGCATGTAGTGTACAAAGATGAGGTAATGTTTTCTTACAATTTATTTGATGTGTGGGTTTGTTTATCGTGTTTGATTGTTGTTGACCATAAACTAACTCAGCTTGTTTATTTATTCTTTTGAATTCAGAATTACTATAGTGGTAGTGAAAGTGATGGATCTAACAAGGTTACGGATTTTTCAAATGAGATACATTGATTATGTTGGTTCTTGTAAGTATTAATTCAGCTAATAATGTGCTTATTGCTAATGTTTTCTTATTGATTTTTTATGCATGATAAATATCTAGAGTCGTCTTTGGGGTTGCTTATGCCGAATCATTGTTCCTTAACACGAAATGAAACTATTAGTGTAGTTGTTGCTGAACATCCATAACTAGTGTTTCATTTTTTCAATGGCAATGATTAACAATCTTCTTCTAACCCTTTTTATGTATTTTTTATGTTTCCTCTGCAGGAAATGGCGGCGATTTACAACCTGCAAACTCTCTATCAACCCAAGAAAAAAAACAATTCTAAGAAGTCTCAATTCTCATCGCCTTTTGTATAAAAAATTGAAATTTTGTTACCATACTTGGTGCTTTGGCCTACTGTGTTTTGTGACTATTTCTTATGGTCACTTATGATGTGTTTCAAACAACAATTTGCTTATGGTCTACATTGTCTCAAACAACACTATATGAATATCTTTCAAAGTCTTATAATGAGATGAACACGTACTTAGTAGGGATCGGACAATATTATATCCGAGTACTGCTAGTTTTTATGTAGTTTGATTTAGAATCTTAACAACCAAAGATGTTTGTCTCCCTTCAAAGGATAAGATATTTCCCCTTGATTACTTCCATTTTCCTTGTAAATTTGAATAGCTAAGTCCTCTTACATAAATAACTACACCAACTTCTTCATGTAGTATAACGACTTCTTAGTAATAGAAGTGAGTTTTCAATCCATTAGATGATATGAAGCAATGTTGTAAAATCGTTTTCCTTGGTATCGGTTTATATTTTTTTACATCTACATATCTAATGGTACAGTTCATTTATATATCATGTCCGTTTGGAAAAGATTATCATATTAGTCCTTAAATTTTATTATGAATTGCTTATTATTTTAGTATATTATGTAATTATTGATCTCCGACTTTTTAGTTGTGTTTTTAGGGTGTGTTTTAGTGTGTTTGAGACTTTTTCTTTGGTTTTGTGTTTTGTTTAGAGTCGTTTGTATAGGTTTTCGTATTTGCTTAAGATATGGAGTCTATATAAGCTTTGATGGTTTTTTGTAAGTTTTAGAAGCTGTTAGGAGCGTATTTTAGGAGAGGAGCAAAGCCGAGGAAAAGCACTTAAGGAATGGAGTCGGAATGAAGAAGGAATAGAGGAAAAAGATCAAGATCAAGATCAAGCCAAGAAGGAAGTTTAGGGACTCGTTACCGAGCCTAAGGAAGAAGAACCGAGGCTGGTACTGTGGCAGGTGGGTTGGTACCGAGGGTCTTGAGGTCGGTACCGAGGCTCACAGTGAAGAGGAACTCGAGGAATTTCAAGAAAAACCCTAGCGACCTTGACGGGGTCGGTACCGAGGTCTCCGTGTCGGTAGGGCCAATTGATCCGAGTCGGCATGATTAATGTTATTTTAGGAGTCTAGATAGTTTCCTTAGGAGATTTATTTTGTTAGATTTATTTCCTTAGGAGTAGCTTTAGTTTTAGTATAAAAATCCTTGTCTTAGCTTTTTTTAGGGTTCCAAGTTTTTAGCATTCAAGTTTAGAGAGAAGAGAAGAGAGGAGTTTGAGATTGAAGAACGATTGTTTTGGATTCGATTGTGAGTTTAATTTAAATGAATTTAATTGTTCTTACGTAATGAAGTGTGAGTAGGTCTCTTCTTTTTAAGGTTGGGGTTAACCCAACAATGGTTGTGTATGTTGGCTTTTGATCATGATCTAATTGTTTTTATCCATAAATATATTTTCTTATTCTTAAATCCTTGAAACGAAAGTAGAAAAGGAATTTCTCGTTCATAGTTGAAGCGAAAGTGAAAACTATGAATCGGAATAGTCAATTAGGGTTTTGAAGCGAAAGTTGATCAATCCTAGTTGAAGCAAAGAGATAGATTGACAAGTTTATTAATTTAACAAAAGTTGGTTGATTTACTTGCATAGTTGACGAAAGTTGATAACTTTTTGTGATAAAAGCAGGATTTTTGTGTTTCATTGGCATTGGCATACATAATTGTTGTTGTGGTGATACCTAGACCTTGGAATTTTCTCTTTAGTTGATAAAAATCCAACCTTTTTACTCTTATTTGCGACCTAAGTAAAGAGAAACATGATACCGACTCTCTCCCGTGGACAAACCTAACTCTGCTATACTCAGCGGGGTCTTGATTTATAAACTTATTTGTTTATCAAGAAACCCTTACAACAAATTGGCGCCGTTGTCGGGCAGATTTCAATAGTGCCAAGTTATGTTTTTTAGTTTTCATTCGTAATTCTCGAGATTACTGTAGGCATCGGTACCAACCCCCTAGGCCTCGGTACTGACCCCCTTCAGTGGAACCCATTTTGTTTTTAATTTCATTTTTGTTTCAGCTTTCAGTGTATGCCAGTTGGAGGACGACGACTTAACTTTGATTCAGTAGTTGATTCTCAACCCGATCAATCTTTTCATCACAGATTACGAGAGAACAAAGCAATGGTTGGACTAGAGCAACAATTGGTTGAACTCCGCTTACAGATGGAAACAATGGAGGGGGCTAGAGACGTTGAAGCTGCAGCTGCACGACCTGAAAGAGAGGTTGCTACTCGTCTATAGGAGCAAATGCACGCTATCCCTAGGAATGCAAAGCAATACATGCACCCAGAACTGAGGGTGCCAGAATCGGCGATAGTGCTACCTGAGATAGACAAAGCCTTTGAGGTCAAGTCTCAATTCATATCCTTAATCAAGCAATCTCACCCACTGAATGTCCTATTGAGCATGTTAAAAATTTTACTGGTTCATGTGATACAATTCCTGCTGATGGTGTGTCACTAGAATATGTGCTCTTAAAGGCCTTTAAGTGGTCCCTTACAGGTAAAGTGCTGAGTTGGTTGGAGAGCTTGCCTCCGAGATTAGTCACTATGTGGAGGACTTTGCATGAATTGTTCATGACTAAGTTCTTTCTACCAGCAAAGATGATGGAGCTTAGAAAGCGCATCACTTCCTATCACCAATTGCCTGGTGAAACTTTTGTAGAGACATGGGAGAGATTCAAGGAGCTTCTGAGACAATGCCCCACGCATGGTCAACCACCATATGTGCTCCAAGAGATCTTCTTCCAAGGTATTAGCACTACAACAAAGGACCGCATTAACCTACACACTGATTGTGGATTTATTGAGATGGATCTTGATGACGCATGGGCATTGTTAGATAAGTTGACTAACTATGACACCATGTATGGTACCCAACAAGCCAAGCCACCAGTAAGGAAGCTATATGAGCCACAAGCGGCTGAGGTAGACCCTGATGTCAAGTTTCAATTCATGCAAGAAGAGATCAACAGGCTGAAAAGGCAGGTAAGTTACTTTAAATCATTTCATTCTTGTCAGGAATGCGGGTCTCAAGCCCATGCTACTTCTGCCTACACTAACTTGCAACAAGTTCGTGCTGCTGAGGCATATGAGGAAGCTAATTATATGAGAGGTCCTTATAGGAACCAAGGCAATAATTCTTATGCAGGGAGGAATAACACTCAGCCCAACTAGGGCAATTATACACAAGGCCAAGGGAGCCAACCTCCTCAACAAGAACAATGGGTTCCTCCTTACAAACTTCCGGGTTATCAAGAGCCTCCATCTTGGGTACAAGGGCTCAAGAGGGTATTAATGGAGTCCGGCCACAACAAGATTGATGGAGTCCGAGCTGACCTAAATACCGAAATTAAAGGTGTACAGGCACAATTGGGAGATCTTGAGTCATGGAAGAAAAACGTCAATTCCCAATTTGGCAACCTTGCTGCACAAATTCCAAGACCACAAGTGCAACTACCGGGCCGTCCCGAGGAAAACCCTCTTGGCCAAATTGCAGCCATACACCTAAGGAGCAGAAAACAATTGCCAGATCAAGCTGAACCCAAAGAATCAGAGCAAGGCGGTGAAGGAAACGACCTAGTTGAAGGAAAACCCAAGGTCGTTAATGACCCCCCCAGGCTAGGTAAGTCCTCTCTACTGACCCCCTCTCAGTTACGAGGTCCCTACCGACCCCCTAGGGTCGGCACCGACCCCTTTCCTGTGTCGATCGACCTTGTTGTCGATTCAGTAGAGCCATGACTCGGACCTGTTTTGGCTCCAAGTCCGGCAAAGACTCTTCTTTTCCCTTCTAAGAAAGCCAAAGACTCCACTGAGGGCAAGTTTATACGTTCTGTGAAGGTTCTCCAAGGCTTAAATAATAATATTCCTTTCGTTGAGGCCCTAAGCGAAATGTCTGCTTACACTAAATTCTTGAAAGAGATCTTATCCAGGAAGAGATCGATGTCGGAGTTGACTGATGAGGTTCGTTCTTTAACACTCCCTAAGAAGCTAGGCGATCCATATAAGTTTGCTATTACTATTGGTATTGGAGCTCATCGTTTCAAAGCTTTGTGTGATCTAGGTGCCAACGCAAGTCTTCTACCGCTTTCCATTTGGTCCAAGACCAATATGGGACCGTTGGAACCGGTGAACATGAATCTCTATATGGCCAACAGATCATGTGTGAAAGGCTCTAGAGTCGTTGATGATTGTCCTATACAATTGGACAAGTTCTTTATCCTCAACGACTTCATTGTTATGGAGATGCCAGAAGACCCAATGGTACCTATCATTCTTGGGAGGCCATTCTTAGCCATCGCCGGAGCAAAAATTGATGTTAGGAAGGGACTCCTAACTTTTGATATTGGGGATGAGGTGGTCGAGTTCCGCTTCAATTCTTCCATTAATGAGACCGTTGTTGTAGAGATCAAGATGCTCCATACTCACACGGAGCCCGACAATGCTGAGCCGAACAATGACTTCCGCTCGAATAAGCACCTCACGCTGAACAAGGGGGCAGAGCACATCAACAAGGTGTCTACCGACCCCCCAGGGTCAGTAACGACCCCTTATCTAAGGATGGACGTGGATCAGAGACCCACTACCGAGACTTCACCACAAGTTACCGTGGCTTTTACTACCCTAACAAGGTCGGTAACGACCCACACCACTTCGGTAACGACCCCTTCTCTAAGAGGCCTCGATGAGTTTGCTTGCTTTGATTTGATAAATTCTGGTAATGACCCCTTATTTCATCCTCTTTCTACATCCCATCCTACTATACATGCTATGAAAGGGTCAAAGCTCCCTTGGTTGGCGGATTTTACTAACCCTATTGTAGGAGCTCCATGCGTACTTATGAACGATAGAGGACCACATCTTATGGATAGGAGCTTTGAAGCTTTTTCGTCTAAGTATGGGGTTTCTCATAATCTCGACAAGGCCGGAGGAAAGCCGCCCTAGTCAAATCAAGGTAAGTCGTGTCTAGCTAGAGACGTTAAAAGTAGCTCTTATGGGAGGCAACCCACTTTAGTTTTAAGTTTCTTAGATCTTGTTACTAGCTTTCTTTTGACTTGTTTTTTAGGTTATATTAGTGTAGTTGGGATAGATGTTTTTATGAGTGAATCAAGTACTAAAAGTGGAGGAAGACGTGCTAACAAGGAGAAGAAACCGATTGAGGACACTCGGTACAGAAAACAACAACGAAGAAAAATCAGTTTACAAGCAGTCAGGTTCGGTAACGACCCCCACGGGGTCGATACCGACCCCTATAGGAAATATGAAAAATTCAGCGTACTCAGTGATTTCCTACCTACTTCGACGGCTTTAGTTTGTTTTGTGAGTTTCTTTTCTTCTTCTTTTTTATCTTTTTATGTCTTTTCTTTTACAGTGAGGTCACTGTTTGGTTTAAGTATGGGGTGGGGGGAAAAGAAAACGCAGTTTTTATGTCTTTATCTTTTGATGTTTTTTTGTGTCCTTTTATGTCTTTCTTGGAGTTGTTGTTGTTTTGAGTTTGTTGCTTTTGGATGGATTGTACTGCACTTAGATGTCCTATTATTATGTTTTGACTTGCTTGATCATGTAATTCCTTTAGCATGTTTTGGATAGCTTTGCCTAAGTCTACTTGAAAAAGTTATTTTTATGTGGATACTTAGTTTGTGATGAAATTGAGCACATATGATCTTAGGTAGAGTGACTAAATCCAACAAAAATTGCTACCTAGTGAATTGTTTTTGGCCTTATAGGGAGAACATAAAAAAAATCCCTCTTCTTTTCATGTGTGATTTACTCTCCTTATGCATATTATCTCTTGTCATTGATATGGTTATCTATTTCTTGAGGCCTTTATGAAATATTAGTTCATTGCATGTGATATCATATGATGGAGAACTTATTTCTTTTAACCCACTTTTTATCTCTCTTCTTACCTACCCTATGCATTATCCTCTTTTTGAAGCCAAGTTGAGCCTTAAGCCTTTTATTTGTAGCCCCATAAAAATTATTCCTTAGCCAATGTTAGCTTGACCCTATCCGGGGATTAGGATTTAGTGTTGGTTGTTATGCTTTTTGTTGAGTGAGATATGTATTGTTTCAAGTGTGGGATAATTTGCGTTGGGTATTTGATGATCTCACAGTTTATCATGTAAAAGGAGTTTGGTTCTCTGTATGCACTTGTTGTTGAATAAAGAAAGTGTGATCAAATCAGAAGAAAAAAATGAAGAAAAAGCATTGAAAACAAAGAAAAAAAGAGGAAGTAGTGAATAAAGTATGCATGAGCCAAAATTTTCCTTGTTTTTAAGCAAGATTAATTGGGATATTTTGGGGGTTGAAAAAAGAAGTTTGATCTTAATGTTTGAGTGAGTATTGGTTGTTTATGAGTGAGTTATGGGTGAAAGTTGTGTTGTAAGATTATTAGTCTTGATTCCCAGATTTTTAGTACCACATTACCTAAATAATTTCATGCCCTATTGTTTATACCAAGCCTCATTATAACCCGGCCGAATGGAGTTTTCTTTGAAGTCTTCCATTGAGCCTAAGTTATCTTGATGATTTTCATGTGTTTTGACATCTCCGGTGGAGAGATTGGTGATATAATTAACAATGACTATGTTGATTTTTGTATAAAGGATTGAGTTGAGAGTTGTTGTTCTAAGCCTAAACATTTGAGCATTGAGAGAAACACATATATCCTTGTGAGGTTGGATTATGGTTGCTTTTGCTTGAGATTGATCATGTATGTGTGATGACGTTAGATTCACTTGTCTATTTCTTCTACTTATGCTTATGATGTTGCTTTTTGACAAGGGCAAATACTTGAAGGATGTGTTGTTTGTTTTGGTTGATGTCTTGTTGATTGTTTGAGGACAAGCAAGTCTAAGTATGGGGTATTTTGATGTTCGACTTTTTAGTTGTGTTTTTAGAGTGCGTTTTAGTGTGTTTGAGTCTTTTTCTTTGGTTTTATGTTTTGTTTAGAGTCGTTTGTGTAGGTTTTCGTATTTGCTTAAGCTATGGAGTCTACATAAGTTTTGGTGGTGTTTTTGTAGATTTTAGAAGCTGTTTGGAGCGTTTTTGAGGAGAGGAGCAAAGCCGAGGAAAAGCACTTAAGGAATGGAGTCGGAATGAAGAAGGAATAGAGGAAAAAGATCAAGATCAAGCCAAGAAGGAAGTTCAGGGACTCGTTACTAAGCCTAAGGAAGAATAACCGAGGCTGGTACCGAGGCATGTGGGTCGGTACTAAGAATCTTGAGGTCGGTACCGAGGCTCACAGTGAAGAGGAACTCGAGGAATTTCAAGAAAAATCCTACCGACCCTGATGGGATCGGTACCGAGGTCTCCGTGTCGGTAGGGATCGATCTCAATCGGGGTGATTAATGTTATTTTATCTCGTTTAGATAGTTTCCTTAGGAGATTTATCTTTTTAGATTTATTTCCTTAGGAGTAGCTTTAGTTATAGTATAAAAACCCTTGTCTTAGCTTTGTTTAGGGTTCCACGTTTTTAGCATTCAAGTTTAGCGAAAAGAGAAGACAAGAGTTTGAGATTGAAGAACGATTGTTTTGGATTCGATTGTGAGTTTAATTTTAGTTCTCTTCTTTCTAAGTTTGGAGTTAACCCAACAATGGTTGTGTATGTTTAGTTTTGATCATGATCTAATTGTTTTCATCCACAAATCTATTCTCTTGTTCTTAAATACTTAAAACGAAAGTAGAAAAGGAATTTCTCGTTCATAGTTGAAGCGAAAGCGAAAACTATGAATCGGAATAGTCATTTAGGGTTTTGAAGCGAAAGTTGATCAATCCTAGTTGAAGCAAAGAGATAGATAGACAAGTTTATTGATTTAACGAAAGTTGGTTGATTTTACTTGCATAGTTGACGAAAGTTGAAAACTTTATGTGATAAAAGCATGATTTTTGTGTTTCATTGGCATTGACATACATAATTGTTGTTGTGGTGATACCTAGACCTTAGAATTTCCTCTTTAATGGATAAAAATCCAACCTTTTTACTCTTATTTGAAAACCTAAGTAAGCGAAACTTGATACTGGCTCTTTCCCGTGGACGAACTTGACTTTGCTATACTCACCGGGGTCTTGATTTATAAATTTATTTATTTGTCAAGAAACTCTTACAACAATGATTTAGTCATAAATTACTGGATTTGTTATTGGAAAATGTACACTTTTTTTTGTGCAAATTTTTCTTTACTAAAGCACAAGGTTTGTTGTTCGACAATTTTGAGGTGAATATTTAAAAATTTTCTTATTGATGAAAAATTAGAAAATTTCGATCAACAAGCAAAATTTGAGGTGAGTATTTAAAATTGTGATTAGTGTTTTCAAAAGAAGACCTGATTCGAACCGTCCGAAAATTTTTGGGTCAAGACTCAAAAATTTGAATCTGAAACCCAAAATAAACCAAACCCGATAGACCCGAAACCGTTGGGTTGACTCGTTGGATGCGCGCAATTCAACGATGATTTCAAATTCTATTGCCCTCCCGCGTTCGACAACCGCGAAAGTGTTCGGTTCTCTGGTCCTATCCCTAGAGTTGTGCTCATTTTCGTCTAGCACATTCCCGGCTTGCTGACCGTCGACTTCCTAGTTGATCTCGTTGTTCTTCGGATTATCAACGTGACTATAATTGTTGTTGATGTCATCCATCCTTCGTGCAAGCAGAGTATACGATTTTTAAAAAATCTTCTTGGCTGGGCCCCATGGTGGGCGCCAATTTTTTTTGGCAGATTTAACACGTAAATGCTTTACCTGCTTAAATGAAGGAAACTCAACCAAGAAATAGTCTAAACGTGTTAAACTCGTAAATGAGATATTATGATGTAAAAATACCAGAGATGTTTATTAGTGGAGACAACAAAAGTAGCTAAATGTACAAAATGATAATCGAACAATGACGATGTCACTTTGAGTTTTGACTAGGCAATTGCGAGATCAAAGAATTATATTGAATGATTTTCAGCTTGTCGTCTGGATGTCCTATCTCTTCCTTTCTCATGATCTTTTATAGTCCTCCTCCATCAATTGACCGTTGCCTTTTACCGGTTAGCAATCCCGCAGATATCGCCAACAACATTAATGGCCTTGCCGTTACCGGTGAGTTAGTCGCAAACTGTTCACTCCTTTCTTCCACATCTCGGCGCGTGTTTGAGCAAGCGTTCTAAGCCTTTACTCTTTGTCGATTTGAGCCTCTATTTAACGGTATTGGACCCAAATACTGACAACCCAACATTTTATATCTTGCAATATAATAGCTTAAAGAGCAAGACATAACTAAAGCCACATAAGATTGTTTTTCCAAACAAGCTATGATTAATGCACAAGGCCACACTTTCTTTTCTTTTATTGTTTAACTAGGTGGATGGCCCGTGCTGTCGCACGGGTTTTCATTGATTATGTTATATATTATCTAGGTGAAGCTATATTTTTCATATATTATTCGTATATTTTTTGTGCTTTAGTGGGATGTATGAAAATATAAGAACATAAGTCATCATTCCTAATATGATGCAAATATTAAAAATATTTAATTTAATTAAATACACCATTGAAGTGTGGTTGACTAATTGAGTACAAAGATAATATAATGTTAACTATAGTATGTTAAGTTAGAAGGAATGAATGTAAAAATTAATTTATGTTAAAAATAAAATTGTAAATTCTCAGCCATGCGACTATGCAGTACATTAATATTGTACCTTGTTTTAAATAATCGCTATCACATTTTTTTGCAATCTTCTACTATTCTATTGGAGAAAATATAGCCACAATACAAACATAAATATAGAAACGAAAATACTAAAAGTTGCAATTTGTATAAAAGAAAGGCATTTTGGGAGTTGCCTTTTAATATTTATTTCACATTTGATTGCATAAAACAACAATATCATAATATGTAGCCATCATATAATTAAACATGAATAAAAAAAGTATTAAAAATTCAAAAATAGATTACCTCAATATTTTCGTTGGATTATATTGTGAACATGACCGATTCTTTTTATAGAACACAACAAAAATGATGCAAATAATTTATCATTTCTATTTTTTCTCATCTCTCCTTGTTCAACACCCTTCATTTCAAATCCTAACTCAATCATCTTTAAAGCCAAAGAACCTCCCATTGAACCTCTATTCTTTTTGAGCAAGTGAACCACATATTTGATATTTAAAGTGCGTCTTAAAACCTCAATCAATTGAAGAAGGTAATGATTAAATTTTAGAAGGTCAAACCAATTGATTTCATTTTTAAAAACATTTAAATTAACCTTCAATTTAGAAAGACAAATGTGGGTTAAAAACCACTAAAATGGTCATAACTAAGAGTAATGGAGAGTGTAGTAATTAGAGGAATTAGGTCAATGTTAGAATTTTACAAAGGCACATTAAAACGTTCTATGTGCGACATTAGGAGTTAGGTCAACGTTAAAAAAAATACTTTTGACCTACGACCCGACCCACGGGTCGGTGGTCTAACTGGTCGGGTCGCGGGTCGACCCGCTTGACACGTTTGACTAAGTCAATCGGGTAAAAAATAATTTATTTACCTAAAAAAATTATTTTTTAACCAAAAACATGTATTTAAAAAAAACTGTTGAGTTTGCGGGTCGACCCGTAAATCCAACGATGTTTTTATAAAAAAATAGTTTATACATTAATGAAATTATAAAAAATATTGCGGGTCGCGAGTCGATCCGCACGGGTTTGACCCGACCCGACCCACGACTTGCAAAACAAAAAATTCGACCCGCAACCCGCAAATTGCGGGTCATGTCAGTGCGGGTCGCGGTTGACCCGACCCGTTGAACACCCCTAATGTGCACATAGATGTGGGTTCAAATCCCACATAGGCTAACTCTTCGTACAATTTATTTCTTTTGGTTCATGATAGTTATTTTGTTGGTTCATGTTTTTATATGCTTAGGTTCATGATAGTTTATCTTACAACTCGTGTCTGTTAAGTCATACTAGTTGATCTGGTTCAGATCTTTTAGTTCATGATATTTATTCATTTGGTTCATATTCATATAAGCACATGTTCATAATATTTCATCTCACGGTTCATGACTTTTAGTTCATAAAAGTTGGTTTATTGGTTCATGTCCTTACATGGTTAACTTCATAACACTTGTCAATAAGGTTCATTAAATTTAATTCACAATGATAGTAGTGTTGTGTCATGTATTGATAAATGGTATTTTGTTTGTTCATGTCTTTATAAGGTTAAGTTCACAATAATTATCAATAAAGTTCAAGAAATATAATGCATAATACTTGTTATTTTTGTCACGTAATCTAGTACATAAATCAGATTTTTGTGGGTGCATGTTTTTATACGATTAGGTTCATAACAATTATCAATATGATTCATGAAATATTCTAGTTCATAAATGATATGGGTTCATAATTCGATATGCTAGGTTCATAATTTATGTCATTACGGTTCATACTTTATGAACAATAGAAATTAAAAACTTGCAAGACGTTCAACACCTTTATCATGTCCCCATTGCCAAGCCTTACAACAACATCGAATCCAGCATATGATATATTAAGTCTAGAACAAAGAAACAAGTTGACAAAAGGGATAAATAAGAAGAACTAGTTAGCAATTATTAAAAAAAAAGGTTCACATAAAGAAGATTATTCTCTTATGGGTGAGTGACAATCCATACAGATTAAAATAACCACAAAAATAAGTAGAAGGCCACGGAAATTCAATGAAAAAACTACAGTATTGTTGAATTCATACAATTTGAAGTACTATGATCCCGAAATAAAAAACGTAACCCCCAAAATAGAAAAAACCCCAAATAGAGTATCAAGTTCAAAATTGAGAATAACAAAAAATCCTCAAATCGAAAACCCCCAAAATACATAAATCCATGGTTTTTTTATAATAAAGGAGGGCTAAAGCCTGTTTTATTTAATCATAAAAAAGAATTACATAATATCATTAAGGCTCTTATCCATATCTAAAATCTTGTTAAGGCCTTGAGGAGATTCTTCAAACAAGATAAAATCCCCCATACATGATTTGCTGAACTTTGCAAGCCAGTCAGCAGCTTGGTTCCCCTGTCTTAGGATATGTGAGATCGTGATGGTCCATTCTGGGGCAGCAGTCAGCGCCTTGAATTTCTCCACTAGCACACGCATCTGAGCTGGCGGATCATCATCATTCTTCACAAGTTTCACAGCCTCCAGAGAATCCACCTCAATTGCCACTTTCTTCATGTTCGTCTCATTTCCAATGGTGATGCCTTGAAGCATCCCCATTAACTCTGCCTTTAGAGCTGAATTCCCACCAGATTTGACAATGAAAGCTCTCACAAATTTTGCATTCTCATCCCTAATGATTCCTCCAGCCCCAATCCAACCTTCCCCTGCTTGAAAAGATCCATCCGAATTGATTTTGAACCAGCCTCTCTCTGGAGCTTTCCAGTAATTAAGTTCCCCCACACCAGTATTCAATCGGCTTCTTGTATCAGCACTAAGGGATCAATATTCCCTTGATCGATCAAGAATGAATTCAGCCTTGGATCCATGAATTTCCATCTCGTTTTCAAATACCCTCGCATTCCGCCATCTCCATATCCACCATTGGTCGTAAGCAAAGGTCGAAGGCCAAGAATCAGTTCTATTGAGGTTGAGCTCCAGCCACTGTTAAGTCCCCAACAAGAAAATCATGCATTCTAGTATCAATAAGGAATTCAGACCACACCTCTCTCGCACTTCTACAATCTCTAAGGAGATGTAAAGTTGTTTCATTCTCGTTAAATACCCCACAACTCGAATCAGTACTGATGTGACGATGAACCTTGTTCATGTTATAAAGGATTGCATCGTGAGCCACCAGCCAAACAAAGTTACGAACCCTTTCAACAGCCTCAATCTTCCATATTTTCTTCCAGATTGCCTCAGGATCCCTCAAATTCCCTTATTGGAGACTTTGGATAGCCGATTTCGGTGTGAACTCACCCGAGGAAGACGCCCCCCACGGAAAGTTATCACCAACGCCTTTCGCTTTTAGCGTAACTGGCGAGATTTTATTCAGAATCTCTGGCTGTAGAAAATGCGGAAACTCCTACCACTTCCACGTATTTCCATCCCAATATTCAACAACAATTTTTCCAAGATTCTGATCATCAACCGGGATAACATCATGAGTCTCGAGCGGTTCTTCCGTAATCCAAGGATGCAACCAGAAAAGCGTCCTCATTCCATCCATTACCTGCGTTTTTAATCCTTTCATCAATGGGGTCTTAGCCTTCACAATCCCTTGCCATAAGTTAGATGCCCCTGGATGATTGGAAATCATATCCCGGTCACATCTCCCGTTACAGTACTTATTCCTCAAAACACGGGACCAAAGAGCCTCTGGTTCTTTAAGCATTCTGTAACCCATTTTTGTCATGAAAGCCGTATTCACCTGTCTCATGCTCCTCATAACTCTTGCTCTAGCATCTTTTGATTATTTTACCATTTCCCAATTCAGAAGATGCATCTTCCTTTTCTCATCCGTTGATCCCCAAATAAAGCCATGAGTGCGCTTCTCGACTTCATCACAAATATATCTTGGGAGTTCAGCTGATTGCATGGAATAATACGGAACGCTCGCAAGAGTAGATTGTGCAAGCGTCACCCTCCCCGCCATCGAGAGCAATCTAGCTTTCTATCCAGCTAACTTTGAGGAAACACGATCCAGAATATGCTTGTATGTGTTTTTTGTGACAGGCGTTTTCGCCATTGGCATACCCAGGTAATGCCTCAGGTCCTCAGTAGCTTGCATACCTCCAACATGACTAATATCTTCAACCAATACAGCATGTGTCGAGTTAGAGAAGCATATCGTAGATTTGCTGAAGTTAATTTTCGCTCCAGATGCTACACAATATCTATTTAAACACTCTTTGATAACCTCCATTTGTTCGACACTAGCTTCCGCAAACAAGATGAGGTTGTCGGCGAATAAAAGGTGAGACAGATTTGGGCCATATTCAGAGAGACAGATTGGCTTCCAAGCACCAAGTTCAACCGCTTCTTCAATTATATGTCCGAGCCGCTCCATACATAACACGAAGAGATAAGGCGAGAGAGGATCGTCTTGTCGAATTCCACGGCTTGGTATAAAAGCAACTCCCATATCTCCGTTCCATAGAATTTTCATTCTACAAGTTGAGACACATTCCATGATAACCCGCACCAACGAGCTCGGAATGTGGGTCTCTTGAAGAGTGTCTCTCAAAAAACTCCATCTGACCCTATCATACACCTTCTCAAGATCGATTTTAATTGCCATGATCTGTTTGCCATTTTTGGATCTTACTGAGTGCATCACCTCTTGTGTAATGACAATATTATCAGTGATTTGTCTCTCGAGAACAAAGTTTGATTGATTCGGCGCGACGATATTACCTATCATCTTCTTCAATCTTGTGGCAATTGCTTTCGTCGCCATTTTGAAGGTGACATTACGACCTATTGGTCTCAATTGGCCAGCCATTTCCGGGTTATCCACCTTCGGAATAAGGACCAAGAGAGTCTCATTCATTTCGGGGGGAACACCTTCTCCATGCAAGATTCCAAGAACACCATCCTCGACTTCTTCCCTTACGATCTCCCAATTCTTTTGGTAGAATATATCGTGGAAGCCGTCCAGCCCTGGCGCCTTGAGCGGCCCCATACTGTTCACAACTTCCTTAACTTCCCTTGCTGAAAAAGGCATGCTGAGGTTTCCAAAATCGTTCTCCGAAATAGTCGGGAATCGACTAAGTTGAAGATCGAAAGGGCCCTCAATCATGTTATCTTCCGTGTAGAGCTGAAGAAAATGATCAGAAAAATGATTCCTCATCACTTCTTGATTCCAAATCCATTCTCCATTGAGATCTCTTAGGCCATCCACTCTGTTTTGTCTCCTTCTCATAACCGCACACGCATGAAAAAACCTGGTATTTCTATCACCATCCACCAAAGCCTCAAATCTCGCCTTTTGTTTCCAAAAGACATTAATTTGCTCCAAGTAGACATCAAGTTGATTCCTCATCCTTCGTTCTAACTCCATCAGCCCTCTAGTTGCTCGAAAACCTATACTCCTTTGCACCCCTTCTATTCTCCTCCAAAGGCGGTCCCTTTTCCGTAAAAGGTTCCCGAAGACATTCCTATTCTAGTCCTCCAAATGCAACACAAGATTTCTCAAAGAATGGTTAAATTCAACACCTTTCACCGAATTCGAGGCTAAGAAAAATTGGAACTCATTATGCATAAGCAACGCCGCTTGGAACCGGAAAGGTTTGTTTCGCGGGTTTTGCATACTAAACCCACTTGAATCAAAGAGAAGGGGGTGTGATCTGACTGATTTGCCTCCAGGTGTTTGATAGTCCCATTCTCAAACATGCTGCTCCATTCCACATTGCACAATCCCTTGTCTAATCTTGCACCAGAAAAAGTTTCGGGATTGTGCCCCCGATTCCAAGTAAATCGTTGACCTGCGAAACCCATGTCCACCAGGCTCATGTCCTCAATCCTCATATTGAAATTATTACTCCTTCTAGCCAACTCATCTGATTTTCTGATTCTTTCCTCCAAAGACTTTGTCTCATTGAAATCTCCCATGAGTAGCCAAGGCACATTATTTGTTGATGCGAAGTCTTTTAATCTTTGCCACAAGAGATCTCTTGTAGTCGGCTGGGGACTCGCATAAATAGCTGAGAGGAGCCACCCAGCTTCACCCGTCCTGGAAGCTTGGATCGTAACCACTTGGTTATGCATATCGAACAAAGAAATGTTAACTCTATCCTTCCGCCATAGGATCCAAATACCGCCTCGGAAGCCCCGAGCCTCGGATATTATAACCCCATCAAAGCCTATCATTCTGCAAACTTCATCAGCTCTTCCACCGCTAATCTTTGTCTCCAATAAGACCAGAATGGTTGGATCATGAATTCGTATGAGCTCTTTCAGAGTGAGATGAAAATCCCTGCTCCCCACTCCTTGGACATTCTAAGTAATGATTCTCAGAATTGGCACTATCATGGATAAAAGATGTAGGAGGTTGTTATCCATTCTTATCCACGCAAAGGGAGCGTTAGATATCATTTGAGCCCATGATGGTGTCACCATCTTGTAGGCGATTTCTCTCCTCCGAGCTCCAACTCTGTCGCTCCTGAACATCATTCTCCATTCCGGGGACCAAAATTGAATTCTCCCCACCCTTGGGATCGTCGGGGGAGGATCCAGTACCATTGATTCATGTTCGGTATCTGGGGGTCGTTTGAGTGTTTAGATACTGCAGGGATGAGGAAAGGTTTTTGGTACCTACTGACCCCCATTATCTTCCTTTAAATTCACCTCAACGTTCTTCCTGTTATTTTCTATGGAGATATTTTCATTATCTTTTCCATTTTCATTCTGCTTATATTCAGAAAGTTTCCCCATATTAGAGCTTGGAAAATCTTCCTCTTTTTTGGAATTCTTCTCTAATTCCTTTGATTGTGTCTTTTCTGCATTAGAAGAAATCTTCCCCGTTTCCTTTAATCTCTCTAATTCCTTTGATAGAATCTTCTTTGTAACCTCTTTGCCAGCGTGTTTTTCCATGATTTTATTCTTATTCAATTCCTTTTTATTCTTCCTTTTTCTTCTTCTTTTTTCCCATTCTCCTTGATTTTCGGGTTGTCTGACCTCCTACTAGTATCCTTAGATTTATTTCCTGAATCATCTCCTTCCATATTTGCTCCTTCTATCTCCAAGATTTGAAATCTTTAGCCCCGATTCGTTAAACCGGTTTCAGTAACATTATTTCCATTTTTTGACGAGTTAACCAGAACCGGGTTTGTATTGCCTTCTTGCTGCCTTGGCCGGTATTCTTTGCCGTCATCGGAGCTCTTTCCGGAAGATGTGTTGTTCGCTGCATTACTTGCATGTTGCTCAACCTTTTTGAAATTCTCCTTTTGTGCTCTTGATCTAACAGGCTTTTTAGCTATCATCCATTCCTCATAATTCTCCTTGTCTTCTATCTTCTACTTGTTTTTGTTCATGTCATTCTCTTCATGTTTGTCATGAGAGCATTTTTCCTCTGTATGTCCGATTTTTCCACACTTGAAACAAACCATTCTGAGGCCCTTATACTGAACCCTCCAAATTCTTCCATTCACATGGAATTTTGGTAGTAGTGGTCTCGAGACATCAATTTCGATACACAATCTCGTGAATTTACCCCTTTCAGCTGTGCTTGTTGTCTTGTCAATTTTCAAGACACGGCCTAACCTGGTTCTGATGTGCGTAAGCACCTCCTTATCAAAATACTCCATGGATAATTGGGGTATACGAATCCACGCTGCCACCACCTTTATCTCTTCTTCTTCAGCGATGAAATTCAGTCGCCACCTCTAGATTGTAAGGTAGCTGTCACCAATAAGCCAGGGTCCACTAGTCATCACATGGCTGAGATCATCATTGTTTGTGAACTTCACTACATAGTAGTCATTCCCCACATCTATCATCAACATTTCCCCTCTTGGTTTCCACTTATTCATTAGACTGTTCCTCGGATAGATGTATCCTACATTCCGATCGAGCACTTTGATTATTATGGCGTCCCTCCATGGTGCTCATATTCTCTTCTTCTCTTTTGTAGTTAATAGAATAGTTGGGCAGTTTGGGTCCTCTTCCGTGGTCATAACATCATCTTCTAGATCCATGTCAAGCGGGTTATCCTCCCAAAAAGGATTGTTGTATTCCGTTACCGTCCCTGCGGTTCTTGTTCATGCGAGAGTATCCTTGTATGATATCATCATTTTTCCTGATCCACTAGCAATTCCTTCCCTAGCCTTCCCCGCCTCTAGAAGAGGGAATTCCATTCCATCCAGTTCCATAGAATCGTTCCCTGTCACTCGTACTTTCTTGCTTGATCTATTCTCCCCTCCAGGATCCTCTGGATCTGGATTCTTTCATTCTAGTCGTAGTGGATTTTGTGTAGTGTAACTCATGCTTTCGATTGCCTTTAGGTTCGCCGTCGACCAGAAAAGTTTGGTGTCTTAGAGAGCGTTTGTTGAAGAGATAATAATATTAATTATGAACTTTTACCTAAATTAGAAAAGTTATTTTAAAAGTGTGAATTGAAAGTGGGAGAAACTAGATCGGGGAATGAATTAGCTGGAAAAGCATATCAACAATGGAGAAAAGCGTAAACAAAAGTAAAACGGGAAAGGAGAAGGTGAGGGTGAATGAATAGCAAAGTAACGAAAATACCCCTCAATTTAGAAATTCATTTAAACGCGTGTGTTAATCTTGGCCATAGATACAAGATGTTCTAATGGAGGTAAGGTGCTTACATTTTGCACCTTAAACCCTAAATGCATCTGATCTCAATTCTTAAAATATATTTATTCGTACATAACTTAATTATATCGCACATAACTTACATAGATTATATCGTTACATTGCTATAAGGCTTTGTTAGTTTCTCTTTCGTTATTGTTTGTTGTCGGTTTGTGTGACTACCAAATTTCATCTCGGTCTCTCGAGTTATTAGACCTATCTGTTACCTCAAATCTGTTTTCTTATAAAAAATATCATCACATGTATGAAATTTCATTATGAAAAATATAAATTTAATATTATTTATTTATTTATTTATTTATAACAATCAATGTACCTTTTAACATGCCTTATAGCAATGTAAGGCATGGGCGATCTCTTGTAAACGGAGCCCAAATATTCGGTGTGTTTTTATGTCACATTTATCGGCTAAAAGTATAAAGATACATACAAATGGCTGTTTTACGATAAATTATCGTTTTGAAAAATTAAAATAAAAAAATAAGGCGTAATGGTGTATGAATGCAAACCCATGCTCGAATCAAAGCATAAATAGCGGTGGGAAGCATCTCCTCCCCTCGACAAATTAAATTCGCCCTCTCCTCTTTCTTCTCTCAGATCTGATCTCTTCTTTTCTCCAGGTTCATCTCTCTTTCTCTCTTCATTTGTTCATCTCTTCTCATTTTCGATTTCGTATTGTTGCCGGTTGTGGAATTGTACGTGTTTATGTGATTTTGAATGATGTTGATAATGTCTCTTTTGCACTGATCTGGATCTCTTTTCTTGTTTTCTTTTTCTTTTTTTTATCCCGAAGATTCTTGTGTAAAGCGCTTGGATCGGAATTCAGAGTTTAGCTTTTATGATGGCATTATGCGTTGGTGTTGATTTAGGGTTAGATGACTTAGATCTCGTAGAATTTGTTGCTAGGTAGCTGTTTCGAGCCAGATTCGTCGAATTGTTTGTGCTTTTTTGATGATCGACTAGGGATGTATAAAATTCGAGAATCCTTTAAAGTCGAAGTTAATATTCAAGGCTAGATGAAAAAAAAAAATCGGTTTTTGTTTGATTTTCAGATCGCTAGATCTGCCTTAGGAGAATATAAGTAATCGATTCTTATCGATCTATCCATGTTAGGCCTGGATCTATTTTTCTTCTTATAGAAATTCTTGGCTCCCAGATCTTGTGATATGCAATCAGTAATTCCTGATATATTGATGGCATTTCTGATCTCATTTCAGGTTGTTAGTTCAAAACAGACAAAATGGGGCTGTCTTTCGGGAAACTCTTCAGCAGGCTGTTCTCTAAGAGAGAGATGCGTATACTTATGGTAGGTCTCGATGCAGCTGGTAAGACTACCATCTTGTACAAGCTCAAATTGGGAGAGATCGTCACAACTATTCCAACCATTGGTAAGTTCAGTTATTGTTTTGAAAAGGCAAATTCATTTATCAATCAATTCCATGCCTTTATACTGAATTCTCTTTATGTCAGGGTTTAATGTGGAGACTGTGGAGTACAAGAACATCAGCTTCACTGTCTGGGATGTTGGGGGTCAAGACAAGGTACTTATTTTGTCTCAAAAAGCATCAAATTATACTGAAATACACTGTTGAATAATTTTCATGGATGTCTACTTGGTTTGTGTCAATACCACAAAAAATTGTTGATTTTGTACTAATTGGGTATTGTGAACTTGGGAGTTCAGATCCGACCATTGTGGAGACACTACTTCCAAAACACCCAAGGACTTATCTTTGTGGTTGATAGCAATGATCGTGACCGTGTTGTTGAAGCTAGGGATGAACTCCACAGAATGCTGAATGAGGTATTTCCTTATCTATTGGCCCTTTTGATGTGAAAAAAAAAACAAATTTTGATAAATCATTCATTGTCTTTTCATATATATAACCCAACCTTGTTGAATCTACAGGATGAATTGAGGGATGCTGTTTTGCTTGTGTTTGCCAACAAGCAAGATCTTCCAAATGCCATGAATGCTGCTGAGATCACAGACAAGCTTGGCCTCCACTCTCTTCGCCAACGACACTGGTACCTCTCTCTCTGCACTTTCATACCAAAAAGTCTTCTGGTCTTTAAATTAACTAAGTTTTTTTTTTTTTTTGTAAATTGTAGGTATATCCAGAGCACATGTGCCACATCTGGTGAAGGACTTTATGAGGGTCTGGACTGGCTCTCAAACAACATTGCAAACAAGGTAACACAAATAGTTGCAGTTTTATATTAACATATGGATAACACAGTGTTTAGATATGCATATTCATAATTGAGCTTCTTTTGAATGCTTTTGCAGGCATAGAAAGACTGCATTTGGAAGTGTGGGCTATTTCCTGTTGCAGTGAAGAACCAAGCATAGATACTTTCTATAGTATTAATCCTTTGGTGTATCGTGGAGTGCTGTTATGTATACTGTGCAAGGCTTACAATTTTCTTTCCGGTTCTGATATTGATACAGATATTATTGATATTTGTTTTATGTAGTTCTGAATACTTTCCTTATTCTCTCGGCTATTCTGTGTTTGTTGGTTTCTCCCTGAGTGCATTGTTCTGTTCAGATATGGTTCTGTACATTGGGGCTGTACTTTCTAATTTTCTATCATGGTTTCAATTTGTTACTTTTACAGCTGCTTCGTTTTCTTCTTCTTCTTCTTAATTATGCTATGTGGTGACCCTCTTACACTAGCAAACGATTTTCCGACAGAACAAGAAGTCGGAGCATCGAGTTTCCGACACAAAATGGAAACGTTGTTCTATTAGTGCGTTGAGGTAACATAGGCACATAGCTGCTAAACATTGACTAATATGAGATATGGACGTTATTACTGATTAATAGATAGTTCGTTGGGAGCAACTCATATAAAATTGAACTGTTCAACCTTCGTTATGTTCACGTTTTGTAACGAGTAAGCTGATAAATGATAATACATATCAGTGATCACAAATTCACAAGCCTGATTAAGACTTATATACATAGAAAATGAGATGGTTCTACGTGGGGGCATATTGGCGAACTGGATATTATATGTTTCTGAATAAATTCATTAGGACAACTCAAATTGATACAAGCAACTAAGTAAATCTATTTGAGTAGAGTCCGACCACAGATATTTTTTTTTGATACAAAAAATTTAGGGACAGGGAAGACTCAGGGGCTCAGAGAGCTTTTACAAGGAGATTTACATTTGCCTCACCTCAAGAAGACTAGTGGAGAATCGAACCTACCAATAAATTTGGTATTGTTGACATTAGGAATTAGTATTTGATCAATTGTTCAATGATTTAGATGCATGAATCGTTGTATTGTATGATTGATCCCTGATAGTCTCCAGGTATCTATTATTCGACTGCGATATTTCTGATTTACTTTCCTGGAAATTTTACCATGAGAATTGGGTATTGGGCTGGATGATGATGCTATAGTTGAAAAGCTCAATATAGAAGCTGGATCGATGGGCTTATGGGCCCAATCAGACAAATGAAAACGGATATGGGCAGGAAGTAGATTACTGTAGATATGTAGTTATCGCTAAATTTAGTCTTGGTAAATTAATAAATTCACTAAGATAATAGATTTTCCGGTCTTGATTTGGGCCAGTTAAAAATATAAAAAATTTGATAAGATAATAAGATATATATTTTTAAATTTTTTTTTTATGCAAAATTAGGATCCTATTAATATCATAAATTAATAAGAGATTGGATAATAAAAAACAATATTTGTGAAGAGAATAGAGAACCTTTTACAACCGTTGGATCTCGAGTAAACCGACGGTCCTGACTAAAACAAGATTAAAATGGAAATTCGACACGATCGAATTTTTTGAAAAAAAAAACACGCATTATAAGCGATTGTGCTTTATGTTACAATGAATGTGCTTTATTTTGTTACTAATTGTGCTTTAGGTTTTGGTTCAAGTGAGGACCACTCTTGTGATAAGACCTTTTATTTAAAATGAGGACCAATCTCAACCATTAGATTTATCTTATCACTATATATTAGATGGTCAAGATTTTTTTTTAATTTTTTGTTCTTTGCTTAAAAAAGCTTTTAGAATGCTAAATATAGTAGTTCAATTTTTATATACTACGAGTTCATTTTTATACACTAGAAGTTCAATTTTTTATTTTACGAGTTCAATTTTCTATATTGTATGAGTTCAATTTTTATATTCTATGAGTTCATTTTTTTTATCGATGCTAAGTTCAATTTTTATGTGCTTTGAGTTCATTTTTCAAATAATTCGATTTTCACATAACTAAAAAAATATTTAAAAAATAAATGATTTTTTCAAAATTTTTATTTCAGTTTTTTACCTTTTTAAAATTATTTTCTTATTTAAAAAAAGCTTTAAAAATGTTAAATATGACAGTTCAATTTTTGTATACGAGTTCATATTTATACACTAGAAGTTCAATTTTTTTATGTTAGGAGTTGAATTTTCTATATGGTATGAGTTCATTTTATATTCTACGGGTTCATTTTTTTTATCTATGCTAAGTTCAATTTATATGTGCTTTAAGTTCATTTTTCATATAATTCAATTTTCACATAACTAAAAAAATAATTGATTTTTTCTCAATTTTTTATTTATTTTTTCGATTTTTTTTAACTTTTTTTTAAAATTATGTTTAAAAAAAAGCTTTAAAAACGTTTAATATGACAGTTCAATTTTTATACACTACGAGTTCATTTTTATACACTAGAATTTCAATTTTTTATGTTAGGAGTTCAATTTTCAAATTCTACGAGTTTATTTTTTATCTATGATAAGTTCAATTTTTATGTGTTTTGAGTTCATTTTTTATAAAATCCGATCTTCGAAAATCTAAAAAAATAATAAAAATAAATAAATAAATATTAAAAATATATAAAAAAATAAAAAATAAAAAAAGATAATAATTTTTGAAAAAAATCTTAACCTTTCAATACATAGTAAAGGAGTAAAATCTAATGGTTGAGATTAATCCTCATTTTAAGCATTGTCCTTACCACAAGAGTAGTCCTCACCGGAACCATGCCCTTGTGCTTTATCTTATAACTGATTATTATGCACAACTTTTTCACTATGTGTGTGGTTTCTTGGATGAGTGTGCATGTTTTTTAGACGATTGTGCACAATTATATTATTGATTTGCATAATTTTAAAACTGAGCGTTCATGATTTTTTTTTTTGCAAGTGAAAATTGTATAGAAATCAATAGCAACTCAAGACAACTGCTCACACCTAGTAGTTCCACAACCCCAGTTTAACACTTTCAAATGAAAATTCATATGAAGTGTTTAAGCCATACGAGGGTCTCAATCTCTCCTTCATCATCATCTATTCAGCATCAAAAGATTAAGGGGCTATTGACAAACACAAGACTACCTTGAAACCCCACCCAAACAAAGCATGACAACAACTCCTTTAAGTCCAAAATGTTATCCAAGGTTAGTTAGACCCCAGCCTACTAACATTTGGACAACAATACTAAAACGAAGGCCATTCTTCCACTGAATCGTCATATGTAACCCATATTAACATATTCATCAGAGAAAACAAAGGGAGTGACACCAAAAGAAGGCCACGGACTAGAAGAATCGGAATCAGAGCTGTAGCCTAATCCTCATAGCTTGCCCTCTCCTTCCTTCCAAATTTAACTTGATGATCATTCGAAATTTGCAGACCTCTATAACTTTCTTAGAACAAGCCACATGATCTATTTTTGCATTTCTAAAAATTACTTCATTCCTTTGCTGCCAGGAGTAATTAAGTGATTGCCATGCAAGCCAACATCTTTGCTTGATACACATTATTCTTCCTCCTTTTGCGAGCAAGAAACCAGTCCCATAAATCACCAAGTCTAATTAATCTTCTGTCAATACCAACCCATGCAAAGACAGTGTTTGTAATACTCCTAACAATGTTACAATCAAACCAAATTTGGTTGTCATTTTCAACAGATGCTCCACACATAACACATGAGCAATCATCAATAATGCCCATTTTTTGCAATTTACTCGTAGTTTGGAGTCTTCTAAGATTTGCCAACCAACAATGGAAGATCACACCAAACCAGATTTTCTCCACGATTCCATAGACAAACATATACTCTAGCACAATCCATTTTGCCATCATGTTTTTACTAACCTTGGGTCATTTGGGTGTATTTATAGTTATCTGATGTTCTTTGTTATTCAATGAAAAACCAAAACTCACAAACAAATCCACCAAAGATGAGTAAATTTAATGTTCTTTTTAACTCTTTCACCTTAATTGTGGATTTAAAAGAGGATTAAGAAGATTAAGAATACGTAAAGACATTATACAATGAGGAATAAGAAACTTAAGAATTTGTAAAGACATTTGGTAATGGTTGGTGAATTAAAACACCTATTAATGCTCTTAATTTTACTAACTTTGGGTGTTTTTATATTTGTTTAATGTTCTTTTTAATTCAATGGAAAACCAAAAGTCACAACTAAATCAACTAAAGATGTAAATTTTCTTTTTCTTTTTTACTCTTTCACCTTAAAATGTGAATTAATAAGAGGAATAAGAGGCCTAAGGATTTGTAAAGGCATTAGATAATGACGAATAAGAGGCTTAAGAATTTGTAAAGATATTTGGTAATGTTTGGTGAATTAAACCACTTATTAATTATCTTGATTTTACTAACCTTTGGTGTTTTTATATTTTTTGATGTTCTCTTTAATTCAATGGAAAACCAAAACTCACAACCAAATCAACCAATAAAGAGTAAATTTTCTTTCTTTACTTTTTTACTCTTTCACCTTAATTGTGAATTTAAAAGAGGAATGGTTTAAGAATTTAGGCTGAATGACCAAAAACCACCCTATAATAAGGCATATTTCGCAAAACCACCCACTAGATTGGAAATTACCGAAAACCACCCGCATTACAACTTTTGTTAGCGAACTACCACCCGTCCCATAATTACGTCCAAAATTCAGTTAGTGTGTATGCACGCGTCTCTTTACTAATTTTTTAAACCAAATTACGCATATAACTTCTTCATTTGCTTGTTCTTCCCGTTCTTCTACAGATTCAAAGCCGAGGGAGAATGAGTCGAGGGCTTTGACGAGATTGTCGAGGCTCTCGCTTGATCTAGGCCAAGATTTCATACTCGATGAGGCCGACGACCCGGCCTAGCCTGTGAGTGGAAGCCCGGTGATGGAGGAAGGAGCGGAGGCTGCCGTTGTTCTCTCGTGAATTTGGCGGAGGAACCTTTCATTCTCCTCTCGCTAACCGCTTATTGAAAATCCGAATTCCTCGTGTCTGCATGTGCAATCGAGATCGTTAGCCGCCATAGCTTCTTCTTCTACAATTGGCGACCAAAATTTTCCCAAAATTTGTCTCCCTTCAGGAACCCTAGAAGCGACCAAAATTTCCCCCAAATTTGTCTCCATTCTCCTCTCGCTAATCGCTCATTAAAAAATCACTCTTCATGTTCTTCTCATTCTCAGGAACCCCCAAAATTTCCCCTAAATCTGAATTCCTTGTGTCTACGGTGGTCACAAAGATGAGTGTTTTAATGGCGGAGGAAGTGGGGTCAGAGAGGTGGAGATCAGACGAATTCAGCAGAGATAGAGGTCAGCCGAGACAACCGGTGTATGGTCGGAGGTTGTTTAGGCATCTTTACGTTTAAAGGTTGATTGTTCACTGGTAAAGGCAAATGAAGAAGGATGAGGTAGAAGATATAGGAAGAAGATGGCCAAGGATTTTAGTTTTTATTAAATGTATAAGAATATAATAAAATAAAATATAGGGGTAGATTTGTAATTTCATGCTTTAAACGGTTTTTTTGGACGGAATTCTTGGACGGGCGGTAGTTCACTAACGGAAGCTGTTATGCGGGTGGTTTTCAGTAATTTCCAATATAGCGGGTGGTTTAGCGAAATATGCCCTATCATACGGGTGCTTTTCGATCATTCAACCAAGGATTTGTAAAGACATTTGGTAATAGTTGATAGCTTGAATTTTGGAGTAGATTAGGATGCATATTAGTGTTGGTTTTTGCATAGTTTTAGTTGATTTTAGCTTAAGTCTCTAGGATCTAGTGTTTTCAGGTAGTGGAGCTTGTTTTGCTCGGCGTTGCAAGTTTTTAGATACATGAGCAAAAGCGGGATGTATTACAGTTGGGCTGAAGTTTTGAGTCGAGATCTTTATAATTAGGAGTGTTTCCTCTTGTATGGCTTGAAAGGATTTATTTCCTTAGATATGTTTAGTAGTTTTTAAGAGATACTTAAAACTCTTTAGTTTTTTCTCTCTTGGATAACTTTGGATTTACAACTTGGAGGCTAGGGTTTCTAGAGAGGTTTTCTCAAGAGACTTTTGAACATAATTTGTAAGTTTGCTTTTAGTCTAATCATGCATTGCTAAATTCTTTGTGTTTGGCTAGTTAATTGAAGTCCTGATTTGCATGAGTTATGAGGTTTGATTGATTCTCAACAAACTTGAATAGGTTTTATTCTCTATGCTTAATTGAATCAAAGTTATTCTAGGATTTTGTTAGATTGATCGCCTAATAAAATTTCTAGATTAATTCACAACTAATCTAATTAATTCATGGTTGGGATTAGTTAGATAAAGTAGAATCTATAGTTATTTAGACCCGGTCAGGCTATTTAGTTATAGAAGGGAATAAATTCATAAGTCACTTATATGTCTAGTTGCTCTAAGTACTTGTTTCTATTGATACTTGAATCTTTATGTTGTTGTCTAATTGAATCTAGAAAGTTTTCTAGGTTGTTAGATGATTAGAGTTGTTACACTGGTAATTCTATGAACTAAACCTGAAGTTTGGATCGACCCTTACTTACCACTCTACTGAGTTTGGTATTTTCTTAGAGGTAAAACGACTGAAAAATACCTCATCAATAGCTATTGAATTAAAGCATTTATTAATACTCCTAATATTACTAACCTTGTGTGTTTTTATATTTTTTGATGTTCTCTTTAATTTAATGAAAAACCAAAACTCACAACCAAATTAGTAGATTTTTTTAAACTCTTTCATCTTAATTGTGGATTGGTCATAAATGACTAAAATTTTCATCTTTATATGATACTAGTCTAATTTGACGACATTAAAACTTAGACGACTTTTTTTCTCCCGTAAGTATGAAAACCTCTTACTTATAGATGTGTTATGGGTTGATTTGTCTGATGTTAATTTTTACTTAGTACTTCAACATATTAATCTTCTATAGCTACCCTTTTTGATAGATGCTCGAATACTCAATACACCTCTAAAAATACAAGGAGAAAATGAGTGAGGAATATTTGCCCATTTGCACACTCGAGCTTAGAGATTAAAACTCATAATATAAAGTATTGATAGTACTAATTGTTGAGGATAACGACGGGCTGATAAATTAAATAGAGTATTATTATAATTAATTTAATTACATATGTGTGTTTAGGTTTATTAATTTTCATCCTTTTTCAAAATTCGATATGTCGGGCGTGATCTCAAGCCCCCAAGTCCGCACCTAATCTATATCTATACTTCTATATCTATATCTATATCTATATCTATATCTATATCTATATCTATATCTATATCTATATCTATATCTATATCTATACTACTATAAAAGCACGGCTCACTATTGAATCCCGTTCGTTCATTTTACAGTTTTCTATATAACACTATCGTGCGGCTGTTATTAATTCATTATTTCTCAATTATACTTTTGTTATTTTAATGTTCCTCGAACTTAGTGCTGATCTTGCTTATCTCTTAAGTAATCTCGGGATATATATTCCTGGAAAAGCGTGATCGACTTATTTTATATTTGGATGTAAATGTTTAATTTTGACATGTCTCGAAAAACGTGTCCATGTTACTTTGCTTGTAAGCAAGCTCGGATAAGTTTGTTTCTTAGTTGTGAAGAAAGCTCGTACAGTAATAATTTAGATATTTTAATGTTCCTCGAAATTCGTGTCGGCATTGCTTAGCTTTTAAGTAATCTCGGGATATATATTCTTGGAAAAGCGTGATCGACTTAAGTGATATTTAGATGTAAATGTTTAATTTTGACATGTCTCGAAAAACGTGTCCAATTTAATTTGCTTGTAAGCAAGCTCAGATACATTTGTTTCTTAGCTGTGAAGAAAGCTCGTCTACGTAAT
This sequence comes from Fallopia convolvulus, assembly GCA_964016875.1. Lineage (NCBI taxonomy): Eukaryota > Viridiplantae > Streptophyta > Magnoliopsida > Caryophyllales > Polygonaceae > Fallopia > Fallopia convolvulus. The sequence goes on along the minus strand of OZ024724.1, from coordinate 7,280,528 downwards.
AAAACAATTTTCACAACATTTGATGGCGTGAATTTAGTTAAATTAATACCAAAAAAACCATGTCCCTTACATAAATTTACGTAAATGTCATTTTCCATATCTCTACACTAATAAGTCTCCATCTTATAATCGCCGCGCAACGCGCGGCTTATTGCTAGTAAAGAAAAGGGGGGTGTTTTCCTGTATTATATATTTGTTGTTTACGTACTATTGAGGTAGATAATAATGGTGTAAAATTATTAAATATAAATTTTTTTTAACCTATGTTCTAAGACATTAAGCATAATATTTAAGGGAACTAATATTGATAAAAAAATTAAAATTTAATTAATTTTAAATAAATATAAATTTATAAGGTATTGCCATTTTAAGGAGGTTAATCGGCCTTAAAAAATTGATAGAAAATAAAGAGAGAAAATCTTCTACTAACTTATTTGTAATTGAAACAATGATTTGCAATCTAGATAAAATAAAATTTTTTTCAAAACCACTTATTTTGGAGCACCTTCGGATTTTTGGGTCGAACCTCCTCCAGCCTGTAGAGCTAGAGCACCACTTGTTCCCTTAAGCCTTTGCATCTGATGGAATCAACACTGACCTTCTTTAATTATTTATTCCAAATGTCATATTTATCTCTTTCAACGGCCATATTACTAGCCTTATACTTGAAAATACTCATATTAATAATGACGTTTTAGACATCAATGCGCAAAACCCTACATTTCATCCTATCATATCTCTCATTAATGGCTGTTTAGGGATTGTGCTAGAAAATAGAAACAACTCTACAAATCTTACCTATTTTTTCCCTACATAGGAGAAGAATCAGCCTCGAATTAGGCTTGCGGTTGCTGAGTTATTTCTTGTTCCGCAATACTATTGTGCAAATGTTCCCATTAGTTATATGTGACTGTATTAATTGAGATTTAATTTAAGAAAAGAAAAAGGTTAAGGAAGAGAAAGAAAACTGTTTCACAACTACAATTGAAGGAAAATGATGAAGGTGGGTGTTCTCATCTTGGTAGGGAAGCAATTAATGATGTAGCCCAAAGTATAGAAGCATCCCTCTCACCCACATGTGATCAAAGTAGGAAGCACAAAACAATGATAAGAAAAATGCGACAAAAGTCAAAGAAGAATAACAATTCTATTGCAAATATTGACTGCAATTCTGCACCTGATCACGTTTCTTCTAAGAAGAAATCTTGTTTTGGAGAAGACGTGTCTCTATCTTCTGCTGGACACGCAAACACTCATGCAGATTTAGAAGTTTCACAATTGCAATTGAAGGAAAATGATAATGTTGAAAGTTCTCATGTTGATGGAAGAACAACTAATGATATAGTAACTGATCATTTAATTAATGTTATGAGCCAAAGTATGGAAATGCGACAAAAGTCAAAGAAGAATAACAATTCTATTGCAAATATTGACTGCAATTCTGCCCCTGATCGCGTTTCTTCCAAGAAGAAATCCTGTTTTGGAGAAGACATGTCTCTATCTTCTAGTGGACACGCAAACACTCATGCATAGTTAGAAGTTTCACAACTGCAATTGAAGGAAAATGATAATGTTGGGAGTTCTCATGTTGATGGAAGAACAACTAATGATATAACAAGTGGTCATTTTATTAATCTTATGAGCCAAAGTATGGAAATGCAACAAAAGTAAACAAAGAATAACAATTCTATTGCAAATATTGACTGCAATTCTTTCCATGATCGCGTTTCTTCCGAGAAGAAATCCTATTTTGGAGAAGACATGTCTCTATCTTCTGCTGGACATGCAAACACTCATGCAGATTTATACAGACCATATATACTTTATAAAACACTAATGATAAAACGTAAGGTTATCCGTCTCTATTCTAGCCGCTTAGAATTCATGCAGGTCACAAAAGGCATATTAAGTTTATAATTAATTTTATAACATTAGGAGTTTTAGTGCAGATTAAATATATATATATATATATATATATATATATATATATATATATATATATTGCTTAATAGTCAAAATCCTAATTTTATAGACTTGAAATGAATTTATATATGGACATAAATCACCTATTATTTTGTATAAACTACATGTGTATTAATTGTCAAAATTATTTAGTCTATATATTTATAGATATAGATTATCATATATAACTGGGAACAAAAAAATGAATATCAATCCAAAGACAAAATTATATGTATACAAATTATGTGTGCAAAAAATGTCAAAAATTATTAGTCAGTGGCTTAATTAGACTTTTTTAATTTGGTGGCATTATCTTTTCAATGTTATATAGATGGACATAAATCACATATTATTTTGTATAAAATACATGTGCATTAATTGTCAAAATTATTTAGTCAATATATTTATAGATGTAGATTATAATATATAATTGGGCACAAAAAATGATTATCAATCCAAAGACAAAATTATATGTCTACAAATTACGTGCGTATAACATGTCAAAAGTTATCACTCGGTGGCTTAATTAGACTTTTTAATTTGGTAACATTATCTTTTCAATGTTATATAGATGTTCTAAAATGAATAAATTTAGTTTTTTTTTTATTAAAAATTGCATTGCTCATAGTAAGAGTATGTTTTAATTGGATGGTGTCATAAATGAAGGGAGCCATAAATGAGCCAAGAGGTTTTTATTTTATAGGTTACTAGATAGATAGATGGATGTCGCCATTGGAAATTCTCCTTTGAGGTAAGTCGTTCTACGACTAGCTCAGTTTAATTCAATTCTTGTTAGATCGGGTGTCATGTTTGTAGAATTGGTTTTGAAAATTAATCCCTTTGTTTATTATTTAATTATAAATCTTTTAATTTGTGCCTATGTGAATTCTGAATTTGATTGCGACTATGAGTGTGCCTATGAGAATTGTGACGGTGTTTGCGATTGTGAATGTGCTTGCATTGGTGAACATAATTGTGATTGCGATTGTTTTAGTATTTGTGATGGTATTTGTACTTGTAATTGTAAGTGTAATGTTATAAGTGATTGTGAAGGTAATTTGTAATTGTCGTTGTGATTGCAATTGTGACTATGATTGTGTTTGTAATTGTAATTGCGATTGTGTTTGAACTTTTGAATGTGTTTGCAATTGTGATTGTGTTTGAATTGAAATTGTGGTTTTTCTTGTTGTGATTATGACGTGTTCGAGCCTATTTTCTTCTGCTACGTGTTTGTTTCCGTCTTTTGAGGTTAATCGATTGCCGACTTACTTAGCTTACGACCCGTTATGTGTTAAATGAGTAAATTGAATGTGTAAACCTTATTTTGGAGTGATTCCATATTATGTGCTTATATTTGTATTTGAAATTATGAAAAATCTTCTTTAAACATTTTCGTTATGCGTGCTCTGGGTTCCATCGGCATGGTCATGGGTGCGGGTATATATGTTGGAGATGAAGAGGCCCCCGACCATGATCATGTACGTTGCTGGAAGGAACCCCCTTCTAAAAATAAAATAAATTATTTTTGGCAAATGCTCTAGTAGAGGTTTAGCCGGAAAAAGAAAGGAGAATGTGGGAAATGGGTACGTGTATAGCTACACGCGTTGACCGTGCGCCATGGAAGAGAGGATGGAGGGTGCCAAATCTTTGAGGAGTATGTTTGGTTGTTATGTTTTGTTGGACTTTGTTTGAACTATTCATGGGTGCTAAATTGCTAATCTAACAGAAAGTTGTTATTATCCTTGTCGTATAGTTATTCATGTTATCATTATTAATTATATTGTGGTGTTACTATTATATTTCTATTGCGGTTATAGTTGTGATGTTGTCTGTATGAGTTGGAGTGTTTGTGTGTATGTGTGTGATTATTTAACGTTAAGTGTTGAATTGATATGAATTGAAAATTATCGATTTGTGTGTGAATGTTGGTTGTTAGAGTTTTGTGTGGTTTTTAAAACGTTCTATATGCATCTCGCACTTTCCAGCTTGAATTAGAATTGTAGCTGACCTTTAGGGGAATATTTTTACAGTTTTAGGTACTTTTTAAGAATCTTGATGGATTCTTTGCGAATTGGTGGAGCGGATGTTGGCGCATGTGTCATTAGGTTCGGGTCGTTGGGATTTGGTTAATTATGTATTATTATTTGTATGTTGAATTATTTGTGATGCTAGTTGGATAGAACTGGGTTAAGATGGTTTGGAATTACAAAAAGTTTTGATTGTTATCTTTTGATTATGAATTTGGGAATAGTATCATGATTTATACTTTCAGTTTTAAAATAATGGTTGGATGTTTTATTTGTTTCTCGTCGTGCTCGCATTGCAAGATCCGAATGAACTCATTATCAGACTAGCCTAAGTAGTACTAGAGAGGTCTATTGCCGAGTAGCGCCCCGGGTGAAAGTCGGGGTGTTACAAAAAACTTCAGCCATAGAAGACTTATCAATCCTGTCATGAGGTCCTACCTCGCGTAGGGGCGAGAGGGCATCCATACATTTGTTTGCCGCTAGATCCAGTGGCATCATTATTCCCGGTAGATCAGAAAGGCCGAGGTAGAGGAGCATTTTGAAGATGTCCCCTTTGTTGGAATTGAAGATGTTTTAGGAGGTAGCGAGACTGCCAAAGAGCTATCCGCTATAGCGGTCATGTCCGTCTTTTTCTTCTTCCTAGATTCAACACATTCCGCAGTGGATAAGGCAGTGGCGCCTGAGCGAGTAGTTCTTGAAGTTGAAAGACGAAAGAAGTGAGAGAAAAGAAAGAAAGCAAGGGAAAATATAAATAGGATAGGAGTTCTTTACTTTACATCTCGGATTCCTAAGAAAGAGAATTGCACGGTTTGATGATCTCATAGTACAATCTCTCGATTGTGGGTAGAGCAAGAATGTGAGCAACACATTCAGCGAAAACGTCTTGCGCTGCCAAAGATGTAATATCCACTGCACAACATATATAAAGATGATAACAAAGTTAATATCTTCGGTAAGTACAGAGAAAAAAGAATCGATGTGTTACATGTGATACGCCAATGGGGTTTAATAAAGGCGCGCAATCAAACCCTAAAGATGGTAACTTTAGGAAAAAGAATCTATCCGCCCAACCCATATCCGATTTAGACACATCCAACACCAGGTCAGACTTGCTTCGCAAAGCTTTTAAGATGAAACAGCCAGAACCGCCTTTGGAAAGACCATAGGTGTAGAAGAGATCAGACGCAACGAAAGAAATATCGTGGGCAGAATAGAGGAGGCCGACAAACAAGAGGATTCTCCATGCTTGGGGAAGTAGTTGGCCAGGAGATGTATCTAGGGTTTTTAGAAAATCAACAATAAGAGGAGAAAAGGGGAAACATTGACCTATCCGAAAGGAGTATTCATAAAAGCAAACCCAATCGGCATTGTAGGAATTGGCCCACTCATTCTGGCCGGGAGTATACACCACCGCAATCGACATTGTAGGAGTTGGCCCACTCAGAGGAAGAATTGCTTTTGTGTTGTGTCAGGGAAAGAACGCGAGAGGATTTTAGGACTAGGGGTTCATCCAACTCGTAACTGCGAGAAAAATGATAGGAGGAAAATTCAGTTTCTCTCATGAGGTGTTTGGGAAATTGGAAAGACGTTTGAAGAAGAAGAAAAGAGAGAGAAGAGCGTACATGTGAAGGAAAGAACTGAAGGACGACAAATGGAGAAGTTTGAAGGCAATAAATAGATGTGACGTCTGACGCTTCTCAATTTTCGAATTACAAATTCGAAAACCCTTGAAAAAATTAGAGGGAACTTTCGACGAGTTTTTTTTGGGGGGGGGGATATTAGGCCGGGTATTTTTGGGTTGTAGGAACTTGGAATTAAGCCGATCTTCTTAAATAAGATTCGGCCAAGCATTAATTGTGAGTAAGAAATACGCACACAACGGCTCATCCATTAACTAATTGCGAGATCTCTGGGATGATGATGAATGGGAAGTAACGTCTCTCTAGGAAATGACTATAAGTGGACAATGGGGAGACTGAAAAAGATACATTCCATATAGGAGAACTCTCAATCTCTCAATCAACCACTCCGATTCCACAAAATACTTTGTCAATCTCTAATTATTCTCGTAATTTTTGTTTGTTGTTCACTTATTCAAGTTGTATCATCCTTGTCTGAGAACATATATCTTCGAATTGCAATATCACAGTCTTGTTTTTATCTTTCTCATCTTCGTACTTCTTTACTGCATTGATATTACTAACGTGCTAACGTATTAGACTGATTGTAAATTAAGTTTCCTATATTATAGCCGAAAAGCGTTTACGCATTTATTTTCTGTCCAAAATATCGTGTCTAAAAGAACGAACGAGGACACTAGATGAGTAGAGGATTTGGCAACATGTGCAGGTCATAAGATTTTGATGAAGATCGAATATGCAGGGTAGGGACTGAAAATTGGATTATGTGGTGGAAGATTTTAGTCAGTTTTGCCCAATTCAATTATATATGTAGTATATTGTAGTTATACTAGACGATGGAGTACAGCTAGTTCACACCTTTCCTTGCCTGCCTCATATTCTTTTTGGCAATTTTGTCTAGTAAATTTGATATAAGCCTATATATTAGTAATATTACCAATAGCATTGTTGTGCATATTATTATTATTATTATTATTATTATTATTATTATTATTATATTATTATTATTATTATTATTATTATTATTATTATTATTATTATAATATATTATTATTATTATTATTATTATTATTATTATTATTATTGAGGTCTTTCGCACTATCCAATAATTATATTAGAGTTAGACTATAATTTAATTTTAAAGTTCTCTCCAAAATGGGGCCACGAAGTATACGGTCCAGATATAAAGCTGTGTCTAATCAATTGAACCGGGTGAGCCAAAAGGCAAGACAAAAAAAGAAGATTAGGGTTTGTTAAACACAAACCGATTAATCTTTATAATATTTTTAATTATGAAATTGTTAAGATTGTGTTTGACTCATTGAGTACGTTTGTAAAATATTATTTTATCTCTATGACAATGTTTCATTCATCTTTATAAGCTCATTTAATAGCTTACATTTACCCAAACAATATTCATACGGTGTGACCTTGTTTGTATAATAAGCTTGGATTATAAAGAACAAACTTGATTAATTTATGCAAATTATCCAAAGCACCTAACATCAATAATTAAGTACACATTTACATTTATATGTACACTTTTCATATATGAGAGTGACTTCATAATGAGATCATCATCTCATCAAAAAAAACAACAAATTTACAAATTAAAATATGTTTTCCCCCTACCCAAAAAAAATAAAATAAAAGTGGACAAACAATATAACATGCATCCAAAGTAGCACATACAAACACATCACAAATTCGTGCAAGATTTTGTAGAATAACTACTCCCAATATTATCTACACCACTAGTATTCTATTCCTCCATGGCATCAACTCACCATTTTCCTCTCCTCTTCTTTCTCCTCCTACTCAACCTTTCCCTTTCTTCCTTCTCCTCATTAGCCGATGACTTCGACCAATGGATCACCCACAACGTCCAAAACCACGCCACAACTCGACGGATTCTCGCGTCCTCGCCAACAACCCGAAACAACATCGACATCAAGCTAAGAGACGCTGAGTCAAACACCATGAGGCTAACCGTCAGCCAAAATGCCTCTTCTGGCGATTTCCCTTCTGTCTCCCAAGCCCTTGCCACCATTCCCGATCACAACACTCGTAGGGTCATTTTGGACATCAAACCCGGGATTTACAGGTAAAAAAATAAACAGATTTGATGTCAAGTCTTCTTAACTTAGTTGGTAAGCATGACATTTCGTGACCATGTTTTTTCAATGCAGAGAAAAGATACACATTCCTAAGACGATGTCGTTTATTACACTCTTGGGAGATCCCGATGACCCTCCAACGATTACAGGTAACGACACGGCTTCCGTAATGGGGAAAGACGGGAAGCCGTTAAAGACGTTCCAGAGCACCACCTTTGCCGTTGATGGTGACTATTTCGTCGCTAAAAACATCAAGTATGAGGTAATTAACATAACTTACCTTTGAAACTAATCATTTATCTTAATCATACCTTATCAATCAACAATGTTTGTCATTGGAGTTGCAGAATACAGCTCAACATGAAGTGGCATGGGGATCAAGGGAGAGCAAGCCGTGGCACTAAGGATTTCCGGGACGAAAGCTTCATTTTATAATTGTAGCTTCTATGGATCTCAGGACACACTATATGATCACAAAGGGCTTCATTATTTCAATGGATGCTTCATCCAAGGCTCTGTCAACTTCATCTTCGGCTATGGAAGATCACTCTATGAGGTACGTATATATATGCTACATACACTGTTCTACAAATCCGGTCTAGGTATTATCTAATATGTATGGAAGTTATAAAGTTCTATTGAAGAAAGTGGTTTGATGTGTTCGTGTGTGATGTTAAAGAATTGCACGTTGAACTCGGTGGCGAAGAAGAAGGCTTCGTTGACGGCGCAAAAGAGGACGAAGATGTCGATGTCGAGCGGGTTTTCGTTCAAGGATTGCAGGGTGACGGGGAGTGGGACGGTGTACCTGGGGAGGGCGTGGGGAGAATACTCGAGGGTCGTCTTCTCCTACACTTTCATGGACAGCCTCGTTCTTCCTCAAGGATGGAACAACTGGGGTGATCCTAGGCGTAATTTGTAAGTTCTTAATTAGTTATTCGATCTGATCCCATTTTTAAATATGGTGCACAATTTTGTAACAAAAATATTCAAAGTGGTGAATCTCTTCTTGAGTGCATTATTAGCTCTATGTTTAGCTACTATAGGTTGCAATATTAATGGACGAGCCTATTGGTAATTTAAGAATTTGGAGCACATGCATGAAATGATAGCAAATATAAGTTGTACTAACACGGTATGGACAAGTTCCAAAACATAAAGAGTACAAGTTAGAAACATATACCACATAAAATTTGATCTAATGCTTTCTAGTGTTGATGATGGGTTTATACTATACATGTAGGACCGTGTATTATGGAGAGTACAAGTGCAGTGGACCAGGAGCCAACATGAGCGGGCGGGTGCCTTGGGCTCGGGCTCTGACTGACGAAGAGGCCGAGCCATTCATCGGGACATACTACATTGAGGGCGAATCTTGGCTTCCCAATTAAGCAATTCTTTAATTTATTGGACAGATCAGAGCTAATACGTACAATAAATCCGTGATCTTGCATATAGTTAAGTTAAGCTGGCTACATAATTCATGTAACCCAGCTAAGTACGTGAATAGGTGATCATGTTCTTGCATTATTATATTTGCCTTCATGTCAATTTGATGCTAATGAGTAATGATCGAAGAAGTAAACGATCTGAGCTTTTAGTTTATTTTTTTATAATTATATTTATATAATCTTTTCAAATATCAGTGGAAGGGAGTGAGAAGTTTGCGCCTTAAATTCTCAATCAAGAATGGAGCAGTATGCAATCTGTATGATCGATGCCAAAATGCAAATGGTGTGAATGAGGAATTTGATTTAATTAATGCAATACCTCTCTATACGTACCATTTTTTCACTTAATTTATATTATTTATTTAAAAATATTTCCAGTTCGAAAGGCTAACTAACCCACCTAGATTTCTAAAGATAGCACTTTTAAAATAAGTATATATATAAAGTCATGGACAAGTCATTTCAACCCGTTAAAGAGTTGTTTCCAAAGTAATTAATTCACTCAAAAAAAAAAAAAACCACAAAACCAAACTGATTTCCTATTGGTTACTTATTTGTAAGCTGAACTGGCCCTAATTTTCGGCTTCAATCCTCAAATTTAGAGCTAATTACAATAAATTCCCGCTTATTTGAAAAAAAAATCATTTGTAATTTTTTATTGATTTGGTAACGTTTAGGATACTATATCCTAGTGTGATGATCTACCAACTCGAATTCCAATTTTCTTACTTAGTTTCTTTTTACTATGTCAAATGTAGGCCTTGTGTAAATATTCGAGGTAGCTAGGAGACAACTAGCGAGTCTAGGCATGGTCATCATAGCATGTGTGCCACGACTCTTAGCCGGGGTCACACCCTTGCATGGGCGTTGTGAGATCCGGTTAGGGGGACTTGGCCTTGGCCTCGGCTTTGAGTTGTGACAAGCTACTAGGTGATGCACACAGGTTGACCGGGCGAGAGCCTTGGCATCATGACGTCAGGTCTCGGGGTACGTCGTTGCAAGGGCGTTCGAGAGTCTCGGGACTGGGGGTGATCCAGGCATGCTTGAGGGGTCGTTTCATGCGACGAGGTTCCAAGCATGCAGGTGACGAGCACATAGCTCCGTGGCACCTAGGTGGCAGGCAAGCTGCTCCATGGCACCACAGGGGCCATCGGCGTGTGCTTGGCAAGGGCTTGGCGTGTGCGGGCATGCGTTGGGTGTGAGCGCACCGGTTCCAAGCGTGTGCCATGCCAACTACTCGGCACATCCAATGCGAGGGCGACACCTCCAGGTGCACCGCAAGCAAGCAGACATGTTGGGCCAATGGGGGCACCTTCACTAGCTCGACCAATGGGGAGCGATCTGCAAGGGTTGAGCCAATGAGGGCATACCTATGGGCTCGGCCAATGGCAAAGCTCCTCTTTAGGGCTAAGGAACAAGCCAATGTGTGGGCTGATGACTTTTGTGGACTAGGAGGCTTAGGAGCTAAGCCTCCTCCCTTGTATAAAGCCGTGTGCTTAGCCATTTTTTATGGTAGTTTGAAACTCATTAGAATTAAAGATCCTTAGGAACTCTTGTAAAGCTTGTTGATTGTTCTTATAACATCAAAATCGAGTGCCTTTCAATTCACCAACCTTTGTATATTCGATCCTCAATTCCGTTTAGTCTGAGAGAGAGGCTGACTTGGGTGCTCGTTTGTGTGTCAGTCATTCACCTAAGGTCTAACATGTCTTGAATTGATTTCTAAGACCATTGCACTGATACGGAAACAGTGTATCGTATTAGTACCGAATTGAGTAGACAAGAGAGGAATTGGGGAAATAGAAGAAGAGATTGAGATTAGAGGCAGAATTAGAACAATAGAAGAAGATAGATTTGACAGATAGAGAAGGCAGAAGAAGCGTAGAATGAGAAGGAGGAGATTGGAGTTTGGGGATAAGATAATGTTGATTCATTGATTGATTAACTTTCTAAAATACAAAAGGAGTATATATAATAATAAGCCCTGCCACTAAACCCTAATCCTAACGGTTCAACAAACGCGTCTCGGAAAAAACCCGTAAAGAAAACCCGAGAAGGAGTATTATAAACTCTGTATAAAAATACATTAATTAAATACTATAAATAATCCCTAAAATAATAATTAGAACGTATCAATTCTCCCTCGTTGACAATCGACTTGTCCTCAAGTCGGAAATTAGGAAGAGAAATCATGCACCGTTTGTAATAACTGTGGTTTTTAAGGATATTTATGAATTTTTCTCGGATATCCTATTAACCTCTTTGTCCGTTTTAATGCTTAATCCAATATTTTTTGTTGGAATTTAAATCCTAGAAAATTTATAGTGATATCCTAAAATCATAAAGAAATGATTTTATGGATCAGTGTGAATTGTAGGATTTTTCAGTGGAAAAAGAATATTTATTGGATAAGCCGACTTTTTAATTATGTATTGTAAAGGATTTAAAATACGAAACGGAAGCCTTTAAAATTGAAGGTAGCATGATAAAATCATGGAAAATTGGTTTTATTGGTCTACATAATTTACGGGACGTTTTGTATTTAGTAAGTTTTTCCACACGAGGTACATAATTTTACCGCTTTAACGCGAATTCCGTTCCGAGACGTGTTTTGGTTTTAAAAGCCACCTTTCTCTGCCTTAATAAGGAAGGAACCAGAGAGATATACACAGGAAGGGGCTCGAATTCTAAGAAAAGAAACAGAGGAGAGAATCAAGATGAACGACGGTCTGAGAAGAAAGAATTCTACACCGCCGGTAACCTCCTCTACTCCGTCCACCTCCTTCTTCCCCTGCCTTCTCTGCCACCCCTCATCTTCTTCCTTTGAGTGATCTCGGTGGGCTCGTGCTGCTGCAAAAAGGAACCAGAATCAGTGAGAGAAACCAGGACGGAGCAACGGATTCGGGAAGAAAGGTTCGAATCCTTACCACCGTCTATCTTCTTTGCCTCGCCGCGCGACGTCGCCGACGATCACCAACCCCTCCGACCACCACCCACCGCGAGGGCTACCACCGGGCAACACCCAACCACCCTTAGGCTTGGGGATCGAGCCACTATTGAGCCAAACGAGCCATGGGCTAAAGTGAAGGTATTTACGATCGAATTAATTAGCGGGTTGGTTCCGGAGCCACCGTAAGGACCTTTCGGTTCTGCTTTGCTAATTAAATTTATGATTTTTATAATCTTGACGTTGATACGGTCTCACAAGTTCAAAGCGCTCGTGAAACGAACGTCCGGATCTTCAGTTATAGCGAATACAAGTTTTGACATCAATTGACAAGTAAAGGACATCGTACAATTACTCAGGATTCGTTGTTAATCAGTTTGACCCGAGATTTGGTCACCTTTAAGAACCGTTACTAATGAACAATTTTTATTTAGAAATTTTTTTCAAAAGTGAAACAGTTAGTTAGTTATAATTTCGCCAAGATGGCTCCTTAAAGTATGATAACTAAGGATTATTTATGAATCAATATTCGGAAATCAAATCGTTTATCGATTAGGAAGTTGTAGGATTTGATTATACAACTAAGAAATGTTTCCGTGAGCTCGTTATTGAGAAATCCTTTTGTTATATTTGGCAGAAGGGTGATAAAAATTACTATTGGAATCACCAAGAGCGTTGAGCACGCCTTCTAAGGCAACTGGACGAATCTTTCTTCTTTTATGGTTATTAAATGAGGAAATGAATTCCATTTGATCTTCATGTTGGGAATAATTTGTGTGTTGATTAAAGTTTGATAGATTGTTATTTTGTTAGAAACAACAACTATGTCGTTATTTCAGTTTTTGCGCTAGAATTGAACTTAGGACCGTTATGGGATCTTGTATGTTTAGCTATCTCATGCTGAGACATTTTTTTGAAGTAAGATAGTTAGAGATGGGAGTTTAGACTCCAAAACATCTCTTTAGTGGTCCTATGCTGAAACACTGTTGTAAAATAGGTAGTCCAGGGGTAAGAGCCGAGTCTCCAATGACCTCTTTATAACAAAGTTTGTATTGGGGGGGGGGGGGGCGTAGCTTGCTAGCGGATCCCAATATTGGAGTCATAACTCATGTCTCTCTTCACGTTGAAGGAGGACAATAGTGCACTCTAGCTAAGTGCAGAAAGAACTGATGTGGGTCAAGTGGTCACGGATGAAATAGGCCCTCTCACCCTGACGACATCAGTTACAAGAAATTGATCGGCAGCAGTTTAGGTCAATTAGAAGTTATTAAAATGATTGTGAAATGTTAAAATCATGAAGTGAAGAGAGTGCGATAGGCACGATAATGTATCTGAATGGTTAGTTCTTTTGATAACCATTCTTGCTCCTGATTAAGAATGATTCTTAATCAAACTTTGATGAAGTTAAGTTGATTTTTCGTCGAAGATGTTTGTGAATGTTGTGTGGTTAGTATAAGTTTCCATTAATCGTTTATGCTTCTTAAAGGAACCACAAGCTATGGTGTTCTCCCTCTTGATTATGAAAATCTCCTTCTTATTCTCTATAAGACTGCTAACTGTTGGATCATAATCCGAGTCTAATCGGAGTTTGATGCCAATATGTTTAGTTACAACCATAAGAACCAAGTTAGTTTCTCCGCTTGCTTACTCTTTCATTAGACTAACCCGTCCATCTTCTGTTCTTTTATATGGTCGGCTGGTGTTCACAATTGGTATACGACACATCAGGCTCTTCTTGGAAGTTGATTCAAGAGGCAGATTCAGAGGTTTGAAGCTCCAGAAGTTGAATAAAGGTTTCCAATGGCTATACTTCAGTGAAGTTCTTGGTCAAGTGCTGCAAAGCGAAGTGGGAAAGAAGTTAAGAACTTACATAAAGTATTTTTAAAGACTTTGTTCAAATAGAAGGTTGTTCCATTAATTTTATTCTGTTTAAGTTAAGGTTTGTATAAGACCTTTTACTTGTTTTCCGCTGAAATATTTTACTTAATTTTGTAAGTTTTAAATGGTTTCTTTTACCTTGTTCTAGTATGTTCTGTCAGGTTAAAGCCTTTTGTAACTCTGATTTAGTCCTAATCGGGGTTACTGGCGATAATACCTCCAGGGTAAGTAAGGGGGTGTTACACCGTTGTTGTAAACGTAGTCCTCCAGGATCAAATATCCACACAATAACCGCATTCTTCTGTTTCAACCAAGTAAATGAAAGCAAGGGGACTTTGAGCTGAAACACATCCTGGGCATTTGGCAATGCTGGAGTAATCAACATAAACTCAGTTTTCGCACTACCATCAGGATCAAAAATCAATTTTGCAGACACGATGCATGTCTGTCAATGCCCGGAATTCCTAGGTCAAAACCCAAGTTTCCTTCCCACCATGCCTGCTTGTCCGAAATGTCGGAGATGTCCAAAAACGCCATGGAGTTCAACTTGATCTCACTCAAACTGAACTCTACCAAATCATCAACTGAAGTATCAATTCGGATTGAATCACAAAACCTTGTGACGATCCGCTTAGTTCCATAGCCTCCTCATACTCCAATATTCTAAGCCACAACTCCAATTTACAACATCCGTCATAGATGTCTCTCCCATAGAGGGACAAGGCATCCATGGCCGATCCTCTATTCTTGAAACGAATTTTGGCATGAAACCCTGCGTCTGGCCTAGACATCTCAAGGTCCTCAATAATTCCGAATACCGAAAACAGTTGCTCCAATATCGTGCAAGAAATTGGGTAGATTTGCCGATGAATCTTGACATACAGAGTTCGACTTTGAACCTCATGCTTTTTCAATAGATCTCGGGCGTCGCAAAGAACCGCGTTATTGCCTTGAACGACAGACATGGTGATTGTAGAGTTTAGTGATGAAAGCACCAATTGATACGGAAACAGCGTATCGTATATATTAGTACCGAATTGAGTAGACAAGAGGGGAATTGGGGAAATAGAAGAAGAGATTGAGATTAGAGGCAGAATTAGAACGATAGAAGAAGAAGATAGATTTGACAAATAGAGAAGTCAGAAGAAGCGTAGAATGAGAAGGAGGAGATTAGAGTTTGGGGATAAGATAATTTTGATTCATTGATTGATTAACTTTCTAAAATACAAAAGGATATAATAAGCCCTGCCACTAAACCCTAATCCTAACAGTTCAACAAACGTGTCTCGGAAAAGAACCGTAAAGAAAACCCGAGAAGGAGTATTATAAACTCTGTATAAAAATACATTAATTAAATACTATAAATAATCCCTAAAATAATAATTACAACGTATCATACACCAAGTACTACTTAAAAACAGAGATCTACTCTAAGATCTTTACTACAAAACTACACGCCTGCATTTAAAATCTCATGTGTAATTATACGGATCCACGAAGGAAATAGCTTAAAATAGAAAAAAAGTATATATTTTTGATTAAAAACTTCACATAACAACTACAAAGACATATAATCTCATCAATTAAGAGTTTCAAACTGTACCTAGCTAGGCTTGTTTACAACTTTTATGTAATTATTTCTCTTAATGAATGATTCACCCTACACTTCACTTTGGCACAAACAAATATTTCACTATTGCCTTATAAACTTGTAATGAATTGCAATATGTAACCTTGCTTTATGAATTCCACATTATCACCTTGTAACACGTACAACAAACTCATCAGTTTCCTTTCTTAGATCTAGAGCGGATCCGACGTTTCCTCTCCTCTGATAAATCTTGAGCAAACCTACAACGCCGAAATGCACATTTTTGTGGACATCAATAAATAAGAAACACTTGATGAACAATTTTCTTAGATTGAAATGCTGCATTTTCTTACTTCTTAAGTGCTTCATCAACCGTAGATGGCGCTTTATGGTCTTGTTCTTGTTTATCATGATCATGATTCATGATAAAAACAGGCCGCGATAGAAGCTTGAGAGCACAATCTTCAAGTGCCTTTAGTTGTTTAGGAGTTGAATCGGTAATCGACTTCAACTCCCTCTTCATGTCATAATCCTTTCATCACATGAACAAACACAAATACAATCAAACTTACAAATCACCTCATGTATTTATATGATGAACTTCAAAACAGTTTTACAATAGACTTCTTTTTCTTATAACATGTTCTAAAGTTATGAGTGATTGGATTATATGTCTGTATATACTTAATGCAACTTAATGTATTAAATAGGAAGATCCAAACATATCCTAAGAGAAAAAAGAGTTACGATAATGGTAGTCTTAAAAAGTACCTGAATACGCAAGTAGTGAGGGAACGAGCGGTGATCTCCAAGAAGAGTTGAAATGTACATCTCTGTAGTGGCGTCCATGCCTCGAAACATGTTCTCTATCATAGGCGCGGGTTCTAGATCCGGTGAAAGAAGCATGTCAAGAAGTCCTCCTCCAAATGTGGCGTATGGTGACTTTTCTTTCATTTTACCCGTACCAAGCGACAAGATCCTGAAATGCTCGTATCCTTGATGGGATTTATTCGCCATGATCTCCCTTGCTTCACCTAGAGCCAGCATTGTCTATGCATACAAACCAAAAACATTTTGATTGTATAGACGACATAAAATAAGAAGGTACATAGATCCCTGCCCTAATCAAGTTATACGCATAGATCCCTCCCCTGATCAAGTCGAGAAGACGTTTCCAATAGACCCAAAGAAAACATAGTCAAAGAGTAAAAAGTGGACACAATAAAATAAAAAAAAACACAATAAAAGAGCGTACACATTAGCTAAATGGTATTTCTTATCATGTTAATAATAATTAACAATGTTAATTGTGCACATAAGAGATTAAAAAGAGATTTGTTGCTATACATAAAGGAGTAATTAGTTCTTACCGGGTTATTAGCGGCTAGGCCACCATCAGCCAAATGGTATTTCTTACCATCTGCTTGAAATGAATGATTAGGGAAGTAAAATGGAGCTGCAGAGGAGCTTTTAACCACATCAGCCAGCATGACTTTGCTATCTTTTGCCTGCAAACACACAACACAATTGATTAGCTAGTTACAAGAATATGTGAATCAAAATTAAATTCTGATTATCTACTACTAGTCTAAAAACCTAATTCAAGAACCTTTCTCTTGGAGAAAACCATGGGGCGCCTATGCTCCATGTCGAACGTTGGGAGCACGACATTGGTAAGCGTATCAGCGAGCTTAAAGTCTCTCCCTATGAGCTCAGTCACTTTCCTACGAAGGTGATCGCTGTCGAATTGAGGCGCAAAAAGATAGGCCATGCCCTTTAATCCATAGTATTGCAAGTTTTCCCACAACCCTTCATTTTTTGGCAAGCTATTAACACACACACAAAAAAAAAAAAGTTTGAAGTCATACTTATAGAGTAGAAAAGTTACATAAAGTTGTATTAAAGCATAGGATCAAATATTTTTGTTCCTATAATATCTAAACAATATATACTAGCTGTCTAGCTATATGTAGGGACAGATGCTGGATTTTAAATTAGGATGTTGCTAATTTCCAACAAATATTTCTATGTGTGCTAAATTACCTTAATTTAACTAATTTACCACTAAATTTACCTCTTTTTTTTTTAATTAAATTTACCCTATTTTTATTTTTGCTACATGCATACAAGAATTAAGAAAAAGATGATTAAGATATATTATTACTCTTTGACCATCTGATCAGCCACAGAGGCTTTTGTGGAGAAGATTTGGGGGCCTTCCTTCTTATAGAAATCCACTACCTGAGCAGCAGATCGAGGGCGGCCACTTGAACCAGAGGGAGTAGTCAGCATTGCTGCAATTAGGGATCCTGTGCTCGTCCCTGCAATCACGTCGAAGTAGTCTGCTAATCTTGCATTAGGATCTTCATCAATCCCCTGTTTTTTTTTTTTGTGTTCACATGAAGACAAATATATATTAACACATTACAACTACAAAAAAAAATGTATGAAGTTAGTTATAAACTTTCAAGTGTGTCTTGTACCTGAAGGTTCTCTTCAAGCTTGGTAAGAATTGTTGCAGGGATAACTCCTCGCATTCCACCTCCATCGATGCTAAGGACGGTAACTAGCTCATGATCATCGCCCGTCATGTTGTTTAGCTTGTTCTTGAGAGGAGTTCAAGAAGTTAGTTTTCTGTGTGGATAAATAAACAGGGAGATGAACTTCTCAAGGGCAAGATGTACAAGTGTGCAAGAAGTGTCTTAATCTGGGTTGTTTTTGCTTTTACTATAGAATTATAATAGTTCCAAGATTGAAGGAAAGAATCAGATGCTGTTGTATATAGTTCACTTTTCTTCATTATTTGTTCTTTGAGTCTTTTTGTTTTGTAGCTTATTTGAGAAAAGGATAAAAAAGGCAAAGGCTTCATCTGTACAAAGATTACACACCCACATGCACGACAGTCAGAAATTTGTCCCAGTGGGGTGGTTATAAAAAAAACTGTATTTTTCTATATAAAAAAAAATTTTTATGAAAAAATTTGTATTTTTTAATAAAATTTTGTATTTTTCTGTATAAAAATTAAATTTTTTATATATAAGACCCTTTTTTCATAAAAAACATATTTGCTAGTTGAAAGATGGATACCGTGACTATATTTAATAATATATATAGTACATGTTTAATTACTAATCTTTACCAAAAAAATGTTTAATCACTAATATATATAATACTAATTAATATTTTTTACACTTTTTACACTAATAATATTATTTTATATATTTTATTTATTTTTAGCTCCCACTGGGCCCTACATGCCCCGCCACTGACTGCCCACATGTCTTTCATGTTTTCGCAACCATGGCACTTCATAATAGAATTTGATTCATTTGGTGGTGCACACTATATATTATAAGTGGTCTGAGATGACCATTAATTGGAGGCTAGTAAGATATGCTTTTCTTCGTCGCTTCGTCCATATCCGTTGGTATAATAAGGTAAAGAAAGGGTCTACTAAAAAAAAAAGTATTACAAAGGTTTTTTTCCCTTCCTATTACTAGAGCTTAATCCTTGAATTTTTTTCGAAACTGGGCTTATGGGAAAATTTAACTCTGAAAGTAGGCTCGGCAAAAAACAATTTAGGCTGGCATACAGCTTCGGGTAGTGCTACGTTGTTTCAACTTGCGACTTTACATTTAGCCCAAAGACCCACATGTAAATGCAGTATCACAATTAGTTTTTTACACTTTTATTTTAGCGTTTATAGTGTAATTTTCTTAAAGTTATTTTGTAAATCATTTTTTATGTATATATTATATACTAGTCATACCCGTCTTACCATGCACGACTATATTGATTTAATACTTTTATATATTTAATAAATAGATTTTAATTTAATATAAAATAAAAAATTTTGTTTATTAGAAAAAAATTTATATAAAATTTTACAATTGATATAATGTGAGACGAAGCCAAAATTATTAAGGTGAGCCCAATATGATTTTGGTGGCTAAATTCTAATTGATTTTTGGAAAAATATAAATAAATTTATTTTAGTTAGAATAATTCAATTTTAAAAATATTTGGCAAAAATAGATAAAAAAGAAAAAATAATATAGATTCTTATAATATTTTAATCAAATTCAATTCTTTAAAAATCTTTTAAATAAAAAGTGAAAAATATAATTATAAGAAAAGATGAAAAAATATGAATAAAGATTCAAATATTTAAAGATAAAAAACTTCAATATTTACACAAATAAGTCAAAAAGAAAATTAAGGAAAAGATATTGCAATTTTTTTTATTAAAATTCAATTTAGACAAATAATTATCTAGATATTGAAAAAAAATCTTTGGACAGATTGGGTCGGGTTTGTGAGTTGGATTAGGATTTTGACAAGTTTAATTAGAATCTATAACTATATATTAAAGTTGTCCCTTTTCGAGCCACCAAAACGATTCTGGCCCCACCTCAAATTTATAAAATTAATTTTTATTCCTAATATTTTAACTTTTTTCTTTTCAAATTTTCTTTAAATATTTAAATCTATCTTTAACATCAAAAAAATATCTATTTAGTATAACAATATCTTTTGAAAACTTCCTTATACAATTATTTAAAATTAAAGATAATAAAGATAAGTATAAATATCTTTTATCTTTTAGCATGATGTCTTTTCACGAATTTATTTATAGATATATTTTTCTTTTGTAATAAAAAAATTAATGATAAATACTTATAATGTTTAAAATAATTAAAATAGTTAATATCTATAACTATATATTAAAGATGTACCTTTTCGAGCCGCCTGAATGATTTTACCCCCACCTCATATTTAAAAAATTAATTTTTATTTTTAATATTATAACTTCTTTCTATTAAATTCCTTTTAACTATTTAAATTTATCTCAAAAATCAAACAAATATCTATTTAATATACTAATATTCTTTGAAAGCTTCCTTATACAATTATTTAAAATTAAAGATAAAATATTTAAAATACCTTAAAATAAATATAAATACTTTAGCATATATCTTTGATAAATTTATATAATAGTGATTTTCTTTTATAAAAAACTAATGATAAATATTATAATGTTTAAAATTACTAAAAATAGATAATAAAGTATTTAATAGATATATTGAAATATTTGATAAACACTAAATTTACGTACATGAAAAGTAATAAAATATGAAGAATATAATATTTGATTAAAAATTATATACATTCTATGAGCAATAAATTACTTATTAAAGTTTATATTATATTTTTATTTGTTTATTAATATCTTATTTATATTTTCTATAAAATATTGAATCGTAGTCGTACATGGTACGACGGGTAAAACTAGTACATATTTACTTTCAAATATGTAAGGAGAATTCTATTTAGTATATTTGATTTTTTTTCCTTTTTCGGTTAGTACCGTGAAGAAAACAAATTATTCCAAATAGCAATTTCAAACTCTTGAATCAATTTAGTTCATACCATAAATGCTAATTTTCGTTAGATAATAAAAAAAGTTGTTTGTTTTCTAAATAAAATTATATTAATTTAAAACACAATTCTTATTTAGAAATTATTAAAATAAATTTACAAAATGTACTATATAAATAAAAAATTATATTAGTGTTTTTAGATACCAAGCAAAATAAAAAAAATAGGGATTACCAAACGTAATTTTTCTTATAATTCTAAAGAAATTATTATTTAGAGAAATGAACTTGTTGGGAGAGCAGATCCCACCCAAAAATAAAGGGGCCCTCGCGATAGGCGTTTGATGTAGCAAAGCTCTTCGCTGAACTGGGGTGACAATGATAAAAAAAATATGTATTATTTTAAAATCAATATTGTTAAGAAATTCTATGTATTATTTTTTTATTTTTAAAGTTTAGTTTTATACTACAATGGTAGTGTACGTACAAGGTTTTCAATATATAAAAATATATACATAGAAAATGATTTGAAAAATAGCTTCAACTTTTTTTACTTTTTTAAAAACAAAAAAAAAAGTGTATGAAATAAATTGATAGTGTATGCAGTCATGTGGGTCTCTGTATCCATAAGTTTGAAGGTAAGTCGATGGTTGAAACAACGTAACACTCTACCGAACGTGAAAGCCAACCTATGTTGATAAATTGTTTTTTGCCTAGCCTATTTTCAGAATTTATTTTTCCAATAAACCCAGTTTTGGAAAAATTCCTATTTTTGATCAAAAAGGGAGAGGGCTAAGCCCTGGATATATTAAACTTGTAGCAACGAAAGTTTACAGCACATCAGCCAAGTCATTAGACATAAAAGTAACCAAAGACAAAGGTGGTTCATAGACCTTATTGAAACTTAAATTACTAGTTAAAGCAAGATTAGCTAGATGATCAGCAGTAGAGTTGGCAAGGCGAGGGACGTGAGCAAACTGAAAATCCATACTGGTTGTCTCGAGCAGCTGCTTGCACTGTTGGAGAAGATAAAAGTCAGGGTGAGTAGCTGGTAAATCTGAACACAATAGAGAGATTGCAGTGGCAGAATCAGATTCAACCATCAAATGGGAGAGGCCAATTGAAATTCCCTCTTTAATTCCATGAAAGAGAGCCCACAATGTTGGAAATTAAATTTGATTTATTATTAATTAAATAGAAAGTTAGTTAAATAACTGTCGTTCTAGGCGGTTGTTACTTATTAGTCTATGACAGTTATTGTAATCTCATATAAATAGACGTATGAGCGATGTAAAATGGGAGGGCAAAGGCATTGCCCCGGGTGATCGGAACGAAGGTATTGTTCCGGAATTGTAACGAGAGCGAAGGTAATGTCTCCCGGGTAGTTATAGGCGAATGTAATGCCTGTGTAAACACACATAAAGGCAATTTGTGTGTTGTACGAGAAAAACCGAGTGTTGGAATTGTGTTAATGAAATTTCCGGGTTCGTATTTTGTAACACACAATTCAGCTCTTAGCGCCAAGCAACTGCCACAAAGGAAAGTAAAGCCATGGAGAAAATTACCTTCATGGTCCCTATGCAAACCACCGCCACCATCCAGTCCAGGATTGCCCTTCGAAAAAATTCCTTAATCCTCTTTGGGCGAGTTAATAATTTAGCCATAGCTATTTAGGAGTTAGGACATACTTAATACTCCCTCCCTCCCCTTTTTGTTTGTCCAGTATTCCATTTCGGGTGTCCGGAAATGTTTGTCGTAATTTCCCCCCTTTCCTTTTTTATTTATACATTTCTTACAAAAATACCCTCAACCAATATCACTTTTACCCACTTTTTATTTTTACCCATTTTTTCTCTTTCCATCCCATCAACTATTCATCTTCTCCTACCTCAATTAAATTTCATCATACACAACCCATTTTTTTAATCCATCCATTTTTAAGAATTCAACTTTGTTATCCATTTTTTTTCAACATTCAACAATAAAATTGCATTGTCTATTTTCTTGCAAATTTGTTAACCTAAAAAATACAAATTGCAATGGTTAGATATTGCATTTTCCAATTTTTTCCAATTTTTTTTATCAACATTAAAACAAAATTGTCCAGACATTGTCCTTTTTTTGCAAATTTGTTAACCTTAAAAATACAAATTGCAATGGTGAAATATTGCATTTTCAAATTTATTCCACTTTTTTTATCAACATTAAAAAAAACTTCCAATACATTGTCCTTTTTTTTTTGCAAATTTGTTAACCTTAAAAATACAAATTGCAATGGTGAAATATTGCATTTTCCAATTTATTCCACTTTTTTTATCAACATTAAAAACCAAATTTTGCAATACATTGTCCTTTTTTTTTGCAAATTTGTTAACCTTAAAAATACAAATTGCAATGGTGAAATATTAATCCAATTTATTCCATTTTTTTATCAACATTAAAACAACATTTTCCAATAAATTGTCCATTTTTAATCCATTATCCATTTTTTCCACATTTTCCATTTTTTGGATTTTTCCATTTTTTTGTTTAAATGAAAAGGCAAGCAAAAAACATCAAAAAAAAAAGAAAAAGAAAAAGCAAGCAAATGGGTTCGAATTATGGGCAATATCCAAATCCAGAAATTGAGTTCACCATTGTGGAGTTGGGAAAGCAATCAAATGGATTGATCCATTTGATTGCTCTTCTCTAACCCAAAATTATGCCCATCTCACTTTCTCTAGAAAGCTCTTCTCTAACCCTATTTGCCCTCATTTCCATCTGACCGCCACTCTCTTGTGTCTTCTCCCTCTCGATATATCAAGAACGCTCTCGATTTCTCTATGTTTCTTTCGATTCTCTCATCACACATCTAGATTGAGCTTTGGATTGCTCGAACGTTCTCCATCCTTGAGAAGAGTTGTCGATTTTTGTGGAGCTTTCTTCAGATCTGTCTTCGGTTTTTTCTTGTGGTGTTCGGTGTTTGCTCTCAAGCTCTCGATCTCTCATAAAGGTATGATAATCTCTTGTTTTCACTCTTGATCTCTCAATTTCTCTCGATTTTTCCTCTAAATCTCTAGATCTCAATTTTTCCTCTCTCGTTTTTGCTTTGACTCTCTCGATTTGTCGCTTTTTTTCTTCGATCGCTTTGAATGTTGACAATATCTAGTGCTTCGTCTTTGGATCTTGATTTTCCTCTTTTTTTTGGGTTCGAATCTCTCGATTTTTGCTTTGAATCTCCAGATCTATAGATTGCTTTCAACAAGAGATACCCCTTTTTTCGTTTTTGCTTTCAATCTCTCGTTTTTTCTTTGAATCTCTCATTTTCACTCTATTATTATCGATCTCTTTGTAGTTTGTCAAGATCTCTTGTTCATTCTTTGGATATCGACTTTCCTCTCTATGTTTTGCTCTAGATCTCTCATTTTTCTCTTTTTTTGTCCAAGTTGGTGTTCATTCTTTGGATCTCGATATTCCTCTCTCTGTTTTGCTCTAAATCGCTCCTTTTTTTGCAAGCTCGTGTTCATTTCATCTCTCTGTTTTTTTGCTCTCAATCTCTCGCTCTCTCTCTATTTTTGAGTCCCCTGACGTTGTTCATGCACAAACCTTATTTGTTCTGTTGTATTTATATTTTTTCAATGATGAAATCTTCATTAAAACTGAGATGCAAATTCATTTATGCACTTGCCTTTGCATGCATTAGAAAACCAACCTTAATTATGGTTGAATGAGGCCATTGCATATTTAGGTTTTTGCTTTGACTTTGTGTTAATGATTGTATGGGGAGATCTGAGATTTTTTATGAAAATCAATGATGAATTCTTCATGAAAACTGAGATGCAATTTCATTTTTGCAATTTCCTTTGCATGCATTAGGAAACCAATCTTAATTATGGTTGAATGAGGCCTTTGCATATTTAGGTTTTGTGCTTTGATTTTGTGTCAATGATGGTTATGGGGACATTTGAGAAATTTTATGAAAATCAATGATGAAGTCTTATGAGCACTGAGAGGCAAATTCAATATATGCACTTGTTTGTATATGCATTAGGAAACCAACCTTAATTATGGTTGAATGCGGCCTTTGCATGTATAGGTTTTGTGCATGTAATTTGTCTCAATGATGGTTATGGAGACATCTGAGATTATTCTTTGTAAATCAATATTTATGTGTTTTGACTTTAGCTTGCATAGTCAGTGTTTGCACTTGCCATGTTTGTCTTGACTTTTTACACTTTGCATTTTCAAAAAGATGCCAAAATATATTGATGGTCTTACATTTCTGATGCTTCATTGACCTGCCATTACACATATTCATTTACAAAAAGAGCTTATCATGTACACAAAATAGCTTATTACATATCTTACCTAAACCTAAATATATTGGCTATCATCTACTTGAGTTTATTCCTCATTGTCTTGCTCACCATGTGTTGTTTGAGTCCCCTGTGTCTGTGCAACCCCATGAACTTTTTCCCATGCTTGCATAACAGCCCAATAAGGTGCTTCTACTTGAGCTGGTAGATTCCCTTGGGCTCTTAGTCTATTTTTCCGCACATGTGGCACATCATAGTCATTGCTCCCATTGACCTTGAGTATCTCATTCATGCAATATTGCAATGTGAGCCATACATTACTTAATGTTATTGGGTCTAGCTCATAGAAAGCTTGATGTACAACCTCTAGCATGTGCTCAATATTCTTTGGCATTTTCTTGTGCATAAGTGATTGGATGCTTTTGAAAAACCCCAGGTCTAAGATGTTTAAATATGGACTGTTGGGTGGTTGTTGAATTAAAATGAATGTGAAATCCTCTTGTTTGTATACTTACTGCCACTCTGCATCCTCTTGAGTTATGTGTGCCTTTGCATTGTCTTGTTGGATGAAAATGACCTTGTGTCCTGCATGTTGTGGCCATTTCTTCTTTATGGTTGGAATGATATGATCAATAAGCATGAGCCTTTTGACTTGTTTGTTGACTGATTCAAATAGCTTAGTTACAATTGCCCCCTTCTCTCTATTCTTTGATTTTCTCTTTGTTGGATCTTGATATGTAAAAGGAAAAATGCCTATTTTCCCATCAAATATGCACTGTCCCTCTGAGTTGAATCTAGGCCTTGCTATTGCAGTTGTGAACATAACCTTGGGAATGAACTTACTTGAGCTTGCAACTCTATACTCACCCCTCTCATTCTGTACTAGATAAACTCTCTATGTTTTCTTGCTCAAGTGAAACCACTTTTCATCAATATGCACATGGTGTAATATTGCTTCTTACTTTCTGGATTACTCCCTTGCAATAGATTTAATATCCATTCTAACCTTGTGGTCATGTTTGATTCCCTTAGACCTGGGTGTAGTGGATTTGTATGTGGCTTTATAACTTTTCTTTGCACTAATATGTGGACTGCACTCTTTGACATGTTAAGTTGAGCTGCTAAATCCCTTATGCATGACTTGTCCCCCATGTTGATTGTTGTGATTGCACTCGCCTGAATTTGAAACTTTTCCCTTCCACACTTGTGGTAATTTGTACTGAAATTAAGCTGTCCCCCTTGTTCTTGTTGCATAGATGTCTTCCACAGCCTTGAAATTTTCCTCGATGACACATTAAACTGGATTGCTATAGCTTGAATTGCATTCCTTGGAAGTTGTCCCTTTTTTGCCATGTTTAGAAGCTTCATAATGATGTTCATTTTTTTTTCACTGTTGAGCTTGCTTGTATATGGCTGATGATGAGCTGGTGTGCTTTGCCCTACTTCTGGTTGATTTTGATTATGTCCTTGCTCATTAATGGCCTCATCTTCTGTTTGATTTTGATTATGTCACTGCTCATTAATGGCCTCATCTTCTAGTTGATGTTGATTTCGTCCCTGCTCATTAATGGCCTCATCTTCGAAAATAGGGGCTTTATTAAGATCAAAATGAATGTGTGTGGGTTGATTAGCTTCATCATCATCTGGAAGTGCGGCTTCATTAAGGTTAAAGCCTGAAGCCATAACAGTAGGCAGTGATGCTCTGGTTTTTTTTTCTAAATATTCTTTGTAAATTCTCTAGTTTTACTGGTAGCTTGAAGATGTAAATGGTGGCTTTAATGTTGTTGGTTGTCTATTTAAAGCTTGTAAAAGTTGTGGATCCGTGCGTGTGTAATCTGTGAAATTCTATTGGCTAATAAATTTTGAATCTTGTTTCTGATTGGTCAAAAAAAGTGTTGAGGATCAATCCATTTTTTATACAAATATTCACTATTTACTACATTAATTGTTCTGCATACTGTGCAGAACACAGTATTAATCTGCACTTTTTTCTTTCTTAATTGTCGTGTTGTTTGTCCTTGTGGACAAACAAAATGGGATAGAGGGAGTAGATGGTAATTATTTATGCTAAAGGATGTATATTATGTCAAACTAACAAATAGCCAAATTATCAACTATATACCTATTTTTTCCCCAAAATGCTAATATAAATCCAATTTATAGGTTAAGAGCCTTAAATAATGTTGGGTTGTCTCGATTTGGGCCCAATTCTATGGTCAGAGGATCCAATTCAACAAAGGGAAAGGGCCCAAACACTCGTTCAACGCTTGCCAAGATACGGAAAGAGGAGTTAACGGCTTGCGGGAAACTCGCCCATAACGGCTAAGCCATTAATGCTGATCGTGATATTCACGAGATTACTAGCTGGTGAAATACAATGGTTCGTGGATGGTCGACGATTATAAGAGATCAAGAGAATGAAGAGGGAGGACACACGATATCCAAGCTTTAGACTACAAATCTCTCAATCCCATTCTTTGCTATTGCTTATTGAAATACAAGGAGCTATTGCTCAATCGACTCTTCTATGTAAACTTAAAACGATATAGTCATTGTTTGATTCCTTTAATATGAATTTCTTTTGCTATTCTATTTATAATCGTTTCTTACATCATCATCATCATTAACGCAGTGAGGCTCCGCTATAGCGAAATCTAGGGGCCTAGATCCATCTCAAAAGCAGTGTATAAAAGTCAATGAGAATGAGGATGCGTCCCAAGTGCAAGGATCAACACCAACCAAGAAATTCCAAGATCAAGCAAAAACTTCAACTATAATAATTCAAGTTTCATCAACCTCATCGCCTATAAAACCAGCAACAATTACAAATATAATAGCAACAAAACTAGAAGTCATGCAAGAGCAGAAGTCAGCAATTCATTTCATTAAAAAAGATTAGCAAGCCTGGCTATAATTTGAAGAATTCAAGAAATTTCAATCTATGTAGTCTGGCTATAAGTTATTTTTTGTCGAAAATTTACCCTAATTGGACCAAAATGCCCTTTTAAATTTATTTTCTTTTTAATTATTCATTTATACAAAATAATTAAACAATTTAATTATTTTTATAAAATAAAAGTTGGTGTAGTTTTTTTATAACCTCGCCTTTCATTTTTTAATAAATAATTTAATTATTTTATATAAATGAATAATTAAAAAATAAAATATGTTTGAAAGAGGATTTCGGTCCAATTAGAGTATAATTTTGCTGGAAAATCACTTAAATTGGTTCAATTTGAGTGTATATATTTTATAAAATGTGTTTTTACTTAAAAGAAAATTTTAAAAGGCTGTTTCTTAAAAAACCGCATTGTAAAAGGTGGTTAATATATTATTTTGTTTCCTGCTATATATGAGTCACTTTATGTTATAACACTTTATCAAGCAAAATATAAATTTATTGATTATAATTTAAAATTATTTTTTTAACATAATACTACCATTAAGCCATGTGATCCAACAAGTATTTGCTTTAATGGATTCTATTTTGCTATTTTTCATCAGATTTTAAATGAAAAACTGAATGAAACCATGCTTATTGCTGAGTTTATTGCATTAATTTTTATTTTATGATATATATTAACATTGTTTAGAGGTTTTCATATTTGAAAACCCCTAACATTTGGAGATTTTTGGCAATTTTGTATATTATTACGATATATATATATATATATATATATATATATATATATAGAGAGAGAGAGAGAGAGAGAGAGATCACATGCATCTAAATGCTATTGTATAATATGCGAGCAAATCTTATTTGTTTGATCATTATACATCTACGAGCACGATCAATACACATTTTATAATTGTTTTTAAATGGAGGGGTATTTTGGTCTTTTTTCCGTTGAATTAGAACACAACCTATAGGGGTCATCTTCTTTCTATTGAACGTGGAGAATTGCGTCATGTTTTTCGATCGATTCTTCTCCAAATTTGTTGCCCATTTCTTCTTTTGATTTGGTTTGCTTTTTTTGTTGATCTCAACCCAAATTTGTGTTCTCTCTTCATGGATTCTGGTATAAATCACTTTAGTATGGTTTCAAGTTTACATTTGGGGATTTTCAGATTTGAGAACTTGGTACTTCGATTTACGTGTTTTTTGCGTATTCTTAAATTGATTTGTTTTGCTTTTAATCAAACCTATGAAGATTATGTATGTTTTACTTTACAATCTTAAGTTTTTAATTGAAAAGAAAGGCTAATGGTCAATGCACTTCTAACTGTCAACTATGTGTTTAACAAAATGCCTAAATGATCAACTTAGAGATTAGAGCATTTTTTTACCAATTGTTCATAAATTATGAACCTATCATCCCAAATTTTAAACTCCTACCATTTATGAACATGAATACGTGACACACGTACGTAGTGGCGGAGTCAGGATTTTCCGGAAAGGGGGCGGGCCTCGGACTTCTAAACTTATCGAAATATAAATATATACATCATATATTAAATATATAAAGTCCACAAAAGGCAAATTTAGCCACCTATGCTCTTATACACGGTCTCTAATGTTAGTTTTGAAAATATCAATAGGCTTGTATGGCCTAAGATCAACAACAATATTAACCTCATCAATTTCAACCTAGTTTGGTTCATTGTCAATCCAACATTCATATTCACAATATTCAGTTTGTGTAGCGGTTGCTCAATACTGTATGAATCAATATAAATATTGGAACTTTTTGAAGAAAAAAAAAATCAGCTTTTTAATTTAATCAACAATAATATATTAATTTATATTTTTCATTAAACAATAAATTTTAAAATATTATAAATAATAATTATTAAATCTATATATCAAAACAATAGATTTTCTAAAACATTCTACCATTAGAAATGCATCACCATTGATAAATTTAAAAATATTTAGTTAATTAGCAACAAAAAAACGGAATTAACATTTTTTAAAAAAGTTAATTTAAAGTTTGCAATGTGCTGATATTGAGAAATAATAATCTAATTTGGTTTCTTTATTTAATTGTCTATATGTGGTTTAATTGAAATAGCCCAACATCATTATATTAGGATTTAGGCCCAAAGCAAATAACAACCCAATAGGTAAGAGTTGTTCTAATTTCGATCTTCTTCTCCACAAACTCCGCCTCCCATCGTTGACCGATGCCATTTCATACTCGGTCTCAATTTCTCTGATTTCCAAGACTGATTCCAACTCGCCCTTACACCCCGCCCTTGTCGTCAACCATCAATCTCGGCCCTCTCCCTCTCCCCCGCCCTAGGGCGGCCCTCTGAGAAATCCCGTTATATCTTGAGTACAATTGCCCCTCTTTTAGGTTTTCTACCTCGGGCCCCTATATTCTTGTTTCAGCTAACCACTATCCCCTCCTTTTCCCACAATCTTTGGGCTGTCGAGATATGCTTTCAACCGTCTAGCCATTACCCGTGTTTGTCTGAAGGGATAACTGTCGCGAACAGTCATCCTCTGGGTACGTATCTCTACCTTGTGACCGAAACCTTCTTCCTTCATCTAGATGACCACTGACTTCTTCTTGTTCCTAAGGACTTCTGTATTCACGCTCTCCCATGATCTCTCGCTTGCTCTTGGGCTTACACCATTAAACAAGCCTATTGGGTTTTGGGCCTTACAATACCCTCAAATCTTGATCCAAATCTTTTAGGCGGGATTTTGATCAGATTTGCCGCGTGGGCTACAGGCGACGCATGACACATGGTTTAGTCCCATCCGTCCGATTGTCCTCGGGGAGACGAGAGGTCATGTAAACCAGACTTTAAATGATCAAACGCATACCTCTCGAAGATACGCGTTAATCCCCTTCTGCCTCTCCTCTCTTCTCATCGTCTTCGTGCTACTCCTCTTTCCCTTTGCCCTATTCTCTCCTTACGCATTTTCCATGGCCAAAGTTGGAGTTAAGGACATGGGTTTCGAGTCTTGCCACACCCTTGAACCTCACGATTGTCCTCCCTGCTCCATGTCTCCCGAAGAAGTGAAGAAAATAGTTCAGATCCATGGTTTTCCATCCGACACCGATTTCTACACTCCCACGCATGAAGTCGTGAACTGGGTTAAAGAAGGATGGGTCTGATTTCTTGAGTATCCCATTAATCTGGGGGCCTTTTTCCCTTTTTCTTCTCTGATCTTGAATTTCTTGATGGCTCTTAGAGCTTCTCCGGCGCAACCGTTGACGTCGGTGTGGAAGATCCTATACCAGATAAGTGAGGTTTGCTTGGAGGAAAGGATTGAATTTTCGGTGTCGGACTTGCTATGCGCCTTGAAGAATCTTGCCGGTACGTTTCTTCCTCTAGAAATTGAATGTTCAACGACTTTAAATACTTGCTTTAACTTTTATCTTTCTCAAAAGCTTCCTCTTCTTTGGGGAGAAGCTTCTCTGTTGTGGCCATGATCCAACACAAATTGAGATCGAGCGACAAGAGGCCCCCTTTAGATCCCAAGGTGAAGATTGAACCTACAACCAAGATAACCCCTGTCAAGAAGCCACCACCTGGTGCCACAGAAATCATCGATCTAGATGATAAAATTCCCTCGTATCTGTGGCAGAAACTCTGCAGCGCTCATGGTTCTAAGAAACCTCGCTTGGAGGCTCCCACCGCCACTTTGGTTAGGGATGTCGTCCTATTGGTTTGGAAGGTTTGTATTTGCTTCCGCCTAGTTGTTCGTCTCCAGCTTTTATATATATATTTTTATATATCCTGTCGCGGATGATATCTCTCTTTTATGCATAGGCCTTGCAAGGCGTTCTTTGGGTAGCGGATGCTACCGATAAGGAGGACCAAAGTCTAAAGGAGCATCAGGTCGAGTGGGATGCTGAGAAGGCTGTCTTGGAGAGAGATGTGGCTCTTGTGGTCGAACATTAGAAGATGGATGCAAGCAAGCTCGCGAAACTCACGGAAGCGGTCAAGCGTCATTCTTCCCAAGCTGCTTCGGATCGATCTAAAATCGCTGAGCTTGAGGCTGTGAACAGAAGGATTCTCAAGGAAGCTAGCGAGATCGGTGCCTATTTTACAATGATGTCGAGAGTAGAGATGATCAAGTAGTTCGCCACTGGTCAGCACTCTGATTGGGATCTGGACGCTGAAATCGCGACCTTCCACGACTGCTATCCCCCCGATAAGCCGGCTCCTAGCGATGAACTCTTTTCTTCTCTAGGTCTCCTGGAAGAGAAGAAAGCTCTTGACGCTGAGGGGATGGTGGTGATCGTGGAACGAGCGTTGATGTTGCATCCGATCGTGGCAAGGGGCTGGACAGTCTTTCGACGGGCGAGGTGGAACAGCTGAAGGATGTCTCTGAAAGGGACGAATATTAGGATCGTGTGCCCTTGTAATTTCATTTTGTGATACATTTCGAACTAATTTCTTTTGGGGTGTACCGGCCGTTTGAAGTCCGAAAACAATGTTTGTCCATAACACGGACGAAACCCCCTCTCGGGGGGGGGGGGGAATGTAGGTTTTTATTTGTGCATGCATGCACTATATTTCCTGCGTCTTTTTCTTGGTTGTTTCCTTCCTTTTCTGTGCAGGTGTTTCGGGATGGTTGGATGCTTCAGGCCGAAGTCTTTAAGACGAGGACTTCTATAGAAGTCTTTCGCCGTTGGTGGCAGTTGCGCTTACCGAAGGAGGTTTCTAGGCGAATGACGAATGTCACGTCGAAAACATGCGCTCGGGATGTTTAGTCGATCGAAGACGTCTTAAGTCTAATGATATGAATAAAATATTTGAATAAAATATTCTTGACTTACTATTCTTACTTGTGCAAGAAAAGAAATAAATGCGAGCAAGTAATACCACACACACACAAATGTCATTCATAAAACATCACAACATGGAAATCACGCAACAAGAAACTTTCACACAGTCAGGTTGATCATAAACAAACTACGAAAAGGATGAACTTGGACGAAAACGAAACAACAACTAAGGATAAATGACCTCGAATGTCTTGCATATCTAGCGTGGAGGCTTCTTTTTAGAAGTGTCCAAGGAGTTTGCGTTCCGAAAGAGGAAGACTCCTTTTAGAAGTGATACTTCTTTAGGTGTATCGCATTCCAACTCCGTGTGATAGCGTCACCATCTTTGGACACAAGCTGGTATGCGCCTTGACCGACGACCCTGGTTATCTTGTGTGGCACTTCCCATGTTGGGGCTAGCTTGCCCGATTTGGTTTCCTGGGTGTTTTGAAAGACTTTTCGCAATACCCAATCGCCAACTCAGAAAGTCCGAATCTTGACGTTCTGGTTGTAACTCCGGATGACATGTTGTTGGTGCCTAGCTAGGCGTAATCGGGCTTGGTCGCGAGTCTCGTCCAAAGTATCCAAGTCGCCCACCAATTTCAGACGATTTTGTTCTTCAGTCAAGAAACTAGCGCGAGCTGTAGGGATAAGAATTTCGGTGGGAATGACCGCTTCACACTCATGCGTCAATGAGAAGGGAGACTGGCCGGTTGCTACTTTAGGCGTCGTTCGATTGGCCTAGAGGACGTATGGTAGCTCATCGGCCCAATTTCCTTTGGCCTTTGCGAGGAGCTTCTTCAAGTTATTTATGATCACCTTGTTGCTGGTTTCGGCTTGCCCGTTGGACTGGGGATAACGTGGTGTTGAAGTGACTAGGTTGATGTTCCAGCGACTGTAGAAGTCTCTAGTTCTCTGACTTATGAATTGGGATCCATTGTCGCATAAAATCTCTGAAGGTACTCCGAAACGAAAAAGGATGTTCCTGATGATGAAAGAAATCACCTGCTTATCTTTGATCTCCCGGTGAGCCTCGGCTTCAATCCACTTGGAGAAGTAATCGGTCATGGCAAGGAAGAATACTCTTTGTTGGGACAAAGGGGGTAGCTTCCTGACTATATCAATTCCCCAATGCATGAATGGCCGGGATAGAGTGGTTCGGGAGGTTGGCGAGTCGTTGGTGCATGTCTTTGGCAAGCGTCGCATTTACGGAAAAAATCTACAACATCCTTTCTCATGGTAGGCCAATACCACCCCTGCTAAAGGGATTTGTTGGATAGACTTCTTCCTCCTATATGGTTTCCACAATCTCCTTCATGAAGCTCTTCAAGAAGTTTCTGAACACCTCTCCTGGTTAGGCAACGCTAGAGTGTACCCACTATTGACTGGTGGAACATCATCCCATTCTTGATTGTAAACCGCGTAGCTTTCATCTTTAGCAACTTAGCCTCGGTTTTATCTTTCGGAAGCTTTCCCTCGGTCAGCCAATCAAGTTATGGCTGAGTCCAAGGTTCTTCGCTGACTTTTGAGGGGTCGAGGGAATTTTCCTCATGGCTCGGGTCACCCTGAAGTAGATATGGGTCGGGGTCATTTTGGAAACTTCTGACGTCAATGCCATCACTACTCATGAAGATGTCGTCATAAGACGTGGTCCTGCGATGGAAGACCTCTTCGGTTATGCTACGAGAATTCTCGATGCCATCAGCACGGGTTCTTCCAATGGCGGGGGTCATTATGCGGATCATTGGGATTATGGGATATTCATTGGGGTCGATGGCCGAAGCTAGACGAGCGAGGGAATCTGCTTGAGCATTCTGTTCTCTTGGGATCTGCGCAAAGGGTATCTTCTCGAACTGAAAGATTAGACCTTTCACCACGTCTAGATAAGCCATCATCCTTTCATCTCTGGCTTCATACAACCCTAGAATTTGGTTAATTATCAACAATGAATCATAGTTGACCTCAATCTGCAGTATGGCTAAGTCTCTGGCGAGAGTTAGACCGAAAATCAGAGCCTCGTAATCAACTTCATTATTCGTGGCTTCGAACGTGCATCTCACAGATTGTGCCACCCTATCCCCATGTGTTGATTTTAGGACTACTCCTATCCTTGTTCCCCTAGCGTTGGAAGCGCCATCTGTGTGAAGCGTCCATTTGATTGGAGACTTAGCTTCTAGCGTCATTAATTTTGTTGGTTCTATTCTTTCTTCCGTCGTAGGACTAAAATCAACCACAAAGTCAACTAGCGCCTGGGATTTCAATGCAGTTCTAGGCTCATATTAGATGTCGAACCCACTTAGATGAATCGCCCACTTGGCCATTCTCCCCGACGGGCTGAGCATCGGTTCAAAACCGAACCGAACCGACAAAAACGAACCGAACCGAAAGCCGAAATTCCATTTTATTTGAATCTAAAACCGAACCGAATTGATTCGGTTCGGTTACGGTTTTTGTCGGTTTTGCATAAATATAAGGTTATTCTTTGGAAAATTCAAACCGAACCGAAATTTAACTGAAAACCGAACTGAAACCGAACCGAAACCAAAATTTGGAAAATTCCTAAACCGAAACCCGAACCGAATTATATCGGTTTCGGTTCGGTTCGGTTCGGTTCGGCTTAAAAATTCGGTTTGAACCGAACCCTGCTCAGCCCTACTCCCCGTAAACTCGAA
Organism: Fallopia convolvulus; assembly: GCA_964016875.1. Lineage (NCBI taxonomy): Eukaryota > Viridiplantae > Streptophyta > Magnoliopsida > Caryophyllales > Polygonaceae > Fallopia > Fallopia convolvulus. Next base: position 7,244,843 of record OZ024724.1, on the reverse strand, counting down.
TTTATGCATGACCGTCTTCAAAGGGTGTGTGGTTCTTACCACGATCGTATGTGCCTCAAATTACGGGCGAAGTTTATTACATAGTATACAGGTTACTAATGCCCGTCTTTATCGCGGACCAACACTCTGGTGATGGCTTGCTTGGTAACAGCCATGTATAGGGGTAAGGCTTCTCCTTCCTCCGATTTTGCTAAGATCAAAGGATCGGAGAAGTATCTCTTCAACACTTGGAAAGCTTCCTCGTGTCTGGCGGTCCATTGGACACACTTGTTCTTTCTAAGTACTTCATAGAATAGGCGGCAGTGATCCGCTCACTTGGAGATGAACCTATTTAAGGTGGCGATCTGCCCAGCAAGCTTTTGAACATCTTTCACGCACCTTGGAAATTTCAGCGCCACTATGGTGCGAACCTGTTCGGGGCTTGCTTCTATCCCTCTCTGGGTGACCAGATATCCTTGGAATTTCCCATATTTCACACCGAAAGTACACTTTTGCGGATTCAGCTTCATGTTATATTGCTTCAAGATCTCGAAAGCTTTCTCTAGGTGATGTCGATGATCCGCAACTTTCTTCAATTTGATGAGCATGTCGTCTATATATACCTCCATAGTCTCCCCAATTTGGCTTTTGAACATTTTATTCACTAGCCTTTGGTACGTGGCTCCGGCGTTTCACAACCCAAAAGACATTACCTTGTAACAGTATGTTCCTTTGCTAATTATGAAGGATGTCTTCTCTTGGTCGATTTCTTCCATCCTGATCTAGTTGTAACCATTGAAGGCATCCATGAAGGTCAACAATTCATGGCCCACCATTGCATCTACCAGGGAATCTATGTGAGGTAGAAGAAATGAATCCTTGGGACAAACCTTGTTCAAATACGTGAAATCTACACACATCCTCCATTTTCCGTTTTTCTTGGGCACGACGACTACATTTGCTAGCCATTCTGGATATTTGACTTCCTTGATTTTTCCGGTCTCCATCAGCTTTCTTACTTCTTTGTCTACTATCTTATTTCTCTCGGCGGCGTATTTCCTTTGTTTCTGCTTTAGCGGTGGGTGACTGGGGTCCACGTTCAGCTTGTGTGTGATAATATCCGGATCGATTCCCACCATCTTCGTGTGAACAAGCAAAGCACTCTATGTTTTTACTCAAGAAACCTACCCGCTCATTTTTCATGGATAGCTCCAAATCTCTTCCAATCTTTACGGACCGATTGAGGTCTGATTGGTCTAGGACCACCTCCTCTACATGTTCATCTTTCTTTTCTTTTTCTTTTGGAATGGTAGAGTTAGTGGTTTCCTTTAATTTCTATGTAGACTTCTGATGGGCGGTCGGTTTCAGCACCGACTTGTAACATTCTCTAGACGTTCTTTGATCTCCTCGGATCTCTTGAAACCCCCACGGCGTCGGAAATTTTATCGTCTGGTGGTAAGTGGAGGGAACAACCTTCATGTCGTGGAGCCATGGCCTCCCCATTATTACGTTATAACAAGAAGGGCAATCCATAACAAAGTATCTAACTTGGATATTCACGCCCTTCGCATATGTGGGAAGGATGATGTCTCCTACTGTGTGCTTCACTTCTCCGCTGAATCCTACGAGCGTTGTTGGGTTCTTCTCTACGTCTTTCTCGATCAGATCCATTTCTTTTAGTGCTATCAGTGTCATGAGATTAGTCGAGCTTCCGGTATCAATGAGAAGTCGCTTCATCAAGACATTCCCTTTGAGAGGGAAATCACGAGACCATCATGGTGAGGTTCTTCAAGACCATTGACGTCATCTTCGTCAAAGTGTATCGCGAGATTAATGACGTCTTTCTTCATTTGCACGGGGCGGTGGAAAGCGTTTTCTCGTGCATTCCTCTTGGATGTTAAGTACGTGAGGTTGCATACGCTCGATCCTCCGGTGATCACGTTCACGATTTTGGCGGGTACTAGCGACGCTGGCCTTCCCTCGCGTTAGGCTTCTACAACATCTGGGGGGGACTTGTGTGTTTTGTGCGACTTCTGTGATCCTTCCTCGAGACACGAGGTAGGCAATTTCTCTTCTCAACGCTATGCATTCTTTGGTTATGTGACCATAATCGTCGTGGAAGTCGCACCACCTGCTCATATCTTTGTTTGGGTAGGGTTTTTCATTTCTCTTCGGCCACCTAACACACCGTATCGTTAGAGCTATGTTCTTCACAAGATCCTCAGGGGATATATCCAGGTTGAACTCATCATACTTCAGTGGCAATGGTTTGGCGGGTTTGGTCCCGATGATGTTCACTTTCACTGCATCAGGGTGAGGGCGCCGGTATGGATGATCAAGGCGTTCGCGATGATGATTCGGTGCTGCTTTCTTTTCTACCCTCTCCCATATGCTTGCGGGCTTCCTCATCTTTAAGTCTTCTTCAAGTCTGATTTGAGCTAGAGCCTTGGTTTGGACATCCTCGAAACTGTGACAAGGGTGTCTGGTGAGTTCTTTGTAGAGGTCTCCATCTTGGTTTACCCCCGACGGAAAGCTTCCATAGTCGTTGGCACGTCACAGTGTAGGATGGAGAACTTCTCTCGGTTGAACCTGTCTAGGTACTCCCGGGTGGATTCTTCCGGTTTCTGGATAACCCGATACAAATCGCTAGACTGCTTCTCGAATCTTAGGTTGCTAGCGAATTGGACCCGGAAGGAATCCATCAATTCAGCAAAGGAACGGATACTTCCTCGTGGATGATTGACGAACCATTTTAAGGTCGACCCCACGAGAGCTGCTCTGAAACCCTTGCACATTAGTGCTTCGCGAGAGTGATATGGAACTACACTGGTCATCATCTTCTGCTTGAATATGGCTACGTGTTCGTCGGGGTCTCCCGTGCCATCATAAGGATTCATGCTAGGTACCGAGAATTTCTTGAGTATCTCGACTTGGGCGATATGAGGAGTGAAGGGTGTCTTGTCATAACCGTCAACCACTTCCTTCTCTATGTGTTGTGGAACCCTAAGTATCTTTGCCAACTGCTCGGTGAACATCTTGAATTGATTTCGGACGATGTTTCTAGGTCTTGGGGACGACGGCGGTCTCAATCCTCATCATCGTCCATGATATCGTCTTCAAAGCGCCGAGGGATAACTTCTCGCGCCGATCGGAGGCGTATGGGTGCCCTCACTCCTTCGCTAGTGGGATTGCCCTACGTAGGGGTAAATGACGGCACCCCAGGAACTGTTGCTGGTGGGGTAACGAACTTCATGCCAGAGTGTCTCTCGCATCGACCAGTAGGGTTTCTAGAGGAACCCTTACCCCCGCTGTTTCGGATTCGATCCGTCATTCGGGCGCGCAGGCCGATAGAGGAAGCAGATCGAAGTTGAGAGCGCAAACCTTCATTATTAGCGGTTAACTGCTCGATGCTAGTCTCGTGCTTCTCATTGCAAGCACATTGGTCTGTTAGTTCCTTCTCCAGAGCTTGAAGCCTTTGGGCGAATTCGGATAAATCGAGGCAGAGCACTGCCGATGTGTCCTAGCGTACGCCTCCATCGTCCCCGGCGTTTAGCTCTTGACCACCCTCATTAGGGTTGCTCATGGTGACTTCCTGAACTTCTTCTGGTAGGGAAATACGAATCCTTTTCGATCATTGGTCCCCACGGTGGGATCCAAATTGTTTTGGACAAAAATCTTATAATCAAATTTCTTCCCTAGATTGGGTTATGATCGAATCGAAATCAAAGCAATACTTAGGAAATAACGGGAATCTAGAAATCGGGATACAAAAGCTCTCTTTTTTGTAATTCAGTTGAAGTTCGATCTTGAGTACAATTGCCCCTCTTTTAGGTTTTCTACCTCGGACCCCTATATTCTCGTTTCAGCTAACCGCTATCCCCCCCCCTTCCCACGGTCTTTGGGCTGTCGAGATATGCTTTTAACCGCCTAGCCACTACCCGTGTTTGTCGGAAGGGATAACTGTCGCGAACAGTTGTCCTTTGGGTACGTATCTCTACCTTCTGACTGAAACCTTCTTCCTTCATCTAGATGACCACTGACTTCTTCTTGTTCCTAAGGAATTCTATATTCACGATCTCCCATGATCTCTCGCTTGCTCTTGGGCTTACGCCATTAAACGGGCCGATTGGGTTTTGGCCCTAACATGTACTAGATTATGTGACAAAAATAACAAGTATTATGAATTAAATTTCGTGAACTTTATTGACAATTGTTATGAACTTAACCGTATATTTACATGAACCGATATAATACCATTTATAAATCATACCACATATTATTGTGAATTAAATTTCATGAACCTTATTGATAATTGTTATGTACATGATTGTATAAAGCAATGAACCATTATCCCAACTTTTATGAACTAAAAATCGTAAGATGAAATATTATAAACTTATGGTTATAAAAACATGAACTAAAAGAATAAAAGTCATGAACTAAAATAACTAGTATGACTTAAAAGATATCAACTATAAGATAAACTATTAAGAATTAAAAGTCATGAACCATAAGATTTATTCTGAATCTAGGTTACAAAAACATGAACCGAAAGAAAAAGTATCATGAACCATAAAACACGAAAGAAAATAATAACTAGCATGAACTAAAAAACATGAACCATAAGATGACCTTTGATAAACCTAAGGTCATTCAAATATGAACCAAAAGAACAATTTTTATAAACAAAAAAGCGTGGAACAAAACTTATGAACCATAAGAAGAAATATTATGAACCTTACCTTAAGAAGTCATGAACCAAAAGAAAAATTAATATGAACAAAAAGACATGACCGTATCAAGAATTAGCCTATGTGGGATGTTTTAAGGGTTTCTTGACAAACAAATAAATTTATAATATCAATACCCTGCTGATTATAGTAGAGTCAAGTCCGTCCACGGGAGAGAATCAATTTCAAGTCTCGTTTAACTTAGGGCACAAGTAAGAGCAATTGTCTTACAATCGAATCCAAAACAATTAAATTGAATTAAAAGAAAGCTTACAATCGAATCCAAAACAATTATCTTCCCAATCTCAAACGTGTGTCTCTCTTCTCTAATGTCTACAACATGATAAGAAAACTACTCTAAAACAAGGATTTTTATATTAAAGATAAAGCTATTCCTAAGGAAATAAATCTATCAAGATAAATCTCCAAATGAAACTATCTAAACGGGATAAAATTGCATTAAATGCACCGACTCAAACAACCTCTACCGACACGGGGGACATCGGTATCGACCCCCGTCAAGGTCGGTAGGACTTCTTGATTTCTTCATTCAATCTCTCTTAAGTGAAGCATCATTACTGACCTATGTACCCTCGGTACCGACCCTTCTAGTCTTGGTACACACCTCGTAACTGAGAGCCTCCCTTCGGTAGTGGGTCGTTACACTTCGTGTTTGCCTTAATTCTTCTTCTAATGTGTCCTTTAGGGTCAGTAACGATCCTTCTATACTTCATATATAGATCGATTGTTCTTCATTCTTCCGTCTGTATACCTCGTTCCGTCTTCACTCCTTGCATGTTTTTCCTCGACTTCACTCCACTCTTCAAAACGCTCCAAGATAGATTCAAAGGCCTGCAAAACACCACCAAAGTTTATGTAGACTCCATATCTTAAACAAATACGAAAACCTACACAAACAACTCCAAACCAAACACAAAACTAAGGAAAATGACTCAAATAAACTCTAACACACCCTAAAAACACAACTAAAAAGGCAAAAATCAAAATACCCCATACTTAGACTTGCTTGTCCTCAAGCAATAACAAAACATCAACCAATACCTATAACACATCCTTCAAGTTTTTGCCTTTTTCAAAAAGCAACATCATAAGCACAAGCAGATAAAATAGACAAGTGACTCTAACATCATCACACATATATAATCAATCTGAAGCAAAAGCAACCGTAATCCGACCTCACAATTGTATATGTGTTTCTCTCAACTCTCAATGTGTTTAGGCTTAGAATAACAACTCTCAACCCAATCCTATATGCAAAAACTACATAGACATTGTCACTTATATCACCAATCTCTCCACCGGAGATGTCAAAACATATGAAAATCATCAAGAGAACTTTAGGCTCAATGGAAGACTTCAAAGAAGACTCCATTCGGTCGGGTTGTAATGGGGCTTGGTATAAACAATAAGACATGGAATTATTTAGGTTATTTATGTGGTGCTAAAATTCGGGAATCAAGACTCCAAATTTACAACACTACTTTATCATAACTCACTCAAAAACAACCAAACTCACTCAACATGAAGAACACATTTTAATTCTTTCAACCCCCGAAATATCCCAGTATATCTTGATTAATAAAAACAATAAGGTAAATTTGGCTCATGCACATACTTTATTCACAAACTTCCTCTTTTCTTTCTTTTTCATGGCTTTTTTCGATTTTTTTCTTGTACAACGCTAGGTGCATTTATAAAGAGCACAAAATCCTTTTACATGATAAACAACGAGATAAACAAATACCCAATCCAAACTATCCTACACTTGAACCAAACAACGTCTTACTCAACAACCATCAAAACCACCAACACTAAATCCTAATTCCCGGATAGGGTCAGGCTAACATTGGCTAGAGAATGATTTTTGTGGAGCTACAAATAAAAGGATTCAGACTCAATTTGGCTTCAAACAATGATAATGATAAGGGTAGGTAAAAAGAGAGATAAAAAGTAGGTCAAAGAATATAAGTTCTCTATCATTTGATATCACATGCAATGAACTAATATCTCATAAAGGCTTTAAGAAATAGATAACCATATCAATGTCAAGAGATAATATGCATAAAGAGAGTACATCACACATGAAAAGAAGAGGGATTTTTGATGTTCGCCCTATAAGGTCAAAAATAACTCACTATGTATCAATTTTTGTTGGATTTAGTCACTTCTACCTAAGATCATATGTGCTCAATTTCATCATAAGCTAAATTATACATCAAAAAGCAACTTTAATGTAGACTTAGGCTAAACTATCCAAACAGGCCATAGGAATTACATGATCAAGTAAGTCAAAGCAACATATTAGGACATCTAAGTGGAGTACAATCCATCCAAAAACAACAAACTCAAACAAAGACATAAAAAGATAAAGACATAAAAATAAGTTTTCTTTTCCCCCACCACATACTTAAACAAAGCAGTGTCCTCACTATAAAAGTTATAAAAACATGAAAAGGGAGAAGAAAAATAAACTCCCAAAACACTCTTGAAGCTGCTAGAATGATCGATCACAATCACCAAGGAGGAGGTCGAGGAGGAATGAACGGGCGGTTGTGATACATAGACGTACTCCAATGCACATAAGTCGTAGTCGTGCGCCAACGCTAGTTATCAACGAATAACCGCCTTTTGGGCAGTAAAGTCCTGTCGGAGCGCCAGAATGTCCTCATGGAGCCTCTACTGGCCAGTCGCCAGAGCACTCATCTGAGCATAGAGATCCTCACAATATGGCAGTGGTGCATCGGATCTACTAGTGTTCACTCCTCCGGTGTGAGTCTGATGGCCATGCGCCTCGTGTCGATAATACTGTTGATGGCTCCCATATCCTCCAAACAGATCCGACCTATGAATGATCACCTCGTTGGTCATCACTAGAGGGTCAGTACCAAAGGGAGAAGTTGGGTAGGAGGGATGCACATAGGGATCGGTACTGAACCCATGAGGGTTGGTACCGAAGTGGCCAGAGGGCAGTGAGGAGGTATTGAGGGGTCGGTACCGAAGGGTCTAGTGTCGTACTTAGGCTGCTGAGGGGTCAGTATCGAGATATGCAGTAAGGAATCGCGGGTCTCTCCGACGCAACTGAGGGTCGGTCTTTGGTCTAGTCGTCAGTGGATAGGGCGCAAGGGACCATGTGTCGTACTAGTTCGGCAAGTGAAGAAGGTCCACCTTGCCAAAGTTAGAGCCACTTCATGCGCATTGTAGACGGCCTAATAGTCACGCCCCTTCTTCAACAGAATCTTACCCGAAACCCAATAAGAAGCATCAAGCAACTAAGGTGGGTGAGAAGAGTATCTTACCAGGTCAACTCTAAGAGCAGTGGCAAGCCTAACCACCATACACCCATTCCAAATATCATCTCCTAGCCTCCTATACTCGTAGATATGCTGGAGCCACTCGTATCCCAGGTTCATGGGATATTCCACTTGGAAGAGCATATTCCTTAAGCAGGCAAGCTCTCTCCTTGTGGGTTGTGAGAGCTCCTTCTTGTCCCAAATCGTGCAACCCAGAATCCTCAAAATGATTTGGAAGATGGGACTAGAAATTTCATTGCTAGGCAATGTAATAGATGCAAAACGGGTTCGTCTTGTGATATACCCCTAAGTCTTCTGAAGTTGAAACTCGTCCAAATCACAGTTCTCAGTGGGGTTGGGGAACCCTAAGAGAGCATTGAACCCCTCCAACGTCAACTCTTGTTGTTGGTTCCCCAATTAGAATACAATCAAATCCTCAAAAGTGGGTGAATCAACCTCGACGTGTTTGATAGTAGCCATGAACTCAGATGTCAAGGCTGGTTAATGGCGCCCAAGATCATCTAGCAAACACTTGGCGCCAATGTAAGCAAAAGCCTCCACAATATCAATATGGATCCCCAACTTCTCCCCGTCATCCTTGGAGTACCATCTAGCCCTGTGCGTCCTCTTCATAAGGCAGTCGTATTCAGCTCGCACTTTCTTGTCATGGAACTTCACAATGTCTCACCTTTGGCTAGATGAAGCAGCCCTAGATCTCTTGTTTGGCCTAGAAGACGTGATCCTGCACATAGAAAAAGAAACCAAATACAATCCACCTAACCAAAAATCAACACACAACTCAACACATCAACACATCAAAACCTATACTCCAAAATCAACTCACCAATCATCAAGTCAACATGTCAAGCATATTGACATGTCAATCACCACAAAAATAACGTGCCAATCACCATAAAAATAAAATGCAAATCATTAAGCCATTCTTCATAAAATCATCATGCTATTCACCTCAAAATTCCTCACCATCCACAAAATCAACACACCAATCACCGAAACAACATACTAACATCAACAAATCAATCAATCATTACCAAAAACCCTAGAGAAGGGTCGGTATTGAGCCCCTCAGGGTCGGGAGGCCCCTCGGTAGAACAAGATAAATGAAGCCATCCAGAGAAAAGATTAATCATGCCCAAAAATTGAAACTAATCAACCTAGACATAGATATTCAAGTTCTCATCCTCAAACAGCACTAAATCACAAGCATAATGTCCACATTAATTCACGAATTTTCGAACCCAATTCTAGATCTAGATATGCAAACTAACCCAATCCAACAAATAAACTCATGAAATTCGAAATAATAGATTGAGGTTAAGAAATCATACCAAAAATCCGAGAAATAGATGAAAAAACAAGTGAAATTTGGGATGGTAACGAAGATTGTGGCTCGGTAATGAACAAAGGCAATGGGGTGCTAGAACTTGCACGAACTCGGCTCAAACAGACTGCAGGTGAAGGCTCGACAGGTGGTGTGTCAGTAGTAGGTGGTGCGACGGCCATATTTGGTGTGGCTCGTGGTGGTTTGGTGCGAGTGAGGGCAAGAACGAACGAGAGGGACATGGCAAAGGGCGGTAACAAAGATAGAAGGAAAGAGTAGGTTTAGGTTTTAAAAAGAAATAAAAGGGAAAAACGTACATGTTTGATATTGGTGTTCGAATTTTCCTGCAAGGGTCGGTACCGACCCCTTCTACTTGTTCGCTGAGTTTGTCCTTGTATTGGCTTTCGATACTAGTTCTTCCCAATTATTTTCTTCCATTTTTTACCTTGTCTTCCTCAAATTTTTGTACCTAAGTCACTCATAAAAAGATCTATCTCGACTACACTATCTAACCTAAAAGAAACAAGTCAAAAGAAAGCTAGCAAAAAGATCTAATCTAGCTAAAGCGGGTTGCCTCCCGTAAGCGCTTTTTTTAATGTCTATAGCTCGGCGAGACATAAATTGGCTCAATCCAAAGAAGTCAAAGCCCAAGTGGCTCTAATTTCCTCGTCCGGTTCAGCTATCTCATAATATTTCTTAAAATGGTGGGCATTGACCTTGAAGGTGGCTCCATTATTGTCTAATAGATCCACTGCTCCATGGGGATATATATGGTGAACCATGAATGGAGCACTCCATCTTGATCTCAGTTTCCTTGGAAATAAGTGAAGTCTAGAGTTAAAGAACAGTACTTTGTCGCCTACCTCATAGGTCTTTGGAACAAGTTTCTTGGCATTCCCACACACCCTTAGCCTCAAATCCTCTAGCTCTTGTAGGTCCATAAAACTCTTTGCTCCGGCCTTGTCGAGATCCATGTTGAGCTCTTGAGAGCCCATAATGCCTTGTGCTCAAGCTCGACAAGCAAATAGCAAGACTTACCATAAACTAGATTGTAGGGAGTGGTATGCATGGGTGTCTTGTACGCCGTCCTATAAGCCCATAGAGTGTCATCTAGCTTGGAGGACCACTCCTACCTTGAGTGGGAGACCATATTCTCCAAGATGCTCTTGACCTGCCTGTTTGAAACCTCTACTTGGCCACTAATTTGGGGATGTTAGGGTGTTGCCACCCTGTGAGATACCCCCATACTTAGCCAAAAGAGCTTCAAAGCTCATCTATAAAGTGTGATCCTCCATCACTGATAAGAACTCGTGGCACTCCAAATCTGGGGAAAATGTTAGTTTTCATAAACTTAGCCACAATTTTTGCATCATTAGTCCTTGTGGCTATTGCTTCCACCCACTTAGAGACATAATCCACCGCCACTAGGATTTACTTATAGGGTCCTAATGAAGGGAAGGGTCCCGTGAAGTCAATTTCCCAAACTTCGAAAAGCTCGACCCTCTAGGATTCCCTTTAGTAGATTCTCATGCCTCCAAGTAATGTTCCTCGATCGTTGGCACTCATCACAAGCGACCGTGAACTCCTGTACATCCTTGAAAAGAGTGGGCCAATAGAAACCACTTTGAAGAATTTTCGTCGTGGTCTTTAATCCCTTTGCATGGCCACCTATTCAAAGAGTGTGACAATGACGGATCATACTCTGTATCTCATCATCCGGCACACAACGTCTAAAAATGTGGTCACTTCCCTGCTTGAACAAGTAAGGGTCGTCCCAATAGTATTGTTTGACGTTGTGAAGGAAATTCTTCTTTTCTTGTGAAGACAAATCCTCGGGGGTCTTTCTTCCTACAATATAGTTAGCAAAATCCGCAAACAAAGGGGTCTTCGACCCTCTAATAGCATGTATAGAGTGAAGAGAAGTAGAAGAAGGAGATAAGAAAAAATCTATATCAAAATTTATTGAATCAGAGTGAGAGAAGTTACCTGAATGGGTCGTTATCGAACCTGTGTGGGTCATTATCGACGCAATTGGGTCAGTTGAAGCCTTGGTAACATACTTGTCCACCTCGGTAACGAACTTGAAACTACAACCAATGTTGTGCTCAACGCTAAGAGAAGGGTCGGTACCGAGCCCTTCAGAGTCGGTAGGCCCTTCGATAAGCGTGCTTTTGGTGAATCTGTTCTTTTCAGGTCTTAAAGAAGGGTCGGTACTGACCCTTGATGGGTCGGTAGGCACCTCATTACTGCACTCAAGGACCTCATTCAGAATGAGGTGGTCATCCGGGCAGGATTCGTTGATCAACACAACATTGCCGACTCCGTGATGTGCTCAATTGGTAGTCTAGACAGGTAATCCGCTACTAGGTTTTCTGCTCCTTTCTTGTCTATAATCTCATGATCAAATTCATGTAAAAAGAGCATCCAACGAATTAGCCTAGGTTTGGCATCCTTCTTAGCCATTAAGAATCTAATGGTCACATGGTCAATGTAAACAATCACCCTAGAACCTACCAAATATGAACAGAATTTTTCAAAAGCAAACACCGCGACAAGGAATTCCTTCTCTGTCGTACTCTACGCCTCATCAAGCGTCTTGCACTCATGATAGATGGTGTGGAACTTTTTGTCCTTCTGTTGTCCAAGCACTACACCAACGACATAGTCGTTGGCATCACACATGATCTTAAAAGGGAGTGTCCAATCCGAGGACTACATGATAGGAGCTGAGACAAGTGCTTCTCTTAACATGTGAAAAGCCTCAAGACATTTTGAAGACAACTCAAACACTACATCTTTCATTAGTAGATTACTCAAAGGTTTGGATATCTTAGAAAAATCCTGAATAAATCTCTTGTAGAAGCCTACATGTCCTAGAAAACTCCTAACATCTTTTACAGAGAAGGTAGTTTTTCAATAAGCTCAATTTTTTCTTTGTCTACCTCAATCCCTCTCTTAGAGACTAGGTGTCCCAAAACAATTCCTTCTTGGACAATAAAATGACATTTTTCCCAATTCAACACAAGGTTGGTCTCCTTACATTGTTTAAGCACTTTAGCAAGATTAGCAAGACATATATCAAAAGAAGACCCATAAACAGAAAAATCACCAATAAACAACTCTACAATGTCCTCAATCACATCAGAAAAGGTAGCCATCATACATCTTTGAAAAATAGCAGGGGCATTGCAAAACCCAAATGGCATTCTCCTATAAGCAAAAGTTTCATAAGGACAGTAAAAGTAGTTTTTCGCTTGATCATCAAGGTGAATGAGAATCTGCCAAAAGCCACTATAGCCATCTAGATAACAAAAATAATCATGATGGGCTAAGCACTCTAGAACTTGATCAATAAAAGGAAGTGGAAAATGATATTTCCTAGTTTCACTATTCAACTTCCTATAGTCAATGCACATCCTCCAACTATTGGTGGTCCTAGTAGGGATTAACTCTCCTTTGTTATTCTCAATTACAATCATTCCACTCTTCTTAGGGACAACATGGATCGGACTAACCCGTTGACTATCCGAAATAGGGAAAATAATTCATGCATCAAGCATTCTTAAGATTTCCTTTTTTACAAACTCATTCATGTTTAGGTTAAGCCTACGCTGATGCTCTATGGTTGGATTGTGATTGTCCTCCATGTATATTCTATGCATGCACAAAGAAGATGAAATGTCACTTATATCATCAAGAGAGTAACCAATAGATTTTTTATGAGTCCTAAGCACATGAATCAATTTCTCTACTTCTTTTCTTCCCCATTCAGCTTAGCATTGATGATAACAGGGAAGGTAGAGTTAGGACCAAGAAATACGTACCTTAGAGAATTTGGAAGTGGCTTGAGCTCTAGGGTAGGATCAGTTGGAATGAGAATGGGATCCTCCTGCTCCGTCTTTAGAATTTCTCCAAGGTAGTCATCATCTTCCAAAGCCAGTAACTTGTTATTCACTACCAGAAGGGTTGGTACCGAGCAATGGGGGTCGGTAAAGACACTACAAAGTCTAGAAGTCATCTCGTTCTGCCAGAGTCTAGAAATTTATCTCGTTCTGCTACTATACTACGCATGATAGGCGTCTTTGAACCCACATCTATGTGCACCATACACATTGCTCTACCATTTGAGCTAATAGGCTACCAAATGACATGATCATTTGAAAGTTTCATGTCCAAACATTTAAAAAATCAAACAAAATCACCAAAATATGTAATGAACAAGATGTTTATTATAGGGACCTCTCTGTACTAGCAACAATATACAAAATTGGAATAATTAATCACACCATGAATCAAAATAATATCTATCATGGATTGGGGATCAAATGAGATTAACTCTTGCACTAAATGCCTTTGATTTTGTGAGATTAGGGGCTGAGATTTTTTAATAAAGAGGCGCATCCCTGATGTTATATTTAGAGTTTGAGGGATATTTTAGTCAATTTACAGTCTTTTATCTTCAATATCAATATTCAGCCCAACTTTATACGTTCGTGATTTTCGATCGCATCTTCCTTGTGCTCTCAATCTCCTCCTTCAAGCAAGGCTCCTCATCATGGATTTAGGTATCTTCCTTTCAAATAAATTCTCCTTCAATCCTCTCTTTATTAATGGATTTAGCCACTTAGGTATGATTTTCGTTGATTTGGGTTTTCAATCTATGTTCATGGGTTTTCATGTGTCTAGGTATGATTTTTTCATCTTTGTTCATGAATTTTGTTTAAGAGAACCATATAATTGATAGAGGTTGCAAAATAAAGATTAGTGTATGTTTTTTGCATTGAAGTTTGAAGGATTTGATTGAAAATAGAGTTTGATTTTGTATGCTTGTTTGATTGCCCACCAATGTTTGATGAAATGCCTTAATAAATATGATTCTTAAATATGTGAAGATAATGAAAATAAATCTATGTTTTATAAATATGAGTACGTGTGCGTTTTTGATCGATCATATTCAAATAATAACCAAGAAGCTTATTGCGTAATGTTATGTTCGATTATAGACCAAAGTTACTTCAGTTCGATTCATCATGCCCCGCATTAATTTACATGAAATGTGTCGTCATTTTCAATGAACCTTACTGTGTAATGTTATGAACCACAATGAAAATATTTGTGAACCAAAGGAAAAATAGTATTTTGCACATTTTTATTGCTCATTATAAGTTTTTATGTTGCTTCTAAATTAGCTTAATTTTTATCTTTTTTTTTTATTGTAGGTTGTTCACCAAGTGTTTGATAAAATGCATTAAAACATTTAGTGCATTAATTTACACGAATTGCATTTTCATTTTTAATGAACCTTTTTGTGTAATGTTATGAACCACAATGACAATCTTTGTGAACCAAATGAACAACAATATTTTTGCATATTTTTATTGCTCATTATGTGCTCCATGTTGCTTATAAATTAGCTTAATTTTTTCCTTTTTTTTATTGAAGGTTGTTCATCAAGTTCTGTTCACCCTAACTTGTCTCATTCAGATAATGATGCTAGTATTGATGGAGTTTTATTGAATGGTATTGATAATGATGAACATGATGATGGAGTTCCATCGGATAATCTTAATGAAGCTAGTGATGACTACATTCTTCACTTATCACATGATTGTTTTTGGGATTAAGTTGTCTGTTTTTAGTGTTACTTTGTGTTTGACAAATCACTTTGCCACATTGTAATTGCTTTTAAGGTTGTTTTAGACTTCACGTAGAACTCAATGAGCGAATGCCTTCTTCACAAATTTTATGCATTTTCTATTAAATGAATTTATTATTTAGAATTCATGAACATTCATGTTGAACACTATAAACCGCATAATTAATACTTGTAAAACAGATTTCAAAGTCTAAAATATTTTTTCTCATCTCTATAAAATCCACAATTTAAGTTAACATGACAGATTATGAAATTTATATCACCCAAAGATCAACATCAAGTAAAAACCATTAGATGAGATAATGAAATGATGGCACATGTAATGTCATTGAAAAACGTTTAATCCATTGAGAAAAATGAGCCTATGCATTCAAGAAACAATCAAGGATCAATCTGTTACATTGTTTTCTCAAAATGGGCCATTTCCATTTCATAGCACTTGTAGTGATTTCCACTACTTCAAGTTGACGATTTTAATAACAGTGTAATTTAAATTCATAGTTAGTATTCAATAAACCTACAAGTATAAATTGAAATAACAAGTACAAGAAAAAATGTAATGAACTAAAAGAACAATTAGTATGACTTAAAAGGCATAAGTTGTATGATGAACTATTATGAACCAAATTTTAATCTACTATGACCAAAAGAAAAAAAATGTCATGAACCAAAATAACAATTAATATGGCTTAAAAGACATGAAGTGTGAGATGAACTATTATGAACCTGAGCTTACAAAATCATGAACAGAAACAAGAGTTAAAATGAACCAAAATATATAAAGCGTTTATAGAATTAGCCTATGTGAGATTTAAACTCACATTTATGTGCACATATACATTGATTTACCATTTGAGCTAATATGCTTTTAGTGATAAAGTGAAATACAAGCACTGGTGCAAGTAGATTTCATGTAAAAGAACAATGCATTTCCCCAACAAGGCTCTAAAAACATCTATATTCCCTAACAAAGGTCTATTTTTTATCCCTAATTTTTAGTGGTGTTCCACATCAGCAATAGGCACATAGGGATCATCACTTCACAACCTATATTCATATCTAAAAGCCACAAGTTCAAAAGCGTGCCACAATGATGGCCTCCATGAAATTAAATTATCAAGAACTATCTATTCATGCCTCCCTAGTATTTGATCTCTTTATATGCTCCTTATTCTAATTTCAACCATAACTCGAGTTCAACATATCACAACAAATGTGGACATAAAAAATGATGATGTAAAGGAAGTCCAAACAGCTCATCAAGAGAGCATGAAAAATGTGAACATGAAATAGGAATCTGAATGCAAGCACTAGCATTGTATAAAAAAACTACATTGCGCAAAGGTTTTGAATTGGAATTGTCATGATCAAATTACAAGCAAGTTATACAATAACCAATCACACATCCATTTATCCTTATATATTGAGCTTCACGTACACACGATTTCCATTGCGGCAAAAGATCGAAAACCTTATACGCATAGAAGCAACGATCATTGAGTTACACAAACAATGCATACCCAAAATCGAGCACAACTGGTGAACATCCAGAGGAGGTGGAACGCATCCAAATCCGCCATTCGCAAACAACTCCTTGCAAGTATTGAAGAGTGTTTGAAATGGCATTTGTTTCCCTGGTCGCTTTCGACTCCTCCTTGGCCTACTGGTTCTATCCACCGTTTAAATACCACCACCATCACCACCAATAGATTGGAGTCGTCTCTTATCCTAGTGGCTCAACCAGTGTCCTGATTTTCTAGAAACAAAATTCAATTTAGAAGTGCAAGTTCAAACCAATCAAATTTGGAGGAGAATTTGTAGACTTTGACGATCAACAATTAGAAGATAGAACAAAGTAGATACTCGATTTCAAAATTGAAGGTGCCATCGCCGGAGAGAGATTCATCATTTACCTGCTCTTCATTTCTGGTTCTCCTTTAAAGTGTGGGAGATTGCTCGATTGATCCGATTAGGGTTTGTTTCTTTGAGTTGTTCTTTTATCAAGATGTCGGTCGGGAAGATGAATCAGAGAGAATGAGGGAGAGAGAAGGGGGCAAGGGTAAAGGAGGAAGGGTATTTTTGTCTTGCCAATGAAATTTTATATACCTTTCATGCCACTAAAATTTAACCAGTTTCTTTTATTTGATTGCTTTTAACCAAAATTTGACTTCATCTCAACCGTCCAAATCAATGATCCTATGGTTGTAATATGTTCGCATTTTACACCGTAAGTAATATTCACAATAGAGCCTTACTCATCTATCATGAACCAAAGGGCATGACATAATAGTTATCATGAAAAAAAACAATGAATCATAATAGTACTTATGATTAACCTCATCCTACAAATTAAGGTATGAACCAACATAATAATTAATAAATTTTCGGGATAACAATTGGAACAATCATACAAAGATCAATACATCAGATTTCCCCCACAAGCTCTAATACAATAGATGCACATTTATTAGATTCAATATATCCAACAACCAACATCTCAACAACAATTCATATTCAATACTAGATCTAGAAATATATATTTAAAAAAAGTAAAGCAACATAAAAAAGTTGCAAATCAATTACAAATATCAGAAAAAGGAGCGTCTTTAGGTGAATTGAAGATGAAAAATGAGATTGAATGGATAAGAAAGATACAAAGGCTGAACCTAAACACTCTTTGAAATGGATTAACAACAATTCCTTTTTTAATTGTAATTTTGTCGTAAACCCTATAAATATTAAAATTGCAATTAACTACTTCTAAATTTGAGATCTAGAACCCTAAATACTAGAAAAAATTAAATTTGTTCATACCTTTTTCGATTCCTTTCTCCATTGTTTATTCTTAACCGGTTTAGTGGTGAATTTGGGTGAGATCAGGTGAATTGATTGATGTTTAGGGGAGAAACCTCTAGTGTGAGAGAAGATGTCGCAAAGAATGAGCGTACTTTGGGATTTTTGAGGTAAAATTAGCTTTTTATGATAGAAGGGTAATTTCGTCCATATATTTAGAAGTTTGTCTTATTTACCCGTGTTGCCATCTTAAATGAACAAACCCCTTTTCCTTATTTTCTACCAAACTTATTTATTTTATCCATGCTGTTAATTTATTTGATCTAATGGTCTGAAATTGGTCATAGCTCTCACCCTATAAGATTAAGGCACTTGAGTGTGACTCTCTCTCTTTCTCTCTCTCTCTCTCTCTCTCTCTCTCTCTATATATATATATATATATTGAGGTTCAATAGAGAACAATTAAATATGAGAAAATAAGAGAGCAATTGTAGGCCTTTGGATGGTATTCCATTGGATGGCTCAGATTACATATCTAAAATTGAACCAATTTTAAATTTCAACCCAATCCCTTAATTATAGCAAGTATTTATTGATTTTCGGATTTATAGCAAAAATCACCATGTGTTGGATACGTATAATTTTTGGCTTTATAGCAAAAATCACATTCCCTTAATTATAGCAAGTATTTATTTATCAATTTTAAATTTCAACATCTGATGTGTATAAATTCTCTTCATTCAAATAACTGAATTCATCTCCCTTGAACTCTGAAATTGTATTACAAAATATGTCATGTATAATCAGGAATACCGATTGTATATAAGATAACATTACAATTATATAGACATAAATACGGTGTATACAGAGAACATTTATACATGTTTACGTAATACATATATCATATACTTTAATAAATATGTTTTATACAGATTTAGGACATGTATATACACATCAGCGTATATGGATCACATGTGTATGTAACATAGAGGTCATGGGCATAGAAGTGTATATAAATTCTAATAATTGTATATAACAATACAACTATTGTATATTGAGATCAATATAGATACATCATACTTATTCGTGTATAATTGGTATATTAATTTCTAATAATTGTACACATATATTAAAACGGTGTATATGCTCAACATTTGTACATTTTTTTTGATTCAACGTAGAATTAAAAATAGTTTACAAATAAGCCATGTATATTAACTGTGAATTACATGTATATACACTAATAACGAATGTATACATAATCCAAATTGTATATGTAAAAGACATGTTTTCATTAATTGTACATAAATAATGCAAATAGTATCCAACCACATCAATTTTGTATATACATTTATTAAGTTGTTATATACGATATTACAATATATATATACAAAGGATCGGCACTTGCTCAGCGTGGTGGTTTGTGGTGGCCGGAATTCTCCAACGAGTAGTTCCGACGTTCAGCGTGCAGTTCCGAGCAGTTCGACGTGGTGGTTCGTGGTGGTTTTGGCGACGTGGTGGTTCGAGCAATTCCGATGGCGCTTCCAGCGCAATGAAGGTTGCAGGTCTCCAGCGACGGCGGGTCTCGGTGGTGACCGGGTCTCCAGCGACGCGGGTTCGGTGGTGGCCGGTTTCAACGTGGCCTACGCAATGGAGCAATGGAGCGGTTTATAGCGTTGATTTGTCTCCAAAGATCTTCTCCCCACAATGGGCGATTTATCACGTTAAACAAAATTTTCAATTTTTCCAAAATCTTAATTATGGTAGTTAGTAGGAGTAAATCATGGGGAGAAGATCTCTCCTATTTTTGATTTTTTTGTTATTTTCCTATTTTTTTATATTGTAGATACTAATCCTACCATCCATCCCCAACCTCATCCAATGGATGAGATTTGTTCTCTTGTTCTCTATAGAACCTACCTCCGTATATATATATATATATATATATATATATATATATATATATATATATATATATATGTATATATATATATATATCAAATTTGCTTGAGACTAAATTTTTATTTTTGATGATTTTTTTTCTAATTGTTTTTTCTTATTCTTAAATTTTGGATATGTCATAAACAAACCTAATATTTCGGTTTGTTGTGCTTTTAATTCGTAAGAAATGTCTAGATTTTTGTTTTTATTATTTCCCACATATATTATCATCAAGTTTAATATTATATCATCATATAAAATAACACTTAATAATATATTTGAATATTTCTTTGTTGTTATATTTAATATGGTGTACAAATAAACTTAATATACATATGCATAGTCCTAGTTAATGTCCCAATAAAATGCTTAAATGTTGCATTTTATAGCATGCCTTCTAAACACTTTAAATCGGGTTTACACTAGGTTTTTGAATTGTGTTTGTCTAGCCAGTTTTTTTTTATCATAGATGTAATTGAGCCGCTTCTGGCTTATTCTCCAATCTATCGAGAAGCATTCCAAAATTTACAAAATCCTTTTTTTGCAAATTCCTTTTCGATCTCTCGTTTCTTGTAACACTCGGGTTCCGAAAAAAAAACCCGATAAATAATTCCTTCGTCTTAAATTGCCTCCCTTTTCTACCATTTCACCTTCCCTTTGTCTTTTAGGCCAAAAAGCCCACAATGTTGTTGCAAGCACAAACCGAACCCAATTCTTCAAATCCTCTTTTCCTCATCCTTGCCCTACCTCTTCTTATGTTTCTTTTTGTTTTGGAATGCCGCACAGAGAACCCAAAACTCGGCCACCATTCTCACCACCTGCTCACCATCATTCTTCACCGTGGTCGCCGCTCACCGTAGCTCTTCTTCGCCGCTCATCACCATCACCACCAAGCTTTGTCGCCCTTCTCCTTTCCCTCGCTTCCCTGCTAGTTGTTGAGAGCGTCGTCGGAAGCCTCAAGCAAAGGAGGAACTCATTCGAGCTTGTGCCTATTGCCATCGTCGGGAACCGCTGCGAGACCTCCTCGCCCTTCCTCACCGACTCTTGTCAACGCCGGTCTCATCTTCGCGGTCTGGCTCGAGATCAGCCGAAGACAACAGGTTACAGCTGCATGCCGACACCAAGCAAAGCGTGTGGGTTGCGTCGTCACCGCCAACAAGAACCAACTCTGCCACAACCAGAAGTCGAGGTCTCCGTTTTAGAGCGCTCAACTCCGAGACAACACACTCCATCAAGATATAGTCACTCCATCCGAGTTATCTGATCTTACAAGGTCGGGCAATTTTTCCTTTTTGTTCATTGGGTCTTGGAGTTGATCCATGGGTCTAATTGATTTTGATTTCACCTTGTAATAAATTCTGAGTGGAAGTTCGAGTCCTGATCGTGTTTGATCAAGATGGACTCTAGTGCTTGCTTGCATATACATACTTATATATATAGTTGTCATGATGTGCGCTTGTTTTTATTTAATACTCCATTAAAACTATTACGCTAGAATTGTTGAATTTTATGGTGTGAATGCTGGGCATGATGTCTTTGACATCTGATTTATTAATCGGGAATTTGCTTTTGTTTTTGTTTAAGTATTTTATTGAAATGTTGCTTGAAATTTGTGTGTGGTTGTATGGTGAAAGACTAGTCTGATTCTTTTTGACAATATTCGGTTTGAATTTGAGACTAAGTTGGCTTGACTGAGATGGAATGGTGGTATTGGAACTTTGTAAGAATGGCATAAAAGACTAGTTATGCCTCTTTCTGACATGAATTAAAAGTTGTGATTCGACCCGAGAATGAATTGAGAAACTCTCGACGGATATAGTGATGTTTGTTTATGAACGAAATTCGATCTTGTATGGTTTGACCCTTCTTAGAATACGAGTAGTATTAGGATCTTCAAGTAAGATATATGTAGTCTCGACCTTTTGTTGCCTGGTTGAACTCGCGTGGTTTATTTTGCTTGAGTTCGAGCTTTGGGACCTAATGTTATAATTTGTGAACTTGGACTTCGATCTTTGGTTGCCTTGGTCTTCTTTTCCTTGAGGCGACTTAGGCCTAGATTAGAGATATTAGTTGTTGAGAAAGGTTCAGGTTGGTCTAAACTTTGTTTAATAGCTAAATCAAGTTAAACCGCTTTTGTTTGGATACCACGGAAGGATGGTGGCTTGTACTTGGTGAAGCCACTATATTTGTGCTTACCTAGAATAGAAAAGTTTCTTCTTGTGGTTAGTCGATTAACCGTGAACGTTATGATTCGTAGGTCTTTAGTATCGACGCGTTTCTTACTTCATTCGATGATCGCCTTCCAGGTAAGTCGTTCTCGACTTGCTCGACTTTATTCTAGTCTTGTTAGATTTCATGCTGTGATTGTGAGATTGGTTTTGGGAATTAGTCCCGAATGCATGTTTTTCCTTGTAAAATGTTTTCTTGCATGAGGTGATTCACTTTCCATTCCAAACATTTTCTCGTAAAAGAAATGATATCGTTTTCTCTGTGCTGGCAGCGTAACTGGAACGATCATGTGTGATGATTATCGGTGGCGAAGAGGCGTCTAGCCATGGTCGTGTGTCGGCTGGGCCCCTTCAAAAATAAAATTGACTGCTTGTTTTTGGAAAGTGCTCCAGTGGAGGCTTGACCAGGGGTTGGAAGGATGACGTATATGAAAAGTGGGAGGGTTGCCTTTGCGCTCGGGCGCGGGTGAGTTAGCGTCGTAGATGGGAATGCGGTGGAGGAAGGGAGAATTGCATTTCCCAATAGGATTGTGAATGGTTTTGTTGTGTGTGTGTTTGTGATTACTTAGTTGGTTTTTGACCTTGTGAATTTTTGTTACGCTTGATGAATTGCTTGTTTTGTTGTATTTCCCTTTATTTGTTGAATGTCGAAGTGTTGGTTATTATTACAAATGTTTACTTTTGTGCTTGTTAGTTTGATTGTTGGTATGTCTCATTGCCTTCCCTTTCACCTATTCTCTAGGTTGTGGAAATGTGTGTTGGCCTATTATGTTTTGTCCAATTCACTTGTTAAAGGTTTTGTTGTTGGCTAATTGTTGTTTTTCTAACGTCTTACTTTTGCCGCTTGTTATCTAGCTTGCCTAGGATAATAGTTGACCCCTTGGGGACTTATTTTTTAGTTCCAGGTATTCATACAGGTCCCTTGTTGGAGCCTAGGCCAGATGTTGCAGCGGATCGTTGACGCGTGTCACTAGGTTTCAGAGTGGGTTGAGAGTTATGTTTAGCTTTGTCATTTGTTTTGGATATTGCACCCTTTTTGTTGACTATTAGCGGATTTATGGTGCTGGATGTGACTTATCTAGACGTTTGGGCACTCATGCATGACATTATTGAAATGTGTTTGTTGAACGATAATTGGATGTTTTAAATAGTTTTCTTGTCGTGCCCGAGTTGGAAGGTCCAGGTATTCTAATTGTCAACCAGTTCATGTAGGACCCGTTAGGGTCAAACTACCAAGTAATGCCCCGATGTTAAGTCTAGGTGTTACAAATTGGTATCAGAGTGAGGTTGGCAACTAGAGCACATGGAATCGAACAATACGTGTACACGAGGTCCAACTAAAAACTAAAACCTACCGTTGTTTTCAAAAAAGTTTTAAATGGGGTAGTCATGCTACATATAGGGGTAGATGACACGATGCGACTCTGTTGCCATCCGCCAAAGCACCTCACGAAGATTAGTAAGTAAATCCTTAACTTTTAGTCAAGTTTAATGTTTTGACCGTGGGACTTTTCGAAAAGATGACCCCTCAAACTAGAGTCAGAATTGTTGTTGCTAGTAGGAGAGGTCGTGGGAGAAGTCGTGGTAGAGGACGTGGTAGGAGTAGAGGAGAGACTCCCTTGGTCGTTGAGCTAGAAGAGAATCAGAATGTTTACCCCTAGGAAGAAGTTGTTGAGAATAAAGGTTTGGCTGTTGACGAACATTAGGATGCTAGCGTGTCTGTCGTTGGACAAGGACCCCTAGCTAATGTGGCCTAGTTTGAGCCAATGCACCGCCAGTTGGATTATCACTAGAGTTTTGCATGATGAGAATGCTAATGTTGGGTTTCAAAGGACTAAGATGAATGCACCAGACTAGAGTACTATTAGAGTTGCACAACTAGGAGGTCTACTAGAAGTGCAGAGATCAAAAGTAGTTGATCGTTTGGTAGGGCCACTGAGAGATGAGCCCCAACCGGACAAGTGGCTCGCGAAGTCAAGTAGACCGGGGTGCCAAGCTTCTTTGGAGCCCGGGTACCGGTGTAGTGCAGTGACTAAGGAGAATGGCGTCAACGTTGGAATTCTATTTCGGCATTAGAGGAAAATAAGATGTCTCTGGTGCAGAGTTATCTACAAGAGGGTGCTTTCGACTGGTGGGATTTCATCTAGGACCGTCAGACAAAATATTACCTTGGAGGAGTGTTGATGTTGATAGGGTTTCTCGGCCAACAAATAAATTTGTAAGTCAAGACCCCGCTGAGTATAGCGAAGTCAGGATCGTTCCACAGGAAGCAAGGTTGTTTGTCTATCAATCTAACAAAAAGCAAACAAAAACAAATAAAACACTCACGAGCATCCTCGTTAACGACGTTGTCAGGGTCGTTAACGAACCACCGAACACAAAATACTAAAAATAACGACCTAATTAAAATCCAATTAAAATTCGGTACCGAGGCAAGTACTCAGCAACGAAGATTCACCAGAAATAATTCAAATAAAACAAAAATCTAGGACTAGGGACACCACAACATAGCCAAGCATAAGAATTCGTAAGAAGAAAAGATCATGCCTTTAAATAGATAGAGTCATCAACTTTCGTTGACTTAGCAAGTAAATTAATCTACTTTCGCATCCTAATTCACTTAATTGCTTGTTTTAGATCTAAAATCTTGAAATTTTCGTTTTCAAACAATATCAACCTTCAAGTTAGTAACTTCCTCTTTCAACTCAGTTAAAAACTCAAATTACCTCCACTTTCGTCTCGGTATAAGCACAACAAACAATTCTTAATTAAAGATAAAAGGCATTCACAACTCAATCTTACTCATCAAACATGCTCAACTATGCCGGGCTTAACCCTGATCCTAGAAAAAGAAACTACTCACTAATCATATCTAAGAAACTAAAAATCTCAAAGAGAAACATTGAAAACAAAACAAAACTCGAATTAATAAGAAAATATCGTCTTACAGAGATTCAGAAGAAACCGAAAAAACATAAAAATACCGAACCACAATCACGACCAACGACCCCCGGTGACTGTCGTCTACCGAGCCTCGGCGGTCCTCTTTCGATCCGACTTCTCTCTCTCTTTCGGTCCTTCAAAAATCTCCTCAATTTAAGCCCCCCTCCCTTTCTATGCTAGATAGAAGGGTATTTATACTAAAAAGCTAAAAACTAAAAAGGCTAAAAGATATAAACTTTCCTAAAAAGATAGAAACAATCCCTATAAGATAGAAATAAAATCTAAAAAGATATTAAGACCTAAAATACATATTCTAACAACCCCAAAAGATTCTAAAAAAATATTCAACCGATACGGAAATCTCCCGCTCAGGATCGGTGAATTATAAAATAATACTCCATATCTTCTTTTTTGTGGCCTCGTTAACGAGCCCTTACAGCCTCATTAATGAGCCTGGGCTTTGTTTTCTTCAACACTTCCTCTTGTACTCTCGAGCTTCGACTTCTTAAATCTTGCACTCCTCCGTCTTTCGTTGTAATGCTCCAAATTCAACTCCATTCAGCTCCTTTCCTAGCTAAAACCTACAAAATTCACAAAATAGCGTAGATTCCACTCTTTTCACAGAAATATGCAAAACTATCTAAAAATACTCAAAACTAAACCTAAACTAAACAAAACTAAACCTAATAAGTAAAGAAAACCTATCAAAAACTATACTAAAAATGCGAATATCAAAATACCCCATACTTAGACTTGCTTGTCCTCAAGCAATAAACAAGACACTAACCAAAACCAAAACAAATCATGCTCATCAAGACATAGCCATCTTCTAAAAAGCAACATCTATACATAAGAAAATTATAGCAAAAGACTATTAACATCCTCACACATATATGCACTTAAATAGACATAAAATAATACAATCCAACCTCTCAAGGGATATAATGTGTTTCACTCAACTCTCAAGTGTTTAGGCTTATAAATTCAATCTCTCAACTCATCTTATATACAAAAACTCATAGAAATTGGAACTTATATCACCAATACTCTCCACCCAAGATTTGTCAAAACAAGCAAAGAATCATCAAGAGAACTTAAGGGGCTCAATGAAAAGGTTCATAGAAGCTTCCATTCGGCCGGGTTGTAATGGGGCTTGGTAATAACAATAGGGCATGGAAAATATTTTGGTCATGTGGTGCTAATAATATCCGGGAATCAAAAAGACTCCTAAAAACTCACATCTCATCAAAACTTTCATAAAACAACATATCAAACTCACTCTTCTTTATGCACACTCATTTTCACTCACCCTTTATCATCCTAAAAAGTCTCATAACAAAAATAAAAGAATCTCTGATATTATCTTTAAACACAAATGCACTTCAACTCTTCACCTCTTTTATCATTCTCCTTCTTTTTCTCTTTTTCACTTCTTTTTTTCCGTTTTTTTTTCTCTTCTCTTTTTTTTTGTTCGTTGCCTCGTTAACGAGCCCATATCAGGGTCGTTAACGACCCATCGTATACATTCCTCTTCCTTTTTTCACTACATCCATCAAAAACTTTATTGTGTGCATTTTTTCTATCAAGAGACCCTTTCTTACATGTAATAACAAGAGACTTCCAATCCACCCTTCCCAAATACCCTTCAATTTAAGCAAATATAAAACTCTTCTCTTTTTAACACAACACAAAACTTACCTCTCCAATCTAAGTCCTAATTCCCGGATAGGGTCAAGCTTATCTCGGCTAGGGAATAATTTTTGTGGAGCTAAAAACAAAAGGTTTCAGGCCAGAATTGGTTATCAAAAAGAGGGAATAATGTAAAGGTGGATAGGGAATAATAGGGCTTATGAAAATAAATTCTTCATCATATGATCTTCACAAGTAATGAACTAAAAATCTTATAAGGGTCTCAAGAAATAGATAACCATCACAATTCCAAGAGATAATATGCATAAAGAGAGTAAATCACACAAGAAAAGAAGAGGGACTTATGAATGTTGTCCCTATAAGGCCAAAAATACTCACAAGGTAAATTTTGTTGGATTGCATCATCTATGCTATAAAGTATATGTGCTCAATTTCATCGAATGCTATTCTCTTCTAAAAACAATAATTTCAAGTTGAGAATCCGGCTATACTTTTAACGACATGCTTTGCAAGGAATTAAATGATTAAGCTAGTGATTGCTATCATAGAACTTAACAAGGGATATCTATCAATTCTAAAACTCTTTTTGGATTTTTCAAAAAAAATTCAATTTTTTTTTTCAATTTTCGATTTTTTTTTCAGTTTACAACTTAAAGAAATAAAAACTACATAGAACATATAAATACCTAGGACATAAGTTTTCTACTTTCTCCCCACCCCATACTTAAAATTACAGTGTCCCCACTGTAAGGAAAATAAGAAGAAGAGGGAAAAGAAATAGAAAACAAAACAAAACAAAAACAAAAAATTAAAAAGAAAAAAAAGACATAAAACTTACAAAGTGGAAACAAAGAAAAGAAATTTCATCTTGAGCTGAATTCAACGGTTCGGTGGAGGAAAATAGTGCTCAAAGTTCCCCATGAAGTCGTAAATCGTCCTCCAACGCTCAGCATCCTCCGCCTCTCTCTGACGCTGCCTTTGATCCTCCATCGACATGCGAGGTGAATAGACGGTTTCCCATCTATCCATCCTCCTATGAATGTGATCCGTCTGGAGGTGAAGCTGATGCATCCGTGCAGAAAGATCCTCGGCCCATGGTGGTGGTTTACTCGATCCTACGTACTCGGGCTGAGGAGGTGGTGGGTAGTGAGGCTGGAAATGGTCTTGATACATCACCGGGTTGTAAGGCATGAGGCCATAAGTATGAGGGTCGACAGGAGCTGGTGGTGGGTCGACAGGGGCTCTCGGCACCTCGTTAACGAAGTTGGGTGCCTCGTTAACAAGGTTGGGATGCGGCTAGAAGTGATCGTTAACGAGCCTAGTGGGCTCGTCAACGAAGATGTTGCCTCCTAACACCTCCGTGTCGATGTATTCTTCTTCAAAATTGAGCTCATCAGTGCCGCCCTCGGTGTCGGCTTCTTCGGTGTCATTGCCTACTACCTCGGTGTCCTCTTGTTCATCTTCTTCATATTCATCCACGTCGTCCCGCTCAAACCGGGTTTCACATGGCCTAAGCGAGAGCTCGTCCTCCGGTTTTGGCTCCAATGGGTAGGGATGTCCCGTACACACCTCGTACCAATTCGGTACGTAGAGTAGCTCGTACATGTCGAGGGAAGGTATGACTAGTCGATCTTGGACCTTCACCTTGTAGCCTCCCTCGGCTTGCACGAAAATCCCGGAACTATACCAATAATTTTTGTTGAGGAGTTGGGCGTGAGCCGGTGTGTAGCGGGTGAGATCTACTCCGAGATTCTTAGCCAAGAGGCTAACCAAATTGCCACACCACACCTCCTTGGACTTGGTAGATTTCTCGACATAGTAGAGCCATTCGTACCCCAAATTCAAGGGGCCGGGCTCCTCAAAGAGGATGGTGCGGAAGCAAGCAACCTCCGTCCTTGTAGGCCGGTTCAACTCTTTCTTCGGCCAAAATGTTGCGGCGAGGACTCTCAAAATAATCCGGAAGATGTGGTTGACGATGTTTGCCCCGGATAGCGCCGCGGTAGAGGATTGAACCTCCCCGGTGATGTAGCTCCAAGTGCGGGTCACTCGGTAGTCCTTCAAGCTATAATCTCTCGACGGGTTTGGGGGCTCCAAGATTGCATTGAACTCCGCCATAGTGAAGTCACGGTCCTCGTTACCGAGCCGGAACCGAATTCGTCCCGCCGAGATCTTCGACGAGAAGTTGGTCTCCAAAGTGGCCAAGAACTCGGATGTGAGGGCCGGATAGTGTGGCAAGCTCTCTTGCTTCAACAGATGGGCGGCCCCAAGGATAATGAAAGCGTCCTTGACATCCGTGTAGATGCCCGTGGTGACAGCGCTAGACTTCGAGAACCATCGGGTGTAATGGTCCTTCTCCAGAAAATCTCGGTAGCACCGTACTTGGCTCTGACTACTAAAAATCACATCATCCACTCGAGGTGGAGATGGAGACCTATGGTTTCTCCTCTTCTTCTGGGCTCGGGTAGCGGGCCTGCTTGAACTAGCCATGGATCCTACAAAATAATCAAGATTTTTCCAAGATAAGATCCACTCAAAAATAAATAGGTACGAGACTCCATACTTGGTCTCAAAATTAACCTCGGAATTATTCGTAAACTACCCAATTGGGTTGTTCACGATTCTGAGCTCGGATTGATCGATGAAGAAATGCAGCGTTGTTAACGAGCCTGGGTGGGTCGTTAACGACCCGCCGAGAGCAAAACCAGAACTTTTCGAAATTTAATCTACCTTAAATTCAGCACAAATGAAGCATGCAATCTTCTATATTTTTCCACATATCCCTCATCAGGTATAAGCACCCCATACTTGCTCAATTACCCATCCCGAACATGCTAAAAATTACTCGGAATTTTGATATGCAAAGATTGAACTTTAGATCTAGAACAAGAAAAATTCATGCTTTCCTAACTAAAGGATTACAATAGCTAATCTAACATGAATAGTATTTCCTAAAACATGAACAACTAAGCACAATCAAGAATTTTTAGGAACATTAATCAAGCATGCTCATCGACCTTCCTAAGAACATGATTCAAGATATGAAATTTCGACCCTATAGATAATCAATCATGCAATTTCAAGAAAGGGTTTAGAAATCATACCGGAGAATCGAGGAATTGAAGAACAAAGGTCGGAATCGGGGTGGTTAACGAGCTTGGCCTCGTCGGTGAACGGTTTCCGAGCTCTGGTAACTACGGCCTCTCGGTGGTCGGTAGCGTGAGGGATTCCGACTCGGTGGGAGAGAAGGGAGAGGGATTGAGAGTGTTTTGGGTTTGAGAGGGTGTGAATTTTGAGAGGTTTGTGGTAGAATTTTGGAAGAGGGGTAGAAGGGTTTATATAGGAGGGGTAGGGTAGAAGGGGGCGGCGACTGCTAGGGTAAAAATAGATAGATTAGGTTAGAATATTTACCTGCCCCGTATTGTGACGAGTCGGGTTTTCCGAACCGGGTCGTTAACGAGCCTGGGTGGGTCGTTAACGAGCCGCCGTGGCATTCTTGAGTGATTTTTCGATCCCTTTTCTCCTGAAATCTTGTTAGCTCAAAAATTCTAATTTCTATCCTAACTAAAACTAAAAAGAAAAATAAAAGAAAGCTAAGAAATAATCTAAAAAGAAAAAGAAAAGAAGATAAAATAAAATAAACTAAACTAAACCTATTCTAAAAAGCGGGTTGCCTCCCGGAAGCGCTATGTTTAACGTTGTTAGCCCGACGAGCTCCCTTGCTAGTCTCATGGTGGTTCATGTATGGCCATGTTGGGGTCTTGAGGTACCCTGCTTGTAGCCTTACTGCCTCTGTGTGCTTGAATTGCTAAATTAGGACCCTTTTCTTCTATCAGCAAGCTCGATATCCCTGGATTGTTAGTGTAGTCCGAAAGCCAAGGTGGTTTGGACTTTTCTGTAACCTCCGTAGTAGGGCCTTGGTTGAACTCATGCATGTGGGACTCAGTGATCGGCAGATGTGGCTCGGTAGGGACTGTTGTGTCGAGTTCGGGTTGAGTCAACTCTATTTGTGCCACTCCAATTGGGTCTTCGGCTTTTTGATCCAAGATGAATTCCACCCGTTCTTCTCCTATATCAAAGGTGAGGAGTCCCTTCCGCACATCAACTCTTGCTCCTGCTGTGGCTAAGAATGGTCGCCTGAGAATTATGGGGACATGAGGGTCTTCAGGCATATCAAGGACGATAAAATCATTCGGTATAAAGAATTTCTCGACTTGAATAGGGTAATCGTCCACCACTCCTGTGGCTTTGACACTTGACCCATCTTCCATGTACAGATTCATGTCTACTGGCTCTAGTGGTCCCATATTGGCTTTAGACCAGATTGAGAGCGGAACAAGACTAGCACTGGCACCAAGATCGCATAAATCTTTGAACTTGTGGTTGCCTATGCCGATTGTGATTGCAAACCTCCCGGGATCTCCCAGTTTTTCTGGTAGAGCTATCGATCTGACTTCATCCTTCAGCTCTGTAATGGACCTTTTCCTGCTAAGAATATCTTTCAAAAATTTTGTGTAAGCCGGCATTTTGCTTAGGGCCTCAGCGAATGGGATGGAAATATTAATGCCCTGAAGAATCTTAACGAAACGCTTGAACTTACTCTCAGTAGAGTCCATAGATTTCTTAGTTGGAAATGGAAGAGATTTCACCATGCTTGGAACCAAGTTAGGCTCGAGAGGTGAGAGTACCGGGTCGACACTGGGGTCGATTGATGTCCTCGGCGGGTCGTTACCGACCCTGATGGGGTCGTTAACTACCCTGGGATTGAGAGGAAGGCTCGGATTAGTAGACTTACCTGGGTTAGGGTCGTGAGATACCCTCGGAGCCTCATCATCCTTGTTTGTAGGCTCGGTATGTGCTCTCGCTGGCTCGTTAACGAGCTGGTTGGCGAGGTCCTGTTCCTCCTTCTCTTCAGCTTGAATTCTCTCCGGTAGTGTCTTCCCACTTCTGAGGTGTACCGCTGCTATTTGGCCTCTAGGGTTCTCCTCGGGGCGGCCCGGGAGTTGCCCTTGTGGTCTTGGAATCCGTGCGGCTAGGTCCCCTAGTTGGGAATCAACACTCCTCTTCCAAATATCGAACTCTCCCCATCTTTTATCTTGTCGGTTCAGTTTGACTTGAACGTCATCAACTTTGTTGTTCACTCCGTTGATGCTCTCTTTTATCTCCTGAACCCATGATGGCGTCTCCTGATGGCCTAGAGGTCGATATGGTGCAGGTCGTCTATCTGGTGGGGGCCCTGCATAATTTTGACTTGTATTCTGATTGACCCATGGTTGATAGTTGTTCGACCTGTCATTATAATTAGGCTGGTTCCTGTATGGTCCTCTCATGTAATTCATCTCAGCTATTGTCTCAGCGGTACTAACCTGCTCAATGTTAGTGCAAGCAAAAGTACTATGTGCAGAAGAACCACATTCTTGACATGATTGAGAGGATTTCAGAAAACTTACATGTTTCCTTAGAAGATTGACCTCATCTTGTAAGAATTGATTTTTAACATCGGGGTCTAAACTTTGTTTAATAGCTAAATCAAGTTAAACCGCTTTTGTTTGGATACCACGGAAGGATGGTGGCTTGTACTTGGTGAAGCCACTATATTTGTGCTTACCTAGAATCGAAAAGTTTCTTCTTGTGGTTAGTCGATTAACCGTGAACGTTATGATTCGTAGGTCTTTAGTATCGACGCGTTTCTTACTTCATTCGATGATCGCCTTCCAGGTAAGTCGTTCTCGACTTGCTCGGCTTTATTCTAGTCTTGTTAGATTTCATGCTGTGATTGTGAGATTGGTTTTGGGAATTAGTCCCGAATGCATGTTTTTCCTTGTAAAATGTTTTCTTGCATGAGGTGATTCGCTTTCCATTCCAAACGTTTTCTCGTAAAAGAAATGGTATCGTTTTCTCTGTGCTGGCAGCGTAACTGGCACGATCATGGGTGATGATTGTCGGTGGCGAAGAGGCGTCTAGCCATGGTCGTGTGTCTACTGGGCCCCTTCAAAAATAAAATTGACTGCTTGTTTTTGGCAAGTGCTCCAGTGGAGGCTTGACCAGGGGTTGGAAGGATGACGTATATGAAAAGTGGGAGGGTTGCCTTTGCGCTCGGGCGCGGGTGAGTTAGCGTCGTAGATGGGAATACGGTGGAGGAAGGGAGAATTGCATTTCCCAATAGGATTGTGAATGGTTTTGTTGTGTGTGTGTTTGTGATTACTTAGTTGGTTTTCGACCTTGTGAATTTTTGTTACGCTTGATGAATTGCTTGTTTTGTTGTATTTTCCTTTATTTGTTGAATGTCGAAGTGTTGGTTATTATTACAAATGTTTACTTTTGTGCTTGTTAGTTTGATTGCTGGTATGTCTCATTGCCTTCCCTTTCACCTATTCTCTAGGTTGTGGAAATGTGTGTTGGCCTATTATGTTTTGTCCAATTCACTTGTTAAAGGTTTTGTTGTTGGCTAATTGTTGTTTTTCTAAGGTCTTACTTTTGCCGCTTGTTATCTAGCTTGCCTAGGATAATAGTTGACCCCTTGGGGACTTATTTTTTAGTTCCAGGTACTCATATAGGTCCCTTGTTGGAGCCTAGGCCAGATGTTGCAGCGGATCGTTGACGCGTGTCACTAGGTTTCAGAGTGGGTTGAGAGTTCTGTTTAGCTCTGTCATTTGTTTTGGATATTGCACCCTTTTTGTTGACTATTAGCGGATTTATGGTGCTGGATGTGACTTATCTAGACGTTTGGGCACTCATGCATGACATTATTGAAAATGTGTTTGTTGAACGATAATTGGATGTTTTAAATAGTTTTCTTGTCGTGCCCGAGTTGCAAGGTCCAGGTATTCTAATTGTCAACCAGTTCATGTAGGACCCGTTAGGGTCAAACTACCAAGTAATGCCCCGATGTTAAGTCTAGGTGTTACAAATTGGTATCAGAGTGAGGTTGGCAACCATAGCACATGGAATCGAACAATACGTGTACACGAGGTCCAACTAAAAACTAAAACCTGTCGTTGTTTTCAAAAAGTTTTAAATGGGGTAGTCATGCTACATATAGGGGTAGATGACACGATGCGACTCTGTTGCCATCCGCCAAAGCACCTCACGAAGATTAGTAAGTAAATCCTTAACTTTTAGTCAAGTTTAATGTTTTGACCGTGGGACTTTCCGAAAAGATGACCCCTCAAACTAGAGTCAGAATTGTTGTTGCTAGTAGGAGAGGTCGTGGGAGAAGTCGTGGTAGAGGACGTGGTAGGAGTAGAGGAGAGACTCCCTTGGTCGTTGAGCTAGAAGAGAATCAGAATGTTTACCCCTAGGAAGAAGTTGTTGAGAATAAAGGTTTGGCTGTTGACGAACATTAGGATGCTAGCGTGTCTGTCGTTGGACAAGGACCCCTAGCTAATGTGGCCTAGTTTGAGCCAATGCACCGCCAGTTGGATTATCACTAGAGTTTTGCATGATGAGAATTCTAATGTTGGGTTTCAAAGGACTAAGATGAATGCACCAGACTAGAGTACTGTTAGAGCTGCACAACTAGGAGGTCTACTAGAAGTGCAGAGATCAAAAGTAGTTGATCGTTTGGTAGGGCCACTGAGAGATGAGCCCCAACCGGACAAGTGGCTCGCGAAGTCAAGTAGACCGGGGTGCCAAGCTTCTTTGGAGCCCGGGTATCGGTGTAGTGCAGTGACTAAGGAGAATGGCGTCAACGTTGGAATTCTATTTCGGCATTAGAGGAAAATAAGATGTCTTTGGTGCAGAGTTATCTACAAGTGGGTGCTTTCGACTGGTGGGATTTCATCTAGGACCGTCAGACAAAATATAACCTTGGAGAAGGGTTGATGTTGATAGGGTTTCTCGGCCAACAAATAAATTTGTAAGTCAAGACCCCGCTGAGTATAGCGAAGTCAGGATCGTTCCACAGGAAGCAAGGTTGTTTGTCTATCAATCTAACAAAAAGCAAACAAAAACAAATAAAACACTCACGAGCATCCTCGTTAACGACGTTGTCAGGGTCGTTAACGAACCACCGAACCCAAAATACTAAAAATCACGACCTAATTAAAATCCAATTAAAATTCGGTACCGAGGCAAGTACTCAGCAACGAAGATTCACCAGAAATAATTCAAATAAAACAAAAATCTAGGACTAGGGACACCACAACATAGCCAAGCATAAGAATTCGTAAGAAGAAAAGATCATGCCTTTAAACAGATAGAGTCATCAACTTTCGTTGACTTAGCAAGTAAATTAATCTACTTTCGCATCCTAATTCACTTAATTGCTTGTTTTAGATCTAAAAGCTTGAAACTTTCGTTTTCAAACAATATCAACCTTCAAGTTAGTAACTTCCTCTTTCAACTCAGTTAAAAACTCAAATTACCTCCACTTTCGTCTCGGTATAAGCACAACAAACAATTCTTAATTAAAGATAAAAGGCATTCACAACTCAATCTTACTCATCAAACATGCTCAACTATGCCGAGCTTAACCCCGATCCTAGAAAAAGAAACTACTCACTAATCATATCTAAGAAACTAAAAATCTCAAAGAGAAACATTGAAAACAAAACAAAACTCGAATTAATAAGAAAATAACCGAAAAAACATAAAAATACTGAACCACAATCACGACCAACGACCCCCGGTGACTGTCGTCTACCGAGCCTCGGCGGTCCTCTTCCGATCCGACTTCTCTCTCTCTTTCGGTCCTTCAAAAATCTCCTCAAATTAAGCCCCCCCCCCCCTTTCTATGCTAGATAGAAGGGTATTTATACTAAAAAGCTAAAAACTAAAAAGGCTAAAAGATATAAACTTTCCTAAAAAGATAGAAACAATCCCTAAAAGATAGAAATAAAATCTAAAAAGATATTAAGACCTAAAATACATATTCTAACAACCCCAAAAGATTCTAAAAAATATTCAACCGATACGGAAATAAATTCCCGCTAAGGATCAGTGAATTATAAAATAATACTCCATATCTTCTTTTTCGTGGCCTCGTTAACGAGCCCTCACAACCTCATTAACGAGCTTGGGCTTTGTTTTCTTCAACACTTCCTCTTGTACTCTCGAGCTTCGACTTCTTAAATCTTGCACTCCTCCGTCTTTCGCTGTAATGCTCCAAATTCAACTCCATTCAGCTCCTTTCCTAGCTAAAACCTACAAAATTCACAAAATAGCGTAGATTTCACTCTTTTCACAGAAATATGCAAAGCTA
The DNA here is from genome assembly GCA_964016875.1 of Fallopia convolvulus. NCBI lineage: Eukaryota > Viridiplantae > Streptophyta > Magnoliopsida > Caryophyllales > Polygonaceae > Fallopia > Fallopia convolvulus. The sequence goes on along the minus strand of OZ024724.1, from coordinate 7,209,071 downwards.
TCTAAAAATCCTCAAAACTAAACCTAAACTAAACAAAACTAAACCTAATAAGCAAAGAAAACCTATCAAAAACTATACTAAAAATGTGAATATCAGTTGATGTCTTACATGCGCCGATTGCTACAGGTACATTTTGGATTCAGTCTAAACTTGTTCACATTCTATTTGACACGGGTGCCACGCAGTCTTTTGTGTCTTCTTCTTGCGTAGCTAGACTAGGGTTGACTTGCACAGAAGGCGAATCTTTTGTAGTGGGTATACCCGATGGTAGTAAGGTGAGTGGGAATAGAGAGATTCTGCAGTGCCCTATCAGAATAGGAGGTAGAGACTGTGTATGCAGATTTTATAGTAATGCAGTTGTCCCTAGATGACGACGTGATTTTGGGAATGGATTGGATGAGGCGCTATAGAGCAGTGTTGGATATACATAAGGGCACAGTCACGGTGTCCGCAGATCAGGAGTTAGAGCAAGTTTGGCCGAGACAAGTGATTAGTATGGCAAAAGCCGCCATTTTACTTAATGGAGGGTGTGTAGGGTATTGGTGTTATGTCCTACAAGGGAACAAGGAAGGACCACCCATTCAGAATATATCGGTAGTCTGTGAGTTTAAGGATGTCTTTCCAAATGATCTACCGGGCTTGCCACCTCAAAGAGAGGTTGATTTCAGCATTGATCTTGAGCCAGGAACAATACCGATCTCGAGGGCTCCATATCGCATGGCTCCGATGGAAATGCAGGAATTGAAGGCACAATTGGAAGAGTTATTGGAGAAAGGGTATGTACGTCCGAGTGTGTCACCCTGGGGAGCTCCGGTTTTGTTTGTAAAGAAGAAAGATGGTTCACTTTGCTTGTGTATTGATTATCGGGAGTTGAACCGAGTCACCATCAAGAACAAGTACCCACTACCTCGCATTGATGATCTCTTGGATCAGTTACAAGGGGCTAAGGTGTTTTCTAAGGTAGATTTTAGGTCAGGATATCATCAGCTAAGAATTCGAGAGGAAGACATTCCAAAGACGGCTTTCCGTACTAGATATGGGCACTACGAGTTTGTGGTGATGCCGTTCGATTAACCAATGCACCTGCAGTGTTCATGGAGTTGATGAACCGAGTGTTTATAGATTTCTTGGACAAATTTGTGGTGGTATTCATTGATGATATCTTGATTTATTCTCGTAATGAAGAGGAGCACGCAGAACACCTTAGGCAGGTATTGAAAGTGTTGAGGCAACATCAGTTGTTTGCCAAGCTATCCAAATGTGAGTTCTGATTACCGGAAGTCAACTTTCTGGGACATGTGGTGTCTGCTAAGGGAGTAATGGTAGGCCCTGTGAAAATCAAGGTTGTAAAAGAGTGGGGACCCCTAAGAAATGTGAAGGAGGTGCGGAGTTTCCTAGGTTTAGCGGGGTACTATCAGAGGTTCGTAGCAGGGTTCTCCCTATAGCCCAACCACTTATGAATCTGTTAAAGAAGACCACTCATTTCGAGTGGAATGAGGCATGCCAAAGAAGCTTCGAAGAGCTGAAAAGGAGGTTGACTTCAGCTCCAATACTTGCTCTCCCTCAAGGAAATTAGGACTTTGTGATCTATAGTGACGCCTCCAATGTGGGCTTGGGATGTGTGTTGATGTAGAGGGATAGGGTGATTGTGTCTGCTTCAAGGCAGTTGAAGCCGAATGAGCAAAATTACCCTACTCATGATTTGGAGTTGGCAGCGGTGGTGCATGCCTTGAAGATTTGGCGTCATTACTTGTATGGTAGTACATGCAAGGTGATGACAGATCATAAGAGTCTCAAGTACATCTTTACTCAAAGAGAACTGAACATGAGACAGCGGAGATGGCTTGAATTGCTAAAGGACTATGACTTTGAAATCCTTTACCACCCAGGGAAAGCGAATGTAGTCGCCGATGCACTTAGTAGGAAGACCTCTCAAGAATGTATGTTGGCTCGTTTAACTGCTCAGCCCGAGCTACAAAGAGAGATTATGAGGTATGGAATCGAGGTACAAATTCAGCGTTACCAGGGTAGACTGAGTATTTTGGAGTGTCAACCGACTCTGCTTGAAGAAGTGAGGATGAAACAGGAAAGGTGCCCAATGATTCAAGATCTGAAACAAAAGTTGAGTCATGGAGAAGCACCTGATTTTGTAGAGAGAGCATATGGTATCTTGAGTTTGCGTGGCTGAATTTGTGTACCTCGGGATGTAAAGTTGAGACAGAAGATTTTGGAAGAAGCCCACTCTACACCTTACTCGATTCACCCAGGAGCGAGTAAGATGTACAAAGATTTACGACAATATTATTGGTGGGATGGCATGAAGCCATATGTAGCAAGATTCGTGGCTAAGTGTCAGGTTTGTCAACGGGTGAAGATTGAGTACCAGAGGTCGGGTGGTATGCTCCAACCCCTACCTATTCCAGAGTGGAAGTGGGAGGATATTTCCATAGATTTTGTCACGGGGTTACGAATCAGCAAGGGACATGATGTCATCTGGGTTGTAGTGGATAGATTGACCAAGACTGCCCGCTTCTTGCCTATTAAGGAGACTTGGAAAATTAACAAACTGGTAGAGGTGTTTGTAAATAAATAGCTAGACTACATGGTGTACCCAAGACGATTGTGTCAGACCGTGATGGGAGTTTTACTTCCAGATTTTGGCAACAAGTACATGAGGCACTTGGGACGAGATTGCATTTCACGACTGCTTACCACCCGCAGTCAGATGGCCAGTCCGAGAGGACAATTCAGACTCTAGAGGACATGTTGAGGTCCTGTGTTCTTGACTGGGAAGGTCATTGGCCATATCACTTAACATTGGTGGAGTTTCCCTACAACAACAATTGGCACTCCTTGATTAAGATGGCACCATATGAGGCTTTCTATGGTCGAAAACGAAGGACACCATTGAGCTAGGATGACCCGTCGAATGTTATAGGAGAGAGGCCACTAATTATAGAGGATTGGGAAGGTGGCCTTGATCTGGGGGCATATGCTAACTTCACAGAGCCGCCAAAAATCCTACGCAGGCAAGAGACGTCTACCACTAGAGTTTGATATAGGGGTGCATGTTTGGTTGAGAGTGTCACCTCCTCGTGGGGTGAGAAGATTTGGGGTGAAGGGGAAGTGAGTCCTCGCTACATTGGCCGTTTGAGATACTAGAGAGAGTGGGCCAGGTAGCCTACAGGCTGACGCTACCACCCGCCTTAGATGGAGTTCACCTTGTCTTTCATGTGTCACAGATGAGACAATATGTTCTGGATCCCAGTCACAGGATCAAATATGAGGAGTTGGTTTAGCTTGATCATAGCTTTAGAGAGCAACTAATACCAATACTGGACAAGCAAACGAAGAAGATACGGAACAAGGAGATTCAGTTGGTGTTAATTCAATGGTCTCGGCGAGGTGTCAAGGAGGCCATTTGGGAGACCGAGGATAGGATGCGAGAGAACTAACCCGAACTGTACTCGAGCTTAGCAGAGGCCTTTGAGAGTAGAGTTTAGAGGTCGTTCGGGAGTAGGTGTGACATTTGTTATGGCTTAGAGTTGCTAAGCGTGTTTGTTGTTTGCTCGATTGTGTTTTATGATGTGATTGGATTAGTTGTCTTCTACATTGTTATAATATTATGGTATGAGTTTTGCTTGTCACATATTATGAAAGTTGTTGTCACTAATTTGGGTTCGAGGACGAACCTCATTAAGGGGGAGAGGTTGTCAAACCACGGGACCCCTTTAACCTTCGAAGTTTCGGGACGAAACTTTCTCAAGGGGGGGTATAATGTAACACTCGGGTTCCGAAAAAAAAACCCGATAAATAATTCCTTCGTCTTAAATTGCCTCCCTTTTCTACCATTTCACCTTCCCTTTGTCTTTTAGGCCAAAAAGCCCACAATGCTGTTGCAAGCCCAATCCGAACCCAATTCTTCAAATCCTCTTTTACCCATCCTTGCCCTACCTCTTCTTCTGTTTCTTTTTGTTTTGGAACGCCGCATAGAGAACCCAAAACTCGGCCACCATTCTCACCACCTGCTCACCATCATTCTTCATCGTGGTCGCCGCTCACCGTAGCTCTTCTTCGCCGCTCATCACCATCACCATGAAGCTTTGCCGCCCTTCTCCTTTCCCTCGCTTCCCTGCTAGTTGTTGAGAGCGTCGTTGGAAGCCTCAAGCAAAGGAGGAACTCATTCGAGCTTATGCCTATCGCCATCACCGGGAACCCGCTGCGAGACCTCCTCTCCCTTCCTCACCGACTCTTGTCAACGCCGGTCTCATCTTCGCGGTCGGGCTCGAGATCAGCCAAAGACAACAGGTTACAGCTGCACACCGACACCAAGCAAAGCGTGTGGGTTGCGTCGTCACCGCCAGCAAGAACCAACTCTGCCACAACCAGAAGTCGAGGTCTCTGTTTTAGAGCGCTCAACTCCGAGACAACACACTCCATCAAGATATAGTCACTCCATCCGAGTAATCTGATCTTACAAGGTCGGGCAATTTTTCCTTTTTGTTGATTGGGTCTTAGAGCCGATCCATGGGTCTAATTGCTTTTGATTTCACCTTATAATAAGTTCTGAGTGGAATTTGGTTCGAGTCCTGATCGTGTTAGATCAAGATGGACTCTAGTGCTTGCCTGCATATACATACTTATATATATAGTTGTCATGATGTGCGCTTGTTTTTATTTAATTACTCCATTAAAACTATTAGGCTAGAATTGTTGAATTGTATAGTGTGAATGTTGGGCATGATGTCTTTTACATCTGATTTATTAATCGGGAATTTGCCTTTGTTTTTGGTTTAAGTATTTTATTGAAATGTTGCTTGAAATTTGTGTGTGGTTGTATGGTGAAAGACTAGTCTGATTCTTTTTGACAATATTCGGTTTGATTTGAGACTAAGTTGGCTTGATTGAGTTGGAATGGTGGTATTGGAACTTTGTAAGAATGGCGTAAAAGACTAGTTATGCCTCTTTCTGACATGAATTAAAAGTTGTGATTCGACCCGAGAATGAATTGAGTAACTCTCGATGGATATAGTGATGTTTGTTTATGAACGGAATTTGATCATGTATGGTTTGATCCTTCTTAGAATACGAGTAGTATTATGATCTTCAAGTAAGATGTATGTAGTCTCGACCTTTTGTTGCCTGGTTGAACTCGCGTGGTTTATTTTGCTTGAGTTCGAGCTTTGGGACCTAATGTTATAATTTGTGAACTTGGACTTCGATCTTTGGTTGCCTGGGTCTTCTTTTCCTTGAGGCGACTTAGTCTTAGATAAGAGATATTAGTTGTTGAGAAAGGTTGAGGTTGGTCTGAACTTCGTTTAATAACTAAATCGAGTTAAACCGCTTTTGTTTGGATACCATGGAAGGATGGTGGCTTGTACTTGGCGAAGCCACTATATTTGTGCTTACCTAGAATCGAAAAGTTTCTTCTTGCGGTTAGTCGATTAACCGTGAACGTTATGATTCGTAGGTCTTTAGTATCGACGTGTTTCTTACTTCATTCGATGATCGCCTTCCAGGTAAGTCGTTCTCGACTTGCTCGGCTTTATTCTAGTCTTGTTAGATTTCATGCTGTGATTGTGAGATTGGTTTTGGGAATTAGTCCCGAATGCATGTTTTTCCTTGTAAAATGTTTTCTTGCATGAGGTGATTCGCTTTCCATTCCAAACGTTTTCTCGTAAAATAAATGGTATCGTTTTCTCTGTGCTGGCAGCGTAACCGGCATGATCATGTGTGATGATTGTCAGTGGCGAAGAGGCATTTAGCCATGGTCGTGTGTCGGCCGGGCTCCTTCAAAAATAAAAATGATTGCTTATTTTTTACAAGTGCTCAAGTGGAGGCTGGACCAGGGGTTGGAAGGATGACGTATATGAAAAGTGGGAGGGCCTGCCTCTGCACTCGAGCGCATGTGAGTTAGCGTCGTAGATGGGAATGCGGTGGAGGAAGGGAGAATTGCATTTTCCAATAGGATTGTGAATGGTTTTGTTGTGTGTGTGTGTGTGTGATTACTTAGTTGGTTTTTACACTTGATGAATTGCTTGTTTCGTTGTATTTCCCTATGTTTGTTGAATGTCGAAGTGTTGGTTATTATTACAAATGCTTTACTTTTGTGCTTGTTAGTTTGATTGTTGGTATGTCTCGTTGCCTTTCCTTTCACCTATTCTCTAGTTTGTGGAAATGTGTGTTGGCCTATTATGTTTTGTCCAATTCACTTGTTAAAGAACTTGTTGTTGGCTAATTGTAGTTTTTCAAATGTCTTACATTTGTCGCTTGTTATCTAGCTTGCCTAGGATAATAGATGACCCCTCGGGGACTTATTTTTCAGTTCCAGGTACTCATACAGGTCCCGTGTTGGAGCCTAGGTCAGATGTTGCAGCGGATCGTTGACGCGTGTCACTAGGTTTCAGAGTGGGTTGAGAGTTCTGTTTAGCTCTGTTATTTGTTTTGGATATTGCATCCTTTTTGTTGACTATTAGCGAATTTCTGGTGTTGGATGTGACATATCTAGACGTTTGGGCACTCATGCATGACATTATTGAAAATGTGTTTGTTGAACGACAGTTGGATATTTTAAATAGTTTTCTTGTCGTGCTCGAGTTGCAAGGTCCAAGTATTCTAGTTGTCAACCAGTTCAGGTAGGACTCGTTAGGGTCAAACTACCAAGTAATGCCCCGATGTTAAGTCTGGGTGTTACATTTCTCTAGAGCGAATCATTTCTCAAATCGTACGAATTCCTGGATCAAGATCGTCGGTCGATCCAAAGATGAAAATGGCAGTTAGTCCTCCTAGAGAATCGTTAGACATCGATGGCCTCAAAATGCAAAACGAAGGTTGTTATTCTTCCTCCGAAAAGTTGTGATCGCCATCCCTTAAAATTGAATCCCCACCGGAAGATGATAGGCTACATGACGATGAGAGCATTAATAATTGATTTCTAATCTCGACTCAATATCTACTATGGATTCCCATTCTAATCTCAAGTGATCGTTGTTAACCAAGAGATTTGAAGCCATATGCAAAGTTCGTGGTCGCTAATTATCTAAACAAAATGTTGTGCGGAAAGAATCAATTATTAAAGGAGATATTGGGAGTTTTATGGAGACCCTTCACTAGTTGGCTTATCATATAATCAATTGTCCGGTTTTATTTAATGATATGACGAGGAAGGGTAGAATAAGAAGAGAAAGGAGGTGGCCTATGTTGCACAGACATGAAAATGGACATGGCGATAAATTAACAAGGAAGCGACAATCCTAAATGTAGAGGAAATGAAAACGGTGTGAAGCAACAATATAAATTATATATTATTTTAAATAAGGCTTTTTGACAGGCTGTAGGACCCGTAACCCAATTCAACCGGCCCATAAATTTACAGGCTAGGTCACAGATTAGAAATTTTTAACCTATGAGTTAAGGGTCAACCCATAAGACTCGTAATATATGAAAAATCCATTACATACTTGCATTTTATATGATAAATTCATTACAAACATGTATTTTATAACCCCCCCCCCCCCCCCTCCTCTCTACCTTTATTAAACGAATTATTATAACCCCCCCCCCTCCCCTCTAAATTCAATTTTTTTCGTATTTTGGGAATGTTAATGCTATGACAAAGCTATATAATATATTGAGCCATGCATACATAACTTTAAAATTTTAATTTATATAATTTTATTTAGGCCAAATTATCATAATCCACTTTGAATAATGGCTAACAAAAGATTATATTGAATAATTAATGCAATAATTTTTTCCATATTAAAGTCCATTTAAATGACATAAATCCAACCCACATTAATACTCAATTACCCATCTTAAACCAAAATAGTAAATTGCATTACAAGCGGAACGTTTGTTGAATAATATTAATAGGCAATACAAAATAATGTTAATAGCCATTGAAAGGTCCATTCAAAGTGTGACGTCAGCATTACTACCCATATTAAAATAGAATTGTGAACAACCATTGCAAAGTGTAACATATGATGCTACTTCAAGATTCAAACCAAAACAGTGTTATATATAGATCAATCAACCAATACACTCCTCTCATCAAGCATCCATACGAGAGAACCACTTTCATAAACTTTCATACCCGCCTTTATCTTCACATCAACTCAGCCATGGGTGATTCCATCTGCATAAATGACCTGATAGAAGGTGACAATGCAAGATTAAGAGTCATGTTTTGTAGAAAATAGGAGGTAGGAACCATTTTGGCAAATTCATGAGCATCGATTTCATTTTCCCCCGACTCTATGGTACATATGCAAGCTCTATATTTTGTGCATAATCATTTACATAGCCCATGCATATAAAAATATAATTAGGTAACACATAGACATATCAATTTAATCATATTATATGCTATGCCTTCTTTTCCCATCCCTAAATTCAAGGACAACGGTCATGAAGTCTTCTTAAGCAAAACTTTTGTACTTATTATGTATTTTTGCTTGGAAAAATCAGGAAAGAAAAAAACATTCGATACTATTAGCATGCAACTTACTAGACCTAAGGTAAACATGTAAATGATGTAATAAACAATTACACACACTAAATAATCAGTTGAGGAAAACAAAAACAAATATAAAATTCTATTCATAATCAGTTATACCATTATATGTTTTAAAATCCTAATTTTCATATTATATTGTCAAGTAAGAAAATTCTATTCATTGTGCGATAAGGAGCAATATTGCTCTTGTTTCTCAAGGTTAGCAAAAGGAACTATATACTCTATGGAAAAGATGGATGTCGTCCAAAACCGAAAAGATTTCAGAATTATGAGAAAGTGTCTAAATTGGAGAAATCCATGATATTCACTGAATTGGAGATTAAACATGAAGGATTCGTAATTGAGTTTGAGGACTTGGAACCTACAGATAAAACATACTTAGTTGGTAAGAGAGGCATTCTAACATTTACAACACTTGAGTATTTAAATATCTTAATGCCATGGCAATCTCAACTGTTTATTTGGAAATGCAGTGTTATTGGTTGTGTATTGCCCCTAGCCTCATGGCTTCATCAATGTCTCTATGTAATAGCAAGTTCAAACAAATTATTAATCTATAATTACAACCAACAATTGGAGCAAAAAATTGTGGACCGTTTAATTCCCTTTTGTTAGGTTTTTGGAGCCTGATTCAAGATTAGGCCGAAGAGAAGACAAAGGCGGAACAAAGAGGAATGCGCGGGTTGACGGCTAAAAGCGCGGACGCGCTTTTGAGGAGCCAAGTCGCGCAATTCCACCAGAAAGCAAAAGCGCGGGTTAGACCGGGGATTACGCGACCGCGCAATTGGAGGGCTTGCCCGCGCAATTGGTCTCCTTTTCTTGGGGCCCAAGTTGCACGAGCCTCTAGGGTTTCTTTGAGCCTTTTGTTTCTCTATTTAAACTTATCCATGTTATTGTGATTGGTGTGTTGAAAACCAGATAGCAGAGAGAGGGAAAAATCAGAGCGCTAGAGAAATTAGGTTAGACTGAGGTCTTGTAATCCTTTTAAGTCTCAACTCTAGGGATATCCCTGGCTTGGTAGTGCCCCAGACATAGTCATCCTGACGAACTAGGTTAACAAATCTCTTGTGTTCTTGCTTATTGTTTCTTTCTAATTTCTCTTGTGGATTTGTGTTGCCGCTATTATTGCTAGTAGGTGATCGGAATTTCCCAACAACTGGTTCCTACGATGGCATTGAGCGGAAAGATCCATGTGGAGAAGTTTGATGGGACAGACTTTGGCTTCTGGAAGATGCAGATGGAAGATTACCTCTATGGTAAAGATCTTCACTTGCCTCTTGGAAAGAAGCCGACGGGCATGAAGGATGATGAGTGGAACTTGTTGGATCGGAAGGCGATGAGTGCAATTCGCTTATCCTTGTCCAGGAATGTAGCCCATCACACGGTGAAGGCTAAGACGACAAAGGAACTGCTTTCAATCTTGTATGTGATGTATGAGAAGCCGGCGATTCCAAATTGGGTGGAACCGCCGGTTCCACTAATAAAAAAAAAATTAAAATGGTGTAACCGCGGTCGCAGCCCATTGGACCGCGATCGCGGTTTTCATTCAGAGGTGAAAAAAATAGATTTTTTTATATTTTTTTAAAATATTTCCGGTTTCGAATCGGGAGAAAACGGCTTCGGAACCGGAACCGGCCCATACCCGGTTTCGGTTCCGATTCCGAGGAACCGAAACCGCTGGTTTGCAAACCGGACCTAGGTCTATCGAGAACTATCCCTCAAGTGTTGGGAAGAAGTAGTTATACAAAGGTTGAAGAGATATTGACAAATACACCTAAGGAAATATTATTGATATTATTGTTGATCTAAAGGTAATTAACAATATTGTTGATATAGAGGTATCTGATTAATTATTATCGTATTTTTTTTATCATTGCATAGTAAATTTTAAATCCCAAGCCAGATTATATATACCTATGGGGATTTTTATTTTTAAAATACCTAATGACGATTTAATGTATGAAGGTTTCAATAAACTTATTATTTTCATGCCAAAAAATAAATTGATACAGAATTATAATATACTAATCCCGTCTGTTGGTTCCGTCCAACAAACGGGATTAACCCTCAAAATAATACTTTAAACCAAATAACAATAGCAAATTAAAAGGACATTAAGCATAAAGATATAGTCTTGCCAAATGAAAATCAAAATATCAAACTAATTCAAAAATCACAAGTATCGGACTTCTTCTAATTAGCTTGGAAAAAAGGTGTGGATTGCCAAATTGCCTCTTGAATTCTTAGAAATTGACCATTTTTACGTGATAGGTAAAAATGTTGAAATAGCTTCCAAACTTGTGGGCTTCGACTCCAACAATGATGACTCCCTTGATGAGAATTATAAGAATTTCAATAGTATTATTTTACCGACAAGAATAATCCTAGTAGGCTCCACTACCATACCCCAGCTATTACACTTGAAATGAAAACTCAAATTAATGAAGCGTTTAAGTAAAATAAGGGTCTCAATCATCCCCGCATCATATAGTCATAGGAAGGTTAACATCCTCCCCATTCAACATGAAAAGATTAAGGGGCTATTGAGAAAAATGACTACCCTAAAATCCAACCTAAACAAAGCATGACAACAATATGTTTAAGCCCAACATGTTATCCAAGGTTAGTTATATAACACTCCTAACGAAGTTACAATCAAACTAAATTTGGCTCTCATTTTCCAACAGCTGCTTCACACATTAAAACATGAGCAATCATCAATGAAGCCCATTTTATGCAATTTACTCGTAGTTGGGAGTCCTCAGTTTCAAGAGTTTCCAGCCAACAATGGAAGCTCTATCTTCTATGTTAAATACCCTCCCAAATTATCACGCCAAACCAAATTCTCTCCATGATTCACGTTGACAAGCATATACTCTAGCACAATCCATTTTGCCATCATCTTTTACAAAAGAAGATATGTTGAAACACCCCTATTTTTACCGTAAGGATATTACCGTCAGTCATCCCGAATTAATCTACCAAGAACCACCCAAGGCTTTAAAACACTTAATTAAAGGAAAATGAATTTAAAAGGGAAGTTTTATCCATTAAAAAGAATTGTAATTCATTACAATGGTATTTCGTTTACATAAGATGACACTTCTAAGGAGAAATATGTTCATACAGTAAAAGAGTTATTTGAAGGGCTTGTTAAAAATATATGATACTTCTAAGGAGAACTCATATAATGATGAGCCTCTTGATTTACAAATGAAAGAGATGACACACCACTTTTCGAGTTCCTTGTTTAGAGGAAAACTCTTAATTCCCTGAATTTTTATGTGCTTTGAGTTCATTTTTCACGAAACTAAAAAAATATAATAAGTAAATAATTTTTTTTTCAAATTTTTGTAACTTTTTTAAATTATGTTATTTTAAAAAAAAGCTTTAAAAATTTTAAATATGGAATTCAATTTTTATATACTACGAGTTCATTTTAATACACTACAAGTTTAATTTTTTATGTTAGGAGTTCAAATTTCTATATTGTATGAGTTCAATTTTTATATTCTACGAGTTTTTTTTATCAATGATATGTTCAATTTTTATGTGCTTTGAGTTCACTTTTCATATAATTTGATTTTTAAAAAAACTAAAAAAAAAGAAATATTTTTACATATAATCGAGAATAAGGTTCAAATAAACAACTTCTTATCCTACAAAATAAAGAGCATTTAGAACCCATGGATCAAGGTGATCAATTGGCTGATGTTCTATCCCTTTTAGATACGCGGTGACATTTTGATAATTTTTTATAAATTATAAAAGTGCATCACTATCGTGAAAAAGCGCATTGCTAAATATAAAAAGTGCACTAGTAAGCCGAAAAGGTGCAAACAAAAATGAAGCTAGTGGGGCATGTGCTCCATCTTCGATTCACTGTAAAAGTGCATTGTTATGGTGGAAAAGTGCATTGCGAAATACCAAAAAGTGCATTGCTAAACCAAAAGAGTGCGTCACCCTAGATGTCCAGTTAACTCGATTTTAATTGAACTCAATCGCCCAAAATATTTGGGTTTAGTAATGCACTTTTGGTATATCGTAATGCACTTTTTCACCATAACGATGCACTATTGTAATTTTCGAAAAATTACGAGAATGTCACCGCGTTCCTAATTTTCGAGGATATCAGTCCTTGAATCAAGGAGATCCAAGAGTTCTAAGAGCAAGTTTATCAGTTGGAAAATTGAAGTTGGGATGCTTTGTTTTATTAATAAAATAATAAGACTTGAAGAGCATTCAAGAGCATCGATGCTCTTTTGGGTGGAAAAGGTCATCGGTGCTCTTTTCATTAAATGCAGTTTTTTTTTAAAAACCTGGTACTAAAACGTGGCGTTTTGGCCACAGGGGTGTCAAAACGCCGCGTTTCACACAACCTTCTCCAGTGTGGCACCACTCGTCGCCCTATGATTGGGTGACGTGTGGAGCTTTTATTACATTTAAAATGTATTTTGGCATTTGTAAACTTAAGAAAAAAATGACCATAAGTCTAGATATTTTTTTTCTCTACATTTAGACATCCATTTTGACTATATATGACATACTTTTGAAAAAAAATTATGTATTTTGGGTATCTTTAACTCCAAAAATACTTAAATCTTGTTATGTTATGGTAGTTTGATGAAATTTAATTGCTTAAAATTTGTAATAATTAAAAAAAAATTATGTGATTTTTTGTGTTTACAATAATTCTTTTAATATTTTTTTAAATGTATTTGTTTTCTAAAATAATTGTGTGAATAAATGGAGAGAAATTTAGTTAATTAGTTTATAAATTAGATTTAGTTCTCCATGACATTGATAAATTTTCAGTTTAAATTGTGTTTTTTGTAATGTTCTTGCATTTTTTATAATGTGTTGGCTTAAATTTAATTATCAAATTATGTATTATGTTATAGTTTTTGCTTTGAAAATCCAAAAGATGTGTACTTTTTTTAATCATTTATTTTATGAATCATCAAATTAATTAATATTTTATAATTATAAATATACTCCCTCCGTTTCACAATAGATGTTCTTAAAGATAATTTTTCTTGTTTCACAATATATGTTCATATAAGAAAATTTTCCATTTATACCCCTAATAATTACACTACATTAATTATATACACTTTTCCAAAGTAACTTTTTGAAGTATAAAGTACCTTTTAATAGGGAGAATTTTGGGAGAATTTTTTCCCCTTAATATATGTGCAAATTTGTCTAAGAACAACTATTTTGAAATGGAGGGAGTACATGAATAAGTATTTTGGTAATTGATAGTAAATGGTATATTTATAATTTCAAATGAAATGAATGTGTATATTTGTAAAAAAAAATTTTTTTGCAAAATTATATGTTTAGTTTTACTCAAATATTGTAAATTACACAAAGTTGTATGGGAGCCTAGCAACTAGCTGGGCTCCGACACCCTTATTCAAGGCAAAGCACAAACGCTGAAAAATAAAGGAACGAATATTAGCATTAGCCGTGTTACTAAAAGCAGCACGTGTCACTCGTGCCATAAACTCAAGGGCATCGCTTCCTAGCTCTCCAAAAGTAGAGAAGGAAAAGGCAATAAAATCATATCCATTATCTGTGCACTTCAATTCATACTTTCTCTTCTTTCGGACAACAACATTAGAAACAGCAGCTCCATGAACAAAAGTATCAACCCCAACCCCCGTGAAAGGAGAGACACATGTGACATCTAAGCAGACGTTCCTACCTCTGTCCCAAGAGTAAACCAAAAGATCTGCAGGTCGAAGATCTCTACCTTCCTCAGACAAAAATCTAAGAGGAACCTCCTTTTGCACAACTACACCAGCCTGAGTACAAATGTCACCCAACACGTCCCGGACTAGGTTATGATAGGCAGGCCCGTCGGAGAGGGTGTGCAACCAGTCCGGTTGCACAGGGCCCCAAAATTTTAAACCTTAATATACATTAAAGACGTTGATATTTTACAAAACCTTCTTCTTGACTTAGTGGTAGTTGGCTGCTCCATAAGCGTTTGTCTTAGTGGTATATACAAGTTCGATTCCGATAGGGAGCAATGGAGCATTAATTTTTTATTTCCCTTTGAATGTTGTTACTTGGTCATTTCACTCATTTGCATAATTTTTTTCTTGAAATGTTACTGACCTATTTTAAAAACTCCAGCCCATTAGTATTTTTGAATTCTCCTTATTATATAAGATTTCAACTTTGTTTTTCTATTTCTTCGTATGAGTTTATTTTCTTATGTCATTTATAATTTTGTATATATGTTTATCTATAGTTTCTAAATATTGAAGTAATTTGAATTTTTCTTTATTTTATATAAATAGTTAAATATTATAACTACTTTTTATTTAGATATTCCAACATAATTAGTGATTAAATATAATATAGAAAAATTGATTACTTAAATATTACTTAACCGATGGTTTACAATATGGTTATGGTTCACCAAATTATAAATTATGATCACGTATATATGCATATATATATTGAGTAATATTTTATTATAAAAATTTAGTTTTAGATTTGGCACAGGGCCCCTAAAATGAACGAGACGGCCCTGATGGTAGGGCTGGAACTATGGACCCGAAAAACCAAAGAACCGAACCGAACCGAGCAGTTCAGGTCGGGTCGGGTCGGTTCGATTCATGGAAATAAATAAGGTGAAAAAAAACGGTTCGGTTCTTTAAATTATTTTGGGTTCGGATCTCGGTTTTTAAAAAAAAATTAAAAAAAAACGAAATTAAAAAATACATGTATCAGCCTGGCTTTTCATTCCCCTATCCCCCAGTCGGCCCTAATTTTCAATTCATTTGCAATTGCAGAGCCTCGCAAGTCGCCGAAATTGAAAATACCCGAAATTGCAGAGCCTCGTCGTTCCGTCGTTCACCGGCCGTCGTTCCCGTCATTGCCGACTCCTCTCCACTCTTCCCTCACTGGCCTTCATTCCCGTCATTTGCAGAGACAAATTCAATTTTCCCGATTCTTTTGGTAATTTCTGCAACCGATTGGTGATTGGTTCCCTATTCTCCGATGTCGGAATTTGCGTGTCCTTGGTAGTTTCCATTGTTTTGAACAAACAAAAATTGTTTTGGAAATGTAAATTTTCATTTGAGTTGTCAAATTCGCTGAATTTGTCTCTCTTCATATGCTTATTGCAACTAAAGATTGGTGTGAAGAATTAAAAAAATGATACAAACTCAAAATTCCAAGAGTCATGTTGTCATCTATTTGTTGCATTTCTCTATCCATTTGTTCATTCAAGGTCGACCCAGGTGGGTTTTTTTCCCAGCAAGATAAGATTTGCATTAACAAATTGTCATCTCTATGTACATATATCAATTAGAAAACGTTCTAGTAGTAGTAGTAGTTCTTCACCATTCTACAGGTTTCTTTTGGATAATGCAAGTCATAATTAACTGCTCAACTGGTCTAGTTGTCTAAAGTTATATATTGCACTTTATGATTTTATATGATCAATGCAGATTTTGACTGCTTTAGGTTGTGAATATTTTAGCCTTAAAAAGAGGTGACTTAATTAGTTTGATTAGCATAAATATTTTAAACCCCCTTTGCAAATGCAGTATAGTCTTTTTCAAGCTGTGACTCACAGCTTGATAAATTCTTGTGGTTTTGCTGGATAGGCTAGATAAATTCTTGTGGTTTTGCTGGATAGGCTAGATAAATTCTTGTGGTTTTGTCGATTGGGATGTGAATTGTGAGAAATCCATTTGTGTCATGTTTGTCCAAACTCAAAATTCATTAGAACATGTATTACTTTGATTTTGCTTGTAACTTTATTCGGTTAACCGAATTAACCGAAGTTAGGAACCGAATAAATTTCGGGTACGGTTATTACGGTTCCTCACTAAAATTCGTAGGAACCGAACCGAACTAAAAAAAAAAATTTACCCTGCGGGTAGGCTAAAAAAAACCCAATAACCGAAGTGTCCCAGCCCTAGGTTATGGCGAAACTTAAGACCAATATCATTCCCACAGTGGACAGCATGATCGCCAAAGCAATCTATGATTTTAGAAGAGCAACAAGGGCAAGTAAAACCAGCAGGATACATAGGAATAGCAAGGCGATAGCGCAAAACACATCGAAATTGTTTAGGGTGCATCGTCTGTCCTAACCCTTCAATGTGGAGGGTTCTCAAGAAGTCCAAAGAGTGTGCTGACCTATTGCTAATGAGGATAGCCTTTTCCCTACACTCGGGTTGAACAAACTCACCAAATTCTTCTCTACTGTATCAAAGTACAATGTACGTAGCCAATTTTTTCATAAAAGGGGGGGCTGGTACATCACGGTAGAGAGCAAGAGGATCAAAGTTGCACAAATCCCGAGAGTTGTTTAAGGCTAAAGCACAAGTGGGCCCTATATCCAAGGCATTACACTAACGAAGCAATCTGTTCTGGAGCTCAAGAGACTGCAGTTGCGAGGCAACAAAAGCATAGATAGAAGCATCATGAGCTGTATACACCCCAAAACTACCAAGCCGAAAGGGTAGGGTGGCACAACGCCATTGCCAATCACCAAAATCAGCACCCCAAAGCAGTAGGGCATTTACCAACGAGTAAAAGATTAACTGCAACAGTAATGGAGGTGGCTAAATTAGCAGCAACCGCAACGACAACCTTCCCAAGCGCGTCAACAAAATGTTGAGCCCGAAAACCATCACGTCCACAAGACGTTCCTTTAGGAAAACTTCTAATCCTTCTTAAAACAACTTCCTTAGTGGCAGAAATCGCCACTACATCATCACAAAAGGGAGGCAGGTTAGGACACGGAGCTTGGGGATGCTTCTTCTCCAACTCCTTTAGAGTCTCCGCATCTTTGGGCGCAATCCCGGATGATGTCAAGACCCTAATAGCAGCAAAGAAGTGCCCATCACTAACCTTCCTCAAACATTGTCTTCGGTTCCGCTCTTCCAAACTAGCCTTCTCCTTCACCAGGCTCTTTGAGATCCCAACACCCTCTTTGAGAACCTCTTTGACCAAGACTTCTGGTCCACCAGGCTCTCTCCAAACACGAAGATCCCGTGCAATACCTTCAACCTGGCAACAACCTTTCCTCCCCGATTCGCTATCGGGTTGAGACCGATTAACTTTAAGAGTGCACAAAGGGAGAAGGAGCAAAAGGATCCAAGAGGCAAGGTCTTGAGGGGAAGCAACGACTTTGTCAAGAGCAGCTTTGAGACCGAGAAAAGCCAAGCCGATTGACTTTGGGGATACTCTTAACAATCCTACATTTACCTGCCAAAACTTCATGCAATAACTCCAAGCTGACCGAAAAAGAAGAGGAAGCACCACTAGACACCACCAAATCACCATTTTCGGACCCAAGATCCCTATCAAGAGATGGTCGTGGGATACCTTGGATATAAAAAAAGGGATCACTGACAACCCCTTTACATTGAGGCCCAGAAACATCAAAACCGTCAACATGTTTGCAGCTCTTAGAAAAAGTATGAGTGCAAAGACAAGTTCCACACATCCACATATTAAGCCCTTGCAGAGTACTTTCCAAGGCAGAAAAAAGACTAGAGTCACTGCCTATAAGCAACTTGTACCTATTAATAGCAGAATCATCGACCAAATGAACACGCTTGAAATGTTGGACAAGAGAACTAGCTTTCAAACCACGACCACCCCCATTCCTACAATTATCAAGTCCTCGAAAGGGACATTGAAAAAATCCCACACAAGCCATGTCCAACAAGCAACCAGCACAACAGCAAAACAACCAACCAACAGCAAAAAACCACACGATCACGAATAACCAGCAGAAAGCATGAGCAACTAGCAACAAAAAAAAGAACACGGTCAACAACACACAAACCACGACGTCAGCAACCAATTCACCACATCAACAAACAAACCCGATCAACAGCATCACATACCAGAACCAACCACCACACGACAGCAAACAACAACACGCCAACAACAATCACGAAGAACAACACGCCAACAACTCACCTCCGACATAGAGCACGACCAGAACAACACCATCGAACAACACCACCACCAAACAACAGTAAACACGAAGAACAAAAGCACCGAACCAAACAACTCACCTCCAGCAACACCATCGAACAACAATCATGAAGAACCAAACAACACCTTTGACCAACAAACACGAAGAACAACACGCCAGCAAAACAAACCAAACAACTCACCTCCGACTGAACCTGCAACCGACGATCGAACATCGAACCGCACCACGAACGGCGACTGAACACGATCAACAACTTAACCGCACCACGCCCTAATCTCCCTTCATGAAAATGGTAAAATGGTAAAATGAATATGAGATGTTAGAATGATGTGACGGAGAGAGAAAAGGGAAGAAATAACACAACAACATCCCATGGATAAAAAATGCTCTAACACTCTTTATTTTATAAGATAAAGAGTTGTTTTATTTGACCCAAAAGTTGTTTTATGTGTTCAACCTGTGGGAACTAGGGCTGTCCAACGGGTGGGTTGACCCGTAACCCGACCCGACCCACCCGTAAATTTACGGGTTACGGGTCAAGATTTTTTCATATTACGGGTTACGGGTTAAGATTTTTTAGATTACGGGTTACGAGTCGGGTTGCGGGTCGACCCGACGGGTTACGGGTCGACCCATAATATTTAAATTATATATATATTATTACAATATTACATTATGAGTTTATACTTTATAACTTGGGCCAAAACACTCAAAAGCCTAAAAATAATGCTGAGAAACGGAGAAAGTAGTCTGTCCAATACTAACCCTAAATTTGTCCAATCTAATTCGCCGCCTCTCTTGTGCCCCCCTTCCCTTTCTCACCTTTGTGCGAATCTGCGCCCCTTGCCCCCGAGTTTCTCCTTTCCCACTTCCCAGCCATTGTCCAAGTTGCCGGCTCAATCGAAACTCGAAGTCTCCACCTCACGTTGCCCGGTCGCCGGTTCAGTCTAAACTCGAAGGCTCCACTCACGTCGCCGGCTCAGTCGAAACTCGAAGACTCCACTCACGACTCACGTCGTCGGCTCCTTCTCCGTTCTCTCCCACCTCACGTCGCCGGTATCTGATCAACTTGGTAAGCGATGAATTTTTGGTCTCTGATTTTTTGTCTTTGATTGATGTATGTGGCAGCCGCATAAATGTATATTGCAAGTTTGCTTTGTAGTTTTGTGAACTTGGAGTTGGATTCGTGTTTGTTTTTTTGGTCGGAGTTGGATTCGTGTTTGTGTGTACACTTATTTTGTACTTTGGAAGGTTTGACTGGGTAAAACGGGTCAAACGGGTTGACCCGTGACCCGACCCGTAAACCCGCAACCCGTTTTACGGGTTGCAGGTCGGATCACGGGTCAACATTATTTTTTTTTACGGGTCGGGTCGGGTCGGGTCGACCCGTTGGACAACCCTAGTGGGAACAAATATAATAATAGTAGTTGGTTATGTAGAAATTTCCAGAAAATTTCATTTTGAGAGGGAAAACCCCGCCAAAATCAAGCAAAAAAAAAACCCTAATTTATTTTATCTGGCCGGGAAAAAGGAGAGGATACGAATTTTTTGCAGGTGTCACAAGATCAGCAAAATTTTCAGTCAAAATTTCTTTATTACCATCATTCACTCCACACTTGATGAGTGATGATGTATCAGTATCACCACTACTATCGACAACAACAATTAAAAAAAAAATGGTTTTTGACAACAAACAGAAGCTCTCGGAGCACCAGCAACTCCGTCCGCATGCCCACTTCGCCGCCGGATCCGACGTCGAGGTCACCTCCAACGAGGAAGGGTTTCGGGACATTTGGTTTTCCGCCAAACTCATCTCCCTGCCCTCGAAGACGAACAAAAGCAAGTATCTTGTGGAGTACAAGACCTTGGTATCCGACGAAAACGGGTCGAACCCCCTGGTTGAGCTCGTAGATATTTCGCTTCTTCGGCCCGCGCTTCCTGTGGAGGAAGGAGAAGACGAGGCTTCTTTCGAGGTAAGCGACGTCGTTGAGGCGTGTCACCTGGATGGGTGGTGGATTGGGGTTGTAATTGAGGTGTTGGGAGAGCGAAGCTACCGGGTTTTCTTCAACAATCCGCCGGATGAGGTGGTGTTTGAGCGCTCTAGCTTGAGACCTCACAAGGATTGGGTGGATGGCAAATGGGTACGGCCTGAGAAGCAGGTAAATCACTTGATTTCGAGTGTGTTTTTAGGGTTTTCACAGATTTAATTTTGGGTGGTTTGTAATCGTTTTGTATCTCACGAAGTTATGCTTCCATTTTGATGTTTTTTTTTCAATTGTGTGTGCTTTGATGCTCAAAGGTACATGCATGCTTGAACTAATTTGCTTATTTCTGAAACTGAGCGCATGTTGTATTACTCTTACAATGCTGACATTTATGGGGACTTTGTATCAACTGTCAAGTTGAATGTTCCACAGCTTGGGTTGGGTTGATAAGAAATGGTTAAGCTGGCGTTGAATGTTCCACTGCTTGGTTGGATTGATAAGAAATGGTCAATTTTGTTGTGTTTTTTTAATTGTGTGCTTTGATGCTCAAAGGTGCATGCTTGAACTAGTTTCATTGCTTATTTTCTCCTTGTGAAACTGATTGCATGTTGTATTACTCTTACATTGCTGACATTTATGGGGACTTGTATCAACTGCCAAGTTGGATGCTCCACTTCTTGGGTTGGATTGATAAGAAATGGTTAAGTTGGCGTTTGGTACTAAATCGGTGGAATCAGGAACCGGCTTCGAGAATGTGTTTGGTTAGGAGAATGTAGGGGAATGGACCATATCAGGAAATGATCCCCCAAATCATCACTTCTAATTCCCTACCCTTCCACGAGGTTTCACTAAAACCTACTCCTCATCTTCTTCAACAGTTCATCCATCCTTTGCTGTTGAAGCCCGCTACCATGACTGCTGTGTTGGAACATATTAAAGAACCCTGTTTCCAGCCTAATCCTTTATTCTAACCTCATTTCTGATTCCAGCTCGAAGTTTCCAGCCAGAGCCTGATTCCTTTTCTAACTCAAAATTTGCAATTGTACCAAATACGCCCTAAGATGGTATGAACCCTGTAGCTTAATTCAATGTGGGTTTTTTTGTTGTTGAAATTAGCATGTCTTTCCAATCATTGTATAGTAGCATTCACTATTCAGACCTTGTCTTAGCCACGTTTCATACTCAAATACTTATCATTCCATTAATTAACAAAAATATTAAGAAATCGTTTTAATTTTACCTCAATATCTTTCTATAAATAAGAAAGCTTTTTTGCCTTTTTGGGCATATTTTTGGAAAAAATAAGAAAAAAATTGACAAAATATGTAAAATGACAAGTATTGTTGAACGAAAAAAGAGCTAACAAGTATTTCTGAACAGAGAGAGTATTAAGTTAATTGCATCCTCTCACATATGTGAAGCAATTTATTATGCTGGATATTTCATCCTCTATACATTGAAAAGGAAGCCCTTTTGATTGTAGAAACACTGCCAAATTTTATTCCATAACTGAATTTGTTCTCTTTTTATCGTGTATGCTAACTGCGATTCCTGTGAGGACTTCACTCCTAATATGTTTCCCCTCTTCCCTATCCCAACCACTTTTGATTCCTGTGATGACTTCACTCCTAATTATCCATATAACATTATCACAGCTGATAGCACTGTATGTACTCATCTAGACATTTGGGTTATTGATCCGTATTTTAGTACTTAATCATGGCAGACAACGGATGAACTGATGTTATATCCTGGAAGGGCAGTAGAAGTAAACCTAAACACTGGCAATTCACCTGACATTTGGTATCCTGGTACTGTTGTCAAGGAAATTGGTAAAAGGTATTTCATGGTGGATTATAAGAGTTCAAATGATGCCAACGTTCTGAGAGCTGCTGTTGATTATCTTCATATCCGCCCATCACCTCCGAGGTGCAACAACAATATCTTTCAACTTTTAGATAAGGTAGACGCTTTCTGTAACTTTGGTTGGTTGAGTGGAGTAATAACCAAAGTTCTTGATGATGAAAAATACATAGTATATTTTAAGCGGACCAAAAAAGAAATGGAATTGAGTCACACAGATCTAAGAGTCCCTATAGCTCAGATCAATGGTAAATGGGTTCACTCATTGCAGGTATGTTGTTTCTGTTTCCTTTTGTTCTTTCCCCTTCCCCTTCCCATTTTTTTGGTTTGTTTAATGTAGTTAATGTGTCAAATTTTTTATTTTGAAGATGGAAAGTGATTAGGAAGGATCACATGATTTTCATTTTCTATAATGCATATGATCATGTGGTTTTTCCTCAATTGTTTTTTTTTCGGTTGCTAATTCAGAGCCAGTGCAACTTGCAGGGAATTGCTTTGAACATTTTGGATGCAATTGGTCTTCTAGTTAATAATTTCTGACATGTGCTGGCTTAATTCATTCTTACTGTATAGTCACTGAAGTTTGTATGTCATTTTTCAGGATATTACTGTCATATCAAATGCTAAAGTAGATTCGGATCATAATCTGAACGGCAATGGAAAAATCAGTTTGCCTCCTGAGAATTTTGGTGGTGCGAATGAGAGTACTGAGATATTAAGGAATGTTCAGCAAGAGCCAGCAGCATGTTCTGAAAAAACATATGTTGATAATAGAACAAACCCTGATAATTTTGGTGGTGTTAATGAAAGGCTCTGTGAAAAGCAAAACAAAGAGTCTCTACCAGATGTACAATTCCTTGGAGTTGTAGGAACACAAGCTACTATGCCTGATGATCAAAATGATGGATCACCAGTAAGTCTGGAGACCCCCACCTCAGATAAGGAAGATAATGCTTCCATGGTATGTCTCATGATTCTGCCAATTTTTTTGTTCTTTTACTCTATTGCAATATTATAAGGGTCAGAAAGGGGGTTGCAGCTGGGGTTCTTTATATGTGAGTCTTGCTTATAAATTCTAATATGGGAAGGCTCTTTAAAAAAAAATTACTGAATGCCAAAACGGAACAGGTCAAACCTGGATCCGGCAGTTCGGCTCTGTACAAGGTTCTGTCTCAGGCTAAAGGTTCTTGATCAGGAACCGCCGGTTTTTGAACCGGATACATCTTGACCTGAAAGCGCTTACTTTTCTGATAAAGTCATTTACAGGATTTTATTTTCTTTATCTTTCTTTTGTTATTCATTCCCTGGGATTGCAGGGAGGGGGAAGTATAAATTTCTTAGGCATTTGCACTTTCTGATAAGTGTAACAGACTACCGACCATAACATTAATAGTTTTCTTCCATTAGCTAAAACTGGGCACCCAATATGCACTAATAAAGAATAGTCATCATACCTACAGTGTGGGTGCATAAAGACATGGACTGTGACCTTGGGTTTGTCTTGATAGATCATAGATAGGAGTCAGACTTTGGACCTTGGGATCAAGGGAGCAAGTCATGTACGATAGTATTGAGAATGGATTTCAAATATCTGGTTTGAACTTAGTATAATGGGGTTGCTAACATCACACTTGCATTATAGAAGTTATTTGGCATGTTGATTCTCGACAATCTATTCCTTTTATAAATCAAGATAAAAGGAAGACTTATCTGGTTTCAACGTTGTATATATGCACTATTTGCATTTGTTTTCAAATATTACCCTCCATAATATTGCTTGCTTAACCCTTTTTATTTTATCAGTTTGATGAATCTACCTTAATTTTAATCATTGTGTGAATTACTACGCTGGCATAGTAAAGATCAATTTATCTGGCTTGTTCATGTAGGAAGCTCAAGATGAGAATCTTGACTCTTCAACAAATAAGAGAGCCTCGTCTAAAAAGCGGAGA
Organism: Fallopia convolvulus; assembly: GCA_964016875.1. Classification (NCBI taxonomy): domain Eukaryota; kingdom Viridiplantae; phylum Streptophyta; class Magnoliopsida; order Caryophyllales; family Polygonaceae; genus Fallopia; species Fallopia convolvulus. The sequence goes on along the minus strand of OZ024724.1, from coordinate 7,184,768 downwards.
AAAAGAGGGCACAGAAGAGCACTATTAACAGCAATTAGAACCCCAAGGAAATCAGCAATTAAAAACCCATCCGCTTCTGGTATGTACATAGATTGATTTTTGAGAACAATTTATTTTCTAGGCAATTACATAATCTGTTGCCTAATGTTGCTTCCATACAGAGCACTTGTTAAGTAATGCATGTTTGGTCGTTTTTCATAGAGATTATTGCTTACTAACTTGCAGTGTAATATATCTTAAATGTAAGCAATTGCTAGCTCAAAGTGCTAATCAGTTTTCAATGTTAATAGTGAAAGGCGGCACGCCAGTGCAGAAAAATGCACTCGACCATGCTGTTCCTGATGCCATCTGTGAAAATAATGTCAATGAAGGCGAACTTGTAAGTAATTTAAATGGCATAAAGGATGCAGCAATTATTCCAATAGAGAAAGTAAAAGGCACGCCGGATAAGAAAATTGCGCTCAACCTTGCTGTTATTGATGGCATCTGTGAAAATACTGTCAATGAAGGCGACCATGTAAGTAAATTAAATGATTTTGAGGATGCAACAATCATTATCTCTTTCAGCACTAGATCTGCAGAGTGATACCATGTTTGCAGCCTTTCTTGTAATAACATTTCTCCTTTCTTTCTCCTATTCTTCAGGAGAAAGAGGAATTGCCAGATAAAGGTACTAGCCCAAAAAGAAAGAAAGGCACACTGCATGATAGCCTGACAATGCAAGTTGGATAGGGCCAAAGCTACATCCCTTGGATTGATCGACTTTTGTGTAAGAAATGAGTCTGTACTTGTTAACTAATACCACCGAAAATTTCCATTTCAATCCACAGGTAAGGCTAATGTAGACAATACTGAAGAAATGCTTCGGATTATTGGGGGGACCGAGACAATTAGGAAATCCACTAGAAAAAGGAAAAGTGTGTATGAATCTATTGTGATTGCACTTAAACCTACTAGAAAGAAACCGAGGATGACAACAGAGACATTATCTTCTACCCAAGGTAAGTAGTGAGATTTTCCATGTGGTTTAGGAATACAATTATTTTATTCAAGTTCCCATCTAACATCAAAACTTTATGTGAATTAGTTTGCGTTTTTAATGTGAATTGAAGTTCCTCAACATCAATGCATGCAGATTATATTCTTCTCAAACTAAAACAAATTACATGAATCTCACATCTGGTATTCTCTACTCGAGTACCATTAAGGCAGGTCAATGCTTTCCTTACCGTAGTGTTTTTGGGTTCTTGGCAGAATATGAAGACAGTCTAAAATGCAAAGCCAATTCTCAGCCGGTTTCTAATAATGATTCTGGCTATATTTCTGAAACTGATAGGCCTTTATCAAGCTGGCTTATTGAGTCACGTCCCCCTCTCAATGTGGATCTTACACGTAAGCTCGTTAATTTTATTTTATACAGTGTATTTATATTTGCTTCACTATTGATAAGCAATGAAGAATTTGAAAAGAATATATATAATATAATGTATATTTGCAGAGTGCGAGGAGGAGAAAACTCATGTTCCAATTGAAACTCTCGAGCAAAATGATGCGGATACGGCTATAACTGCCATGAAAATATTGCCATTCACCAAGACCTCTCCAGTATGGAAAATGGTGGAGTCAATGGAAGTGTTTCAACAGAGTCCCCAAGATCCCCACTTCAAACCTTTATACGAGACAAAACAAGATTGTCGAGAGGGATTAGCCATAGGTTACATGGTCACATTTTCGGGTTTGGTAGAGAAAATCTCAAAGCTTCATTTCGGTGACCCCAAAAAGGTCTTCGACGACAGCCTGGAGACGCTCTCTGACTTAGAAAGATATGGATTCAATGTAGAGCCGATAAGGGCGAGGGTAAAAGAGCTTATCTCCATCAAAGGGGGACGTGAAAATTCGCAGACGGTGATTGATGAGGTAAAGAAGCAGATTGAGGAGCAGCAAAGACAAAAGGCGATCATTGATGAGGAAAGAAACGAGATAGACAAGAAAATCTCTGAGCTGAGGATGAAGAGAGAATTGGTTGTGTCCCGGGCTGAGAAACTTGAGTTCGGGATTGAAGAGCTGGAGTCGAGAATGGAATCTGTAAAGGGCGAAATTCAGGCTGATCAGGCTGAGTTTGAGAAGGTAGTCACTGCACCATGGTGAGTGAGAGGTTTGTGCTATTTGGAATTATGTATAATAGCTACTTATTATCTGTGTAGGGAAGTTTGTGTGGATTTATGCTGTCTGATTAGATCAGGGTAATGTTGATGTTAGACTTAGAGTTAATCTTATTGTGATTTGGATGGTGTTTGCAAGATACTGCGATCACAAATCTGAAAAAAGTTATTCCCTCCATGGGGAAAGTGTATGATGAACTATGCAAGCAATATGAAGTGTATGTTTTTCAATAAAAAAATATGAAGTGTATGTTTGAATAGGGGTGAACCGTGAACATAGTCATTTTCGTATTAATTGATTTTATTTTTTTAGATACTTAGATTGGATATGAATTGAGGGTTTTAGCTAAATGAATATCCAATATTATACTCAACTTAACAAGTTGAGTATAATATTAGATATAATATGTATGTTTTTGATGCGGATCAACAGATGTTTGGATTGAATATCCGCTATTCTAATCAACTTAACAAGTTTTTATATGAAAAAATGACTTGTACTAATATGAAATATTTACTTCGGTTCAAAAATAAAATGAACTTAAAAAAATTGTTAGATCCTATAGTATTATTATAATGTATATGAACTATTATGATATTTATTCAAAATGATACGAAAGCCTTTTCTACTAACTTTTTTTTTGTTTAAATTGATGGTGTGGTAGCTAGAAATACACACAAGTCACAACTTAAAATTATTGTACAACTCTTTTTTTTTTACTTTCTAAAGCCTTTTTCGAGCGGAGTTAGGCTTGCATGTTAGAATAACACATGCACATCTATAGAATAAAATAATGCCATTCCACCATATTGATGTTAGCAAAAGATCAACATACACACACAAGAACACTCAGATGAAGAAGAAGGAAGAAAAAGAAACTCTCAGAATATAGAATTTTCATTACTTTGAAAAACAGAATACAAGTAGGAGGGGCACAGCTATTTATATGAGAGTGAGTCAAGCTAATATATTGTTGACTTTTCACCTCTTTATTTAACACTCCCCCTCAAGCAAGGAGTACTAAGAACTAAACATGTTCACAACTCCTAGCTTGGCCAAAAGTTTAACATACTGATCACAACTAACAACTTTAGTAAAGATATCTGTCGGCTGCTCTTTGGTGGAGATATAGCTCAAGATGATTTCTTTGTCAAGAACCTTGTTTCGAACTAGATGACAATCCCCTTCTATATGTTTAGTCCTGTCATGAAAAACAGGATTTCTTGCAATGTAAATTGCAGATTTGTTGTCACAGAACAGCCGAGTAGAACCTGGATTTACACCCAAATCAATAAGAAGCTTTGTTAGCCAAGTGATCTCACAACTGGTCATAGCCATGGCTCTGTACTCAGATTCTGCAGAAGATATAGCAACATATGACTGTTTCTTGGTCCTCCAAGATATTAAAGAATCTCCTAAGAGAATACAGAAACCAGTTAGAGATTTCCTTGTCATAGGGCAACTTTGCCAATCAGCATCACAATATGCCCTTAAATTCAAATCAGATGTTCTAGCAAGCATTAACCCTTGTCCTGGTGCTTGCTTCAAGTATCTGAGTACATGCTTAGCAGCTTTCCAATGATCATCATTTGGAGAGTGCATAAATTGACTCAACACCTGAACTATGTAGCATATGTCAGGCCTGGTTATAGTCAAGTATATTAGCTTCCCAATCAATCTCCTGTATGATTCAGAATTTACTTCATCTCTAGATCCTTCCAAGGACAATTTAGCTCGTGAGTCAAAAGGAGTAGACATTGGCTTGGCATCAGTCATTCTTGTCTCCTTTAATAGCTCTAAAACATACTTTCTCTGGTTTAGATGGAAACCTTCATTTGTTCTCTCCACTTCAATTCCTAGAAAGTATCTTAATTCACCTAGATCTTTCATTTTGAAGTGTCTGTGTAGATGAGCTTTGAGATTACTGATTTCCTTGGAATCATCTCCAGTTATGAGCATGTCATCGACATATACCAGCAAGGCTGTAAATGTGGTCTCTGTTTTCTTCACAAAGAGAGAATAATCAGACATAGATTGCTCATATCCAACTGCCTTTACCACTTCAGAGAATTTTTGAAACCATTGTCTTGGTGCTTGTTTTAAGCCATACAAAGACTTATTTAGTTTGCATACCATCTTGCCATTGCTCTTCAATAGATTGCACTCATTTGAGTTCACCCCCAGAGTGCAAACTCCTTTTAGCTGGTCATATGCTGGTGGCAGTTCCATATACACAGTTTCTTCCAAATCACCATTTAAGAAGGCATTTGCAACATCTAGCTGACTTACAAACCAGTTTTTGACAGATGCTACAGCCAAAAGAGTTCGAGCTGTGATCATTTTTGCTACTGGAGCAAATGCTTCACTATAATCAATGTCTGCCACTTGTGAGAACCCTCTAGCAACCAACCGAGCCTTGTATCTATCCAGAGAACCATCAGATTTGACCTTAACTCGAAACAACCACTTACAAGTGACAACAGATGTGTGAGTAGGGCGAGGCACAATAGTCCATGTGTGATTCGCTTCTAAAGCATTCAGTTCATCTACCATGGCTGTACACCATTCAGTTTGAGACAAAGCTTCTTGAACAGAATTAGGCTCAGGTAAAGTTTTAGCCACATTGTTAACAAAAGCTAGATAAGAAGGTGTACAAGAGGAGTATGAAAGAAAACATGACAAGGGGTAAGGAGAAGTCTTACCAGAAGATGATGCAGCGGTGGACACTTTAGGAACCGTACACACATAGTCCTTTAGCCAAGTAGGTGGTTTAGAGACTCTGGTAGACTGTCTTTGAGGAGGTAGATTAGGAATAGGGTCAAAGTTAGGTGGCACTAGAGATGGAGAGTAGTCGGCTAGAGATTCTGAAGTAGAAGGAATAGGAGTAGAAGGAATATCAAGGATAGGAATATCTTGAAAATAGTCTTGTGAGTTAGAAGAAGAGGGTAACAAGTGTGGTGCAGAAGGAACATAATCAGAGAGAGTAGTGGAGTCATAAGGAAAACAATGCTCCACAAAAGAAACATCTCTACGGATAGAAGTTTTATGAGTGGTCAGATTATAAACCTTGTACCCTTTGAAACCAAATGGATAACCAAGAAAGACACAAGCATCAGCTCTAGGATCAAATTTTTTTCTAGAAAAACTGTTTGTGGAGGTATAACATAGGCATCCAAACACCTTAAGTAGAGAGTAGTTTGGTGGCTCATGAAACAAAATCTCATAAGGAGTTTTGTAATGAAGCAAAGGAGAGGGAAGTCTGTTTATTATGTACGTGGCTGTAAGAACACAGTCTCCCCAAAATTTCATAGGTAGAGAGGCTTGAAACCTTAGAGCTCTAGTTGTCTCAAGAATGTACCTATGTTTCCTTTCAACCCTCCCATTTTGTTGAGGAGTAGCAGTACAAGAACTCTCATGGACAATTCCTTTGGAATTTAGAAAATAAAGAACTTCTGAATTAAAAAATTCAGTCCCTTGATCAGTTCTCACAATCTTAACAGAGGCATCAAATTGATTTTCCACTCTATTAATGAATTGTTGAAGAAACAAGGGTGTTTCAGTTTTGGATTTCATCAAGTAGGCCCACACACTCCTACTTTTATCATCTACAATAGTCAAGAAGAATCGTTGACCATTATAGGTGGGTGTCTCATAAGGACCTCAAAGATCACAATGTAAGAGTTCAAAAATATTGGTAGCATTAGAATTGCTAGAGTGAAAAGAAGGCCTAGTTTGTTTTGCTTTAGGACAAATAGAACAAGACAATTCAGACTTTGTATTGATAGTATGAGGTAAACAAGGTACATGAGATAATTTCTCCAAAGGAGCATGAGCTAAACGAAGATGCCACAAGGCAGTTTGATCAAACTTACAATCTTTAGGAGGTAAAAACATAGGTATAGTTGGAACAGTAGCACAAAAGATTTTTCTATAATTTGGGGGTAAAACTTCATGGATTTAGCTTCAGGAACTAAGTAGTACAGCCCTTCAAGCTTCTTACCAACTGAAATCACCTTCATCCTTGATTGGTCCTGAATGACACAAAGATCATGGTTAAATTGAATGTGACAGTTGATATCTCGAATAAGCTTACTTAGAGACAAGAGATTGAATCTGAAGCTTGGAACATATAAGACATTACAAAGACGCAAGGCTGGAGAAAGATGGATATCACCTGTATGAGTAATACTACTAGTACTACCATCAGGCAAGTGAATATCAGTGGATTTTGAGACAGGTAAAAGTTGTGAAAATAAGGACTTATCACAGGTCATGTGATCTGTGGCTCCACTGTCAAGGATCCAGATGTTGGAGTAGGAAGCATTACAACATAAGATTTTACCTGCAAGATTGACATCTGTTGATTTGTCTTTCTGGTGCTCCATAAAACTGAAGAAGTTACTCATCAACTTTTGATTTTCTTCAGACAAGTTTTGAAACATCTTAAACTGATCAGCTGAACTTGCATTTTGACTGGCATTTGCTCTGGAATTATCCTTAGATTTCTGTCTTGAATCAGCTCCACTGTTTCCATTTCTAGGCACCTGTGGCTTTGTTTTGCTTTTGTGATGCCAGCTAGGATAACCAATAACTTCCCAGCACCTCTCAGTAAGATGATTGCCCTTGCAATGATCACATTCTTTCCGAGATTTGTCATACTTATCACCACCTTTATCAGAACTTCTCCGGGATGATAAGGCTGTGGCATCAGGTTTCAGATTAACACTAGTCAACTTCTTGCTCAATTCATCTTGCAAGAGTAAGGAATGAGCCTGACTTGCTGATGGTAGAGGTGTAGTCAACAGAAATTGACGTCTGGCAGCAGAAAATTGATCATTCAGCCCCATTAAGAACTTCATCAATCTATCCTCATGTTCAGATTCATCGAGTTTAGCATTCAGATTACACACACACTGACCACAAGTACACTTAATTGGAGTAATAAGACCAGAGAGTTGTTGCCAATAGCCTTTAAGCTTTGTAAAGTATTCTGTTACTGTCAGATTTCCTTGTTGACAGTCTTGAATTGCTTTCTTAATCTGAAAGAGGAGAGGTCCATTACGCTGGCCATAACTCTCTTCCAAGTCATCCCACATTTGCTTAGCTGTATCGAATTCATCCAAAGTAGCATAGATATCCTTGGAAACAGTATTCAACAGCCAAGAGCAGACCATATCATTGCATCTTTGCCACATAGCAGTATTCTCAGGAGTTTCAGTAATCGTACCTTCAATGAAGCCAGATTTGTTCTTCACTGACAAAGCTTTCATGAAGGCCTTCCTCCATCGGCGATAGTTTTCACCAGTCAGCTGTATAGATGTGAGAATCATGCCGGAATTATCCGATGGATGGATGAGCAACGGATTTTGCAAGTCCATAGAGTGATGAACTCGCGCCTTCGCTCTGTGAGCTGGTCTCCTGGTTCAGAATTCGGCATTCTTCACAAGTGTACGATCTAGGTCTCGATTTGAACTTCTGAGACAGAAAAACACACAATCGACCTTTGAATTATAGATAGAGAACAGAGAAAAGAAGGATCGAGAGAATTAGGTCAGCGATGATCGAAGATATAGAGAACTTCGTCACTGACACAATCAAACAGTAAGTTCGATCACTGCAGACTGAAAAACCAGAAATTCAGCAACGCGGAAGGAGAAGAAGAAGAGATCGCTAACGATCAATAAGCTCTGATACCATATTGATGTTAGCAAAAGATCAACATACACACACAAGAACACTCAGATGAAGAAGAAGGAAGAAAAAGAAACTCTCAGAATATAGAATTTTCATTACTTTGAAAAACAGAATACAAGTAGGAGGGGCACAGCTATTTATATGAGAGTGAGTCAAGCTAATATATTGTTGACTTTTCACCTCTTTATTTAACACACCATCAAAAAAATGTTTAAAGCTCTAGCCAAACTTTATTAAGGTAAACTTTGATGGATTCAAAAGAGACAATAAAAAAATGATAACATGATATATAATCCCCTCTTTGCATGAATGCAGAATTCAATGACCATGTAATACAATCGGAAGCGAGAGATATGTCTTAAAAAATTATGCCCTTGGCCTATCAAGATGTTGATTCGCTCATATCATTCTCCTTTTACAATTCTTTGAGACGGTTCGAATCCATCATAAGTACAACTTAACGGATGATTGTCTGATTTGATCGTGAGGCTATAACATTCTTGTAGTGTCAATCTCAACCGTATTTTTGGCCTAATGTTTACCTACTGAAAAAATTCTAGGAAAAAAGCTTGCCTGCGTTTGGATTTCATTTAAACGTGTGAGCAAACAGCATGATTCTTACGCCTCCATGGCACTTGTACTTTCCTCTGCAATGGCAATCTACGATCGGATGATGGAGCGTAGTTCAACAACGCCCTGCTAGATCCATCTCTGAGCTGCAAATGTCGATACACCCATTGGGCAGATGGATCCATTTCTCTGGTTTTCGCCCCATGTGCACTCTCTCCACCGCCGCCCTGAACACCACGATCAATGGTTCTCTAAAAAGGGGGCAGCTGGAAGCTGCTCGCCAACTGTTCGACGAGAATCCCGTGTCTCGAGATGTGCGATCATGGAACGCAATCATTGGCGGGTACGTGAAATCCAACCAGTTCCACCTCGCCCAGAAGGTGTTCGATGAAATGCCCGTGAGAGATATTGTTTCGTGGAATACCTTGCTTTCTGGGTTTCGAAAGAGTCAGTGCCCAGAACATTCTTACCATTGCTATCTCAAGCTGAGGAAATCCAGGTTACAACCCACTGAATATACATTGTCCATCCTGATCACCACGATTCTGGGCAGTGAGTTCAGTATTTTGGTTCCTCAGCTACATGGCCAATTGCTTCAAATTGGTCTCGATTCCAGTGTGTTTGTTGGGTCTGCATTAATGAGAGCTTACACTAATTTCGGAAATTTTCCTGCTTTATGTGGAGTATTTGAAGATATCATAAACAAGGATGTAACCTCTTGGAATGCGTTGATTTTGGGCTGTATGGAGTTAGGGCTAACATGTGAGGCTCAGAAGGTGTTTGCTAAAATGCCTGAAAAGAATGTGGTCTCTTGGACCACCATGGTCAATGGGTATTTGACAAATCAACAGGTAAAAGAAGCTAGGTCTATATTTGACCAGATGAATGAAAGGAATGTAGTTTCTTGGACTGTCATGATTTCTGGTTATGTTCAGATTGGCCGCTATTCAGATGCCCTAGAATTGTTCACTTTAATGCTAAAATCTAGGACTCGGCCAAGCCAGTTTACATTTTCCAGCATTTTAGATGCTTGTGCTGGGTCTTCTTCAATCCTTACTGGTGAACAAATTCATGGCAGTATCATAAAACATGGCACACCAATTGATGCAATCTTGTCGTCTTCCATTATAGACATGTATGCAAAATGTGGAGACATTGAAGCAGCTGGTTACATGTTCAATTCACTACGAAACAAAAGCTTATCATCATGGAATTCAATGATCGGTGGTTATGCAAGACACGGACTTGCCTCTACAGCTTTAATCGAGTTTGGGAAGATGATGATTGATGGCGTGAAGCCTGATAGTATCACATTAGTAAATGTGCTATCAGCATGTGTACATGGAGGGTTTGTTGAGAAGGGCGAAGATGTCTTTTCTTGTATGGAAGAAGTGTATGGAGTTAAAGCAGGTGTGGAACACTACACTTGTATGGTGGATCTTTATGGAAGAGCAGGGCAACTTGAGAAAGCAGAGAGATTGATAAAGGAAATGCCATGTGAACCCGATGTGGTTGTATGGGGTGCATTACTTGGAGCCTGTGGCTTGCATTCGGACTTTGAGCTTGGACGATCTGCTGCAGAGGCTATTAGCAATTTAGAGAGGGATCATCCGTCTATATACTCGGTTCTTTTCAAGATGCTTGGGGAAAAGGGGATGTGGAATAATGTTGTTCAGCTGAGGAGTATGATGAAAGAGAGGCGAGCGAAGAAACAGAAAGCTAGTAGCTGGATAAGTTAAGCTTAATTTTGCCTGTATTCAGCTTTTTTACTGTATAGGACACAACCTCACCAGGTTCATTTTGACAGTAAGGATGGTAAGGTCAATGATGAAGAGCTTGTATATGTGATGGTGACACCAATTGTCAATCTTTGGTTTTAGGTGACCGATAAAGTCACAACATTACATGCCTTGGTGTTCTTACTTCTTATGCTATAAGGGTCGGTTAGAATGGATAGGATTTACAAGGGTCGGATAACTAACAATGACTTGTTCCAAACGAATCCATATCCGTTTGAGCTCTACTGCCTTATGAAGCTCTCCTAGGTATTATGGCAGAACCAATAGTAGTTCTCGGGTACGTTCTTTTCATTATTATAAAGACATTTCCTTTATATTTCACACAATTAAAGGTATTTATAAATAAAAAAACCCTTATTTAATGACAGGAGAACAAACCCGTGACTGACTATGAAGCTCTAAGAAGTAACAATCCTTCTATGGGATGGGGATCTCTAATCTGGAATGGGATCCATTCTAAAAAATAGAGTTTTCATCTTTGGTTAGTCACACACTTCAGAGACTGCCTACAGCCTCAAAAATGGTATGATTTGGAAGGATTCAGAATGGGGAATGTGTGCTTTGCAGAAGAGATGAGGAGACTGAAAGACATCTCTGGTTTTGCTGTGAGTTTGTAAATGCAGTGGCTGACAAAGTGTGGAACTGGGTGGAAGTTTCTGTGAGGTTCCGTTCTGTTGAAAGGTGGAGCTGGTTTGAGGCTTGTACAAGTAAAAAGAATAATGTTTTCCAAGTTAGCTGCTTGTTTGGATGGGAATTATATACTACACTTGGTGGCAGAGAAGAGAAATGATGTCATCTTCAACAGTGCGAGTCCTAATGTAGAGCTATGTGCGAAAAGAATTATGAATGATTGCAAGTTGAGGATAACACCCCAACTTAAGCTAAGTGGAAGAAGGGGTATAGCTATGAGAAGAACTTTAGGAGTTTGACTGCATTGCTTGCTATGCCTTTGTTACTATGAGAAGAACTTTGGGTTTTGGGTTACGTGGGTTTTGTTTAGGATGTTTTGAGAGTGACTCCCCTGCTTTATTATGCCAAGTGTTCTTTGACTAGTTATCAAGACATGAATGAGGCATGAAAAGCTTGTACTTTGTTTTTTGCATCATGGTGGTCCCAAAAGACCTTTGTAAGAAGGTGAGGGATCCTTGCTGGGCTTTGGATAACTCTTTTTTGTAGTGTTTCTTGGGTTGTTGTTCTAGATTTTGGGTAGATCGGTTGTAAACACTCCCTCATCTCTCTCTTTCTGAGTGATTTTGCTGATGTGAAATCATGATGAGGCAAAAGAGGATGTGACCTCCTTCTTTGGCTTGATAAGCTCTTACTTGATGTAAGTGCATGAGAATAAGCTTTGTTATAGAGCCTAGCCGGGTTTTGGAAAGTGTCTAGGTGCTCTTTTTTGAGCTTTGTATTTTTTCTTTACATATATCTGTCTTTGATATATGTTGGTTGTACTCTTCTTTTTTCATATAAAATTTTACCATTCGCGAAAAAAAAAAAAAAACCGAGACTGACCCTAGTACATTGTTCTTGGATAGGTCGTTTACCTGCTCATCAGGAAGCTGCATGCCTGCTTCTACTCAGGTCGAAGTATATGAACTGATGAGAATCTATTCCGTAATAGGACTTTGTTTTATTGTTGATCATTGTTTTAGGAGGAGGAATACAAAGTGTTCAGTCACATTACTACACAGCAACTGTTCAGGATCAACTACAAGTAACATACATACAGTGGCTTAACTCAACTTCTAGGACGGCATAACAAAATAAGCCTATTTTCTTTTCCTTTACTTATGTAGCCCGTTAATGCAACCCAGGGGCAATGGATTGAAAAAACAAAATAAAAGAAATTGTTGAAAAACAAGTATAAATACATGGTATTGGACCAACGTTGCACCAAGTATTCCAAACTTCTACAACTACCATTATCTGCGAAGGCGCGAAAGAGCTTGGAAGCATTTAACTGTGAGTCTGTAATGCTTACGATGACAGCTCTTTCGTGTTCGAGAGGGTAAATAGTATCATGATCGCATGCTGATGGACATTTTTTACTAACTCTTGCCCTTGCCCTTGCTCTTGCCCTTGCTCTCCTCCCTGTCCCTTTCTCGTTTCTTGTAAAGCCTTTCAAGAACACGTTTTGCCTCACAGTTGGGGAAGTTCGAAAGGTCATAGTAAGCTTCTGCTATGTCGATAAGCCTGTTCAAACCACAAGTAGTGAGCCCATATAGCAAAAACCGAATAAGCTAGCATGATTGCTAAGAAAATGGACTAGAGTCACTAAAAATTCCGTCTTTGGAAACTAATTACCCTAAAAAGGAAAAAAAAAATAACCCTGTATAATTTTTTTATTTAAAAAACCAACAAAAATAAGATCTTTCTAATCAATATTCTTGATATATATTCCGAGAGCATAGGTTAGAAAAACGGTTATTTTTAACTTACCATTCCCCTCGGATATCTGTAACAGTACGGATGAAATTCCTACTAGTGAGCACATACTCGTTGTATATCACCCATTCTGGTTTATGGTCCAGGCAATTGGATGGATGCAAGTGAACAACCTGAGAAAAGGCGACAAATACAAAATTCAATTATAAAACATTGAATATGGAGATCAAATGTCCATCAAATAAATTAAGATTGATATCCTATTCACCTGGTTATCCTTTACAGTCAAGTAATGCCCAGTTCGTTCTAAATGTGCTACTTGCATAAAATAGCCAGCCAACATTGCCTTTCTAATGTTGACATAATAGTTCCTGCTGTTAAAATCCGTGCTGCACAACTTGAGTTTGAACCTTAACATGATACGCGCAAGCTGTTGCCTCACATTGTCAGCAGACTTCATGGCTCTAGCATTGACAAAGTTTTCATAACACCAAGAAGGATCCTCATCTGCAAAACCATTCCTTGTAAGACTTGGGTAGAAAAAAAAAAGAATAACTGGAAAATAGAGTAAAAAAAGGAGAGAAAAAAAAAATGAATACGCACTATTTTGCTTGTAGGCATGGTAGACGTTCAACAGCGTGATATGATCCCCATCAATATGTCCAAACCTAGCTTTAGCTTCATCTGCAGCTTTCTGAGCCTCCCTGGGCCGCACAAAGCAATTGGGTACTATATAAAGACATTTGTTACCAAAGACGAGGCCCAACGGGGAAGGTCAGCAGATGCATAGAGGCGAGTTGATACCATTTGCGTCATGAGAGAGAATACTGAGAAAATTTGAATCTAACCGCATCAACACTTGCTTAGAAACTCTATGGTGCATGCCAGCAGCATGGAACCCATACTAGACTAGACAGTTGCTGATGACAGCCCTATAAACTCAAATGTGAATGAATGGATGCCTTCGCATATGGTTCCATATGCAGTTAAGCTATGCAACCAGTGCAATATAACAACTTACGGTGATTTTTTCATCAAAAATATTAAATCACCATTTCCATCCACATAACTGAATGAAATTTATAGTAAATCATTGAATTTCTAACGGAAGGAAAGAAAAGTACCTGAAAGCATTGCAGAGAGAGATAGGATTTCGTTTGAGCAATTAAAATCGGGACTAATGACAAGCATTTTAGCCATCTGTGGGTCCAGTGGGAGTTCACTCATCATCTCTCCCAGCTTTGTCAAATTGCCCTCATCATCTAGTGCTCCCAGATAATTAAGTACTTCCAGTGCTCTCATAAGAGTCTCAGGGGCTGGGGGATCCATGAAATCAAAATGTACAAGATCATCTATTCCAAGCTTCTTCAGTGTGAGAACTGTATTAGCAAGATTCGACCTCAAAATCTCTGGATATGTCTGAGGGTGAAGATCGTTATCAAAACTCTTTTCTGTATAGAGCCTGAAACATTTTCCGGGCTGTGTTCTTCCTGCACGACCAGCTCTTTGATGTGCACTGGCCCTGGATATGGGGGAAACCAATAAGGATTCCACCCGGATTCTTGGATTATAAACCTTTTGCTTGGCAAAGCCAGGATCAATAACATAAACTATGCCATCTATAGTCAATGAGGTTTCTGAAATATTTGTAGACACAACAATTTTCCTTCCAGGAGGGCCACCCTCAGTCAAAGGATCAGGAGCCGGCTCAAATATCCTCTGTTGCATGGCAGGAGGAAGAGTGGAGTAAAGTGGAACCACTTTAACGGGGCCAACTTGATCTCCAAGATTCCCAATTTCTTTTGTTAATTTACGGCATGCATCTTCTATCTCTTCCTCCCCAGTAAGAAAAACAAGAATGTCACCAGGACCTTCGAGTGTGTGTATCTGTACAATAGTACGAATGGCTGCCTCCAAGTAGTCTTTTTCAGGGTCTTGGGTATAGAAGATTTCTACTGGATGAAGTCTTCCAGGAACTTTCATAAGAGGTGCACCATTAAAGTAGTTCTGAAACTTTTCGGCCTCAAGAGTAGCACTCATAACGACTAGCTTAAGATCAGGTCTGTTCCTCAGCACTTCCTTAAGAAGTCCAAAAAGAACATCTGTAGCCATGGTTCTTTCATGAGCTTCATCAAGAACCACAACTTTATACCTTTCCAAGAGAGGATCAGTCATTGCCTCCCTCAACAACATACCATCAGTTTGATACCTAAATATCAAGTAGAAAAATGAAATCAAATTACATAATTATCAACACAGTCAAAAAAAAAAAAAAAGATAAGAAGAAACTTAATTACTTCAAAACAGTTTTTGAACTGCTACAATCCTCAAATCGGATGGTGTAACCCACTTCTTCTCCAAGGGGTACATCCATCTCTTCTGAAACCCTACGGGACACAGACATGGCTGCCACTCTACGCGGCTGTGTGCAGGCAACCATCATCTTCCGTCGTTTATCTGGAGTTTCCAGATCTACAGCATCCAATACAAACTGTGGAATCTGTAGAAGAACCCCACACGTTCCATTGGATGAACATATAACACATATCATCAACAGTGATTACCGATCGAATCAATCACAAGATAAAGACCGGATGGAAATAAATCACAGCAGCTATTCAAATGTAAAACAGAGAGACTTGCTAAACTAATTCGTTTATAGGTCAATTGGCAAAACTGACCGGAGAGAGACATGTCAATGGCATTTATTAAGGTGTATGCTATTTGTTAAAGTTGGCAAGCTCATAGAGGCTACTCAATCCATTTTCAATATAAAACAATCATAATGCCAAAGGAGCCAATAACTCAATTATTTTGTTATGTCCCAATGGTAAAGGGATGTTGGCATGCACCATTCTATTACTTCTTCTAATCCCAAACTAGAAAGCATTAAAGCTGCCTCACTAATAACATCGTCATTCATCCCCATTACAAAATGTAACTCACAGATAATCCAATTGGTTTTCATAGGAAATAGAAACGCTAAATACAACCGATTCATCCAATCCCTAATTCTTAAAAGCAAAACCTAAAGAGAAGGAATACGAACCTGTGTAGTTTTCCCACTACCAGTTTCTCCGACCAAAATGATGATCTGATTGTCCTTAAGGACCTGAAAGAACTCCTCTTTCTGTTGCCAAACAGGCAAACTCTGCCTTTTCTCCAGAATTTCATAGTATCTCTGCGAATACGGCTTTCCGTTCCATTTATTAATAGTGGAAGACGCAGAATCATTGTTCGCATTCATCATTCCAAGGCCGTTCGCCTTTGAAATCGTAGCAGAGGCGGATGTGTCTTCAACCACGTCGAACAAGCTCACCTTCCTCTTCCTCTCTGTGCCCATTCCCCTGACCCTATAAGAACCCTAGGTCCGGTTGTTGGAGCCCAAATTCTCGGATCTCAAGTCAATCGGTCGAATAATTTTAAAGGAATATAGAATATTCAGAGGAGGGAAATGGTTTCTGCCCTAAATTTGATGATGCTCTGAAAGGCTAAAGAACGAGGGAAGATGACAAAGCCGACATTAGACAGCTGAGCCTCATTAATTTTGTGGGCCGGCCCACTAATCTTCTAGTCTAAATAATTTGTGAAATCACATTTCTTTCTTTTTTTATAGGTTAAGAATTCGGTTTATCAGACATGCTCAGTATAACCGAAAGGCCGTGAAAACAGCAGCCGAAAAACCGGCTTGAATAGACTGAAGCAATAAAAAACAACGCGTAAAGTAAGTACAACTAGAGAAAAGAAGGGGGTTAAAGAGAGCAACGCCTTTAGCATTCGGGTCAAAACAGATAAATCAGGAAGATGAAATGGACTACTGACGTTGCCTCCACCGAGATGGAAAAATCTTCAACAACCTCGAAAACGTCCAAACGACCTCGCCAATCACAAGCAAACCACACCCATTCATAGAAACCAAATCTCGGAGTCATACAAACATTAACCGCATCAAACCTGAAAAACAAACACAAAATAAAAAACCGAAAAAAATAGTCCCCGAGGATAAAATATTAGAAGATAAGTAGTGATAACTTATTCTAATATATCTCTCCAAGGCTAAACCAAAATATTTCTCCAAAAGTTTCTAAGGAATGGGCACTAGCAGCCCACCAAAAAATTGAATGGGCTTTAAGAGGCACTAACAGCCCATCAAAAAATGGGCCAAGTAAATAGAAAGACCACAAGAGGGTGTCATCTACCAGCTTCCAAACGATCTCCTTCGGATTGATCGATTAGGTCGGTAAATGGTGGTCGAAACTACACAACAACAAAGGGCAGGGATAAATTCGATCGGCGACATACCAAGAAGAGTTCGAAGAAAGGTCGATCAGCGAAAATTTCAAGAAGTAGCAGTCTAAACAAAAAAGGTGTCGACAGATAGTCAGGTAGGAATCTGAAAAGTAAGATACACATTCTCGGTCTAAAATTAAGTGGGGAGACGACCAGGAGGAAAATATGTTTTTGTTGGGAGAAAACATTCCAAAATTTCCAAATACTCGTTCTAAAAAGTACACCTACGCCTCAATTAGTTCTATCAACATAGACAAAAATCTGATTAGCAAAGAGGAATAGAATTGGGAGGTTAACTTCAAACACTTAATTCCGAGAGATTTCCATAATTCCGAGAGATTTCCTTGTGGATATATGGTTTTGTTTTATTCTTTATTAGAGTCTTATGCTGAGGGGTTTTGGGACACAATATAATTTAATCATTTATGTAGGAATAGATTCAAATTTCCATCAAATTCTCAAAACTTTCTAGTGGGACAGATGCAGAGGACAAAAAGGAATGGCTTCTCACCATAGCAAGAAAAAATCGCAAAAGAGAGCTTTATGCTCGTGAAATCGATGAGCTTCTCGATCGAAAGAAGAAATTTCTTGTGATCAAAATTAGTTTACTTTTCATATAAACCTTTATTAGCAAAGATAGTCTTTTCAGTGAATTTCTTTGTCTTCTCGGCATGTGTCTTTGCCTTCTCGGCAACAAATTTTCTCGCTACGAGCCTTCTCGACCGCTTGAACTCTTCCTCTCTCTAGAAATGCCTAGAGAGAAGAGAGAGCCCCTTAAGGATATATATCAGTTCCCAATGGACTCGTATATATAAATTACGAATCAATCACGTTCGTTCTTCGAAAAATGGACGTCTCAAATTAGACTTTTATTAAAGTGAAGTAAAATGAGACACACACATAATTTTTTCCAAATTATTCACGCACTTAAAAAATTCATTTATGGGGAACGAGCGTAATTTGTGGATCGGTTTTTCCTTGAGTGTGCAACAAAGCTAATTCATTGTGCATCAAAAACTAAGTTATTTGTGCATCAGATTTTTTTAATGCACATTGTGCATTGATTTAAAGCTTTTTTTTTTATATTTTTTAGTTTTTAACATTATTTATGGGTATGAATATTGTAATTATCTAGTTTATGATGCACTCGTGCATGCATAAATAAGATTTACTTTTTAGTTATTTAGATGCATATATGGTTAGTTTTGATGCACATTCATAAACAAGACAAACTTTTTATCCATCGGTTTCGCGTGGTATATGCATCAAAATTAACTCATCGTGCATCACAACTAGTTGTTTGTGTATCGGTTTTTATGCACATTGAGGGTTTTGTCTATGGACCATTCATATATGAGGCTTCGTAAACCTTTTTATAATTTTCCCGAAAAGGAAAGTGCCTCTATAGCATTAAGTGGAGAAGAAGTGCTAGCTATTGTGGGTGAAATTTGATGTGAGATTTGACACTACACCATTCTGGAGATTCACTGACCATATTTTAGAGATTATGTAAGATGGTCGTTAATTAGCGACCATGTGGTCCCTAAATCCAACATAAAAAATAAAAAAAGATTTAGCGACCACAAACCATGTGGTCGCTAAAATTGTGCGGGCAATTCTCGCACCAGATATTGGCGACCACTTAGTCACAAACGTTAGCGACCACTTGGTCGCTAACCTCATGACCAAAATTAGTGACCATGTGGTCGCTAATGTTGCAACCAAGGAGTTGCTACTTCTTGATGTGTACCTTTTTAGTCATGTTTTTAGGGTGTGTTTTTATGTGTTTGAATCTTTTTCATTAGTTTTGTGTTTTGTTTTGAGTCGCTTGTTTAGGTTTTCGTATTTCCTTAAGATATGGAGTCTACATAAGCTTTGGTGGTGTTTTTATAGGTTTTGAAGCTGTTTGAAGCATGTTTTTGAGGAAAAGAGCAAAGCCAAGGAAGAGCTCAAGGAATGAAGTCCATAAAGAAGTGAAGAATCAAGATGAAGATATGAATGAAGACTATAGACCCGTTACCAAGCCTTAGGAAGAAGAATCAAGGTAAAAGGAAGGTTAACGACCCCAATTACGAGCCAATTTTCAAGTCACAAGAGGGTCTTTACCGAGGTGTGCAGGGTCGGTAATGAGGTGTTCAGCAAAACAGGGAAGTAAAGAAATTCAACAGAGTTCTACCGACCCTGACGGGGTCGGTACCGAGGGTCCCATGTAGGCAGAAGCAGTAGAGTCGACACATTTAATATCCTATATCTTTTATATCTGTAGATAGTTTTAAAGGATATATCTTATTAGAAGATTTATTTACTTATAAATAGCTTTAGATAGATTAGTTTTTCTATAAATACTCTTGCCTAACCTTTGTTTTTCACAACCAATCGATTAACCTAGTTTAGGGGGAATTTGGAAGAGAGAGGCGTGAGAGATAGAGAGAAGACAAGTTTGTTTTGAATTCAGTTTTTTAAATTTTTCTTTCATTAATTTAGATGTTCTTTTCAATCATGATTGGTGAGTAGTCTTTCTCTCTAAGGTTGTGGTTAAACCCAACAATGGTTATGCATGTTTGTCTTAGATCATGTTTTAATTGTTTTTATTGCATGAATTTTCTCTCTTGTTCTTAACTCCTTGAAACGAAAGTGGATAGGAAATTCTCATTCATAGTTGAAGTGAAAGCGAAAACTTTGAATCCGAATAACCAATTAGGGTTTTGAAGCGAAAGCGAATCAATCCTAGTTGAAGTAGAAGAGTAGATAGTAAGTTTATTGATAGGACGAAAGTTGGTTGATTTACTTTCTTAGTTGACGAAAGTTGACGACTTTATGTGATAAAGGCACGATCTTTATGTTTCATAAGCGTTTGTATGCATGATTGTTGTTGTGGTCATGTGGTGACACCTTAACCTTAGAAATCTATTTCCTTTGATAAAAAACCCTTGCTTTTGTTGATTGCTTGCACTCCAAGTAATAAAATTTGACACTAGACTTTCCCCCGTGGACGAACCTGACTCCCTTTTACTCAGCGGGGTCTTGATTATAAATTTATTTGTTGTCAAGAAACCCTCTCAACAAATTGGCGCCGTTGCCGGGGAGATTTCAATTTTGCCTAGTTTTGTTCTTTTAGAGTTTTTCGGGACTTTGTTGAGTCGGTAACAACCCCCTATGGTCGGTACCGATCTTGTCGGCAAACCTAGTTTTTTTTTCTTTTTCTGTTTGTTTCTAGGTTTACTGTCGAGTCGGTAACGACCCTACCCAGGTCGGTACCGACCCTGTCAACAGATCTCAGTTTTTCTTTTTAGTTTTTGTTTACGAGATCATTGCAGGCTCGTTACTGACGCTTTGGTTCTCGGTACCGACCCTCTTTGAGAAACCGTTTTTGCTTTTGATCTTGTTCTCTTTGTTTTTGTCTTTGCTTATAGTTTATGTCAGCTGAAGGACGTCGAATTGTTTCTAATTCAGTAGTAGAATCTTAACCCGAGCGATCCTTCCACAGCAGATTAAGAGAACACAAAACCATGGCCGCTCCTGAAGATATAGCCCAACAGATGGTTGCCCTCCGCAGGCAAATGGAGGTGTTGCAAGCTGACCGAGACATTGTTGTTGTTGCAGCTGATCATGAAAGACAACTTTCTGCGCAATTAGAAGAGCAACTAAACGTCTATCCAAGGAATGCCTAGCTGTACATGCACCCAGAACTGTGGATGCCAGAATCTTCAATGGTACTCCCAAAGATAGATAAAGCTTTTGAGATCAAATCTCAATTCATATTATTGATTAAAAGATCTCAATTTGAAGGGAAACTAACAGAGTGCCCAATGGAACATATTAAAAGTTTTCTTGATTTATGTGATACTATTGCTACTGACGATGTCTCTTTAGAATATGTTCTGTTGAAAACTTTCAGGTGGTCTCTTACAAGAAAGGCCCTGAGCTGGTTAGAAAGCCTACCTCCTAGGTCAATCAAGACTTGGAAGGCTTTGTATGATTTATTTTTGACAAAGTTCTTCCCACCTACCAAGACCACGAAGCTAAGGAAGCGCATCACCTCCTACCACCAGCTGCCTAATGAGACCTTTGTGGAGACATGGGAGAGGTTCAAGGAGATGCTTAGACAGTGCCTTACCCATGGGCAACCACAATATGTGCTACACGAAATCTTCTTCTAAGGGATCAATGCTGAAACAAAGAACCGCATCAATCTGTATACTGCTTGCGGTTTCATTGAGATGGAGCCCGAGGATGCATGGGCATTTCTTGACAAATTGACCAATTATGATGCTATGTATGGCACATAACAAGCCCAACAACCTCAAAGGCGACTCTATACACCAAACAAAGATGAGGTCGACCCTGAAGTTAAGCACCAATTCTTGCAAGACGAGATCAACTACTTGAAAAAGCAGGTAAGTTATCTTAAATCATCTCCTTCTTGTCAAGAATGTAGGTCTCAAGCCCATGCTATACTTCTGCTTGCTTTAACTTGCAATAGGTACGTGCTGCTGAGGCATATGAAGAAGCTAACTACATGATGGGTCCCTATAGGAACCAAACATATAATTCTTATGCAGGGAGGAACAACAATCAACCCACCTGAGGCAATTATGCACATGGCCAACGAAGTCAACCTCCTCAGCAAGAACAAAGGGTTCCGCCTTACAAACCTCTAAGCTAACAAGAGCCACCTTCATGGGTACAAGGTAGACTTGTCAAAACTTGACCCGATCCGAAAAATGGACCCGACCCGCTCGAAGTTTTCTGGGTTTAAACCCGACCCGAAAATCAATGGGTCAAGAGTAATCCGAACCCGGTCGACCCGGAAAAAACTGGGTTGGGTCACCAACCCGTTGGGTTGACCCGGCCAACCCGATAAATTATTATTTCAATTAAAATTTTTATATTTTATTATAAATTTTGTATAAAATTATTATTTTATTATTATTAGATAATATTTTATATAATACAATATCAATTATTTTAATAAATATAAAGATAAAGGTTAACAAAATTGACGATCATGACACGTTGGATCAACCCGAACCCATACCAAACCCGTAACAACCCGGCCCATATGAACCCGAAAATTTTACGACCCGTGACCCGTTTTGAACCGAACCCGATTGACCTAAACCCGAACTCGACCTGCCCGACCCATTTGACAAGTCTAGTACAAGGGCTACAAGAAGGTATAAATGGAGTCCACAACAAGATTGAAGGAGTCTGGGCTGACCTAAATAATCAAATGAAGGGTGTACAAGCCCAACTGGGAGAGTTAGATACATGGAGAAAGAGCGTCAACTCCCAACTTGGTAACCTGGCTGCACGGATTCCAAGACCTCAAGGGCAATTACCGGGCCATCCCGAGGAAAAACCTAGAGGACAGATTGCAACAATACACCTTAGGAGCGGAAGGGAGTTGCTAGGTCAAACAAAGTTGAAAGAAAAAGAGCATGGCGAAGAAGACGAAGCCTCAGTCAGGCCCGTTACCGACCCTAGAAGGGTCGATACCGAAGCTCACCCAGTCGTTACCGACCACCCCAAAGACGTTAACGAGCCCCACAAACCAGGTAAGTCTTATAAACCAAGCCCCACTCTTAGTTTTGAAGTCGTTACCGACCCTCATAGGGTCGGTACTGACCCATCTGCACCGATCGACCCGCTTGTCAATTTGGTAGAACCTCGATCCGGGCTTCTCTCTATCCCAAATCCGTCAAAGATTCTTCCTTTCTCGACTAGGAAAGCTAATGATGTTACGGAAGGAAAATTTAGACGCTTTGTTAAAATTCTTCAAGGGTTAAATATTTCTATACCATTTATTGAAGCCCTTAATGAAATGCCTGCCTATACTAAATTTTTGAAAGAGATTTTGAGCAGAAAAAGATTTATATCGGAGCTGACGAGTGAAGTCCGATCCTTAAAGCTTCTAGAAAAGCTAGGTAATCTTGGTCAGTTTGCAATTACAATTGGTATTGGGACTCACCGTTTCAAAGCACTTTGTGATTTAGGAGCCAATGCCAGCCTATTGCCATTATCTATTTGGTCAAAAGCTAGTATGGGACCATTAGAACTGATCAATATGAGGTTGTACATGGCAGACGGATCTTGTGTAAAAGCAACTAGAGTCGTGGACGACGTTCCTATCTAAGCTGGAATTTTTTTTGTTCCCAACGACTTCATTGTGCTAGATATGCCAGAAGACCCGGTGGTACCAATCATTGTTGGGAGACCATTTTTGGCTACTGCAGGGTCCCGAGTAGATGTCAAGAAGGGACTCCTCACATTCGACATTGGAGAAGAGAAGGTCGAGTTTCACTTCAATCCGGCTGTAAACGAAGTTGCCAGTTGGCTCAGTAACAATCCTTCTCTGAGTATAGAAACAAGCAAATGCAAGGAAAAGACCCATACCGAAGGTCCTACCGACCCACAATCGATCGGTAACGAACCCAGCACCGCAACCGAGTCTGACCTGCATGACATCGAGCCACTTCCTGGCCCAGTTGAGTCGGTAATGACCCATACTGCCTCGATAATGAGCCCTCCTCTAAACAATCCAGGTGAGTTTTGTTGTTCTAATTCAATCAATTCTGGTCATGATCCTTTTTCTCATCCTTCTTTTACAAATCTTACTGAGCATAATGTGAAGGAGTCAAAACCCCCTTGGTTTTTGGATTTTTCTAACCCTTATGTAGTACTTCCAAGTGTTCATATTGATGATAGAGGACCACATATCAAATAAAGGGGCTTTGAAGTTGTTTCGGCAAAGTATGGGGTTTCTCATGATCCCTACAAAGCCGGAGAAGCCACCTTAGAGCAAGGTAAGTTCGTTGGGCTAACGACGTTAAAATAGCGCTTATGGGAGGCAACCCGCTTTTAGTTTTCATTTTTTAGATATTTGTGTTAGCTTTCTTTTGACTTGTTTTTAGGTTAGAGTAGTATAGTGGATAGAAGTTTTTCTAAAGTGACTCAGGTACAAAGACGTGGAAGAAGTGCTACACTAAGAAGCAACATACTCGGTGCTAAGAGCAATGAGAAATTCGGTGGCAACACAACAAGCTCGTTACCGACCCCCAGGGTCAATACCGACCTTTACAAGAATACCGATCAAAATTCAGCAAACTCCTCCTTGATCAACTATCTACTTCAAGTAGCTTCGAGTTTTATTTTGTGAGTTCCCTTTTCTTTTCCTCTTTATCTTTGTTGGATCGTAAATCGTTAGCAAAGAGCTTGGGAACTGGCTGTTAAGTTGTTCCCAAGGCAGCGGAAGTAAATTAAGCGCAAGTATAAAAACAATAAAGAACGCAGTTCCCTTATAGAGGAACCCCACTACAACCAACTAGTTGTATGGGTAAACCTCTACCTCCGCTTGGAGGATTTTCAATGACTTACTTATATTGATTGCTTTGTTCCTTAGTTACAACAGCCGGATCCACACTTCTCTGTTCCTACGAGTTCTACCTAACTCTAGCAACACTAGTGAATCCTCTCAACTGAGTTCCTAAGCTCACAAGAACAAAATACAAGTAACTCAAACCTTACACCGACTTCTCAGTTCCCTTGCCCCTGGGAACTTCGGCTTCACCGTCGTCGAGATCACACACTCGCCGGCGGGGACTTCTCTTCCTTTTCTTTCTTTCCTCTGGTGTGGGTGTTTGTGAGTTCTGGGAGAAGTACACAATCCGAGTACTATTCATTTGGCTTTATAGTCCAGGTAAGCTTGGGCAATCGCATCTTTCAATTGTGTCCAAAATGCCCTTTGCTTGATGCCCAAGTTGTACTTTCTTCACATGTGACTTTGGTTTCAACTAGGTCAACTTCTTGAATCAATCGGACCGTTGGATCAAGCGTGACAGTCTGATCCTCAGACTGTTCCTTCGAGCTGTCTAAGACAGAATCTCGCGATCTGCGCTGAACGGTCGTTGTCCTCACATGTGAGTTCCCATGTCATGGGAACTGTCTTCTTCAGAGTTCCCTTGATGGAAACTCTTCGTCGTTGTAAGCTTGTGTTCTCTTGATCATTCCTGGGAGTTTCCATTGCATGGGAACTTTCCTCTTCAGAGTTCCCTTGATGGGAACTTTTGCATTGTGAGCTTCTGTGGCTTTTGGTCATTCATGAGAGTTCTTGGTTGTACCGAGGTAGAGGTTTACCCATACAACTAGTTGGTTGTAGTGGGGTTCCTCTATAAGGGAACTGCGTTCTTTACTGTTTTTATACTTGCGCTTAATTTACTTCCGCTGCCTTGGGAACAGCTTAACAACCAGTTCCCAAGCTCTTTGCTAACGGTTTACGATCCAACAATTGGTATCAGAGCAAGGTTTGCTCTAGATTTGTGTTAGCATCGCAGGTATCAAATGGCTCAGGAACTTACTCAGGTAGGGAACAACACTAGTAAGCCGCCGAGGCTTATTACATGAAGATTTGAAAGCTGGCAACGTGACATAAAGGATTGGATGCGTGACCAGGACTACCAAGCCTGGTGTGTTATCGAGAGAGGGAACTTCGAAATTGATCCAGCCATAGTCAACGACCTCTCAAAGTGGGGACCCAACGAATACAAGTGCATGGAAGCCAACTAGAAGGCCAAACAATACCTGAAGAGGTCCATGTGCGTGTAAGACTGTGACAAGGTAGCAAATCTTGACAGAGCTAAGGAAATGTGGGAGGCCATCCTACAAATGCACGTTGGGAACTCAGATCTCCGAGAAGATCTTTAGATGAATGCAAAAAGGGAGTTCTACAACTTCCAAATGGAGATGGGAGAGTCTGTCGATAGCTACCAGTCCCGATTTGAAGGACTTTGCACCAAAATGGAAGGCTTGGGGATCACCAAAGAAGAAATCACCCATAAGATGAAGGTCCAACAGCTCTTCAACGGATTGACTGGAGAATGGGCAAACGAGAGAACAATGTTCAAGGAGAATCCGGAAAATAGAACACTCATGCTCCATCAAGTGTTTGGAAAGCTAGTGGGACACGAGAAGAGAAAGATCGATGATAAGGAACAGACTCGAGCTCATCGAGGGATCGCACTCAAGATTGAGAAGATGCTCAAATCAACTCAAGAACAACACGAAGACTCCGAAGAAGAAGAGGATGAGGAGCTAGTTCTCGTAACAAAGGCTCTTCGGAACTTCTACAAAGGGAAGCTCCAAAGGAACAGTGGGAACTGGGGAAAAGGACAGAGTTCCCAAAGAAAACCCGCAGAGAAGGACCTCTCGGATGTCACATGTTACAAGTGCAACAAGAAAGGACACTTTGCTAAGGAATGCCCACAGGGAACTGACGGCCGGAAGCAAGGAAAAAAGGCCTACATCGCCACCTGGAGTGATGATGAGGACGAAGATCCCGAGTCATGGGCACTCCCAGACATATGTGGAATGGCCATAGGAGAAACCATTGGGGAACAACCCAGTGAGGTAACCACTGAAACTGTTCTTGCTTCTTTGAATAACTATGAAAAACCTGAGCTGTTGAAAATTCTTTCAAGTCTTGTCAAAGATAATATAAAACTGCAAAACAAGTTGGAAAAACAGGAACACATAAATGCTCAATTAGTTGGTCTTAAACCCTGTCCCAACTGCATATCCCTTCTCGAAAAACTCAAGTCCCATGTGTCTCACATGGTAGATCTAGAAAATGAAATCAAAACCCTAGAGAAAGATGAGAGCACCCTCTTACAAAACCTGAGTAAGACTCCCGAACATCTTGAAGCTTCTAGTTCCCAAATCAAGTTTGTCCCAGCCAAACACGACATAGGATACAAAACTGAGAGCTCAAAGAACGGGAAGTCACCCCTGAGTGAACATGAAATCCATGAGTGTAGGGCCTTAGAACTCCAATGTGAGAAACAGAAAAATGCTCATCTTGAGGAGAAAATCAGGGTCCTAGAAAGTGGGAAAGGTGGTGAGAAAGATTATTACACTGGGAACACTGGACATAGACTTTATGTCTAAATTGCTAAGGGAAACGGATCACGGGTGTACAACAAGGAAACCATGGATAGGAACAGAATCCAGAGACCACACCCAAAATACTACCTGGGAGAATACTATAAGACGTGCTGGAACTGTGGTGCTCATGGGCACTACAAGGAAGCATGTCCCAAGAAAAGAGCCCAAACCCTTAGAAACCGTGAGTTCCTAAACAAACAAAAACATCATGCTAATCACCTAAGGAACTCCAACTCTCAAATCACTCATGATATCAACATCGTTGACTATGTTTTAAATGAGAATATTTTCCCTTGCAAGGGACCTGGCAAGAGTCATCTTGCCTGGGTCTCAAAACACTAACTTTACCTTGTAGGTGGCAGTGAGAGGGAACAATGCATGGTTCATAGATAGTGGATGCTCAAACCATATGACCGGAAACAAAGATATCCTCATCTCACTCCACACTCATGCCGAAGGAGGCCACGTCTCATTTGGCAATAAAAACAAGGGAGAAGTAATTGGAAAGGGAGAAGTGTTGCTAAATAGATCAATCAAAATCAGCAATGTCAATTTGGTGAAAGATCTGGGATACAACTTCTTAAGTGTTGCCCAGATGTGTGATCAAGGGAACAACTTTGTCACCTTCGACTCAGACGAATGTCTAGTCATCAACAAAAAGACCAACAAAGTGATTCTGAGAGGAAGAAGGCACAACAACGTTTATGTAGTAGATACAGAATTTGAACCACCAATGAAGCTGTGTCTTGCGAGTTCCCACGATGATACGGAACTCTGGCACCGAAGACTGGGACATGCAGGTGTCAATCAAATCCTGAAGCTCTATCTACAGATCTGGTCATTGGTCTTCCTCGAATAAATCTCGAAGGAGTCCAAATGTGTGAAGCATGCGTTCGAGGGAAACAGACTAGGAACTCCTTCAAACCCAAAAAGGTGGTGAGCACAACCAGGCCTTTAGAGCTAATTCACATGGATCTCTGTGGTCCCATGCGAATAGCCAGCTATGGTGGAAAAAGGTACATGTACGTCTTAATTGATGATTTTTCTAGATTCACCTAGGTTATTTTCTTGAAGACAAAATCACAAGCTTTCGAAGAGTTCGAGCCTTTCATCAAAAGAACAGAAGTAAGCATGGGACTAAAGCTGAAAGCCATCAGATCTGACCATGGAACTGAGTTTCAAACTCAGAGTTCCTTAACTTCTGTGGCAAACATGGGATCTCTCACAACTTTTCAGCCCCTCGCAATCCTCAGCAAAACGGAGTGGTCGAGAGAAAGAATAGGACCTTGGAGGACATGGCCAGAACCATGATGCTTGAAAGCGGAGTTCCTGAGTATTTCTGGGCTGAAGCCATCGCTACAGCTACATACATCTTGAACCGAGCCATGACAAGGCCTTTGATCAAGAAGACATCGTACGAGCTCATCAAGGGGATAAAACCAAACATCTCCCATCTAAGGACCTTCGGATGCACATGCTTTGTCCACAACAATGGCAAAGACAACCTTGGAAAATTCGATCCTAGAAGCGATGAAGGGATCTTCCTAGGATACTCATCACAAAGCAAGGCTTATAGGGTCTATAATAAGAGGACCAAGAAGATAGAAGAAAGCATCCATGTCGTCTTCAACGAGAAATCTGTAAAGATGGGAACAGAGACCCAAGGGAAGGGAACTCTGTTCAAACTGGTCAGACAAGAAGACGATGATGATGACGATGATGAGCCAAGGAAGAGGGATGAAGACTATCCAAGTGCAAGTAACATTCCACAACCAGGGAACAACGACGGAGATCCAACTCTCACTGATCAAATCTCCCTCGAGGTTCCCTCCTCAGAAGAACTACAAGACACCTCCAACTCTCTTGTTCCCCAAGACAATACCCTGCTAGAATCAAGTGTTCAGGGGGAACAAAGAGGGAACTTGCCAGGAATCTCTGAAGAAACACTCAATGAAGAAGCTGAAGATGAGTGTTCCCATGAAAAGGAAGCCTCTACTGAAGATGACACAAGTGCAAGGGAACCCACTCATACAAGAAACTTTCAACAAAGGAAGGACCACCCCATTGAGAACATCATCTCCCCTTATGATAAAGGTGTACAAACTCGTTCCTCTCTCAATAGTTTTTGTGCTTTTAACGCGTTTGTTTCAATGGTGGAACCCAAAAATATCAAAGAAGCCTTGAAGGACCCAGATTGGATCCAAGCTATGCAAGAGGAGCTCCACCAATTCGAGAGAAATAAAGTTTGGAAGCTAGTTCCTAGGCCCAAGAACAAGAACATCATAGGAACTCGATGGGTCTTTAGAAACAAGCTCGATGACACTGGAGCTATAGCAAGGAACAAGGCTAGACTGGTGGCACAAGGCTACAAGCAAGAGGAAGGAATCGATTACGAAGAGACTTTCGCACCAGTCGCCGATATCGAGGCCATCCGACTCTTAATTGCTTATGCTGCTCACAAGAGATTCAAGTTGTATCAAATGGATGTGAAAACAGCCTTCCTCAATGGACATCTCAAGGAAGAAGTATATGTGACCCAACCCCCAGGATTCGAAGATGAAAAGCTACCCAACCATGTCTATTTCCTGGAGAGGGCCCTCTAACGACTCAAACAAGCTCCCCGAGCTTGGTATGACAGGTTTGCTCAATTCCTCTTGTCCCATGGATACCTTCGAGGTTCCATAGACAAGACTTTGTTTTTAAAGAAAGAGTCTAAAGACATTTTGATTGTGCAAGTATATGTTGATGACATTGTTTTTGGAGCAACTAACGAAACTCTTGTAGAGAAATTTAAGGACCTCATGAGCAGTGAGTTTGAGATGAGTCTCATTGGGGAACTCACGTTCTTCTTGGGACTTCAAATATCTCAAACCAAGGAGGGAACAAAGATTCATCAACAGAAATACATCAAGGAAATGCTCGTGAAGTATGGGATGGAACACTCCAAGCCCATCGACACCCCCATCTCTCCAAATTCAAGGCTCAATGCGGATGAAACAGGTATAAGTGTGGACCAAAGGAACTATCGAGGTATGATTGAGTCCCTTATCTACTTAACAGCTAGTAGACCGGATATCATGTTCTCCGTATGCCTTTGTGCTCGTTTTCAAGCTAACCCTATGGAATCACACCTGAAAGAGGTGAAGAGGATTTTCAGGTATCTCAAAGGGAACGATAACTTGTGCCTTTGTTATCCAAGGAACAGTTCCCTTGAGCTCATTGCATACACAGATGCGGATTTTGCAGGGCACCTTGTGGATAGAAAGAGCACATCAGGAATGGCCTAGTTCCTAGGGTCATGCTTAGTTTCATAGGGATCTAAAAAGCAAAACTCAGTGGCACTCTCCATAGCTGAAGCAGAATATGTGGCTGCCGCATCTTGTTGTTCCCAAGTTCTATGGCTTAAGTTACAACTCCAGGATTACGGTATGTCTTTTGGCCCAATTCCCATACTTTGTGATAATACTAGTGTCATAAACATTTCCAAAAACCCTGTGCATCATTCTAGGACTAAGCATATAGATATAAGGCATCACTTTCTACGTGACAATGTTGAAAGTGGGAACATCTTGATGGAACACTGTCGAACTGAAGAGCAAATTGCGGATATTCTCACCAAAGCTTTAGACAGAGGTCCCTACCGGCGTTTTTGAATGCTTCTAGGGATGATTACTCTAAACTAAACAAGTCCATGTTTGTCTCTCCCTCAATGCCTGACTAGTTTCTCTAAGAATGCATGATAGGGAACTTGGATTTATTGCTTTCACTATGCCATGATTACTAGTCTAAAGATAAATGTGTACAAGGGAACTTTATTTCTTTCAGCCCTACATGATCAACCAGAGTTCCCTTTATCCCACCTTACAAGCCACTATGACGGTTGATCATATAACCTACCCTAAGCTAGGGACCAGACAAACGCTTCTCATGAGCCAAAATGTTTACTCCTTTATCGAGTCGTCAATTGTCTAGTTCCCTTTGAGTTCCCTAACCCCACAAAAGGATGAGTGTGAAGTTCCCTTAACCACTTCACTCTCCCTGACCTTGATAAGATCATGGGAACTGATACATACTAGCAAGGGAACGCTGACTTATCTACGAAGAAGAACCGTCACTTGGGAAGCGGACTTTTGCGTCAGAAGCTCTGAAGCGTTAAGGGCCAAGTATTCAAATTTTGAAAGGACTTCCCTAGAGATCATGACGCGTGTCAGGAGGCGTGCTACGGAAGTTGAAATGATGCCCCACGTTCATTGGGCAACGGTTATCGAGGTTTTCCCACTTCCCTTTCTACCCTTCGCCCCTTCTCTCCTTAAAACCCTCATTTGCTATTTTTGGGATCTTATTCCATCTTCCACCTCTGTCATTCTTCTTCTCCACATCCCTTTCACTCTCCTTTTCAAGAAACCTCCAAAACCTTCTCTCTTCCCAAAAAATGGCCCCTCAACACACCTTCGCCCAGATCAAAGCTTGGGTGCTTGCAAACCCCAGAATTCTCTTCATCTCTCAATTGAAAGAGATTGAGAAAGAGCAAGACCCAGTCATGAAAGACGTACTCATCCAAGGGCTCTACAACCAAGTAAGCCCTTTCTTGCCACCTCCTCCTCCGGCCGACGACACTCTGGCCTGGACATCTTCTTCCGCCACCTCCTCTAAATCCCTTCCTCCTCCCTCAATCACCAACACCTCCTCCGGCATTGTCATTGTTGACAGTTTCGGAGATGCTCGTCCCTCCATCAACGAGAAGCCCAGAAAAACCAAACACCACCATTCATCCAAAAAACGCCACTCATCCAAAGACCCCTCGAAATCAAAAAAATCCAAACATTCCAAAGATCCCTCCAAATCCAAAAAACGCACACACACTGAGGTCTCTGAATTTTCGGAGCCCAGGAAGAAGCCCCATTTCAAATTCGAGGAGTACTTGAACTGTTCCAAGGAAAGTTCTTGTATGGACAAACCCCCTTTCGTCTTCCACTCGGACTCTGGGACCTCCCAATCCCAGAGCCAACTCACTTCTTCTTCCCTTCCTCTTCCCATAAGTGAGGGACCTCCCAAACCTCTTCCCTCGAAACAAAGGACTCCTCCACCACCTCCTTCTATTCCCAAAACAACGGGAACTCCAACTCCACCTCCACCTCACAAAACTCCTTCCCTCCTTCCTCACCTAAACACACATCTATCTCTCCCACTCCTGCCTCGGGGACCTCTACTCCCCAGGTTACCAAATCCACTCCACCTCCCCCTTCTACATAAATACCCACTCCTCTTTCCTCTCCTCTTCCCTCTTCCACCACATCCCCCACCACCACAAAACTCCCCACTCCCTCTCCATCCAAAACTGCCGTCGTCCTTACTTCGGAAGACGATGATCTTCCCCTCTCCGTCGTCATCGGGAAAATGACCAAGGACCCTCCTCCTCTCATCATGGGAACTGTCGAGGAGGAGGCCCAGCTCAAGGATGTCGAGGAAGAGCTCAACCGGGTCCCCACTGAAGCAACAACTGATCAAGGGACCAAATCCCCAGAAAAGGTGGCTCTTGAAGAGCCCACAAAGAAAAGGGACCCAGCACCAGCTGGTGGTGCTGGGGCAAGTACAAGTCATCATGACGATGACGTGGAGGGCTCAAGCTCGAGCTCCTCCGAGGAAGAAGGGACCTCAAATGATGAGGTCGAAGAAGAAGAAGAAGAGGCTCCAGCTGCTAAGGAGCAAGCACAGATCCCAACACCTGGACACCAAATGGTGGTGTCCACGGGTTCCCATCCTCCAAGGGAATGAGTGCTAATGATTGAAGCGGCTGCACCCCCTCAGCAGAAAGGACCTCGCACGGTCTCTAGGGGGAACACTTCTAAGAGCACCACAAAGAAGGGGAAGGGAACTTCATCAACAAGGTACCCTGTGGATGAACGCCGGAAGCTCCTCCCCCCTCTTATAATTTCTGAAGAAGTGCTCAACAACAACGGCCTAGGGGAACTGTGGGACCTAATCAAGGCCCAGGGCTGGGAGAACCTTTGCAAGGAAGTTGCGAGTGTAGATCCCTCCCAAGTGCGTCAATTCTACAACAACTTCATCATAAACAATGACGGCACTCAAGGGACTCTCTCACACGAAGGCGACGAGTTTATCTTTACTACGTCCACAATCCGCCTTCAGCTCCAGGTCCCAGTTCAAGGACTCAACGAGTTGCCCAACAAGCTCTGGGGCGACTTCAACAGTGCCGAGGTGTACAACACCATTTTTGAGGGCCGAGTTCCCACTAAAGTGCCTTCAACTCATCATCTGTCCCTCGTCGCCAAGCTTGCTCATCAATTCATCATCAATGTGGTGATCCCTCGCCAAGAGAAGCGTCTGGTCGTCAATATCCCCGATGCCATCATCCTCTATCACTTCCTCCTCAAGAAGCCCATCAACCTTCCTAGAATCATACTTGGGCATATGGAGAAGTGTATGGCTTCCAAGTCCCATTCTCTTCCCTACTCTGGGCTGATCAAGAAGCTGCTACAAAAAGAGGGTCTCTACGACGCCTCTAAGGAAGAAATTGTGCTTGGAAGGGAACTGGACATCTCAGTTGTCCAGAAGATGAGACACTCTGAGCCTGTAGAGGAAACGGCTCAACTGGAATCTGGTGAAGATGGGAACTCTCAGGTTTTGCTCCGCATCGGCAACACCCTCGATCAGATTGCCAGGGACCAAGCAGCATTGGCCAGGGACAAGAAAAGCTTACACAAGTCCTGACGCGTCTCTGTGATGCCTTGTTCCCACGAATCCCATGATCTACCATCTTCTTTTCCCTTAATCCAAAAAATGACCACAAAAATGTACTTGAGTTCCCCTTGTACATATTCTCTCAAGTAATGAAATGGCTTTTAATTTGAATGCGTGTTCCTTTTCTTCCTTCTAAATTGCATTGCTTGTTTTCGATGATGTCAAAAGGGGGAAAGACAAAAAATGCGAGATGAGTTAAAAGTTTAAGTTATCACAGAACATGCATAAGCTAAGGGGGAACTATTGCATAAAAAAAGCTAAGAAAGATCTAAGTGTTTCACCAGAAGTGGATCCCTAATCTAAGTGTTTCACTAGAAGTGACTCCCCAAAATCATACTTAGGAACTCATTCGGATATCATTCACTGAAATACTTGCATATTTTGTGATGGGTTTTTCATCATCAAAAAGGGGGAAATTGTTGGGACGTTGTTGGGACCTCTGGTTCTAAACAACGGATCAACGATGCCATTCTCCGAGTTTTGATAATGACAAACACCATGAGGAACTAATGTGGTTTGTTCAAGTATTTCCAAGGAACGCAGGTACAACCAAGAACTCTCATGAATGACCAAAAGCCACAGAAGCTCACAATGCAGAAGTTCCCATCAAGGGAACTCTAAAGATGAAAGTTCCCATGCAATGGGAACTCCCAGGAATGATCAAGAGAACACAAGCTTACAACGATGAAGAGTTTCCATCAAGGGAACTCTGAAGAAGACAGTTCCCATGACATGGGAACTCACATGTGAGGACAACGACCGTTCAGCGCAGATCGCGAGATTCTGTCTTAGACAGCTCGAAGGAACAGTCTGAGGATCAGACTGTCACGCTTGATCCAACGGTCCGATTGATTCAAGAAGTTGACCTAGTTGAAACCAAAGTCACATGTGAAGAAAGTACAACTTGGGCATCAAGCAAAGGGCATTTTGGACACAATTGAAAGATGCGATTGCCCAAGCTTACCTGGACTATAAAGCCAAATGAATAGTACTCGGATTGTGTACTTCTCCCAGAACTCACAAACACCCACACTAGAGGAAAGAAAGAAAAGGAAGAGAAGTCCCCGCCGGCGAGTGTGTGATCTCGACGACGGTGAAGCGAAGTTCCCAGGGGCAAGGGAACTGAGAAGTCGGTGTAA
This sequence comes from Fallopia convolvulus, assembly GCA_964016875.1. Taxonomy (NCBI): domain Eukaryota; kingdom Viridiplantae; phylum Streptophyta; class Magnoliopsida; order Caryophyllales; family Polygonaceae; genus Fallopia; species Fallopia convolvulus. The sequence continues at coordinate 7,150,027 of OZ024724.1, read as the reverse complement.
GGTTTGAGTTACTTGTATTTTGTTCTTGTGAGCTTAGGAACTCAGTTGAGAGGATTCACTAGTGTTGCTAGAGTTAGGTAGAACTCGTAGGAACAGAGAAGTGTGGATCCGGCTGTTGTAACTAAGGAACAAAGCAATCAATATAAGTAAGTCATTGAAAATCCTCCAAGCGGAGGTAGAGGTTTACCCATACAACTAGTTGGTTGTAGTGGGGTTCCTCTATAAGGGAACTACGTTCTTTACTGTTTTTATACTTGCGCTTAATTTACTTCTGCTGCCTTGGGAACAGCTTAACAGCCAGTTCCCAAGCTCTTTGCTAACAGTTTACGATCCAACAATCTTTTTCTTGTCTTTGCTTCTAACAGTGAGGACACTGTTTGGTTTAAATATAGGGTGGGGGAAAAGGAAACTCAGTTTTATGTCAATTTTTGTGTTTTTGTTGTGTTTTTAGGATTGATAATGCTCCACTTAGATGTCCTATGATATGCTTTAACTTGCTTGATCATGTAATTACAACATGTTTGGATAGCTTTGCTTGAATCATGTTGAAAAATTATTTTTATGTGGAATCTTAGCATGTGATATAATTGAGCACATATGATCTTAGGTAGAAGTCACTTAAAATCCAACAAAAATTGCTATCTTGTGAGTTATTTTTGGCCTTAGAGGGAGAACATCAAGAATCCCTCTTCTTTTCTTGTGTGATTTGCTCTCCTTATACATATTATCTCTTGTCATTGATATGATTATCTATTACTTGAGACCTTTATGAGATATTAGTTCATTGCATGTGAAGTCATATGATGGAGAACTTACTTTGTTTAAACCACTTTTTATCTCTACTTTTACCTACCTTTTGCATTATCCTCTTTTTGAAACCAATGTTTTTGAGCTTTAAGCCTGTTATTTTTAGCTTTACAAAATTATGTAGGATCGTTAGTAGTTAAACAGTCGGCGACTCCTGCGAAGTCTTCGACTTTGAGTAATAAAGCAGCGGAATAATTTAAACAAGAAAACGAAAGTTACCAACAGTCAATGACAAGCGATGTATAGTGGAAACTCCTTGTAAACCAACTAGTTTAATTAGAGAAAAACCACTCCCTTCCAAGCTTCTCACTTGGCCGGATTTTAAGAGTCCTTAGACTCGCTCTATTGATTTCTCGAGTGTTTACAAAGCTCTCCCGTGTACAAGAATGAATCCGATACCCTTGAACAATGCTCTACCTTTGCACTCACACTCTCAATCTCACGTTATGCCTAAGAACACTCAATACACCACTTGTACGAATCTCACGCACAAGTTCACTCTTCCTTTCTTACACAGAATATAGAATGACGCTCAAAAGTCTTACCACTAACCTAACACACAAGGGTATTTAAGCTAAGGTAAGAGAGATCTCGTGTGTATCAACTCTCATTTGATTAGGGAAATGATACACACTCAATCTCTTACATATCTTTCCAAATATACATTTAACGCATATAATGAAATATTCTAGGAGAATCAAATCGTCTTTATCTTGATTTTAGCACTCTTTTATGATGATCTTCTCGTAAAATAGAATGACGCAGCTGTCTCCAAATACACGCACACACGCTGTGCATTCCTTCCTTAAATAGATTACTTTGCCAGCTGGTCATGTTAGTGACTTTGCCAAGTCGTCGACTCGACTTGCAAACTCGGAGTCACTGACTCTGGAACCATCAAAACTCTATCTTCTAACAAATTATTTCCTAGCCAATTTAGCTTGACCCTATCCGGGGATTAGGACTTAGTGTTGGTTGATGATTTTGTGGAGTGAGATTGTTTGGTTCAAGTGTGGGGTAATATGGGTTGGGTGAAATAAATATCTTGCAGTTTGTCATGTAAAAGAAGTTTGGTTCTCTGTATGCACCAAATAAAGAAAAGAAGAAAAGATCAGTACAATCACATCGTTACCGACCTGGTAGGGTCGGTACCGAACTTCCCAATAGAAAAAAATTAGTGAAAAAATCACAAGGGAAGATAAAGAAAAAAAAGAGAGAGAAGTTGAATAATGAAAAGAGTGCATGAGCCAAATCTTCCTTGTTTTTTTAAGCAAGATTAGTTGGGATAAAAAGGGGTTAAAGAGATGAGTGAGCATAAAGAAGAGTGAGTTTGGTATATTTTGAAAGTTGTTGGTGAGTTGTGTTGTGAAGTCTAGAAGTCTTGATTCCCAGATATTATTAACACCACATAACCAAAATATTTCCACTCCTTATTGTTATTACTAAGCCCTATTACAACTCGGCCGAATGGAAGCTTTTATGAAGTTTTTCATCGAGCTTAAGTTCTCTTGATGATTTTACTTGTTTTGACATCTTCGGTGGAGAGTTTGGTAATGTAAGTAACAATGGCTATGTTGATTTTTGTATATTGGATTGAGTTGAGAGTTGTTATTCCAAGCGAAAACACTTGAGAGTTGAGTGAAACACATTACCCTTGTGAGGTTGGATTCTTAGTTGCTTTTGCTTGAGGTTGCTCATATATGTGTGATGACGTTAGATTCACTTGTCTTTTTGTTCTACTTGTGCTTTGCTGTTGCTTTTTGATAAGGGGTTAAGGGCATTGACTTGATATATGTGTTGATGGTTTTGATTGATGTCTTGTTTATTGCTTGAGGACAAGCAGGTCTAAGTATGGGATATTTTGATGTCTGCCTTTTTAGTCATGTTTTTAGGGTGTGTTTGAGTCTTTTTCATTAGTTTTGTGTTTTGTTTTGAGTCGCTTGTTTAGGTTTTCGTATTTCCTTAAGATATAGAGTCTAACTAAGCTTTGGTTGTATTTTTATAGGTTTTGAAGCTGTTTGAAGCATGTTTTTGAGAAAAAGAGCAAAGCCAAGGAAGAGCTCAAGGAATGAAGTCCATAAAGAGGTGAAGAATCAGGATGAAGATATGAATGAAGACTATAGACCCGTCACCGAGCCTTAGGAAGAAGAATCAAGGCGAAAGGAAGGTTAACGACCCCAATTACGAGCCAGTTTTCAAGTCACAAGAGGGTCTTTACCGAGGTGTGCAGGGTTGATAATGAGGTGTTCAGCAAAACAGGGAAGTAAAGAAATTCAGCAGAGTTCTACCGACCCTGACGGGGTCAGTACCGAGGGTGTCGTGTTGGCAGAAGCAGTAGAGTCGACACATTTAATGCACTTTTATCCTATATCTTTTATATCTTTAGATAGTTTTAAAGGATATATCTTATTAGAAGATTTATTTACTTATAGATAGCTTTAGATAGATTAGTTTTTCTATAAACACTCTTGTCTAACCTTTGTTTTTCACAACCAATCAATTAACCTAGTTTAGGGGGAATTTGGAAGAGAGAGGAGAGAGAGGCGTGAGAGATAGAGAGAAGAAAAATTTGTTTTGAATTCAGTTTTGTAAATTTTCCTTTCATTAATTTAGATGTTCTTTTCAATCATGATTGGTGAGTAGTCTTTCTCTCTAAGGTTGTGGTTAAACCCAACAATGGTTATGCATGTTTGTCTTTGATCATGTTTTGATTGTTTTTATTGCATGAATCTTCTCTCTTGTTCTTAACTCCTTGAAGCGAAAGTGGATAGGAATTTCTCATTCATAGTTGAAGTGAAAAGCGAAAACTTTGAATCAAAATAGCCAATTAGGGTTTTGAAGCGAAAGCGGATCAATCCTAGTTGAAGTAGAAGAGATACTAAGTTTATTCATAGGACAAAAGTTGATTGATTTACTTTCTTAGTTGATGAAAGTTGACGACTTTATGTGATAAAGGCATGATCTCTATGTATGATTGTTGTTGTAGTGACAACTTAACCTTTGAAATCTCATTCCTTTGATAAAAACCCTTACTTTTGTTGATTGCTTGCGCTTCAAGTAATAAAATTTGACACTAGACTTTCTCCCGTGGACGAACCTGACTCCCCTGTACTCAGCGATGTCTTGATTATAAATTTATTTGTTGTCAAGAAACCCTCTCAACACTTCTAGGCATGAGGTTAGAGACCACTTGGTCGCTAATGTTTGTGACCAAGTGTTCGCTAATATCTGGCGCCAAAACATATGTACTTTTGGCGGACATCATCTAGCGGATTTGACGATCACTTGGTCTCTAAATACAATAGTCGACAAAATTGCCGCCAATTTAGCCTCTATATAGGCGCTACTAATTTCCAATATAAACTCCGCACATCCTTATACCTTTGTACAAAAAAACTTTTACAAAACGAAGAGGGGGTATTTGCGCATCGCAATTGCTTATATGGAGGAATTCCGTCATATTTTGCCTATATCTCCATTACAAGCACGTAATTAAATTTTTCATTTAATATAATAAATTTTATACTTATACACAAATATTGTGATAAATCCAAAATTGTTAATTTATATAATTATATGAGATTGTGTTATTTGTCTACATTAACTTTATTATCGATTGTATTATTTTTGCATTGTTAAAATTTTATTTCCGATCATAATTTGACATTCAACGATCATATGGATGCTAAATAGCGTCTATATAGTCGGGATGTGATGTCACCTAGTTGGAGGTAGCGAGTGAGCTAATTAGCCTCAATGATGACGAAACACAAATATGACATGATTTTAGATTTTTGTGGACACCTATCTCACCCGAAGACAACATTACGTCATTACCAGCCACATTTTACGACACAAAATAACTGATTGAGGGTCTCGGTCTTCCGTACAAAGCAATAGATTGTTTCCCATACTCTTGTATGATATATTGGGATGCAGATGTAGAATACGCAACTTGCAAGATATGTTACTTGCCAATAACTCAACGGTTGCAGGGTTATACGCATCGATGGTGACTACCGATCACATGAGATGGCATATAGAGCATGCACAAGATGATCGAGGTGATGCAACATTTGTCAGATGCAAAGGCATGGAGGCATTTCAATGCAATGTGGCCAGATTTTGCAGTAGAATCACGAAATGAGAGACTAGGTTTGTGCACAGACGATTTCAATCTTCTCGGATCATTTGGGCGACAATATTCATCGTGGCCTTTGATTTTGACACCCTATAACCTTCCTTCGTCAATGTGTATGCGGGACGAGGTTATGTTTTTGATGGTTATTGTGCTAGAACCGAAGAACATGAAGCAAAAGTTGGATGTCTACTTGCAACCATAGATAGTCGAGCTTAAGAGTTTGTGGCTTCATGCGGTGTGCACATAAGATGCGTGGAGGAAGCAAAATTTTGTCATGCGTGCAGCTGTACTATGGACTATTAACGACTTCCCAGCATATTCCATGTTGTCAGGTATGTCGTTGTATGTTAAAAAATGGTTAATTATAATCTTGCATTTATGTGCTTATTAAGTTGATTGTGTTGACTCGATATATATGTTTGTGTAGGAATTAGGATGGAGCACTTCTAGGAAATACGCTTTATCCTTAATGCATGGAGGACACATATGCATTTTATCTAACCCATGGACACAAAATTTGTTGGTTCGATTGTCTGAAACAATATATCCGCAACTAAGTATAAGAATCAGGTATTTATTTAAATAATTTTTTCTCAAAAACAAAGAATTTAATAATTTTTATAATTTCATAATATATTATAAAAAGTTTATAAAAGGTTATCAAAATGAAAAATAAAATTTAAGAAAATATAATTAATAAGAATTTCGGATTTAATTTAGTATTAAATTACAAAGCAAGTGAAAATACAAAGAATGGGCAAAATAAAAAGGGACGACGAGAGGGGGACTCAAAACCCATGACCTCTTGCACCCTTCGCACACTCACACACACTCAAATCCACTATGCCATTGTAATTCATTTAACAATAAGGGAATTTTTATTCTTTTGTGTTCTTTTCCTTCTTCTTTCAAATTGAGCATCATACTGATTGACAGTCTGATTGACGTTCAACTAATGGATGTTAATTCTCTTCTCCAATGGCCATGGTAGCTTGCCTTTCTCACCAAAGACACCATCAACCTTTGTCATGCATCCATCAACTAACACAACTCCACCTAATCCGCATCGAGCTTCTTCTCCATCAATGGTCCATTCAAGGAGTGGAGGATCCATATAAGCTCCAATTTTTCCTACTTAAAGGGGGTGAAATCCATTGTTCTACTCACACCTTGCTTCTCCTCTCTTTCTCTAAGCATTATTGCTCTCTTTTCAATCAAAAACCAGCCTAAGAAAACATTAATTGTTTGCTGAATATTTCTCTAAACACCATCAAAACCTTAGTCTTCCTTGACCGAACCACCACCAGACCACCACCGAGCAACCAACCCACCCGCATGCGCCGCCCGGAGCCTCGTCGGATCACCGCCAGCCTGCCGCCGCCTGCCCAGTGGTGCACCGTCCATGTTCTCTCCCTTGGTGTCCTCCTTTGTTTCAATCAGATGTAGAAACCTGTACACAAGGATTAATTCTAATATTTTTATTAATGTTTTTGACCCCTTTTATTTTAATAAATAGATGTTAATTATTATTAGCATATTATAAAAGATATAAGTTGTTAGAAAAATCAGATTTGGATTGTATTATTTTCCTTATGCTTAAATGGAATAAAATCAACATGCATGTGTATTTTATATAAAGAAATAAAATATATTTTTTTTTGATAAAGAAAGGAGTTTGGGTGGTCACTAACATGCTAGTGACTACCCAAGGGCATCCTGACGGATGAGGGTGTGCAAACCCGAGTCAATTGCTAGTGGAATAGAGGAGACGCGTCGGAACGAGCCAGCGATGTAGTCCGCCACCGAATTGCACTCACGATTGACGTGAGCGATACCCCAATCCTGGAAACAAGCCAACAAGCAGTGGATGTCCGAACGAAGCAACTCAATCTCCCACGGGCAGCGCCAGTCACCAAGAACGGTCTTGACCAGCTGCAAATTATCGCCTTCAATCTGGATCCGGGCAGCGCCAGTCACCAAGAACGGTCCACGACGAGAAATAAAATATGGATAGAGATGGAATTTTTTTTAATAAAATATGAGATTATTATATGAGACTTCTAAGCATAAAAAGTATGTTATTCTACCTTGCTTGGATTTTAACTACATTAAATAAAAGAGATATAACTAGAGGAAAAGACTATTAAATTAAGACTTTATTAAATAGAAAAAATTATTTGCATGTCTTTTAAAGTTATGTTATAAACTTGAATATAATATGGATAAGGTATTTTTGTCATAAGATAATTTTTAATGATTAAGTTAGATATAAAATATTTGCATGCTATACAAAGAGCTTTCTTTGAATTTATAGGGAAAGTAGTTTAATAATGACAATATTGGATTTAAATAATCTAGATAATGTTTTATTGGTATACTTGATTTCATATTGTCACCTTGCATGTAATTAATTAAGACTTACCAATATTTTAATAATATTATTTTAACATTTGGAACTTAATAAAAAGAATGAGTATTTTAATGGATTTAACTATAGGTTATAAATCTTAATAGTACATTTAAAAGGTGAAGTCTTGACTTCCAAACCTTGCATAAAACTTTATATAAATATAACTATTTTATAAAGTATTTTTAAGATATTGCAATTGAAAATAATAATCAAGGATTATTATTATTTAAAGCCTCCACCTAAATTATTATTTAAATAATTTAGCTTTGTTAATTTCTCTTGTAAAAAGGAAAAATAAGAGAACATAATAACTTAGAAGAGATAAGAATTTTAATAGAAATTCGCTCGTTATCTCTCGTGTTGTTAGGTCGAAGATTCGAATCCGTCTGGATTGTCTAATTCTGAACCGTTCGAAAGCAACCGTACGCAAATCAAGGCAACTGAATTTTCTCCTTGAAGCCTTGATAATTCGTTACATGAAATTACTCGATGTTGGGAATAACTTGTTTGATAAAAATAAATGAAGCTAGGAATATCGATTGTTAGAATTAATGACCCATTTGTTATCATTATTACGATTATTAATGTTTGTAGGATTATTTTGCTAGGCTTGTTTTTGTGACCTTTGCTTGTTAAAAATCTCTTTCCGAGATTGGTATAGATTAAATATTAAGGGGTGCAGGCTCAGCCCGAACACCTCTATATAACATGTGAAGTCGTATGGCACCATGCCTAATTTCCGCGACTTCAAGGATCATGATCTATGTTCACTCCTACTCGGAGGAGTGATGTGTGCACCCTAGCTAGGTGCCGGAACTCCGTTCCATTAAGTGGAGTTCGGCCCATTTATGGCCTCCCACACTCTTAAAAATAATTAACGTATGTGAAAGTTTTATCACGACATAAAGATAAGTGCCAATGCACATTAAAATAAACTAAAACCGGGTCGGAATAGTACAACGTGGAAAACCGATCCGGCTCTCGGTTCTTGAATGATCGTCTTTCCAATCTGAATGCTTATTCGGGCTTGTCAAGGTGGGCTTGGTACTTGAGTGCCTTCGGATAACCTCCCCGATCTGGAGCACCGAATAAGATGAGGTTGGTCGAGGTCCGACAAGGGCGCGAGAGGTTTTCAAAACTTGTGTGTAATAATAATGTTACCAACATATTTCCTATTCTAAGATATTCTACAATCACGTAGTTCTTTCTTTCGGTTTAAGTGTTATCTCCACTCGAGATTGACTCGTTCCGTCGTTAAAAGCTCCTCATAAAAGTTTCTACATCTCAAACACACCTCGTTAATATCGTTCTATAGAACTAAATTACCATATTACCCTTGAGAATTTATGTTCTCACTTGCTTAGTCTCTTTAGACTAATTCCGCTTTTTCGTTGTCAGGCATTTCTCGCCCTTCGCGACCAATTCCAGACTCTAGGAAACCAAGCTCCAAGGCATAAGACGAAGATACACAAGGAAGGAAGGTCGGGACTCTTGAGGATGTACTTCTCGTTTATTTTGGATTACCTTATGCTTTTGTACGAACAATATTCCGTCATTGAACTATTTCACTTTTTATGTTGTTTAAGGTTGTAAGGACAAATTCAAAGTCTCATGCTTGAACAAACTTTATAAATGTAATATTATTTCAATTTTCACATTTTCATTAAGTTTAATATTTTATAAAGCCTTGGATGACTTTGGACGGTAAAGTTGAGGTCACTGTTGGTAATATCTAATGTTACAAAATAGGGGTGTTACAAACAACATAAACGATTTCAAGAAGGGTAAAATGGAACGTTGTGGTCCCTCAGAACTCAGTGACGCATATGAGATATTAGACCAGATTGATAGTATGGGGTTGATGAAGATAATTGAAGTGGGAGCTGAGCAGCACAATGCTACAATAAGTAGAGGTTCGGGTTGGAAGAAGAAAAGAATTTTCCAGGACCTACCTTACTAGGCAAGTTTATGAGTAAGACAAAATCTGGATGTAATGCACATTGAAAAAATATCTTCGATAATATATTTTTCACCATTCTCGATGTTCTAGGGAAGTCGAAACACAAGTGGTCGGCAAGAAAGGATCTAAAGGATTTGCAAGCGACCAGAGTTAGAATCCGATGAGGAGGATAATAGGTACCCAAAGACTTGTTATGCTCTAGATAGTCATGAAAAGAAAATACTTCTTGAGTGTTGAAATCCGTAATTTCTCGGATGACTATGTTTCCAACTTGAGCCGATGCATTGATAATTGACTTGGATAGGCTTAGCCTTTTTGGGATGAAGAGCCATAATTGTCACATGTTCATGCAAAGGTTGTTGCTTGTTGCCTTTCAAGCATTTCTTGAGTACAAAGTTTGGGAGTCCATTGCTCAACTAAGTGTGTTCTTCAGGGATCTCACCTGTTGCGAGCTTAAGTCCGAAGTACTTATGTATTTGCACAAGGAAATACCGATAATATTTTGCAAGTTGGAGCGCATCTTTCCCTCGGTTTCTTTGATTCAAGGGAGCACTGGCCTATTCATCTGCCAATGGAAGCTTTAATTTGTGGCCCTGCCAAATATAAATGGATGCATCCATATAAAAGGTTTGTGGCACACTGCCAAGGGAAGCTCGTTTGAGGCGACATCGTTGTTCGTTCGATGTGACATATTGGATACGGCATACTTGTCCACAGACGACAGACTCTACATCTCCAATAGAAAGGAGAAAAGCCCTAACGAGGACGGATTGGATAGGGAGGATTCCACCGCCCCTACGAGAGAGGGTTTGCCTCATGGTCAATCACAAGGACATATACGAATTGAGCACCTTGGGGATGGATGTACGTACAACTTTTATAACTTTTGTTAGTTAAAATCCGTATTTTTTAAATATATTTAATACGTTTTTCGAGATATCCGCAGATTGTAGTCGTCGGATGTTGTGTTGCGGTGGTCGACACACATATTCACCAATCCTATTCGTAATGGTTTAACCCTATTCGTTGGAGTCTTTTGATTGCTTAAGATATGAATAAATGTATGTTATGAATATTATATTTCAAGTTATAAGACATTCTACTGAAGAAAGAAATTTATAAATTTTTATTTGGTGTCTTTTACAGAATAGACATGGAGAAGCTGTTGGTAATTGCTTGTATTGCAGGTCTTCCAGAGTATAGCTCTGTTTGATTCATTGATTGTACGTGAAAATATTGGTTGACTATTGTTTAGGGAGGGTGAAGTTGAGCGTCAAGGTGAGCAGGAAAGTAAAGAGAGGGGAGGAGATAGAGGAAAAAGAAGAGAGAGAGAAAAATTTTAAAAACGTGTGATTTGGCAATGTTTACAAAAAATATCCAAATGTGAGTGTCATGTCACTCTTTTTTACGGAAGCTAACGGATCTGGGATTTAGGTAGTGAATCACTAACAGAATATGTAATATGTGTGATTTTTAATAATTATTAAAAATACAGATAATTAAATAAAATATATCATATTATACAGGTGATTTTATGTCAATTCCTCTATCTTATACTCCCTCCGTATAAGTCTACTTGTCCTTTTAGCATTTTACACATATATTAAGACAAGACCTAGTATTACCACATTACCCCTATAATCTACATGCTTTATTCCTTGAGATGTGTGTATGCAATTAATTGTATGGGATATTTGAGGGTAAAGTTGGAAAATTTTGGATAAAATACTTTAAAAGACAAGTAGAATTAGATAACCATTTAAGTCTAAAAAGACAAATAGACTTATACGGAGGGAGTATTGAATTTGTTCAAAAAAATATTCATAGAGTTAGTTCAAAAAAGGGGGAAACATGATTGCTACGTTAAAAGACTTTATTACAGACGTCAATCGGACAAATCCCTCACGACGACCCACCCTCATCAATCGAACTCAAGCTTAAGACACAATTTGAATTCATTACGTACGTACGTAGATACAAATTATTAAGGCAAGCAAACTTAAAGATTCACCACAGTACAAACACGGAATGACATATCCAATCTAGAATCGAACAAGAAACAATTGCAATTAATATTATTAATGATGAGGGTTATTTATGACCCTGCAGCGCTTCCTGATCTCGCCCCTGTTTCCGGTCAAGGGGGAGATGGTCTGCAGCTTGACCATGGACGCCGCGAACTGCTGGAAGAAGGCGTCGCTGTCGTAGGCGTACTTCTTGACGAGGTCGGCCGCCTGCGTGCTGGCCGTGAAGAGCACCTCGTCGGAGTTGAGGAGCCCCTTGTAGGCGATCAGGTTCTTGAAGTAGGAGTTGTCAAACTTGAAGGGGGTGGCCGTGTCGAGGAAGAAGAGGGTCTGGTCCCCGCCCGAGCTTGGGCAACGGGCCTTCAGCTGCGTCGCGTAGGCCCCGTTCAGGGTCGGGTCGGGCTTCCCGCTGCCGTTCTGGTTGTATAGCCTCTGCCTGAAGCTGGTGCACCTTGCATCTCCTATGCTGTGACTCCCTGGATCGAGCCATATTTATTATTTATTAATTATTTCGTCATTTTATTTAATTAATTGATAAATGTTATATAATCATGAGCATATTTGAATTATTAATATATGATACCTAACTTGAAGTTAATTTATACTCTATGATCTAGCTAGCTTGTTTAAAGGAAGCAAAGCAAATTAAAGCATATGTGCTAGCTAGCTAGCTACTCCAAAATCAATAATTCAATATGCATGCATATATGTCCCCCACCACCACGTACACTTTAGTGTCAATATGTGATTATATTACGTGAGAAAAAGAAACCCTATGCGCCTTTTTAGATTCTCGATCCACATATAAAATTAAGAAGTGTGAATATATTGGTACGTCGTGCTGTTAAAGTTAGTCAAGTAAATTGATTAAAGGTATGCATACGTACTTAATTAATTATTTCTTCCATTCTATTCTACTTATTATTTTAACTGAATTTACAGATATTAAAATATTACTAAAGTATTTTATTAAAATGCCTATATTAAACAAAATATAATGTTAATTTAATATTTTTTCTTTAACCTCTAAAATTGATCACAATAACAATTATTGAATGACTTTCCAATTACTTCATTTTACAAATTTGACAAGAGACATAGTAATTGTTTCTAAAAAAGTGAAATATAATTAAGTTGGGAAAGAGAGTTGTAACTAAAGGAATATATTTCAAAAAAAATAACAAAATTTTAAAACAACAAATTTTATTAAACACAACATTAAAGCTAAAATGAAAAATAATTAAAACATAAGGAAATTAATTTAAGGTATATATGTAATGTAATTAATGAATGAATTTAAATAGATGGATATATGGAGATAAATAGGTACCGGAAAGGGCAACCAGGTCGACGAGGTCGAGACCCTGGCGCTTAAACTTGGTGAGAATGGTCTGAAACGTGTTGTTGGGCGCGGGTATATTATTGTTGGCCCCGCTCACGCTCCCCGTCAACGAGTCCCTTCTTCCGAGGGGGAGCTCCCAATCGGGGCCTCCCGCGAGCACAGTGGACTCCTTGGAAGCCAAGACCAGGACGTCGGCGCATGACACCGTTCCTGGGCACGCGTTCTCCACGGCCGACTTGATGTCCTCGAGCACCTCGAAGCCCCTAGCCGAGTCCCGGTTTGGATTGGCCCTCTTCTCGCTGGCTAGCATGCCGCTGCTGTCCAGCAGGATCGAGGCGTCGCAGCCCTGTACGAAGCAGTCGTGGAAGGAGAGCCTCAGCAAGGACGCGGCCATCCTTGGATCTTTCGCCACCGCCGCCTCCACCCCGGACTTGACTATCTCGTTCAGTTGCGGGCATGTTTGTGAGTAGAACTCTGTGGACAGCTCCGAATTGGCTATTCCGATTACCATCACAAACGCCGCTACTCCCACCACACTAGCCCAGGACTTACTCATCCCCATTGCTATATCTAAATTTGTGTCTTTCAGAGTTTTAGATCGAATTAAATGGTACGGTGTGCGTGGTTTCATACTATACTCCTCATGGGGCCATATATATACTACTTAGCTAGCTATAGCTAGTGAATTATTAAACACACACGACAAAAGGGAAAGGTGGAGTTGGTAATGATTAATTAAACAATGAATTAGTTATTTACTATGAGATCCTTCTAAAGACGTTATCTTAATTCTCCCCAACTCTCATTAATTGGTCAATCAACACATATATCATTACACTAAGATACAATGCGTACATGTGAAGAATTGGGAGCCAGCAAAGTGGCTTCTTTTCTGTTTCAACTTTTTTGATATATAGGAGACACCTCACCTGCCTAATTTCAAAACAGAATTTTTGTTAAAAATATAAAAAGAATTAAATAGTAAATAAACTAGTTACTTATATATAAACCGATTCGGTTAAATATAAATAAATTATTTTAAAATACAATTTTTATTATTTTTTATGAGAAGAATTATAAAAAATTGAGATTGTTCAATACCGGATCTAATACTTTTAATTTTTAATATTTTTTTAGGTTAGTATATAACTAATTAGGAAAAGACAAATTAGTAGTAAATATACCAAAAAATGTTAAAATTGCGAAAAAGGTATATCTTTTTTCAAATTTGCAATTTTATCAAAATTAATTAAGTGACTACCTATTTTTATTGCAAAAATGCCCACTCATCCCCCAAATGCAATTTTTACGAATTAAAGAAAAAGGTAAATTAAATATTTATGTTTACTTTTGTATAATACGAAAATCACCTTTTTGAATTGCGCAGCCTTCGACTTCTTCGCCTCCTTCAATCTCCGAGTCCGACCACCGCAATCCGGCACGGCGACACCGTCCTTGGCTCGCCCCGCCTCGTCCCCGCCGGCGACGCCCTCGGCCGGCCCCGAAGCCCCAGATTTCTCGTTCTGATTGAGGTTGATTTTTCCATCTGCTCTTCGTCGCGGGCTTCCGTTCGCCCTCGTCTGAGGCCAAATCCCTTTCCTCTGCAACTGCTGCCATTCAACTCCAATCCGTTCTCCCCGCCGGCGGCAACCTATTTCTCAGCTACACCACTCTCTATCATCTCTCGCGACCGGAGATTGGACCTTGCGCCGGCGATCCTTCCGATGGATGGCTGTTTTGTGTTTCAGAGGTAAACCCTAACATGTTCCGTGTCTTGCCCCCAATTACTCCGGAAAACTTTCAGTACTCGAAACCTCTTGGAAAGATTCCGAAGAGATTGAATCTACTCGATTACAGGTTCTCTGAAGTTTGCAAGAGCTATTGTCTGACATTTTCCGATGGTAAGCAATCGATTTGCGCATTGCCAAGAAGGTTGTTGTTCTCTGGAATTATGCGGTAGGCTGTGAATTTGTTGTTTTGGTTTTGTCTATGGATTGGCGCTTGAGTTATTGGAAGTTTAAGGATAAGCAATGGACTTCGATTGATACCAAGACGCTTCTTGTTTCTAATGTGGCTGCAATTAGTCGTGAAGGTGTGCTTGCTTCACTGGATTCTAGCTTCGATTTGTCATCGGCTGATTTTCCTCATTTACCATCGAATTGTGTGGAAAATGACAAGCATCTAGTGGAATATAAGTCAGATTTGTATGTGTTTACGAAGATCCTGGACGTCCCTAGAGATTTGGACGAGGGTGGGGAAGGAGGAGATGCTAAAGAAATCCCATTGAGGTTGGAGATATTCAAGAAGTGCATATTTCTTTTAAAACTCATAAATCAAAAATAGAATTTTTTCTTTATTTAAAAAAAGATTTATTAATGTTTCTTTTATAGCAAAGATTCCCACGTGGGTATTCAAATGCTATTTCAGTATAACATGGTCATTTTTGCAAAAAAACATTTTTAGTTGGTGTATTACTGCAAAATCGCCTTAGGAAAATATAATGAATTAAGTAAAGATATAATTAATTAAATAAATGTTTAAGTAGGTAAGGAGGAATAAAAAATTTGAGTACATATAGATTTATTTATTATTTTTAATAAATTTAGAAGAAATTAAAAGATAAATCAAAATAATATTAAATAAGTAAGAAAATATTTAATTATAATTTAATTGGAATGGGATAAGAAAGAACCCAACATTTTGTTATTGTATACAATTAATATATTTACTAAAATTAATTTTGATTTTTTTTTTAGAGTTTTAATGGCATGGACTATATATATGTATATTAAATGTAAAATTGACACATGCTTATTGTTTTTTACAAACGTTCCATATTCCTAATAATGGCTATATATATATATATATATATATATATATATATATATATATATATATATATATATATATATATATATATTAGAAAATTTTTGTTTTTACAACTAGTTGCTAGTGTTAGGATAATGTTGGGAACTCACATTCTACAATATTGAAACAACGATATTTTCCAATTTTAATAATGACAAACACCATATAAGAAACTAACGTTTTATGATCAAATATTTCAGGAGCCTAGATTGAACAAGACATTCCCCCAAGGGAACTCCAGAGCACATAACGATGACGGAATGAAAAAAAAAACAGTTCCTATCAAAGGAGCTCAGGAGAGAGAAATTCTCATAACATGGGAACTCACATGTGAAGACAAATAGTGCAGCGCAAATCACGGGATCATATACTAGACAAAGAAGAGGCTCAGTCTATTCCTCAGACTGAGCCGATTGATTTAATGGTTCGATGAGCTTCGAAAGTTGTCCAATTTCAAATAAATTTACATGTAAAGAAAGGACATACTTGGCTAGCAAGACAAGGACATTTCAGACAAAATGCAAAGTGAAGAATCAAGCCCCAAGTCTCAAGAGTATATAAGCCAATTAATAGTGCATTTCAGATGCACTTCTCTTACAACACACAAAAGCCTCAAGCAGTCAAGAAAGAAGAAAGGAGAAAAGTAACCAAGAGAAGTCTCCGACGACAAGTGTGCGATCTCAGTGACAGCGAATCCAACGTTCCCTGGTGAAAGGGGATCGGAACTGAGTGAAAACACGTACATGCGTAGATGTTAAGGTTTGAGTTCTTTGTTTTAGTTGATAAGTTATCCTAGTACGTAGGTTGAGAAAGTTCATTAGTGTTTCTAGTGATTATTGGAAATAGGGAAGTTTGAGCTTTGGCTTATAATAACTTATGTAACTATTAATAAAAGAAAGTAGTCATTTAAATTTCTCCAAACAAAAGTAAAAATTTATCCATATAACTAATTAATTGTAGTGCGGTTTCTTTATAAACGAGTTGTGTCCAATTATTTTACTATCTACATGCTGCGTCAAAGTCTAAAAAAAATAATTCTTATACGGGATTTCAAATTATTTATTAATCCTAATTACTATATCTTATCCGAGCCTGGGTACTTGATTATGTGACCTTTACTAGAGAAAAATCCAGGTTACATGCACACGGGAAAGTAGGAGCAAAGAATTTCAAAATTTAAAATTTAAACTGCTCTGTTTGACGAAAAATTCAAATACGGGATTTCAAATTATTTATCAATCCTAATCATATCTTATCCGAGCCTGAATATTTAATTATATGACTTTTACTAGGAGAAAATCCAGGTTACATGCAGACGGGAAAGTAGGGGCAGAAGAATTTCAAATTTTCAACTGCTCTGTTTGACAATTACTTTCAATAAAATCAAAAGGTAAGGATAATATAAATTTTGATGATTCTTCTCAAGAGCTGTGCTACCTAGACGAACTTAATTAAAGCGATGATTGAGATCTATTGCAACATGACGATTTCTTGAACTATAGCATAATCAAACAAGTTACAAAGAGACGGTAGTTTTGATTGGGTGACAACACCTATTTAAAAAAAAAATTGCATACGAATGATTTTCCCCCCTGTGAAACTGTAAGCGAATTAAGATGAACTTGCAGATAAAGCCATGGATATGGAGAGAAATCTCTCTGGGTTTTGTATTTCTGCAAGTTGGTTTGTATAGGAGAGCTAACAACCTATATATACAAAGGGTTAAAGCAGCTATGGTCAACCACGAGTTAGCTAACTAGAGTTAAAGGCTAAAAAACTAAAGCTGGCAGGCAGAGTGTTAGAGCGTGCTATGTTAGTGCTAGCCATTTACAATATGTACACTATACACTATGCTCATAGCCCCCCCTAAGTTGGAGTTGGGGGTTGAGAAACAAGGCCCAACTTGGACACCAGGAAGTTGTGTTGTTGCTCTCCAAGAGCTTTTGTGAAAATTTCAGCTAACTGTTGGGATGAAGGAACAAAGCAGGTTTCAATGAAGCCTTCTTGTACTTTGTCTCAAACATAAGACAGTCAATATTTAGATGCTTGGTGCGCTCATGGAAAACAAGGTTTTCTGCAATGTCTTGAGCCGCTTTGTTGTCAGAGTGGAGTGGTATGGGTGTTGGAATTGAGATGTGAAGGTCTTGAAGCAACCCATTCACCCAAACAAGCTCGCTTGAGGTAGTGGACATGGCCCTATATTTTGATTCAGTGGAGCTTTTCGAGACTGTCTTTTGCTTCTTTGTTTTCCATGAGATGAGAGATTTCCCAAGGAAAACGCAGTACCCTGTGACTGAACGCCCACTGAAATTGCAGGCCCCCCAATCAGCGTCTGTATATTCAGTGAGTGTGTTTTGTGACGTTGCGGGGTAGAAAAGTCCTAAATCCAGAGTGCCCCTAAGATAAGAATAACATGCTTGGCTGCTAGAAGATGCGGTTCTCTTGGTGCACTCATGAATTGACTCAAATGTTGAGTGGCATAGGAGAGATCAAGACGTGTCATGTTCAAGTATAGTAGTCGACCAACTAATCGTCTGTACACCTCTGGATCTGGCAAGAGAGTGCCTTCATCAATAGATAATTTAGGCTGTTTTGTCATGGGAAACCAATTGCCTTGCAAGAGAGCATGCCAGTGTCCTTTAAGAGATTGATAATGTATTTTCTCTGGTTTAGGAGAGTACCTTTGGATGATCGAGCCACTTCTATGCCTAAAAAATATTATGTCGCCTAAGTCCTTTATAGTAAAGGCTGTGTGCAATGCTTGTTTGGTGGACTCGATCTCTGATTGAGAATTCCCAGACAAAAGCAAGTCGTCGACATAGACAAGTGCGACTGTAATGTGATGAGAAGAGTGTTTGATGAACATGGAATAATCCATTTTTGATTGAGAAAAGCCCAATGAGAGAAGTAACTTGGTAAGCTCCACGTTCCACTGCCGTGAGGCCTGTTTTAGTCCATAAATGTAATGCTTTAAACGGCAAACTTGACCAGGAAGAGCCTTAGAATAACCTTCTGGCGGGAGCATGTACACCTCTTCATCGAGGTAGCCATGGAGGAACGCGTTATTTATTCCAATTGCTTGATGAACCAGTTATTTGCCGTGGCAACTGCAAGTAAGGTTCTAACAGATACAAACTTGGCAACGAGAGAAAAAGTATGTTTGTAGTCTTTTCCCTTCACCTGATTGTAACCTTTGGCTACTAAACGCGCTTTGAATCTCTCAACTGAACCATCGGGTCGAAACTTAACTTTGTAAACCCATTTGCTCCCAATGGCTTTATGTTGAGATGGCAAATCGACTACCTCCCAGGTGTTATTATTCTCCAAGGCTTGTATTTCAGTATCCATGGCGTGTTGCTAGTGCTTGTCTGCTGCAGCTTGAGAATAAGTAACAGGTTCTAGGAGTTGCATAACGTTCGAAAGATAAGCCATGTATTCTGTAGAATAAGCCTTTAGATTAGAATTAGTCACTAAAAATGATAGTGACATAGAAGGATCATGATGTAAGGTTGAGCATATAAAATCATTGTATTTAGCAGGGGTACAATATGCCTTTGTGGCCTAGTAGATATTTGATGATCAGCAGGAAGCCTACTAGGAAAGAGAAAATGGAAGGTGAGGGGGAAATCAAATGTGAAGGCTCTATGTTATGAACTGTAAGTGGTATGGGTGGAGAAGGGTTGGACGGTGTGATTAAATATGGTGAATTTGAATTGGTAGGAATAGAAGGGGTTGGTACGTGGTCTTGAAAATCAAAAGCTGGGTTGACAAGAGGTAGTGAGGAATTGGAATGCTCTTGAATAGGGCTGGTTTGTGGTGAAGAAGCATAAGGAATGATATCTTCTTTAAAGATAACATCACGGCTAATAATGAACTTATGGCTCTCTAAGTCATATATTTGTAGGCCTTTTGTTGATAAGGGTAACCAACAAGAACACATTTCTTGGCTTTGGGACCAAACTTATCAGAGTTTTGGTGCAAAGCGTAGCATAAGCACCCAATGACTTTGAGTCTACTGTAATCAGGTGGCTGTTTCATCAATATCTCATTTGGAATCTTGTGATTAAGGACTGAAGAGGGCATGATATTGATTAGATATGTAGCTGCAAGTATGCACTCACCCCAAAATTGTTTTGGAAAGTGAGCATGTAGCATGAGGGCTCTGGCTGTTTCAACTAAGTGACGATGCTTTCTTTCAACGCGTCCGTTCTGTTGTGGATTCCCTGCGAATGACCTCTGATGAAGAATGCCTTAGAAGAAAATAGGTCACGACATTTAAAGTTGACAAATTCTGTGCCATTGTCACTTCTGATCGTTTTTACTGAAGTTGCAAACTGATTTTCCACAAGAGCTAGAAAACTGATAATGACTGAGTACACTTGATCTTTTGTGGCCAACAAATATGTCCATGTAGTACGACTGTAGTCATCTACTATGGTAAGAAAATACCGAGCTCCTCCTATACTAGGATATTTATATGGACCCCAAAGGTCCATATGAACCAATTCAAACACACAAGAAGCAAGAGATGTACTTCTCACATAAGGCAATTTGTGATGTTCATCTAAAACACAAGTGTCACAATGAAACTGTTTGCAATCATTCACATCAACTAGATTAATAACTTTCAACTTAGACAAATATATATGTCCAAATCGAGTATGCAAAAGCAGTAAATCAGATGAAACAACTGAATTAACTAGAGTCACTGTTTGCTCTTTAGGTAAAGTAGAACTAGTACGAAATAAACTAGAAGAAATCTCATTAGACTTGGCCTGAGCACCACGAAACCTATAAAGACCTCCAACTCTGTCTCCTTTGGCCTTGATATGTTTAGTTGAAGGGTCTTGGAAATAACAACTTTCCTTAGAAAACCAAGCCAGAAAAGTGGTATCCTCAAGAAGCTTAGACACTGATAACAAATTGTGTCGAAACTCAGGAATAAAAAGAACATCATGTAACGTTAAATCAGGATTAAGGGTCACAGTCCCTTTCATAGTGACATTCTTGACTGACCCATCAGGAAGTCCAACCATCATAGGCTTGGACATAGTGTGAACATTAGAAAATAAGTTCAAAGCATAACACATATGATCTGTTGCACCAGTGTCAATAACCCAATCAAACTGCTCAAAACCTGCACTAACATTGAAGGCAATTGGATCATATGTTATACCTGCAAAATCAGCGAAATGTGCTGCAACATCTACTTTATCCTTGCCCTTGAGAGCTCGCACAAGCTGCTGAAACGCTGCTTTGACAAGTGCTGGATCACACTGCTTAGAAGTACTGGCCACATTAGCTTTGGATTTGTCATCATGTGCATAATCAAATGGACTGTCCATTTGATTAGCTGAATTAGCTTCAAATTTCTGATGAGAAAGCTTCTCCTTGTACTCTTTGTACCAATCAGGATAACCATGGAGTTTGAAGCAAGCGTCCATGGTATGACCCTTCACCTTGCAAAAATCACAGTATCTGTCGTGCTTCTGCCTTTTGTAGTCTTTGGTGTCAATTTTCCCATTACTAACAGATCCAGAAGACCTAGAATCATGAGGCCTTTGAGTGGTGTTCTTGTGGCCTCCTAAAGCTGTAACATCTTGACCACCAGAGATCTCGCCTGTAACATTAGTTTGGATCTCACGTTGAGTTACGAAATAGTAGGCTTTGTTAATAGAAGGTAATGGATCAGTACCAAGAATTTGAGAACGAATTCCATCAAATTCGTCATTCAGCCCCATCAGAAATTGCATCAATCTATTCTGATTTTCAGCATCATTCACACGCTTAAGCAACAGGCACACACAGTTAGACATAGCACCACAATCGCAATGAGGGATTCCATCAAGACTACTGATCTCATCCCATATGTGTTTCATTCAAGCATAATACTCAACAACAGATAAGCTATCATGTTTCAGATTTGCTAAATTACGCTTAAGCTGAAAAAATAGAGGAGCATTAACTTGAGAGTACCTCTCGGTTAACTCATTCCACAACTGTCTCGCAGATTCAACAAATGTAAAACCCTCAGACAAACTCGGAATCATAGAGTTAAGTATCCAACAACGTACCATATAGTCCACCTTAATCCAACGCTGGAAATCTTCAGTGCCTTCAGTGGGTCGGATGAGAGAACCAGTGATAAACCCTTGCTTCGACTTCGCGCCAAGCGCGAACTTGATGGATCGACTCCAGCTCGGGAAATTGGTACCGTTGAACGGAGCTGCGGTAAGCTGAGCTCCTGGATGATCGCTATTTGCGAGAAACAAAGGGTCGTCGTTCGGAAGAGACCGATAACGACTCGTAGCGGAAGGATTGCGCTCCTTAGGTGAATATCCAACCCCAGAGCTATTTCCAGAGCTATCGGAATCAGAGTGGTGAGACATCGCAAGCGGAAAAGCAAGGTGAGAAAGGAAAAAGGAATTTGAGGTTCAAATAAGCAAGGCAGAAAGGAATTAGATCACAGAATCGAGCATCACTGCTCTGATACCATGTGAAACTGTAAGCGAATTATGATGAACTTGCAAATGAAGCCATGGATATGGAGAGAAATCTCTCTGGGTTTTGTATTTCTGCAAGTTGGTTTGTACAGGAGAGCTAACAAGCTATATATACAAAGGGTTAAACCAACTATGGTCAACCACGAGTTAGCTAACTAGAGTTAAAGGCTAACAAACTAAAGCTGGCAAGCAGAGTGTTAGTGCGTGCTATGTTAGTGCTAGCCATTTACAATATGTACACTATACACTATGCTCATATCCCCTAATTATTTTTTGTCGAAGGAGAGGCACTAATATTTGTCCCATCAAGGAATTTTTTTATTAAAACAATAAAAGTGGGTTAAATAGTAGCATACGGGGGTAGTCCTACCCCTAACATCATCTGTAAGCATACAAATAACACCCTCAGGTGGGTCAAGCAATACATGTAATTGTAGACCAAACGAAAAAGCGTAGGAGGTAAGAAAATCTCCCACGGAGTTTGTCTCCCTGTAAATATGACGAAATTTGATAGTCTAATCACTTCTAAGTAACTCGTGGCATTGAGCTACCAAGATAAATAATAAAGGGTGATAGCGATTCATAGGCTTGCTTAGAAAAGAAACAATAATTTGTGAGTCTAATTCTAAGCAAACCCTCATGTATCCCCGTTCCCATGCCAAACATAACCCTACAAAACACCCCAAAGTTCTGCCATGGGAACAATACAAATCCAATATAGTGAACAAAACCAACTTGCCATAGACCGTCATAATCTCCAATCACTCTTCATGTTACCGTCGTACCATCTTATCTTATTGAACCATCTGTGTTATTCTTTACCCAACCTTCTTGAGGACGTCATCATAGAATATAACGCTCCTCCTTCGCACATCGGCAAATGTGGTCAAAACAACTCTAGATGTAGCCACCGAATACTCCTCTACTTGCTCTAAAATGAAGCTCTTCATGTAGCTTGTAAACGAAATGTATTTAACAACACACTTGTTACGCCGCTTCAAAATCCACCAAGGAGACGTGACAAAAATACTACTCCAAATACCACCACTACTATGCTTAAGCTCACAAGCAATGTTTACTTGAATCCAATAAGCAAAATCATAATCGAAAATTATTTTTCTATCAACAGGAGGGTTAAGATTTTCCCAAAAATGCGTTGTGATATTACAATCGCGTAAAAGATGGATCAAAGACTTCTCCTCGGTTAAACATATCGAACAGAATGCATTAATGGTGAAATAACGCCTTGTTCGTTCCTAATGTGTAAGAACTACTCCTTTGAAAGCAAGCCAACAAAAAATATAAAAAATATAAGATCTTTATAATACATGTAATTAATTTTAAAAGCTTATTATATATAGGATGATCAGCACATGCGAACTCTCGATCAATCCAGATCAGCTTATAAGCCGAGGTAACCGAGTATTGCCCTAAAGAAGACGGTGCCCAACTGAGTACATCTATATTATCATCATCATCACTTACAGCCACCAAAGCCAAGAATAGCAACATACTGGACAAAATTAAACCGATAAGAACGTCCCAACGCCATCAATCATTCCCACCCCAATAACTTCGAACTGAAGCGTGCAAAAATTCAACATGAATCGGATCCAAAGAAATCTCAACCAGCCTGATGTCGCCTAGCCACTTATCAACCCAAAAGCGGATAGAACTGTCATTACCAACACACCACCTTGACCCTGGTACAATAAATTAATTCCAACAATGATGCTCTTCCAAACATACGAATTTTGAGGCCGCGCACAAAGTGATGGCCTGATATACTTTGCTCTTAGAACATCTACCCAAAGCTTGTGATTTTCCATCAGAAATCGCCAACATAATTTTCCAACCAGTTCCATGTTAAGATCCTTCATGGCTCGAAATCCTAAACCTCCACACTCTTTTGTCTTACATATCTTCCCATCTGACTAAATGAACTCGACGTCTATTTTCATCACCTCCCGCAAATAAACCTCCTCGTCAAAGAATCAATTTTTAGGCACAACTCATTAGGAAGAGTCACTATTGCCATAGAATAAATAAGAAGACATAAAAAGGGTGACCCAGTCGGCAAGGCTATGAAAATGCCCTTGCTAGCCCCTGGCCCGAGAGAGAATTTTATCAATAAATAGTTCAAAAGTGTCATTCTTGACTTGCTCATGGAAAAGAGGCTGGCATCCCCAAATAATTTCCAAGATCCCTCGTCACCGTAAACCCACACGTTTCCTTAATGCGACAAATCAGGCTTCCATGAACATTGGGAGATAAAAATATCTTAGATTTAGCCAAATTGGCCTTCTATCCCGAGGAAGTGCAAATGTGTCTAAGCAGCCCTGGATATCATGAATTTGATCAACATAGGCTTTAGCAAAAAGTACAATATCATCCACGAAAAGAATATGCGATAACTCAGGTCGTCCTCTAGAAAGTCGAATAGGCTTCCACCTTTTATCCGCTACTTCCTAATAGATGATCTGGCTCAATCGCTCAATGAAGAGAACAAATAGATAAGGTGATATCCTTCACCAAAAAAAATAGATAAGGTGATATCAGATCACCTTGTCGGATTCCTCTAGACGAAACAGTACTCTTAATAACTCCACCATTCCATAATACACGAAATGAAGTGGTATTCAAACACATCTTGCTCGAGTTGATCCAAGAATTAGATAAGCAGTCAGTTAGAGTGTCCTCAATAAAATCTCAGTGAAGCTTGTAGTGGGCTTTTTCTAAATCACGTTTTAGCATCATCCATCCCTTAATCCCTTGCTTCTTTTTCATGGAATGAACTACTGCTTGAGCCAGAACAATGTTATCAAAAATCAACCGTTCCAGAAGAGAACTCCCCTGCATAGGGCCAATAAGACATGGAAGAACCAATTGCAAATGATTAAGCAAGAACTTCGTAATAGTCTTATAAAGCACATTACAAAGGCTTATGGACCGAAACTGACTAATAGATTCAAGCTCCTCCACTTTGGCGATTAGAGAAATTATGGTTTCATTTAAACCATGTGGAATAGCAGAAGAAGCAAAGAAATCCTTGCTGGATTCCACATCTAACTTTTCGACAACATTCTAGCATTTTTAAAAAAAATTAGGGTTGAAACTAGACCTGGCAAAATATGACCCGAACCGAAAAACCGACCCGACCCGTCCGAAAATTTTTGGGTCATAGCTCGAAAAAATTAACCCGAAACCCGATTTTAACCGAACCCGAAGACCCGAGAAATTTCTGGGTCAAACCCGAACGGGTTTGGTTCAACCCGTTGGGTAAAACTAAAAACCAAGAATGGTGAAAAAAAATTCACACCAAGTCAAGTTTGGTTGCAGTCTCGTTCCTTCCTCTAATCAATAGTTGGACTTGACTCCAATTGATTGCTTGAAAAACTAATTTTCTAGATTATTAACATTAAACAAACCAATTAGTTGAAGATGTTATAAGTTAATATCTCCGAAAAAGATGTATATATACTTCTCAAGGTTTGGGCAAACGATTAATAGTAACCAATTAAAATTATTAATAGCCAATCGATTAAAGATGCTCTAGGTTACATAAATGATTATGACTTTATTAAAGCTGAAATATATACAAAATGGGGGAATACCATACTTTTTAATAATACGTGGATTGTAAGTTTTCCTATTCTGAATTGATATATGTTTCCTAGTATATGCATACAAGAACTCTATGAGGTCATGTGTTATTTTTTCTTCATAATCAATTTTGAATCTCTTACGATTTGAACTTTAAGGTCAATCATTTCTTGTTGAAATTCTCCTGCTACCAAGCACCATGAATGTGAAATTAGGATTTGTCATTGTGCTTATTGATGTTCGCATTTTTAGTATAGTTTTTAATAGGTTTTCTTTCTTTATTAGGTTTAGTTTTGATAAGTTTAGGTTTAGTTTTGTGTGTTTTTGGATAGTTTTGCATATTTCTATGGAAAGTATGGAAGCTACTCTATTTTGTGTATAATGTAGGTTTTAGCAAGGAAAAGGTGCTATATGGAGCGCTACAGTGAAAGACGGAGGAATACAAGATTGAAGAAGTCAGAGTTTAAGATTTACGAGATGAAGTGTGGAAGAAACCAAGCCCAGGCTCGTTAACGAGGCTGTGAGGGCTCGTTAACGAGGCCACGTGATAGAAATTTCGAGGGTTGACTTTGTGACTCACCGATCCTATGCGGGAAATTATTTCCGTGTCGGTAGAGTATCTTTTTGTGATTTTTAGGGTTATTATATTATGTATTTTAGCTCTTGTTATCTTCTTAGTTTTTGTTTCTATCTTTTAGGGTTTTATTTCTATCTTTTTAGGAAAGTTTATATCTTTTAGTTTTTTTAGTTTCTAGCCTTTTTAGTATAAACACCCTTCTATCTAGCATAGAAAAGAGGTCAGACTTTTAGGGAGATTTTTTTTGGAGAGTAGGAAGAGCCGAATAGGCGAGAGGATCAGAGTCGAGTTCGGAGGTCGGTGAACGAAGGTTACCGAGTTCGTTGATCGAGATTTTGGTTCGGTGTTTTGTTTCTTTTTTCGGTTTCTTCTGAATTTCTATAAGACAAATTTTTCTATTTAATTTGAGTAGTAAATTGTTTTCAATGATTTCTTTTATTGAATTTATTTGTTTAGTAGTTATGATTAGTGAGTATTCTTCTTTTCTAGGATCGGGGGTTAAGCCCGGCATAGTTGAGCATGTTTGATGAGTGAGATTGTGTGTTGAATGCCTTTTATCTATTTTGAGATTGTTTGTTGTGCTTATACCAAGATGAAAGTTGAGGTAATTTGAGTTTTTAACTTGATTGAAAGAGAAAGTTAGTAACTTGAAGGTTGATATTGTTTGAATACGAAAGTTTCAAGCTTTAGATCCAAAGCAAGCAATTAAGTGAATTAGGATACGAAAGTAGGTTAATTTACTTGATAGTCAACGAAAGTTGATGACTCTATCTATTTAAAGGCATGATCTTATCTTCTTACAAGTTTATATGCATGACTATGCTGTGCTGTCCCTAGTCCTAGATCTTTGTTTTTATTTGAATTATCTTAAGTGAATTTCGTTGCTGAGTTACTTGGCTCGGTACCGAATTTATTTAGGTCGTTAGTTGAGTCTTTATGTGTACGGTGGTTTGTTAACGACCCTAACAACGTCGTTAACGAGGCTGCTTGCGAGTGTTTTTGCTTGATTTTGTTTGTTTTTTAGAAGTTGATAAACGAACAATCTTGCTTCCTGTGGAATGATCCTGCCTCTGCTATACTCAGCGGGGTCTTGACTTATAAATCAATTTGTTTTCAAGAAACCCTCTCAACAAATTGGCGTCGTTGCCGGGGAAGCAACGAGTTTGTTTGTTTATTTGTGGGTTCGAGAATAGCCCGACCCCGTTCTATTTTTAATTTTTGTTTTCTTTGTCTGTTTTCTCAGCGTATGCCGGTAGGACGACGAAGGCTTCAGTTTGAAAACACTGGTTATTACTCAGAACCCGAACGTTCCCTACACCGTAGACTCCGAGAAAACCGAGCCATGGCCACACCAGAAGAGATGGCTCGTCAAATGGAAGACCTCCGAAATCAGATGGAGGCACTGAAGACTGATAAGGAAGGCGCTGCTGCCGAGGTTGAGCGTCATCGAGCTGCTAATGCTCGTCTACAGGAGGAGCTTAATGCCTATCCGAGGAATGCCAAACAGTACATGCATCCAGAACTGAGGGTGCCAGAGTCTCCAATCGTGCTTCCCGAGATAGAGAAACCCTTTGAGATCAAGTCTCAATTCATATCCTTGATTAAACGTGCTCAGTTTGAAGGGAAACCTACTGAGTGACCTATGGAGCATATTAGAAACTTTCTTGATTTATGTGACACCATAGCTGCTGAAGGTGTCTCACTTGAATATGTTCTGTTAAAAGCTTTCAGGTGGTCTCTTACTGGAAAGGCCCTGAGCTGGTTGGAGAGTCTACCTTCTAAGTCTATCAGGACTTGGAAAGCTTTGTACGATCAATTTCTTACAAAGTTCTTCCCTCCTGCTAAGACGACGGAGTTGAGGAAACGCATCACCTCCTATCACCAGCTGCCTAATGAAACATTTGTTGAAACATGGGAAAGATTTAAAGAGATGCTTAGACAATGCCCCACTCATGGGCAACCTTTATATGTTTTGCAAGAAATCTTTTTCCAGGGTATCAACGCAGAGACCAAGAACCGCATCAACACGCATACTGCGTGCGGTTTTATAGAGATGAATCCGACGGAGGCATGGGAACTGTTGGATAAGCTGTCCAATTATGATGCCATATATGGAACCCAGCAGACTCCACAGCCCCAGAAACGTCTCTACATACCTAACCGAGACGAAGTTGACTCGGATGTTAACAATCAATTCTTACAAGATGAGGTCAACCGTCTGAAGAAGCAGGTAAGTTTTCTGAAATCCTTTCAATCATGTCAAGAATGTGGTTCTTCTGCACATAGTAATTCTGCTTGCACTAACATAGAGCAGGTTAGAGCTGCTGAGACAATTGCTGAGATGAATTACATGAGAGGACCATACAGGAACCAACCTAGTTATCATGACAAGTCAAACAACTATCACGCATGTGGCAATCAGAATACAAGTCAAAACTATGCAGTGCCTCCACCAGATAGATGACCTGCACCCTATCGACCTCCAGGCCATCAAGAGCCGCCATCATGGGTTCAAGGATTACAGGAAAGCATTAACGGAGTGACCAACAAGGTTAATGAAGTTCAAGCCAACCTGAACCAACAAAATAAAAGATGGGGAGAGTTCGATATATGGAAGAAGAGTGTTGATTCCCAACTAGGGAACCTCGCTGCCTAAATTCCGAGACCACAAGGGCAACTCCCGGGCCGCCCCGAGGAGAACCCTAGGGGACAAATAGCAGCGGTGCACCTTAGGAGCGGGAAGACATTGTCGGAGCGAGTTCAAGCTGAGGACAAGGAGGAAAAGGACGTCACCAAACGGCTCGTTAACGAGCCAGCGAGGGCAAATAACGAGCCCATATACAAGGATGACGAGGCTCCTAGGGTTCCTGACGACCCTACCCCAGGTAAGTCTTCTAAACCGAGCCTTTCTCTCAACCCCAAGGTAGTTAACGACCCCACCAGGGTCGGTAACGACCCGCCGAGGACAACAAAATACCCCAGTGTCGACTCGGTATTCTCACCTCTCGAGCCTAACCTGGTTCTGAGAATGGTGAAGTCTCTTTCATTTCCAACTAAGAAATCTATGGACTCTACTGAGAGTAAGTTCAAGCGTTTCGTAAAGATTCTTCAGGGCATTAAGATTTCCATCCCATTCGCCGAGGCCCAAAGCGAAATGTCGGCTTACACAAAGTTTTTGAAAGATATTCTTAGCAGGAAAAGATCCATTATAGAGCTACAGGATGAAGTCAGATCAATAGCTCTACGGGAAAAGCTAGGAGACCCAGGGAGATTTGCAATAACGATTGGCATAGGCAACCACAAGTTCAAGGCTTTATGCGATCTGGGCGCCAATGCTAGTTTAGTTCCTCTCTCCATTTGGTCTAAAGCTAATATGGGACCACTAGAGCCCATCAACATGCGGCTTTACATGGCAGACAGATCCTGCATCAAACCAACAGGGGTAATAGAAGATTTTCCAATTCAAATGGGCAAATTCTTTGTTCCTAACGACTTCATCGTTATGACAATGCCCGAAGATCTGGTGGTGCCTATTATTTTGGGAAGACCGTTCCTTGCCACAGATGGAGCCATAATCGATGTTAGGAGGGGACTCCTAACTTTCGAAATTGGGGATGAGGTGACCGAATTCCGATTCAAACAATCAAATAAGGAGATCGAAAGAGCCGAAGTCAAGATGCTCTACACCCACAAAGAGATCATTGAATGTGGAGACCCTATAGGAAGATTGATATTCGCATTTTTAGAATAGTTTTTAGTAGGTTTTCTTTGCTTATTAGGTTTAGTTTTGTTTAGTTTAGGATTAGTTTTGAGTATTTTTAGATAGTTTTGCATATTTCTGTGAAAAGAGTGGAATCTACGCTATTTTGTGAATTTTGTAGGTTTTAGCTAGGAAAGGAGCTAAATAGAGTTGAATTTGGAGCATTACAGCGAAAGACGGAGGAGTGCAAGATTGAAGAAGTCGAAGCTCGAGAGTACAAGAGGAAGTGTGGAAGAAAACGAAGCCCAGGCTCGTTAACGAGGCTGTGAGGGCTCGTTAATGAGGCCACGAAAAAGAAGATATGGAGTATTTTTATGTGGTTCGGTATTTTTATGTTTTTCGGTTTCTTCTGAATCTCTGTAAGACGATATATTTTTATTAATTAGAGTTTTGAGTTTTGTTTCAATGTTTCTTTTTATTGAAGTTTTTAGTTTCTTAGTTATGATTAGTGAGTAGTTTCTTTTTCTAGGGTCTGGGTTAAGCCCGGCATAGTTGAGCATGTTTGATGAGTAAGATTGAGTTGTGAATGCCTTTTATCTTTGATTGAGAATTGTTTGTTGTGCTTAATACCGAGACGAAAGTGGAGGTAATTTGAGTTTTAAACTGAGTTGAAATCGGAAGTTACTAACTTGAAGGTTGATATTGTTTGAGCGGAGTTTTGAAGCCCTTTTGGCTAAGTATGGGGTATCTCATCGGGTGGCAACACCCTATCATCCCCAAACAAGTGGCCAAGTTGAAGTTTCAAACAGGCAAATAAAGAGCATATTGGAGAAGACAGTTTCCCGTTCTAGGAAGGATTGGTCCTCCAAATTGGATGACGCTCTGTGGGCATATAGGACAGCATATAAGACGCCTCTCCGCACCCCCCCCCCTATAATCTAGTGTTTGGCAAGGCATGTCATTTACCGGTCGAGATGGAGCATAAGGCATTATGGGCTCTCAAGGAGCTCAACATGAACCTCGACGCGGCTGGAGCAAAAAGATTCATGGACTTGCAAGCATTAGAAGAATTGAGGCTGAAGGCGTACGAAAATGTTGAAATCTACAAGGAGCGCACCAAAAGGTGGCGTGATCGGAAATTGGTGCCCAAAACTTACCAAGTCGGCGATAAGGTACTTCTCTTCAATTCTAGACTCCGATTATTCCCAGGAAAATTCAGGACACGATGGAGTGGGCCATTTGTGGTTCATCACATTTATCCTCACGGAGCAGTAGAGTTGAGCGATAACTGAGGCATCATCTTCAAGGTTAATGGACACAGGCTGAAGAAATTCTATGAGGAGACTGACCCGGCTGAAGACATAAGAGTCAACATGGCTCTCATATCATCAGACTAGCATGGGAGCTCATCGAGCTAACGACGTTAAACATAGCGCTTACGGGAGGCAACCCGCTTTTTAGAATAGGTTTATTTTATTTTATTTTATTTTATTTTCTTTTCTTTTTCTTTTTAGATTATTTCTTAGCTTTCTTTTATTTTTCTTTTTAGTTTTAACTAGGATAGAAATTAGAATTTTTTGAGCTAACAAGATTTCAGGAGAAAGGGATCGAAAAATCACTCAAGAAGGCCACGGCGGCTCGTTAACGACCCACCCAGGCTCGTTAACGACCCGGTTCGGAAGACCCGACTCGTCACAATACGGGGCAGGTAAATATTCTAATCTAATCTATCTATTTTTTTACCCTAGCCGCCGCTCCCTTCTACCCTACCCCTCCTATATAAACCCTTCTACCCCCTTCCAAAATTCTACCACAATCCGCTCAAAATTCACTCCCTCTCAAACCTAAAACACTCTCAATCCCTCTCCCTTCTCTCCCACCAGTCTTTGAGGTCTAGGAAAAACCGATGCGACGCGGAGAACCCTTTTCCATACCAAGTTCTCGTCTAATGTTTTGAATTGATAGAAAGAACCTTTATTGGTAATATAATAGGTGAGACCGCGAAGTCGTTGGTTGGCTTCGCTAGCTTCTTTGCTTTGAGTGAATCCCCTGTTAGCCTTTCTTTTGGTTTAGCGGGTTCTTTCGAGTCAGAATCCCTCACGCTACCGATCACCGAGAGGCCATAGTTACCGGAGCTCGGAAACCGTTCACTGACGAGGCCAAGCTCGTTAACCACCCCGATTCCGACCCTTGTTCTTCAATTCCTCGATTCTCCGGTATGATTTCTAAACCCTTGCTTGAAATTGCATGATTGATTGATTATCTATAGGGTCCAAATTTCATATCTCGGAATCATGTTCTTAGGAAGGTTGATGAGCATGCTTGATTTTGTTCCTAAAAATTCTTGATTGTGCTTAGTTGTTCATGTTTTAGGAAAGATTATTCATGTTAGATTAGCTATTGCAATCCTTTAGTTAGCAAAGCATGAATTTTTCTTGTTCTAGATCTAAAAGTTCAATCTTTGCATGTCAAAATTCCGGGTAATTTTTAGCATGTTCGGGATGGGTAATTGAGTAAGTATGGGGTGCTTATACCCGACGAGGGATATGTGGAAAATGATAGAAGATTGCATGCTTGATTTGTGCTGAATTTAAGGTAGATTAAATTTCGGAAAGTTCTGGTTTTACTCTAGGCGGGTCGTTAACGACCCACCCAGGCTCGTTAACGACCCTGCATTTCTTCATCGATCGATCCGAGCCCAGAATCGTGAACAACCCAATTGGGTAGTTTACGAATAATTCCGAGGTTAATTTTGAGACCAAGTATGGGGTCTCGTACCTATTTATTTTTGGGTGGATCTTATCTTGGAAAAATCTCGATTATTTTGTAGGATCCATGGCTAGTTCAAGCAGACCCGCTACCCGAGCCCAGAAGAAGAGGAGGAACCATAGGTCTCCATCTCCACCTCGAGTGGATGATGTGATTTTGAGCAGTCAGAACCAAGTACGGCGCTACCGAGATTTTCTGGAGAAGGACCATTACACCCGATGGTTCTCGAAGTCTAGCGCTGTCACCACGGGCATCTACACGGATGTCAAGGACGCTTTCATCATCCTTGGGGCCGCCCACCTGTTGAAGCAAGAGAGCTTGCCACACTATCCGGCCCTCACATCCGAGTTCTTGGCCACTTTGGAGACCAACTTCTCGTCGAAGATCTCGGTAGGACGAATTCGGTTCCGGCTCGGTAACGAGGACCGTGACTTCACCATGGCGGAGTTCAATGCAATCTTGGAGCTCCCAAACCCGTCGAGAGATTATAGCTTCAAGGATTACCAAGTGACCCGCACTTGGAGCTACATCACCGGGGAGGTTCAATCCTCTGTCGCGGCGCTATCCGGGGCAAACATAGTCAAACCCCATCTTCCGAATTATTTTGAGAGTCCTCGCCGCAACATTTTGGCCGAAGAAAGAGTTGAACCGGCCTACAAGGACGGAGGTTGCTTGCTTCCGCACCATCCTCTTTGAGGAGCCCGACCCCTTGAACTTGGGGTACGAATGGCTCTACTACGTCGAGAAATCCACCAAGTCCAAGGAGGTGTGGTGTGGCAATTTGGTTAGCCTCTTGGCTAAGAATCTTGGAGTTGATCTCACCCGCTACACACCGGCTCACGCCCAACTCCTCAACAAAAACTATTGGTATAGTTCCGGGATTTTCGTGCAAGCCGAGGGAGGCTACAAGGTGAAGGTTCAAGATCGACTAGTCATACCTTCCCTCGACATGTACGAGCTTCTCTACGTACCGAATTGGTACGAGGTGTGGACGGGACATCCCTACCCATTGGAGCCAAAACCGGAGGACGAGCTCTCGCTTAGGCCATGTGAAACCCGGTTTGAGCGGGACGACGTGGATGAATATGAAGAAGAAGATGAACAAGAGGACACCGAGGTAGTAGGCAACGACACCGAAGAAGCCGACACCGAGGGCGGCACTGAGGAGCTCAATTTTGAAGAAGAAGACATCGACACGGAGGTGTTAGGAGGCAACATCTTCGTTGACGAGCCCACCAGGGTCGTTAACGATCACTTCCAGCCGCATCCCAACCCTGTTAACGAGGCACCCAACTTTGTTAACGAGGTGCCGAGAGCTCCTGTCGACCCACCACCAGCTCATGTCGACCCTCATACTTATGGCCTCATGCCTTACAACCCGGTGATGTATCAAGACCATTTCCAGCCTCACTACCCACCACCTCCTCAGCCCGAGTACGCAGGATCGAGTATACCACGACCTTGGGCCGAGGATCTTTCTGCACGGATGCAACAACTTCACCTCCAGACGGATCACATTCATAGGAGGATGGATAGATGGGAAACCGTCTATTCCGCTCGCATGTCGATGGAGGATGAGAGGCAGTGTCAGAGAGAGGCGGAGGATGCTGAGCGTTGGAGGACGATGTACGACTTCATGGGGAACTTTGAGTATTACTTTCCTCCACAGAACCGATGATTCAGCTCAAGAAGAAGTTTCTTTTCCTTGTTTCCACTTTTGTAAGTTTTTATGTCTTTCTTTTTTTTCTTTTTAATTTTTTTTTTTTTTTGTTTTCTATTTCTTTTCCCTCTTCTTCTTATTTTCCTTACAGTGGGGACACTGTAATTTTAAGTATGGGGTGGGGAGAAAGTAGAAAAATTATGTCCTAGGTGTTTATGTGTTCTATGTAGTTTTTATTTCTTTAAAACCGAAAAAAATTGAAAAAAAATTGAAAAATGAAAAAAATCCAAAAATAGTTTTAGAATTGATAGATATCCCTTCTTAAGTTCTATGATAGCAATCACTAGCTTAATCATATAATTCCTTGCAAAGCATGTCTTTAAAAGTATAGCCGGATTCTCAACTTGAAATTATTGTTTTTAGAAGAGAATAGCATTTGATGAAATTGAGCACATATACTTTATAGCATAGATGATGCAATCCAACAAAACATTTACCTTGTGAGTTTTTGGCCTTATAGGGAGAACATCATAAATCCCTCTTCTTTTCTTGTGTGATTTACTCTCTTTATGCATATTATCTCTTGGAATTGTGATGGTTATCTATTTCTTGAGACCCTTATAAGATTTTTAGTTCATTACTTGTGAAGATCATATGATGGAGAACTTATTTTTTATAAGCCCTATTATTCCCTATCTACCTTTACATTATTCCTTCCTTTTGATAACCAATTCTGGCCTGAAACCTTTTGTTTTTAGCTCCACAAAAATTATTCCCTAGCCGAGATAAGCTTGACCCTATCCGGGAATTAGGACTTAGATTGGAGAGGTAAAGTTTTGTGTTCTGTAAAAAAGAAAAGAGTTTATATTTGCTTAAATTGAAGGGTATTTGGGAAGGGTAGATTGGAAGTCTCTTGTTATAACATGTAAAAAAGGTCTCTTGATAGAAAAAAATGCACATAATAAAGTTTTTGATGGATGTAGTGAAAAAAAAGAAGAGGAATGTATATGGTGGATCGTTAACGACCCTGATATGGGCTCGTTAACGAGGCAACGAGAAAAAAAAGAAGTAAAAAAGAAAAAAGAAAGAAGAAGGAAAAATAATAAAAGGGAAGTAAAGAGTAAGTGCATTTGTGTTTAAAGATAATATCAGAGATTCTTTTATTTTTGTCATGAGACTTTCTAGGATGATGAAGGGTGAGTGGAAATGAGTGTGCATAAAGAAGAGTGAGTTTGGTATGTTGTTTTATGAAAGTTTTGGTGAGATGTGAGTTTTTAGGAGTCTTTTAATTCCCGGATTTTATTAGCACCACATGACCAAAATATCTTCCACGCCTTATTGTCTTTACCAAGCCCCATTACAACCCGGCCGAATGAAAACTTCTATGAAGTTTTTCATTGAGCCCCCTAAGTTCTCTTGATGATTCTTTGCTTGTTTTGACAAGTCTTGGGTGGAGAGTATTGGTGATATAAGTTCCAATTTCTATGAGTTTTTGTATATAAGATGAGTTGAGAGATTGAATTTATAAGCCTAAACACTTGAGAGTTGAGTGAAACACATTATATCCCTTGAGAGGTTGGATTGTATTATTTTATGTCTATTTAAGTGCATATGTGTGTGAGGATGTTAATAGTCTTTTGCTATAATTTTATTATGTGAAGATGTTGCTTTTTAGAAGATGGCTATGTCTTGATGAGCATGATTTGTTTTGGTTTTGGTTAGTGTCTTGTTTATTGCTTGAGGACAAGCAAGTCTAAGTATGGGGTATTTTGATATTCGCATTTTTTGTATAGTTTTTAGTAGGTTTTCTTTGCTTATTAGGTTTAGTTTTGTTTAGTTTAGGATTAGTTTTGAGTATTTTTAGATAGTTTTGCATATTTCTGTGAAAAGAGTGGAATCTACGCTATTTTGTGAATTTTGTAGGTTTTAGCTAGGAAAGGAGCTAAATAGAGTTGAATTTGGAGCATTACAGCGAAAGACGGAGGAGTGCAAGATTGAAGAAGTCGAAGCTCGTGAGTACAAGAGGAAGTGTGGAAGAAAACAAATCCCAGGCTCATTAACGAGGCCACGAAAAAGAAGATATGGAGTATTATTTTATAATTCACCGATCCTGAGCGGGAATTTATTTCCGTATCGGTTGAGTATCTTTTTAGAATCTTTTGGGGTTGTTAGAATATGTATTTTAGGTCTTAATATCTTTTTAGATTTTATTTCTATCTTTTAGGGATTGTTTCTATCTTTTTAGGAAAGTTTATATCTTTTAGCCTTTTTAGTTTTTAGCTTTTTAGTATAAATACCCTTCTATCTAGCATAGAAAGGGGGGCTGAATTTTGAGGAGATTTTTGAAGGACCGAAGGAGAGAGAGAAGTCGGATCGGAAGAGGACCGCCGAGGCTCGGTAGACGACAGTCAATGGGAGGTCGTTGGTCGTGATTGTGGTTCGGTATTTTTATGTTTTTCGGTTTCTTCTGAATCTCTGTAAGACGATATATTTTTATTAATTAGAGTTTTGAGTTTTGTTTCAATGTTTCTTTTTATTGAAGTTTTTAGTTTCTTAGTTATGATTAGTGAGTAGTTTCTTTTTCTAGGGTCGGGGTTAAGCCCGGCATAGTTGAGCATGTTTGATGAGTAAGATTGAGTTGTGAATGCCTTTTATCTTTGATTGAGAATTGTTTGTTGTGCTTAATACCGAGACGAAAGTGGAGGTAATTTGAGTTTTTAACTGAGTTGAAATAGGAAGTTACTAACTTGAAGGTTGATATTGTTTGAAAACGAAAGTTTCAAGCTTTAGATCTAAAACAAGCAATTAAGTGAATTAGGATGCGAAAGTAGATTAATTTACTTGCTAAGTCAACGAAAGTTGATGACTCTATCTGTTTAAAGGCATGATCTTTTCTTCTTACGAATTCTTATGCTTGGCTATGTTGTGGTGTCCCTTGTCCTAGATTTTTGTTTTATTTGAATTATTTCTGGTGAATCTTCGTTGTTGAGTACTTGCCTCGCTACCGAATTTTAATTAGATTTTTAATTAGGTCGTTAGTTTTAGCATTTTGTGTTCGGTGGTTCGTTAACGACCCTGACAACGTCGTTAACGAGGCTGCTCGTGAGTGTTTTATTTGTTTTTGTTTGATTTTTGTTAGATTGATAGACAAACAACCTTGCTTCATGTGGAACGATCCTGACTCTGCTATACTCAACGGGGTCTTGACTTACAAATTTATTTGTTGGCCGAGAAACCCTATCAACATCAAGCGATGAAATTTCAGGTCAAAGATGGGCAGAAATAACCACTGCAGTTTCAGTAACGAGCTCTCCAGCCACGTTACCGAATCTCCTAGCAGAAGAAGCAGGCTCGTTAACGACCCCACCAACATCGTTAACGACCCTGACAGAAGACAATAAAATTTCAGCCTTTGTATATCTTGAGAGGTGTTAAAGACGGAGCCAGAAGAACCAATTTTAATCCCTGCTGAACCGTCCCCAACACTTAAACCCCTGTCAGACTCCCTTAGGTATGAATTCCTTGGTCCTAATTCTACTTTGCCTGTCATCATTAATGCTAAATTAAAAGATGAGGAAGTACGAAAACTCCTGAATGTGCTTAAGATGCATAGAAAAGTCATAGGCTACTCCCTAGATGATATAACTGGCATATCCCCTTCCCTTTGCATGCATATGATATACATGGAGGATAATCATAAACCCACCATAGAGCCTCAACGTAGGTTAAATCCTAACATGAAGGATGTAGTTAAAAAGGAAATTATTAAATTACTTGATGATGAGATCATATTTCCTATGTAGGAATACAAATGGGTGAGTCCGGTCCATGTAGTCCCAAAGAAAGGGGGGATGACTGTGTTAGAAAATGAAAAGGGAGAGCTTATTCCGACTAGAACCACCACTAGTTGGAGGATGTGCATTGATTATAGGAAGCTTAATAGTGCTACTAGAAAAGATCATTTTCCGCTTCCCTTCATTGATCAGGTGTTAGAACGATTAGCCCAACATGATTATTTCTGTTATTTAGATGGCTATAGCAGTTTTTGGAAGATTCCCATTCACCCTGATGATCAGGAGAAAACAACCTTTACATGTCCTTATGGAACCTTTGCTTATAAAAGAATGCCATTTGGGCTTTGCAATGCCCCTGCTACCTTTCAAAGATGTATGATGGCCATTTTTTCGGATATGATAGAGGATATTCTAGAGGTTTTTATGGATGACTTCTCTATTTATGGTTCTTCATTTGATTCTTGTCTTGCTAATCTTGCACGAGTGCTTAAAAGATGTGAATAAACCAATCTTGTGCTAAATTGGGAAAAGTGTCATTTCATGGTTCAAGAGGGGATAGTACTAGGACACCTTGTCTCTAAAAGAGGGATAGAAGTAGATAGAGCAAAAATTGAGCTTATTGAAAAACTACCTCCTCCTTCTTCTGTAAGAGACATTAGGAGTTTTCTAGGGCATGTTGGCTTTTACAGACGATTTATTCAAGATTTTTCTAAGATAGCTAAACCTTTGACTAACCTACTAATGAAAGATGTAGTGTTTGAGCTGTCTCCAGAATGTCTTGAAGCATTTTACAGGTTAAGAGCTGCTCTCGTATCTGCCCCCATTATGTAGTCCCCAGATTGGACATTACCCTTTGAGATTATGTGCGATGCCAATGACTATGTAGTTGGCGCAGTCTTAGGGCAACGGAAGGACAAAAAACTCCACGCCATCTATTACGCTAGTAAGACGCTGGATGAGGCGCAAAGTAAGTATACCACAACGGAGAAGGAGTTCCTTGTTGTGGTATTTTCCTTTGAAAAATTCCGGTCCTACCTTGTTGGATCCAAAGTGATTGTTTATACTGACCATGAGGCTATTAGAGACTTAATGGCTAAAAAGGATGCCAAACCTAGATTGTTTCGTTGGATGCTCTTACTGCATGAATTTGACCATGAAATAAGAGACAAAAAGGGAGCAGAGAACCTAGTGGCGGATCACTTATCCAGATTGCCTGTAGGGCATATCACCGAGTCCAACAATGAGGTGCCAATAAACGATTCCAGACGGGACGAACACCTCTTGCTGAACGAGGTCGAACTCCACAAGACCCTCGTCACCGACCCCTTCAGGGTCGTTAACGAGGCACCGAGGCTGGAAGGCACAAATTACTAGGAAAAACTTTCAGAATGGGTCGGCATGCCAGTCAATCAGGTCGTTACTAAGCCACGGGAGGTCGTTACCGAGGATAAAATAATGACTCCAAGCTCGTTAACGACCCATCCAGGTAAGATTTCTGAAACCGAACTAGCTCAAATCAATTCCATTTCTTCTCCTACTTCTACTTCTTATTCCTCAATATCAATCCATGCTGTTAGAGGGTCAAAAGCCCCTTGGTTTGCGGATTTCGCTAACTATCTTGTAGGAGGCGTGATTCCCGAGGGTCTAACCTCGCAAAAGAAGAAGAAATTTCTCCATGATGTAAAACAGTACTATTGGGATGATCCTTACTTGTTTAAGCAAGGGAGCGATCACCTCTTTAGGCGTTGTGTTCCAGAGGAAGAGATAGAGAATGTGATCCGTCAATGTCACACACTTCCAATTGGAGGCCATGCAAAAGGATTCAAAACCACGGCGAAGATTCATCAAAGTGGTCTCTATTGGCCAACCATGTTCAAGGATGTGCAAGCTTATGTGACAACATGTAATCAGGTGCCAACGCTCAGGAAACATCACTTGGAGACATGAAAATCCCCTGACCGAGATATTGGAGGTAGAGCTATTTGACGTATGGGGCATAGACTTCATGGGACCATTTTCTGCATCAGGCCCCTACAAGTACATCCTAGTTGCGGTCGATTATGTCTCTAAGTGGGTGGAAGTTGTTGCTACAAGGACTAACGATGCCAAGACTGTGGCTAAATTCATCAAGACCAACATTTTCCCCAAGTTCGGCGTTCCAAGGGTCCTTATCAGTGATGGTGGTTCTCATTTCGTTGAGCGGAGTTTTGAAGCACTTTTGGCTAAGTATGGGGTATCCCATCGGGTGGCAACACCCTACCATCCCCAAACTAGTGGCCAGGTTGAAGTTTCAAATAGGCAAATAAAGAGCGTATTGGAGAAGACAGTGTCCCGTTCTAGGAAGGATTGGTCCTCCAAATTGGATGACGCTCTGTGGGCATATATGACAACATACAAGACACCTCTATGCACCACTCCTTATAATCTAGTATATGGCAAGTGATCTCCCTCTCGGATGCGAGGGTCAAGAGATACAATTTATAACCCGACCCCGTTGTAGTACGTGGTGGGTGTCGAACACTCGGGAAGTCTACTCGATCGATGTGCCTAGATACTAGGAAGCTAGAAAGGAGAGCATAAAACAAAGGAAAATAAAGAAAATAGTCGGGACCGACACTGAGGTCACGTCGGGCCCGAGGTTGGCGACAAGAGGAAGTCGGGACCGACACTGGGTAAGTCGGGCCCGAGGTAGCTGGGGATGTCGAACTCAAAGATTTTAAAAGTAGATCTTGGGCTTTGGGGTTCCTTCCCTAGTAGATTAAGGCTTTTCCACCCCAATTCAGGCAATGAGTGATGATCGGACTAGGATCGAGTGCTTTCGCCCTCGTTCCAACCACATCTACACCTCGATCCATGGGGAAATCCCCTTCGAAGCAAGGTCTTGAGATTGACACATGTTCACTTTCGCTACTTTGCCAATCTCAAGCCTTGATTCCCGACTTTCGCAAGGAATTGTAGCTCGATGTAGAGTGGGTTCCTTAGATCAAACACTCAAGGCTATGGAATTGGGGTTTCTAGCCTAAACCTAGCTAGGGTTTTCCCCCATAACCCAAGATCAAGGAGATCTACTCCATGTGACAAGCAAAGAAAGCAATCAAATCAAAAGAGAAAGCAATCATCATAATCAATCTCAAAACAAAACAAGGGTTCATTCAAATCCAAAGCAATCCACAAATTCAATTCAAGGGTTTTCAAATCCACAAGATCAAAGCAAATCAAAGCTAAACAATCAACAAAACCTCTCAAGTCTTCCTCCTCCTTGGCTGATTCTCTCTCTCTTCCTCCTCTTCTCCTTCCTCCTTGCTCTCCAAGTATCCTCTTGGCTCCCTTGGAACCCCCCTTTCTTTGTGTGTGTGAGGGAACCCTTTCTTAGAAGACAAGAGGGCCTTTTATAGATTAGATGAGGGGCAAAAGTGGAAGTTCACAAATTCGTGCCTTGGAGCCCAAGTAGTCCGGTGACCGACTCGGCCCGACATGGAGGAACCTCGGGCCTGAGGTACTGTGCAACTCGGTCCGAGGTTGGAAACTTCAAAGTCGGGCCCGACGTTTTTGCATCTCGGTCCTGACCTCGTTCCACCTTCTTCTTAGCTGGCTTCTCTTGTTCTTCTTCATGGCTCGCTTCTCTCTTTCCCGCTTTAGCTCGGCCTTTGCTCCATGTCTCGACCCTCCTTCAAATTGATCCTCGAATCATGCCAAATAACCTACAAAACACATAAAAGGTGCGTAGTCTTCGAATCTCATAGAAATACGGGAACTAAGCTAAAAAGGAACAAAACGCACAAGAAAAGGGGAAAAAGAAACATATTTACAAAGGAAATCACATATGAAAACACCACCAAATAGAGAGACATCAAAATACCCCATACTTAAACTTGCTTGTCCTCAAGCAATAACAATGTAAGCAAGACCGAAACATAATCTTCAAGTAAAGCCTCGTATTGATGGCCGGATCGATGGAGGGGATGATGGTGCAAAGAGATCGCCACGAGAATCCAAGGAATTCCGACAACAAACACCATGCAACTGACCCGTCTTCAACTGGCTGGATCTTCCTCTTCCGAACTCGAAATTGAGTGATTCCAATTCTAGAAGATAGATCTATGAGTCTAGTTGAAGTCCTCAAAATATGAGACCGAGATGATGAGCGGATTGAAAGTTATGTCGAATTTACTGAGATGGTGCAGAAACCTCCGAGATGGATGATGGTTCGAAATGGAGAGAACAAGGGGATATGGATGCTTGATAACTTGGATATGACTCACCAAG
This sequence comes from Fallopia convolvulus, assembly GCA_964016875.1. Lineage (NCBI taxonomy): Eukaryota > Viridiplantae > Streptophyta > Magnoliopsida > Caryophyllales > Polygonaceae > Fallopia > Fallopia convolvulus. The sequence goes on along the minus strand of OZ024724.1, from coordinate 7,107,603 downwards.
CTCTCAAACAAACTAGGATGCCCTAGATTGTCGGATATTACTCACCAACAACTTGAGCAACGAGAAATGAATGAACGAAAACAAGAACAAGTACTTGAATTGAAAGGTGCAAGGAAAACTAAGCAACAAGAGAGTATTTTCGTCCAAGTCTAGCAACAAAGGGTGAGGGGGACGACCATATAACCTAGAAAGCAACCTCACAAAGTTAGCCCCTTCACTTAAGGAAATTACAAAAATTAACCCAAAAACCCGAAAACTTAATAATTGTCCTTTCCGTCGAATTGTCACTTAGAACCACGAAGTAGAATAAAACTCCAACCATCTTCATTGCACTCTTTCGGAAAGCTATACCCCATGAGCTCTTCTTGCACTTGACATAGAATGGCCTTAGCTCGGGATCGCGTAATACGACCTAGATAAGGTGGTGTAGTTCCTTGAGCTTTGGCACCATCAAAACCGGAAGGCAAGGGCGCGCCACCATCCAAGCTTGTTGGCGCGTCTAGGGTATGCCGAGGCTCCTCCAAGTGTTCCGACATGTGCTCCTCCAAGTGTTGCTCCATAGTTGGCTCGGACATCGATGGAATCACATCATCCTCCTCCCCTTGAAAAGGGTTCGTCCTCGAACCTAGATCCTGCTCAAACTCAACATCATTGTTAGAAAAATAAGGAACAAGATCGGATACGTTGAATACCTCATGGACGCCATAATTCGGAGGAAGCTCAAGCTTGTAAGCATTGTCGTTGATGCGCTCTAACACTTGGAATGGTCCATCTCCACGTGGCTTAAGCTTAGAATTTCGAAGAGTAGGAAACCTCTCCTTCCTCAAATGAACCCAAACAAGGTCGCCGGGTTCAAAAATCAGCTCCTTGCACCCTTTATCAGCTTGGCGCTTGTATTGCAATGTTCGCCTCTCCAATTGAAGACGAGTATCCTCATGAATCTGCTTAATATACTCAGCCCGGTCCCGTCCTTCACGACTCTCTCGATCGGACATAGCATAAGGCGCTAAATCAAGTGGTGTAACGGGATTGCGCCCATACACCACCTCAAAAGGCGTCTTCTTTGTAGCGGAATGAATGGACCTATTGTAAGCAAAATCAATGAAAGGAAGACACTCTTCCCACCTGCGCAAATTAGTTTTCAAAATAGAACGCAACAAGGCACCAAGGGTACGATTAACGACCTCGGTTTGCCCATCCGTTTGCGGGTGGCAAGTAGTAGAGAATAAGAGCTTGGTTCCAAGCTTGGACCAAAGAGTCTTCCAAAAGAAACTTAGAAATTTAACATTACGGTCAGAAACAATAGATTTAGGGACCCCATGCAACCGAACCACATTATCAAAGAACAAGGTGGCAACATTAACAGCATCATCGGTTTTGTGGCAAGCAATAAAATGTGCCATCTTAGAAAATCTATCTACCACCACAAAAATAGAGTCCCTACCCCTTTTTGTCCTAGGCAACCCCAAAACAAAGTCCATAGAAATATCCTCCCATGGGGCACTAGGAACAGGCAAAGGGGTATACAAACCGTGAGGGTGCACTTTAGACTTTGCACGCACACATGTAGCACATGAAGCACAAAAGTTCTCTACCGACCTAAGCATGTGAGGCCAATAGAAATGTTCCCTAAGCATATGCAAAGTTTTCATGACACCAAAATGTCCCATGAGGCCGCCACCATGGGCCTCTTGGACAAGCAAACGCCTAACCGAACCACTAGGCACACACAAGCGAGTTCCCTTAAAAAGAAACCCATCATGCAAATAAAATTGATCCCGACTTCCCCCCCTCAAACAAGCATGAAAAATATCACTAAACTCAGCATCATGAGCATACAACTCCTTCATGAAAGAAAATCCAAGCAATCGTGCATCTAGTAAGGATAAAAGAGCGTACCTCCGGGACAACGCGTCGGCGACGACGTTGTCCTTGCCTTTCTTATGCTTGATGACATAGGGAAAGGATTCAATGAACTCAAACCATTTGGCATGCCTCCGATTCAGTTTTGCTTGCCCTCTCAAGTACTTCAACGCCTCATGATCGGAATGGATAACAAACTCCCGAGGCAAGAGATAGTGCTCCCACACCCTTAGCACTCGAACAAGAGCAAGTAGCTCTTTGTCATACGTGGGGTACTTGAGCTCGGCACCTCCAAGCTTCTCACTATAATAGGCTATGGGACGTCCCTCTTGCATAAGCACACCACCGAGCCCAATTCCCGACGCATCACACTCAATCTCGAACATCTTGCCAAAGTCGGGAAGAGCTAACAACGGCGCGTGTGTCAACTTAGCCTTAAGGGCTGCAAAGGCCTCTTCTTGCGCCTCTCCCCACATAAATGGAACATTCTTCTTGGTGAGGAAGGTCAAAGGCGCAGCCAAGGTACTAAAATCACGAACAAACCGGCGGTAGAAACCGGCTAGGCCAAGGAAACTCCGGACTTGTGTCATAGTTGTCGGTGTGGGCCATTCTTGAATCGCCTTCACATTCTCATCATCTACTTGAAGTCCATTCCTACTCACAACAAAACCAAGAAATACCACGTGATCCGAACAAAAGCGGCACTTCTTGAAGTTAGCAAATAGGCGTTCCCGTTTCAAAGCTTCAAGCACTTGCCTAAGGTGGTCGACATGGGATGATAAATCGTGGCTATAAATCAAAATATCATCAAAGTATACAACCACAAACTTACTAATAAAAGGGCGGAGGACGTGGTTCATCAAGCGCATGAAAGTGCTCGGAGCGTTGGTTAATCCGAAGGGCATAACCAACCACTCGTATAGGCCTTGCTTGGTTTTGAACGCCGTCTTCCATTCATCTCCCTCCTTCATCCTTATTTGATGATATCCGCTCTTGAGATCAATTTTGGAGAAGAGACTCGCCCCATGCAGCTCGTCAAGCATATCCTCAAGTCTCGGAATCGGGTGACGATACTTGATAGTAATATTGTTGATCGCTCGACAATCAACGCACATCCTCCATGTGCCGTCCTTCTTAGGCACAAGAATGACGGGCACGGCACACGGGCTGAGGCTCTCACGCACATATCCCTTATCAAGGAGCTCTTGGACTTGCCGTTGAAGCTCCTTAGTTTCCTCCGGATTGGCTCGATAGGCTGGACGGTTCAGTAGAGTGGCACCGGGGACAAAGTCGATTTGATGCTCGATTCCCCTAAGCGGTGGTAGTCCCGGTGGCACCTCTTCTTGGAAAAGCTCCTCAAAGTCCTGCAAAAGAGTAGATATGGAAGGAAGAAGATCAACTAATTCTTGGGAAGATAAATAAGATTCTTGAAAAACAAGTAAAACGCAAACGCCACTTCCCTTGAAAGTATGAATAATCTCCTTCGGTTTGGCCAAAAGCAAGGGCGTAGAAGGGCCGCCTAGAGCTAGCTTCTTGTCCTTCTTTCCCTCTCGAAGCGCATGCTTCTTCCTTTGCTCCTTCGCTGCGTGGTCCAACATGATTTCATGGGGGGTCATCGGGTGCAACGTCACCTTCTTTCCCTCCATTTGAAAGTGATACTCGTTGGAGACTCCATCATGAATAGCTCCCTTATCATATTGCCAAGGGCGCCCCAAAAGAAGATGACAAGCGGTCATCGGCACCACATCACACTCCACCTCATCCTTGTAAGGCCCTATAGAAAAGCAAATACGAGCCCTTTCCTTGACTTGGATCGGGGCATTAGAATTCAACCAACATAGAGGATAAGGTAAAGGATGGCAAGTAGTTTTCAAGGAAAAGCGATCCACCACCTCTTGACTAATAATATTACAACAAGACCCGCTATCGATAATCACACTACATACCTTATCCATAATTTTGCATCGAGTGTGAAAGATAACCTCTCGTTGGCTAGGTGTGGTGGTGTTCTCCGTCATGAAAAGCGTCCGTTGTACCACGAAGCACTCACCCTCCTCGGCGGTGACATGGAGGCCGTCTTCCTCAACCTCGGGGCTCTCTTCTTCCTCTTCCGCAGCCCCTTCTTCTTCATACTCGTACTCCCCTTGGGAGTTAAGAAGAACCTTCCGTTCGTTGGGACAATCCCGAGCATAATGCCCATGTCCAAGGCACTTGAAACACTTCACGTCGCTCGCCTTCACACCGCCTTCTTGCGGAGGACGTGGGGAAAACTCTTTCCTCGGTTGAGGAGTCGAGTCCTTCCTTATTTCCGGCTTCCTAAACTGAGTTGGTGGTGCCTTAGGAGCCGTGGATGAAGGCTGCCACGTTCGAGAAGTGGTTGAACTCGAACGCCGTTGAGCAAGTTGCTTGTAGATATGGTTGGTATAATGAAGCACTTGCTCAATATCGGTACCCCTACTAAAATGCTGCATACTCACCACATTTTTTAGTTCCAAATTTAACCCATTGACAAATTTAGAGTTGACATACCCGTCGGGAAATTGTACTCGGGAACGGAAGATGAGCATACGCAGCTCGTTGTAGAACTCATCGGGAGTCCGGTTTCCTTGACGCACTTGCTCCAACTTGGCATGGATGCGCTCCGTGTAATCTTGAGGCACGAACCTCTCTTCTAAGGCCTCTCTTAGATCTTGCCATGTGTTAAGTTGAGGCATCCGACGTGCTCTCCTCAAAGCCTTGTCCTCGAGCCACCATTGGTAAGCAAAGTCGGTGAAGTGTATGGCCGCCATGGCCACCCGCCTCGCATCATCATAGCCATAGAAGTCAAAGATTGACTCCACCTTGGCAAGCCAATCAAGACAGGCATCGGCGTCGGAAGTTCCCGAAAATCTCGGCACGTTCAGCTTGATGCCGTAATGGGGATCCCGGGGCCGCTCTTCTTGTTGCACCGGCGCGCCATGCCAAGGCTGCCCGACACCACCATTGGCCGGCCCTCTAGGAGGTTGGCCGCGCCTTGGGAGATGCAAGAGAGGTGGGGGTTGAGTAGCCGTTGCAGGATTGACCTCTTGATAGCTCGGCGCTCCATAACCTGACAAGTTAGTAGCACTAATAGGAATACTATTAGGAAATGTAGCAAATGAAGGCCTTACCCCGGAATTGGCCACAAAGTGTGGATTGTGGAAGCTCGTCGGAGGAATGTAAGGAGGCATAATCCCCATGGAGGTGCTCACACCGATGGATGCTTGCGCCTCCGAGTTTGGCAAGTAAGAAGTAGAGGCCTCCTCTTGTAACGACTCCACTTGGTTAGCGCTTTGTAGCACACTTGGTAGAGCCCCCGTATGAGACACCCGTGCTCTATCATCTTGGCCTCGCACTTGGCTCTCCAAATCAGTCAACCTAGTTCCCAAAGCCTCAATGGATTGTTGCAAGGATTGTTGCATGTTTTGCAACATGGCAGCCACCGAACTAGTGGACGTCTCCTCTACTTGTTCCTTATTCTTGTCATCACCTACACTTGTCATCGAAAAAACAAGGCAAAGATCAAGGTATAGAGGTCACACGAATTAATCACCAAGACTTGCCCGAGATGAAAATCCGACAAGTTGCAAGTAGGCAAAAACAACAAAGGCAACAAAGAGGGAATTCACCACACACTTGCTTAGGAAAACAATGCTAGGAAGCTACTAAACCACCAAGACTCAACACCAAGTATTACAAATTAATTAATTTTTTTTTGTTTCGAGCAGGCCTTTGCTAGGCACTACTAGACGACTACTCTTTGTAGGCCTTTGCTAGGCACTACAAGATGACTACTCTTTCCGTGCCCGGCCCCTTATTAGCTTTACGCCGCCGGGCAAGGTTTTTCTAGTCTTTAATCTTTCTTTCTATGCCTGGCCCCTTATTAGCTTTCGCCGCCGGCAAGGTTTTTCTGATTATTCAACAAAAAATTTCAAGACACTTAAACAACAACACAAGATGTCTCGTCTTGGTGTCGTTTCCGTATCCTAGCACCGTAGCCAACAACAAGCATGTAATGACAACAAACAAGGCTGGTTTGGACCTCAATCCCACGTTTTTTAACTCAGCAAAATCAGCAAGACACACTTAAAACCAACACTAAAGAAAGGCTTAAATTCAAGCAACAAATGCACCCTTTCAACTACCAACTTTTGATAACTCTTTTGGGTGTTCTATTGGAACGTTTTTTGAGCATGGTTTGCAGCCATGGCTGAACACACACTCGGCCAAGACAACCACAAGATCAAGACAAAGCAACGACCACAACAACACACAACAAGGACACTATGGTCGCACACAACAACACAACGCAACCAATAAAGAGTTCGAACCTAAAACCTTGCAACAAGTGGAAATTCAAGGTCGGAACAAGGTTTAGATGGCGATACCTTCGCGTGGCTCTGATACCACTTGATGGCCGGATCGATGGAGGGGATGATGGTGCAAAGAGATCGCCACGAGAATCCAAGGAATTCCGACAACAAACACCACGCAACTGACCCGTCTTCAACTGGCTGGATCTTCCTCGTCCGAACTCGAAATTGAGTCTAGTTGAAGTCCTCAAAATATGAGACCGAGATGATGAGCGGATTGAAAGTTATGTCGAATTTACTGAGATGGTGCAGAAACCTCCGAGATGGATGATGGTTCGAAATGGAGAGAACAAGGGGATATGGATGCTTGATAACTTGGATATGACTCACCAAGCTCTCAAACAAACTAGGATGCCCTAGATTGTCGGATATTACTCACCAACAACTTGAGCAACGAGAAATGAACGAACGAAAACAAGAACAAGTACTTGAATTGAAAGGTGCAAGGAAAAGTAAGCAACAAGAGAGTATTTTCGTCCAAGTCTAGCAACAAAGGGTGAGGGGGACGACCATATAACCTAGAAAGCAACCTCACAAAGTTAGCCCCTTCACTTAAGAAAATTACAAAAATTAACCCAAAAACCCGAAAACTTAATAATTGTCCTTTCCGTCGAATTGTCACTTAGAACCATGAAGTAGAATAAAACTCCAACCATCTTCATTGCACTCTTTCGGAAAGCTATACCCCATGAGCTCTTCTTGCACTTGACATAGAATGGCCTTAGCTCGGGATCGCGTAATACGACCTAGATAAGGTGGTGTAGTTCCTTGAGCTTTGGCACCATCAAAACCGGAAGGCAAGGGCGCGCCACCATCCAAGCTTGTTGGCGCGTCTAGGGTATGCCGAGGCTCCTCCAAGTGTTCCGACGTGTGCTCCTCCAAGTGTTGCTCCATAGTTGGCTCGGACATCGATGGAATCACATCACGTATGAAAACACATTTTAAGCACAAGTGATCGATATTCAAGCAAGATTACATCATCACACGTGATTAAGTGTTCCAAGGAATAAAGTCAATGCAACTAAGCCTCACTTTAGGGATATGTGAATGTGTATCACTCATCATGTGTTTGGGTTTAGCAATGAACACTCAAGCTCAAAAATCATGCAAGTAAGGACTTTACTATTGAAGCTAATATCACCAATTCCTCCACCTAGAGATGCCTAATGCAAAGTACACAAAGAATTTCGAACTTGGCTCAATGGAGGTCCTCAAAGAGGTTCCATTCGGCCGGGTTGTAATGGGGCTTTTGGTATTTCTCAAGGTGGGAATTATTTGGTCGTGTGGTGCTTATAATGGGGATTGAACAACCTAAACTCTCACCAATTTCACCAAATTCCACAATTACTTTCACACTCACCCAAAAGACTTAACATTTTCCTTTCAACCCAAAATTTCACTTAACATTCCACTTCATCTTTGCTCTTATGCTTTTTGTTGGATTTTCAACACTTTCTACATTTGGACCGACTTTCTTATGACATCGGGCCCGATGTTGCTTGTAACTCGGTCGGACCATTTTCTTCACTTAAGCTCTTTGTTTTATTCCACTTTACATTTCCAACATTTTCTTTCTTCCTTTTCTTTCTTTTTTTTTTCATTTTTGTACAACAAAGATGCACTACCCACATGATTCATAACACCATTCTTTGCCCTTAAACCCAAGAGAATCTCAACTCTTCAAATACAATCCAAACCTCTCTTCTAAAGTCCAATCCCATAAGGGTCAAGTCATATAAGGCTAGGAATAATATTTTTTTGAGGAGTTTCAAACAAAGGCTTAGGCTAGAACTGGGCTACAATCAAAGGATTAACTTCATGGTAGGATATGGAACATTTATGTGACTCGAAGAATAAAGTCCAAAATCAATGTGACCATGCTAGGACAATTCTCATGACGGTCTTGGAAAATAGATAGACACCGCAATAGCAAGTTTTACTAAGCATGAATGAGCTAATTACACAAGAAACATGAGGGATATGCAAATATGATCAAGCATCCCTAAAATGGCCAAAAATCAATCTCACAAGGGTCACTCATACTTAGTTGCATAAGAACTGTTCCTAGAACTCACATGCTCAATAAAACAAGCAAGGTATCATGATCATATCAAAAGCAAAATCATTTTTAGAGGCTAAACTATCCAAAAATATGCAAAGGAATTTACATGCTCACATCATCATTAGCTTTTATTTTGGCAATCTAAGATGGGAATTTCTAGTCCAAAACCTACAAAACACAAAATCTTTTTGTTGTTTTCAACACAATTTTTTCAATTTTTTTATGGATTTTTTTGCAAAAATTTCTCTAAAACCAAAAACTCATCCATTCTAGACCAAATTAATCATCCACGTCTTTCCTCAAACCACTAACCAATAAGCAAACATCCCAAATACAAACTAGGAACACAAACTAAATATCCTCAAAATAACAAACAAACATAAACAAGTGAAATCATGAACACACTTACCCCCACCCCATACTTAAAATTTTTGATGTCCCCATCAAACAAGGAAATCAAAACTTAAAAGCAAGAGAGAAGAGTATGAAAAGCTCACAATTTCTTATTCTTCAATGGCATGTATAGGATCACTCGAAGGGGTTGTCACGTCTACGTCCTCTTTGGAGCCTTGCTTGCCGCTCCCTCTCGTACACTTGCTCTTGGTAGAAGTCTTGTGGTGGTGGTTGGAGTTGAGGCTCCGGGCGTGTCCATTGGTCCTCAGGGGAAGGGAAGTTCCCGCTCATCCACGTGTTGTAGCTATCTTGGACTCGCCACCTTTGGTCTTCCACCTCTCTAAGCTCCTCCACCTCTCGCCTAGTGTAGCCGAGGGCCCGATTCATCTCTTGTTGGCTAGCTTGGAAAGAACTTTGTTGTTGAAGCATTTGTTGTTGTTGTTGGTACATTTGTTGTTGATGTTGGTTCACTTGATGGACCTCTTGGAGAACATTTTCTTGTTGAAGTTGGAGATGAGCCATTTGGTTGGCTAAGAAGGACATGTCCACCGGTTGTTGTTGCTCGGGAAACACCATTCCCGGACCGTACCATTGGGCATAGCCTTCATAACCGCCACCTTGGAATTGCTCTCGCCTTGCACCGCTCCCTTCTCCTCGTTCATAATGCCTCGGGACCTCACCACCATGGAATGAAGTGGACCGACATTGGGGAAAGTCGGGCCCGACTTGGTGTGTACCTCGGTCCTCTAGTGTTGGAGCTTGGTGCGTGGCTCGGAGGTTGGCCATCAAACCTTGGAAGCGCTCATCTTCTTCACCTTGCCCTTGATCGACATCCATGTCCTCCCCACGAGGTGCAAACAAGAAGTTGTCTTGGTCGGAATCCGGTGTAGATGGAGGGGAATTAAACCGAATGTGTTGGGATTGTTGTCGCCGCCCTTCTCTTGCACCTTCGGGGTCACCAAATGAGTGTGGCTTGCAGGCCCACACTTGGTACAAATTTTGATACCGAGAAAGATCATAGAGGTTGTGCACTAACCGGATCGACACACCATCATAGTTTGAGTGAGGGGCCAAAGAAATCATGTAGAGCTTCTCCTTGATGATGTTGGCCTTCTTGAAATACTTCATGTTCATGAACTCAACACCATTCGGATCCGGAGAATACTTGTCAAGATCAACTCCTAGACGCATGGCGAGCCTTGCTATCATCCCGCTTGCTCATCATCCTCCAAATAGACATCCTCCAACTTCGGCTCTTTCCTCGTCTTCTTGGACTTCTTCCTTGGCCTTTCCACATGAGAGGATGAAGCTCTTGTCTCCATTGTACCTACACACATCCAAACAAAAGGATCCAAGATAAACTCCATACAACCCAACAAAAGCACTCATCAACACACAACAACATTCCAACACAAAGGGAACCCCATACTTAGTCTCTAGACTCACATGCATCTCAATCCAACATAAATCATCATGGACATCTTCTAACAATAGCTAAGCAAATAATCATTCTACATCATGATTAGGCTATAGCCAACAATTAAACACATGAATCCACATGATATCACAAGAAGAGAGCAAAAACAACTAGGATCGTCCAACCTATGTCGGGCCCGACGTACTCAACCTCGGTCCGACTTGTTGGACCGACTTCCACAACTCGGGCCCGACTCTCCTGGGCACGTCGATCTCGACCTAGTTCATGCTTCGACTTCTAACCTCAAATCAACCCAAATCACTCTATCATGCACTTAAATTTCAAATTCAACCATCAAACATCCCTAATCGAAGTTCTAAATGGATCTAAGCATGCATAAACAACTTTAAAGCTCAATTTCACAAATCATGCAAATCCACCATTGATGCTAAAGCTCAAGCTCTCAATCAAACATGGCATTACTCAATCTACGCAATGAAAGCACAAAATTTTCAAAGAAATAAGTAGAGATCGAATAACACATACCGGATTCGAACAGTATTTGAACTTTTGAACAAATAAGCAACTTAGAACTCAAATTTTCTAGATCTAGATCTAGATGGGGGACGAAGGACTATATTGAACTCGAGATTTCTACTTGGATTCGGGTTTGGGAGGCCTTTTTGTGGTTGGAACGAGATGAAGTGGGAATGGATGTGGATCGAGTATGGTGATGAAGGGCGGCCGACTTTGAGAGTTTTTGAGGGAGAGGGGTTGTATTTTGGGAATCGTAGTTGATATGAAGATGATAGGTAGGTGGGGGTTGGTATTTAATGGGGGAAAGGGACAAATTAGGTCAAGGGCAAAATTGGCATTCCAACTAGTCGGATCAAGTTGGACCGACTTCATGGACCGACGTCCCCTATGTCGGGCCCGACTTACCTGGGCTCGATGTGGGAGTATTCGGGTTGCCAATTTTACTCCATCCTCATGCAACTTCTTTCCCATATTTCCATTTAAATATTTCACCTCAAATCCTACACAACCTTGAAGGATGCACAACACCATAAATCCACAAAACACTAGATAGGGATTGGTTAGAGAAAAGCTAAGCTAAACTAAGAAAATCAAACTAAAATTACGAAAAGAAAGCTACTAGCTCGGGTTGCCTCCCGAGAAGCGCTCGTTTAGAGTCACTAGCTTGACTTCCTAACCTCAACCTTATGGCGGGTGAAACACGGTGAATTGCTCGCCATTGTTATGCCCATTCCCATTGCCTTCATACCCATAAAACCACCAACGATGGTCTATATAGGCATGGCTCTCCGATCTCGGGCTTATCTCATCATACTCCTCCAACGGATGAGATTTCTCCTCCTTGCTTGCTCCATCATGTTTTTCTTGCCCTACACCATAGTCATCCAAAGTATTCCTAGGAGATTCTACCAATTCACCTTTTAAATCACTAAGGCATGTATAGGAGTCTCCTAGGTCATCATTCAAATCACTCAAGCAAATGTAGGAATCAAAATTTTGGGAAGAATTGTGATCTTCACCAACATTAAAAGGATATGAGTAAGGATACTCTTCATCTCCTCTTGAGCTAGCATTGTTCCTTGACTCATCTTGATCCCTAAGTTGCTCCAACAACTCCCTCACTTGTATTTGTTCATTGAAGCTCTCATCACCCCTTAAAGCAACAACCTCCCTAGCAACTTCCACTTCTTCACGTTCTCTCTTGGCACTCTCTTCAAGCTTAAGAATGGACAAGGCGTCCGGCTCATTCAAAGCTTTGTTGAAGTGGAAATCTACCTTCTCTTCCCCAATCTCAAAGGAGACCTTCCCGTTCTTGACATCAAACCTTGCCCCCGCCGTAGCTAAGAATGGTCTCCCTAAGATTATTGGAACCAAGGGATCCTCATGCATGTCCAAGATCACGAAATCATCGGGGACAAAGTACTTTCCAACCCTCACCGGAACGTCATCCAATATTCCTTTGGCCTTAATGATGGAACCGTCGGCCATGGTTAGGGACATATCGGCCGGCTCCATTTCACCCAAATTTGCTCTTCTCCAAATGCTAGCGGGCATCACCGAAACACTCGCCCCAAGGTCACACAAGGCTTGGAAATTTTGAGACCCCACACCAATGGTTATAGCAAAACGACCGGGATCTCCTAGCTTTTGTGGTAACTCCAAGGTCTTGACTTCATCTTGCATTTCCACTATGGACCTCTTCTTGCTCAAAATCTCCTTTAAAAACTTGGCATAAGATGGCATCTCACTCAATGCGTCGGTGAACGGGATGGAGATGTTCAAGCCTTGCAAGAGTTTGAGAAACCTCTTGAACTTGTTCTCAACAACATCTTTCGGCTTCTTCGAGGGATATGGAAGAATTGTTGCACCTTGAATCTTGCTCGGATCAACTTCTTTGGACTTCCCTACTTCAATTGCAACATTTTCTGAATGAACCGACTTGGGCACCATGTCGGGCCCGATGTTGTGAATCTCGGTCCTGGGCAGAGGAGTTGGATCGAGGTCTGTGTACGTCGGTCCCGAGTTTCTCTCAACCTCGGTCCGTGGTGAAGGAGTCGATCTTCTTGCTGGGTCGACTTCGGGGAACGTCGGACCCGACTTGCTGGGTAAGTTGGTCCGACCATCTTCACTCTTCTTAGGCACGTGTGGCTCGGGTAGGTTTCGGCCAGTTCTCAATCCAATTGCCCGAACTTCATTTTGATTGTTTTGAGCTCGAGGATTCTCCTCGGGTCGGCCCGGAAGTCTCCCATTCTCTCTCGGGGCTTGAGTCGCAATTTGAGCTAATTGATTATCGACTTGCCTCCTCCATGCACCAACTCATTGAATTGGGTCCTCATCTCCTTGAACCCATCTCTCATCTCTTGAGCAAATGTTTGTAACTCATTGAATCCCGGTGGTCTATATGGTGGTGGTGGCGCCCTCGGCTCGTTTTGGTTGAAGTTGTTGTTGTAGCTTTGAGCTTGACCGTTGTTCCACCGGCCATTGCCACCATTGTTGAAGTTGCCTCTTCCACCGAAATTTCCTCGAACATAGTTTGCCTCCTCAATTCGCTCGGCCAAGCGCACTTGGCTCTCATTCGGACAAACTTGTGTAGCATGTGCAAAGGATCCACACTCCTCACAAGCTCTAGCATTTTGCTTGTAGTAGTGGACTTGCCTCTTAAGCTTGCTCACTTCACCATCAAGGAATTGGAGCTTCACATCCCTATCAATGTCTTCTCCCTTTGGATCATATAACTTCCTTGCACCTTCACCTTGAACCTTCACCTCCTTACTAGCTTGACTCACCCCATACATGGCCTCATAATCGGATAGCTTGTCAAGTAGCTCCCAAGCTTGATCCGGTGTCAAGTCTATGAACCCACAATTGGTGTGGAGATTGAGCTTGTCCTTCGTTACCGGATTGATGCCTTGGAAAAAGATGTCTTGAAGCACATATGGTTGTTGGCCATGAGTAGGACATTGGCGCAACATCTCCTTGAAACGGTCCCATGTTTCGAAGAGAGGCTCATTCGGACCTTGTTGAAAACTTGCAATCTTCCTTCTCAACTCGGTTGTCTTTGAGGGCAGGAAGAACTTCATCAAGAAGGCATCATAGAGTGTCTTCCAAGTTGTGATTGACCTAGGAGCTTGGCTCTCGAGCCAATGTGCGGCCTTGCCCCCAAGTGACCATTTGAACGCCTTTAGAAGCACATACTCCAATGTCTCCTCGTCGGTAGAGATCGTCTCACACATGTCCACAAAGCGTTTGACGTGCTCTATGGGACATTCATGTGGACGGCCCTCGAATTGATCACGCTTGATGAGGGAGATGAATTGCGTCTTGATCTCAAAATTCTTGGCAACCTCGGGAAGCACAATAGCCGGCTCGGGTACCCTCAACCCCGGATGCATGTATTGGCGTGCATTCCGGGGTAGAGCATTGAGTTGAGCCTCGGCTCTCATCCGTTGCTCCCGTTCTCTTCTTGCCACCTCCTCTTGATTGTCCCTCTCAAGTTGCAATCTAGCCATTTCGGCCCTAAGTTGAGCCAACTCCTCATCAACATGGAGAGCTTGATTCTCCATCCTTTTCCTTCTTCGAGCTTCTTTGAGAATACTTTCCGGATTACTCACAAACTCAAGCTCAAGTGTTCCTCGGGAGGAACGAGCTAGCATACACCTATGAAACAAAAACACAAACCAAAACAAATCAAAAACAAACAAAGGGTTTGGGCTATTCCCTCACCCAAATCACTACCAAAACACAAGAAACTAACCAAATTGGCACTCAATGCACTTAGACTTCCCAGGCAACGACGCCATTCTTTTGATCGCCCTCTCGGATGCGAGGGTCAAGAGATACAATTTATAACCCGACCCCGTTGTAGTACGTGGTGGGTGTCGAACACTCGGGAAGTCTACTCGATCGATGTGCCTAGATAATACGAAGCTAGAAAGGAGAGCATAAAACAAAGGAAAATAAAGAAAACAGTCGGGACCGACACTGAGGTCACGTCGGGCCCGAGGTTGGCGACAAGAGGAAGTCGGGACCGACACTGGGTAAGTCGGGCCCGAGGTAGCTGGGGATGTCGAACTCAAAGATTTTAAAAGTAGATCTTGGGCTTTTGGGTTCCTTCCCTAGTAGATTAAGGCTTTTCCACCCCAATTCAGGCAATGAGTGATGATCGGACTAGGATCGAGTGCTTTCGCCCTCGTTCCAACCACATCTACACCTCGATCCATGGGGAAATCCCCTTCGAAGCAAGGTCTTGAGATTGACACATGTTCACTTTCGCTACTTTGCCAATCTCAAACCCTTGATTCCCGACTTTCGCAAGGAATTGTAGCTCGATGTAGAGTGGGTTCCTTAGATCAAACACTCAAGGCTATGGAATTGGGGTTTCTAGCCTAAACCTAGCTAGGGTTTTCCCCCATAACCCAAGATCAAGGAGATCTACTCCATGTGACAAGCAAAGAAAGCAATCAAATCAAAAGAGAAAGCAATCATCATATCAATCTCAAAACAAAGCAAGGGTTCATTCAAATCCAAAGCAATCCACAAATTCAATTCAAGGGTTTTCAAATCCACAAGATGAAAGCAAATCAAAGCTAAACAATCAACAAAACCTCTCAAGTCTTCCTCCTCCTTGGCCGATTCTCTCTCTCTTCCTCCTCTTCTCCTTCCTCCTTGCTCTCCAAGTATCCTCTTGGCTCCCTTGGAACCCCCCTTTCTTTGTGTGTGTGAGGGAACCCTTTCTTAGAAGACAAGAGGGCCTTTTATAGATTAGATGAGGGGCAAAAGTGGAAGTTCACAAATTCGTGCCTTGGAGCCCAAGTAGTTCGGTGACCGACTCGGCCCGACACGGAGGAACCTCGAGCCCGAGGTACTGTGCAACTCGGTCCGAGGTTGGAAACTTCAAAGTCGGGCCCGACGTTGTTGCATCTCGGTCCTGACCTCGTTCCACCTTCTTCTTAGCTGGCTTCTCTTGTTCTTCTTCATGGCTCGCTTCTCTCTTTCCCGCTTTAGCTCGGCCTTTGCTCCATGTCTCGACCCTCCTTCAAATTGATCCTCGATTCATGCCAAATAACCTACAAAACACATAAAAGGTGCGTAGTCTCCGAATCTCATAGAAATACGGGAACTAAGCTAAAAAGGAACAAAACGCACAAGAAAAGGGGAAAAAGAAACATATTTACAAAGGAAATCACATATGAAAACACCACCAAATAGAGAGACATCAACAAGGCATGTCATTTACCGGTCAAGATGGAGCATAAAGCATTATGGGCTCTAAAGGAGCTCAACATGAACCTCGACGCGGCGGGAGCAAAAAGATTCATGGACTTGCAAGCATTAGAAGAACCAAGGTTGAAGGCGTATGAAAATGCTAAAATTTACAAGGAGCGCACTAAAAGGTGGCATGATCAGAAATTAGTACCCAAAACTTATTACGTTGGTGACAAGGTACTTCTTTTCAACTCTAGACTCCGATTATTCCCAGGGAAGCTCAGGACACGATGGAGTGGGCCATTCGTGGTTCATCACATTTATCCTCACGGAGCGGTAGAGTTGATCGATAACCAAGGCGTAATCTTCAAAGTTAATGGACACCGGCTGAAGAAGTTCCATGAGCAAACCGACCCGGACGAAGAGATCAGAGTTACCATGGCTCTCACATCATCGGACAAGTCAAAGGAGCACGTCGGGCTAACGACGTTAAAAATAGCGCTTGCGGGAGGCAACCCGCGTTTAGTATAGAATTAGATTCTTCTTTTTCTTTTCTTTTTAGATTATTTTTCTTAGCTTTCTTTTGAGTTCTTTTTAGTAATTTTTAGGATAGAAATTAGGATAAATTTTGAGCTAACAAGATGCAGGAGAAGGGATCGAAAATCACTCCAAGAGGCTATGGTGGTTGGTTAACGACCCACCCAGGGTCGTTAACGACCCAGTTCGAAAGACCTGATTCGGCATACGGGCAGGTAAGTTTTTTTTTAACCTAGTCTATCTTTTCCTTACTACCCTAGCCGCCACCCTCTACCCCTTCCTATCCCTTCCCTCTCCTATATAACACTCCTACCCCTTCAAAAAATCCACCCTCAAATCCTCCCAATTCCAACCTTCTCAAAAACTCAACCAAAGATCTTGAAGACCCCCTCCCACCGATCGGAATCCCTCACCAACCACCACCGAGCAACCGTAGTTACCGAAGCCCGAAAACTCTCCCCCCCACCGTCGAAGATCCGAGTTTTCGATAACTCTCACCGAGCTCGTTACTCACCTAATTTCCGACCCCTTGTTCTTCAAATTTCTCGGTTCTCCGGTATGTTTTCTAAACCCTAACTCGAAATTAAATGATTTATGGTTTTTAGGGTAGAAATTTCATGTCTAGAATTGTGTTCATATAGAGGATCGATGTTCATGATTGGATTTTTGCCCATGAAAGTTTGATTTTGCTTTGTAATTCTAGATCTATAGAAGGATATTCATGTTAGATGTTCCATTGTGAAAAGTTGATTGTGAAAAGCATGAATTTTTCTTGTTCTAGTATCAAGTTTCAAACTTAGCATGTCAAAATTTCGGGTAAATTTAGCATGTTCAGGATGGGTAATCGAGCAAGTATGGGGTGCGTATATCCGATTGTGTGACTAGCGAAGGAGTATGTAGGATTGCATGCTTGATTTTTTCTTGAATTTTAAGGTAGATTAAACTCGGAATTCTACGATTTGGCTCTCGGCAGCTCGTTAACGACCTACCCAGGTTCGTTAACGACCTTGCATAGCTTCCAAAAATCAATACCAGTCCAGAATCGTAAACGACCCAATTGGGTAGTTAACGAACAATTCCGAGGCTATTTCGAGACCAAGTATGGGGCCTATCTATTTTGAGTGGATCTTATCTTGGAAAATTCTTGATTGTTTTGTAGGATCTCAGGGCAAGTTCAAGCAGACTTGCTACCCGAGCTCAGAAGAAGAGAAGGAACCAGAGGTCCCCATCTCCACCTCGCATGGACAACGTGATTTTGAGTACTCAAGGCCAAGTGCATCGATACCGTGCCATTCTAGAGAAGGACCACTACACCCGTTGGTTCTCAAAGTCTAGTGTTGTAAACACGGGGATCTACACGGACGTCAAGGAGGCCTTTGTTATTCTTGGTGCCGCTCATCTCCTGAAGCAGGAGAATTTACCACACTATCCGGCCCTCACATCCGAGTTTTTGGCCACTTTAGAGACTAGCTTCTCGTCAAAGACTTCGACAGGACGAATCCGGTTTCGGCTCGGTAATGTGAGCCGTGAGTTTACCATGGCAGAGTTCAATGCAATTCTAGAGCTTCCAAACCCGTCTAGAGACTACAGCTTAAAAGACTATAGAGTAACTCGTACTTGGAGCTACATCACCGGGGAGGTCCAATCCTCCACAGCGGCATTATCTGGGGCAAGCATCATCAACCCCATCTTCAGGATTATTCTCCGAGTCCTAGCCGCTATGTTTTGGCCGAAGAGAGAGTTGAACATGCCAACGAGGACGGAAGTTGCTTGTCTCTGCACCATCCTTTTCGAGGAGCCCGACCCCTTGAATTTGGGGTATGAATGGCTCTACTACGTCGAGAAATCAACCAAGTCCAAGGAGGTTTGGTGTGGCAACTTGGTTAGCCTTTTGGCTAAAAACCTAGGAGTCGATCTTACTCGCTACACACCGGCTCACGCCCAACTCCTCAACAAGAACTATTGGTATAGATCAAGTGTCTTCATTCAATCCGAGGGAGGATTCAAGGTGAAAGTACAAGACCGCATCGTTACACCGACCCTCGATAAGTTGGAGCTTCTCTACGTACCAAATTGGTACGAGGCGTGGACGGGGCATGCTTTCCCATTGGAACCCAAGCCGATGGATGAGCTCTCACTTAGGCCGTGTGTGTCCCGGTTTGAGCGAGAGGAAGATGCAATGGATGAAGATGAAGATGAGGATACCAAGGTAGTAGGCGATGACAATGAAGAAGCCGACACAGAGGGAGGAACTGAGGAGCTAAACCTCGAGGATGAAGACCTCGACACGGAAGTATTGGGCAACAACGTCCTCATTGACGAGCCTACCAGGCTCATTAACGACCATTTCCAGCCTCCTTCCTACACTGCTAACGAAGCACCCAGCTTCGTTAATGAGGCACCGAGAGCTCCTGTCAACCCACTGCCAGCTCCTACCGACCCTCATTTGAGCACTATTTTCCTCCACCAAACCGTTGATTTAGCCTGAAGATGAAGTTTTTCCTTGTTTCCCACTTTTGAGACTTTGTAATTTTGTATGTTTTTTTCTTTTTCTTATTTTTATCTTTATTTGTTTTCTTTTCTATTTCTTTTCCTTCTTCTTATTTTTCTTACAGTGGGGACACTGTAATTTTAAATATGGGGTGGGAGAAAATAGAAAACTTGTTGTCTTATGTGTTTATGTGTTTTGAGTAGTTTTTTATTCTAAAATGAAAAAAAAATAAAAATAAAATCGAAAAATTTGAAAAAATCTAAAAAAAGAGTTTTAGAATTGATAGATATCCCTTTCTTAGGTTCTATGATAGTAGTGTCTAGCTTAATCATATAATTCCTTGCAAGCATGTCTTTAATAGTATAGCCGTATTTTTAACTTGAAATTGTTTGTTTTTAGAAGAAGATAGCACTTGATGAAATTGAGCACATATACTTTATAGCATAAGTGATGCAATCCAACAAAATTATTACCTAGTGAGGAATTTTTGGCCTTATAGGGAGAACATCAATAAATCCCTCTTCTTTTCTTGTGTGATTTACTCTCTATATGCATATTATCTCTTGGAATTGTGATGGTTATATATTTCTTGAGACCCGTATGGGATTTATAGTTCATTACTTGTGAAAATCATATGATGGAGAACTTATTTTTATAAGCCCTATTATTCCCTATTCACCTTTACATGATCCTTCTTTTGACAACCAATTCTAGCCTGAAGCCTTTATTTTTAGCTCCACAAAAAAATATGTTCCCTAGCCGAGATAATCTTGACCCTATCCGCAAATTGGGACTTAGATTGGAGAGGTAACTTTGTTGAGTGTAAAAAAAAAGGTGTCATATAATGTTTGCTTTGGTTGAAGGATTATTGGGAAGGGTAGATTGGAAGTCTCTTGTTCTAATATTATGTAAAAGAAAGATCTCTTGATAAGCAAAGGATGCACGAAAATAAATTTGTTATGGAAAAGAGGAAGGAATACACGAGGAAGCTCGTTAACGATCCCGAAGTTGGCTCGTTAACGAGGCAGCGAAAGAAAAAAAAAGAGAAAGAAAAAAGAAAAAAAGGAAGTGAAGAATTGAAGTAATAGTAGAAGGAAGAAGTTTGAAGTGCATGTGTGTTTATACATAATATTAGAGATTCTTTTATTTCTTAAGAGACTTTCTAGGATAATAATGGGTGGGTGAAAATGAGTGTGCATAATGAGAGAGTGAGTTTGGTATATCTTTTAAAGAGTGTTTTGTTTATGTGTGAGTTTTTAGGAGTCTTTGATTCCCGGATATTATTAGCACCACATAGCCAAAAATATTTCCACGCCTTATTGTTTTTACCAAGCCCCATTACAACCTGGCCGAATGGAAGCTTCTATGAAGTTTTTCATTGAGCCCCCTAAGTTCTCTTGATGATTTTTGCTTGTTTTGACAAATCTTGGGTGGAGAGTATTGGTTATATAAGTTCCAATTTCTATGAGTTTTTGTATATAAGATGAGTTGAGAGATTGAATTTATAAGCCTAAACACATGAGAGTTGAGTGAAACACATTACCCTTGTGAGGTTGGATTGTATTTTCTTATGTCTATTTAGTGCATATATGTGTGATGACATTAATAATCCTTTGCTATATTTTTCTCATGTGTAGAAGTTGCTTTTTAGATGATGGCTATATTTTGATAAGTATGTTTTGTTTGGTTTTGGTTAAGTGTTTAGTGATTGCTTGAGGACAAGCAAGTCTAAGTATGGGGTATTTTGATGTTCGCATTTTTAGTATAGTTTTTAATAGGTTTTCTTTGTTTATTAGGTTTAGTTTTGATAATTTTAGGTTTAGTTTTGTGTGTTTTTGGATAGTTTTGCATATTTCTATGGAAAGTATGGAAGCTACTCTATTTTGTGTATTTTGTAGGTTTTAGCAAGGAAAAAGTGCTATATGGAGCTGAATTTGGAGCGCTACAGTGAAAGACGGAGGAATACAAGATTGAAGAAGTCAGAGTTCAAGATTTACGAGATGAAGTGTGGAAGAAACCAAGTCCAGGCTCGTTAACGAGGCTGTGAGGGCTCGTTAACGAGGCCACGTGATAGAAATTTCGAGGATTGACTTTGTGACTCACCGATCCTGTGCGGAAAATTATTTCCGTGTCGGTAGAGTATCTTTTTGTGATTTTTAGGGTTATTATATTATGTATTTTAGTTCTTGTTATCTTCTTAGATTTTGTTTCTATCTTTTAGGGTTTTATTTCTATCTGTTTAGGAAAGTTTATATCTTTTAGTTTTTTTAGTTTCTAGCCTTTTTAGTATAAATACCCTTCTATCTAGCATAGAAAAGAGGTCGGACTTTTAGGGAGATTTTTTTTGGAGAGGAGGAAGAGCCGAATAGGCGAGAGGATCAGAGTCGAGTTCGGAGATCGGTGAACGAAGGTTACCGAGTTCGTTGATCGAGATTTCGGTTCGGTGTTTTGTTTCTTTTTTCGGTTTCTTCTGAATTTCTGTCAGACAGATTTTTCTATTTAATTTGAGTAGTAAATTGTTTTCAATGATTTCTTTTATTGAATTTATTTGTTTAGTAGTTATGATTAGTGAGTAGTCTTCTTTTCTAGGATCGGGGGTTAAGCCCGGCATAGTTGAGCATGTTTGATGAGTGAGATTGTGTGTTGAATGCCTTTTATCTATTATTGAGATTGTTTGTTGTGCTTATACCAAGATGAAAGTTGAGGTAATTTGAGTTTTTAACTTGATTGAAAGAGAAAGTTAGTAACTTGAAGGTTGATATTGTTTCAATACGAAAGTTTCAAGCTTTAGATCCAAAGCAAGCAATTAAGTGAATTAGGATACGAAAGTAGGTTAATTTACTTGATAGTCAACAAAATTTGATGACTCTATCTATTTAAAGGCATGATCTTATCTTCTTACAAGTTTATATGCATGACTATGTTGTGGTCTCCCTAGTCCTAGATCTTTGTTTTTATTTGAATTATCTTAAGTGAATTTCGTTGTTGAGTTACTTGGCTCGATACCGAATTTATTTAGGTCGTTAGTTGAGTCTTTTTGTGTACGGTGGTTCGTTAACGACCCTGACAACGTCGTTAACGAGGCTGCTTGTGAGTGTTTTTGCTTGATTTTATTTGCTTTTTAGAAGTTGATAAACGAACAACCTTGTTTCCTGTGGAACGATCCTGACTCTGCTATACTCAGCGGGTCTTGACTTATAAATTTATTTGTTGTCAAGAAACCCTCTCAACACTTATTCACCCCCTTAGTCTAACACATGATTGGTTACAAAAATGTTCCTAAAATAGTGAGATACCACTTTATGATAAATATTAGTATTAATGAATACAAAATTTGAGCGTCTTGTATCCAAAATCCAAATCCTTATATTTAGGCTCAAGTTAGATTATACTATAACTTTTTAGGTAAATAAGCGAGTATGAAAAAAATTAACTAAAAAATAACAAATAAACTGTTAAAATAAATAGGAAAACCCAGGTTATTTAACCCGTTGACCGACTCAAACCTGCAACAAACCCGTAGTGACGCGACCTGTTTGAACCCGATAAATTTGTGACCTGAAATGACCCGACCTGAAATTGACCCAAACCCGACATACCGAAACCCGAACCTGACCCGCCCGACCCGATTAACAGGTCTAGTTGAAACCCATCAACGCCCACTGCTTTTAACAGCCCCATTATTTTAATTGCCTTTTTTATCTCTTCATCACTAAAAGGCTGATCAAGCATGTTCCAGTCCCCAATATCAAGGCAAGGAAACACACCTCTAGTACACAAAACCGAACTTCTCTCAACTGTAGGGAGTGTGTACAGAGCTTTAATGAACATGATGGCATGTGCCTATGAGCCTCCGCTTAACCAAAAAAAAAATGAACATGATGGCATACTTATATAACTCCTCTTGGGCAAGAACCCATCTGCCATTAACGTCGCACAACGATTCCACTCTATTTCCCTTCATCAGATAATAGCGGACGTATGAAAAAATCATGTATTACGATCTCCTCCTTGCAACCACTCGACATGTGATTTTTGCAGCCACAACAACTCTTCCCTTCCAAAGCCAACTCTGTTTTTAAGTCTTGTTGTCAAAGCTAGCTTAGTTTTTAATCCTAATTTTCTCGTTCTCTCTTCTACTTAAGTGGCATTCATTAATAGAATTTGGCAAATTTATTCTTTTACGCTATTGTCTCAAACCCTATTTTCTCTCTACCAATCTTCAAGACTTCAACAAAAATACTTAAAAATTAATGTAAGCAAATGTATGAATATGTGACAATTTGGAGTGTGAATGAAATGCATGATGATCCATCATCCATCTTGTATAGCTTGACACGAACCTTCTTGGCACTAATTGAAAGTCGATCTATTATCAAATAATTTACCCTCGCTCTCAAATTACTTCCATCTCCGGGATGCTTGGGTGGACTACTTTTTTAGAACAATGACAATAAAAGATAGGTAAAAATTACATTGGAAAAATATATTATTCACTTACGGAGGGCTTTAAGCTATTCCATTAAAAAAAAGTTTCCTAAAGTTAGCCAACCTTCTTTCAACATCACTAGATTGCTTTCCTCTAGAAGTCCAGTCCTCTACACTTTCAAGGCTATGGGTATCCCCTATTTATATGATGACATTCCTTATCACATGGTGAAATTGCATACCCTTGAAATGTCTTTCTTCACTGCAATACAAGTTTAATGTAAGGAAAGACCCTATAAAAAAAGTAATGTGCAGAAGATGATGGAGATGACGATGGCAAAAATAAGACGAATGGTTGTGGGCTTGACGACAGGACTAGACGTGTCAAAATAGTCTCTGTCATCCTTTTGATGAATGGTTGTGGTCTTGATGAAAGCCTTATTAGCAACGAAAAACAACTTCAATTCTTGCTCACTCTACAAATCAGTGGGAGGCTTGTGCTTAGATGTGTGGAATACCCTAGGTTCAAATATCTAGTTTGAGTTCTTTTAGTAATTGAATGACAAGAGACATTTGAAGGACGGAGATAACTAGTGGCAACAGGTCGATTATGAGGAAACTCAATGACTAATTCGACCGTTTGGGACGTTGAGTTTGGGACAATACCGACGGAGGAGAGGGGGCCTGGCTTGTGGTATTTTCCAGGAGAGTCAGTGTCGAGGATGAGTTGGGTGTGGTAGGCGTTAAAGCATGCGAGAGAGGTGAGGAGGGGTTGTCATGCATTATAGGGTTAGGGTTATGCATGAGAAGCAAGGAAGTAGGGTTTTGATTGGCGATCAATGATAGCAATTTGGTGGAGATATAAGGACTCGATTTGGGCAATATATTGGAAGAAGATTTGGGAGAGGTAGAATATGGAAAGCTTTACTTGTTAAAAATACCTTGTGACGATATATGTACGTCCACTAGGAAAATGTAAGCATAGGTAACCTTTATATTTGGAAGTGTACCCAATAAAAATACAAGAGAGACACCCAAAAACCCAAAGATGAGAATAGTCTAGAGATTTGTTATAGAGAAGTTGATATGGAGATTTTTGATGGAGAAGAGGAGTGATTGTTCGATTGAAAAAGTAGCCAACGGTGTGAAAGATATTCTCCCAAAACAAAGGGAAGAGAGGCATGGGCAAGTAGGGCTAGGCCTTTTTCTTGAACAACACGATGTCGTCGTTCAACGACACCATTTTTGGAGGGCATGTGAGGGAAAGAGAGACGACGGAGGATGCCTTGTTTGGCAAGATATGGTTTTAGGGCGAGGAATTCACTACCATCGTCCGTTTGTATTGTTTTGATGGAGGATTTGAATTGATTTTGTAGCATTTTGTGGAAAAGTATGAATGTGGGAAGGGCTTGTGATTTTTTAGATAAAAAATAAATCCAACAGAATTTGGAATGATCATAACATATTGAACAAAATATTTATTGCCATAAATTGAAGCGGTAAAGGCAAGTCTCCAAACATCAGCATAGACTAAATTGAAACAAGACTGACTTAATTGATGAACGTGAGTAATTGGAAGATGATGAATCTTTCCTAATTAACACAGTTCCTAGACATGTGTGAGCCGATTATTGGATACTGGTAAATAAAACAAAGACACTAATTGTTTAAGAATAGTATGATTGGGATGAGCAACATGACAATGCCAATCTTCAAGAGAAAAATGGTGAGTAGAGAGTGGTGTTGAAGGTGGTAGTCGGTAAAGGCCATTCTCAATGTTGCACATAAGGATTATGTGTCCTTGTAGATCCTTCACAAAACCAAATGAAGGATGAAGCTCGATTGGAACATTGTTATCTTTTGCAAGTGTAGAAGCACTCAATAAATTTTTGGAAATATCAAGAACAACAAGAACTTCTTTCAACTGTAACTTTGAAGAATTGAGACTATTAGACCCATTATGAGCAATGGCAGCCAGTTCACCATCACCGAGGGCAAGATGATTTGTACCGTCATATTCAAATTGAATGGAGAGATTTCTCAGGTTGTTGGTGACATGATGAGACGCACCAGAATCATTGAACCATGCAGGATCAACAAGGTATGATGGATTGACCTGATAAGCTTGCTTGGGAGGAGGATAATTGGGTGGAAATCAAGAAGCATCAAACTTATTGTAATAGATGACCCGGTGGTTCACCATAGCTATTGTACTACGAAGGTTGTTCGTAATTGGTTGAATCATGATCCCTACGTTGACCTTAATCAAGTTTCTCTTCTTCATGTAACAAGAGACCAATGAGTTCATTTGGCGTGACTGCTTCGACATGCATGTTGATGGACGTTTTGAAGGGGCCATAACTTGTCTAAGCTGCTAGGGGGAGAAAACCCATAATGGGCCCAACTACCAAGCCCAACAAGATTCCATCCTAAAACTAATTAACAATATGAGAATTAGCCCTTCTACTTATGTATATGCTTGGCTTAGATACTTTGAATTTCCGATGTGGGATTTACAATTGACCCAACATAAGCCTCGAAGAATACACGCAATATCGTCATCATTTTGAACTTTGTAGGCACACTCAACGAGGGAATCGATGATGGACCGTTTCTTTTCGACTTAGTCCATCATAAAAAGAGATCCCTTTGTGAGGGTTTGAAGTTGGCTCTTCAACTGCATGAGTCGAGTACGATTTTGAGACTTGAACATTGAGGCAAGCATGGTCCACAAATCATAGCATGTGTCTGGTTGAGTACGTTTTATCTCATTTATTACCATTATATTTGCCGAATTTTTTTTGGTTTCCCATCAACATATTTAATTACTACAAGAACATCTCAAATCCCAGAATTCATTTAAAAAAACACACAAATGACATAAAAAAACTGATTTAAGAACTACAACTAGAATAATGCTCGAAGCCAGCTAGACTTGCCAACCTGATTACAATAGCCATGGCAGTACTGGTGAATTAAAAACACGATTGAAAGAAGAAAATGATTCAAGCGATCCATCACCAAAAATCAAACTCAATTCCTAATCCCCCAAGCAATCAATTTCCAATAATGAAAGGAAGATAAGCATCAGAAGTGGCAGCGTCGATCTGTTCCTTGTTTAAAAAATTAGCATTCCAATCACTAAAAGCTACATCTGACCTCTTCACATATACATCATCAATCCCATACCAAGAGATCAAATCAACTAAACCATAAAATTGAAGCTTCTTATCTTCCTTAACAGAGGCAGCCAACAATCCAAAGTCGAAAACATTCCTGCACCGGATCTTGTAGGCTGTCTCAAGCACCTCCACGGAGTACTTGATCCCGACACCAACGAACAAAATATCAGGGAGCTGAAGGAATCGGGAGAGTTCGGAGGGGAGGGTTTCACGACTAAATCGGCGAAGTTGGATGAGAAGGCACCTAGAATTGGATGCCAGCTTCAAGAGGTCGATTTCATCATTTGCTTGCTCAATGTCCAATCCCACAACACGTCTTGCATGTTCGCCGTAATTGATGGATGAAAGCAGGGAATTTAGGCCGGATTTGAGTTGAGATGGGGTAGAGATTACGCTGGCTGTGATTGGCCTCAGGTCTGAGATTTTAACCTTGTAGTTATAAGCCTATCAAGCCTCTTATGCACAACAGAATTCTCGGAAATCCGTCGACACCACGTAAACTCCTGGTCGGTCAACCCCATATCAATAAGCTTATGTTTATTCCTCCATTTATCAAACTCCTTAGAATCAGCGTGGAGTCCCCCTGAACCGCCCTTTCTCTCATTTTGGTAAAGAATACAATTGAAATCGCCTCTGATGAACACCGAACCAGTAACTCTGCCCATAGACTCATCAATCTCTTTCCAAAAACTAACTCTACGGGTCACAGAAGAAGGCCCGTAAACAGCGTACAAATGAGCCGTAGTCCCACCATGCCCAAAGACAACATGTATAAAGTTCTTATTCATCTACACTACATCAACATGCACATTAGAGTCCTTCCAAAGTAACCATATGCAACCGGCAAAACCAACAGCATCAACCCTTCAACACTTGGTGAAATCCGACCTGGTCAATCTGTAACACACTGTCTGAGCTCTATCTCCGGAGATCTTCGTCTCCAATAAAGCAACCATATCCACTTTGTAATTACGACAAAGTTAGGGAATAGCTCTACGAAAACACGGCTTTCCTACACCCCAACAATTCCAGAGTAAGATATTAATAATAAACATAACTAAAGCGAGAAAACAGGAACCAAACAAAGGCATAGAATGGCCCTTGAGCTTAAACGCTCTCCGCCATAGGGGCATCTTGCGCGATGACCAGGGCTGATGATTCTTGCCCTTTCTTCACGCCTTCCTGCTGATTATTACTCTCGGCAAAACCGATTGCCTGATGCGCCTGGGCGAGACCCTTCTCATTGCAACTAAGTTCCCTCTGATCATTATGAGCACAAATAATATACGGATCAGGGTCAAGGGTTTTAATATTTTGAGGGTTCTCGACATTAAGTTGGCTCCTTTGGATCTGAATATTGTTTCTCTGTCGTTTTTTGGGCCCGGTTGAGCAATCGGTGGTAGTTGCACTTGTCCCACCAGTGTTAGATTCCTTGGGTGAGAATATACCAAATTTCCTACCAACTCTAATTTTCTTTTTCTCCAACTGGGCCTTAGAGCCCATCGGCCCACTTGAATTACCCATTCCAAACTGAAAGACTTCATTCTCCCTCACATTACTCAACTGTCCTTTTCTACCATTCGGGGAAAGACCCACAAATCTCGCTGAAACTTGTTCATGCTTATTTTTTTCCACTATGATAGTTGTACTTTCCTCAAATCTATCTTTTGTAACAGTTGGAGAGATCTCCTTTTCTTTCTTATTCATCCCCTTGTTTTTAGGAACCATTGATTATGTAGAAATTTTCTCCCCGGGATGTCCCATGTTTACAACATCACCTTCCTTTTCCGAGATAGACAAAAACTCAAATCGGTTATTTGGCCTAAATAGCTTCCTTGAATCCAGGGAGGTAATTTCTTTTCCTTTTCCGTTTTGAGTAGCCAACCGTCGCTGGTCGTTGGTGGTCCACGGAACGCCGGCCGACAACCTATGTTCCTTCTCTGTTTTCCCCTTGGCTTTCAACGGCCTTGGTTTCCTAGCAACTATCATCCATTCACCATACAACCCATTGTTGATTGAAATCTCTCTTCGAGACTCATTATTGGAATTGACACTAATGGCAGGCACCTCTGACTCATTGCCTAGGTTTTTCTCCGTAATACTTCCTTTCGGCGGTTCATTAACAACAACCAACATCTCCTGCAGCCGTGATGGACAACTCGTCTTTACATGCCCATACTTTCCACACCTAAAGCAGATGGTAGGTATACCCGCATATTCAATGAGAAAACGGTCCCCATTGATACTGATCGAACCTTTAAGCGATCTCTCCAAGTCGACCTCGACGCATATCCTTGTGAATTTACCTCTGTTAGTGTACAATGTCTTAGGATCCACCCTTGTCGGTCTCCCAATTCCCGTAGCAATTTGGAGGAGAATCTTCTCTTCATACAATGTAATCGGTAGACCCGTTAGCCTGATCCATACATGAGCTGTTTTGATCGGATTCGTAGTTCGGAACTTAGGGTTCCATCTTCGAACTGAAAGACATCTGCCAAACACTGTCCACGGGCCGCCAGTAAGGGCCATCAAGAAGTCTTCTTCACGTCCAAATCTAACAAGGAAGCACCCGTGTTCAAGATCGAGGATTTGGAAACGAGTAGAAGTCCTCCACATGTCATGAACCATTCTCTCCATAACTTGGAACGCGATTGGCGAACCTAACAGTTTGATCACCACTGAGTAAGTCCAGACCGATTCCAAAGCTTCCATTACATCTTCGACAATGTTAACAACTGGATCCTCATCAATCCCTCCCGGAAACGACACTGTCACTTTACCACGTAGGAACTCATCGTCTAAGATCGTTTTCTGTTGATAAGCACCGCCTACCGCTATTTCTTTCCAAGAGGTTTTTTTGTCTGGTGGATCTCCTGGTGGTCTACCACCACTCGATCCATCCACTTGCATTCCATTGTTAAGCGCTTGTTGAGATTCCGGTGCGAACACCGGATTCGATACAACGTTCATTAGCACAAAGCCAACCAGAAGAGAGATAAGTTTAACTCAAAAATATAAAGTGCATTCGTTCTTAACAACATATGAAGTTGTCCCTCTTATCCTCATAAATGCACCATCAAAATAATTTTTTTGGCAATATAAATAGCCCCATATTAATTTATGGAAAATTTACTATATTATTGAAAGTATGTGATTAAAATCAGATTTTCATGGAAAAGTTTTATGAAAATTTACTTTATTAATTTATAAATTTTTTATAAAAGAAAGTATATCATAAAATCTATAAATTTAGATATTCTAATAAATTTCTAAGAATTTTATAATTAACTATTTTAATGATACCATTTAGTAATATATAAAGGTATGTAATTAATTGACAATATTTTTTAAGCAAATTAATAATTTTTTAATATAGAGGTATTTGATTAATTATAACATCAGATTTTTTTTATCATTTATAGTATGTTTTTAATCCTAAGCCAGATTATATACGTAATGGTGATTTTTATTATTTTTGAAATACCTAATGGTGATTCAGTGTTTGAAGATTTTAGTAAACTTGCTATTTTCATGCTAAAAAAATTAGCATAGAATTATAGAGTTTGGTTCAAATGAAACAAACTCTTATCCTAAAACGAACTCTTATCCTAAAACGAATGCACTTTTTGTAGTTAGTAGTGCACTTTTCATACTTCAGAGTGCACTTTTTCGCATTTGTAATTTTCGTACTTGTTAGTGCACTTTTCAAATTTTTTTAGTGCACTTTTTCGTAATGCACTTTTTGTATTTTTCAATGCACTTTTATATGAAAAGTGCATTACTAACTATGAAAAGTGCATTCGTTTTAGGATAAGAGTTTGTTTCATTTGAACCAAACTCTAGAATTATAATATACTAATTTTGTCCAACGGACGGGATTAACCCTCTAGTTAATAATAATAATAATTAAGAATGATATATAAATTTTCTAATCCAATCTTTATCTTAATTTTAATAATAATAATAATAATAATAATAATAATAATAATAATAATAATAATAATAATAAGGGTGCGATCATTGGGTGATTAGGGTTGGGGCTTGGTGCGCCAAGGGGGTGTGGCCTTCCCTGTTGCCGAACGTCGCCCAACTCCGGTGGTGGGGTCTTGGTGGTCCTCGCTGTTGTTGATCGTGGTGCCTTCGTTGATGTGTTTGTCAGCGATTTAGCGATCGTTATCGGTTACTGCTGTTGATCCAACTCCGGCATTCAACGATCATCATCAGTCCAGCGTCAATGATTGTCAGAGATCGTCATCGGTCAAGCGTCATCTAGTTTCCCGGTTTGCTCGTGCCGGTCGGAGATCGTCATCGTTTCAGTGATGTTCAACTCAGCGACGTTCTGTGTTTGCTGGTGGCTTGTGATAGTTTGTATTTGTCTACGGTTTGCTGTTGAGTTTGTCACTTTGTTGCTGTTGTGTTGTTGGTCGGTTACTGTTGCACTGTTGATTGCAATCTATGTATCAGGTCAGTTGTTGTTTGACTTAATTCTTGGGGTTGCTGTGTTGTTTTGTTGCTGCGTTGTTCTTGGGTCAGTTGTTGGGTTTGTTGCGTGCTGTTGTGTTGATGCGTTGTTCTTGGGTCAGTTGTTGTGCTGCTGTTCTGTTGTTGTTGTTGTGTTGTTGCCTTTGTTCGGTGTTGTGTTGTTGTGTTGCCATAGATCACGGGCTCCCTTTTTCGCACTCTAATGCCTACTGCTGTAGTGCGTTTCCATTGCCCATTTGTTGGTCTTAATGGGTGTCGGAATGGTGGAGGTAATGGACTTACTAAGAACTCTTTGATCACTCATCTTCGTGATCGCCATTGTACACCTGATGCTCAAGTAGTTACACGACATTCTCTTACCACTGACTTGTCTATTTTTTCTGAGGCTGAGTTGACCTTCCGCCGCATGGGGGTTTGGCTTTGTGGGGTTTGTTTTAAAACGCATTCTCTACATTCTAAATGTCGTCATGGTCAAGGTTCTGATTCTGTGGCCCCACCAGATGCTGGGGATGGTGTAGTTCGATTTGTGCTCTATGATCTTCCTAAACCACAACTCAATTCTGTTGTACCCAATCGTGTGGATTTTGTTGGAGATGGTGTACTCACTTTTGATGTTGTGCAAGAACAGGCCTGTGGTTTTACCGTCTCTCTCCTTGACAGATTACTTTCTAAACGACTTCGAACTGTGAAATCCATCCCTCCTAAATGTCGTTTAGGTTTCTCCCGGGTTTTGAAAGGCGCACTTGATAAGGTGCTTTGCAAGCCTGAAGATATCTCTTGTTGGGTTAATCTTATCGTGTTGCCTCTTTGTATCCGTAAAAACATTAGTACGAGGAGTAATCACGAGTGCACATCTGCCGTTAGACGAAAACGACAAGAAGAGAGCATAGCTAATGCAATTCGTACTTGGAGTGAGCCGGGTGGTAATTTGCTGCTTTTGCCGGAAACTTTGGCAGTCGAATCCCCTCCTTTGATGGATGCTGATGAGGACCTTGATTTGGAAGAACGTAATATCAAGCAATGTCGTAGGAAGGTTTATGATGGTCATTACACCGCCGCAGTCCGGGATCTTTCATCTTTTGGTGTTGCTCCTTATAATGAGGCCACTCTTGCAAGTTTACAGTCAAAACACCCTTGGATAACAACTTCTGAAATACCAGCTTTTTCGCTTTCCAAACATGAGAACAATTGGACGATTTACCAAGCACTGAATCAACATATTTATACATAAGAACAGACTTCCAAATGCCCCCGTCTTCCATAACAAATCTCCACCCGAGTTTTCCCACGAGTGCGAGATTAAGATCATTCATGGTTCGGATACCCAACCCGCCTTGAGCTTTCGGTTTAATCACTTCGGTCCAAGCAACCTTGTGCAACTTCCTTTTCTCACTACTACTCCCCCAGAGAAAACCACGGTTCAACTTATCAATCTTCTTGCACACACTAGCCGGAAGAAGTGTCGTTTGCATCGAGTACACCGGAAGAGAAGTAAGGACTGAATTAATCAACGTCACTCTCCCCGCAAGGCGAAGAGTAGCAGATTTCCAACCTGCCAACTTGGATTTAAATTTATCCAATAGTCCCTCATAAGTGCTCTTATTGATAGATTTATGGATCACCGGCATACCAAGATAGTTTCCCAAGTCGCTAGTCACCTTAAAACCACTAACCTCCGCGAGCCGATCACGAAGATTTCTCCGCACGTTCTTGGAAACAAAGATCTTCGACTTCGCATGGCTTATCTTTTGTCCAGTCACCTTACAAAACTGATATAAGCATCTCATGATAACTCTCATTTGATCAACCGACGCCTCCGCGAAAAGCACAATATCGTCTGCAAAAAATAAGTGAGAGAGGCAAGGACCTAACCTGGTCACTCTAATCGGCTTCCACTCCTTCTTTTCCACAACTTCATGGATCAAATGGCTTAACCTTTCCACACATAGAATAAACAAGTAAGGAGAAATCGGGTCGCCTTGACGGACACCCCTAGATGACGTGAATTGCGTAGAAACCTCCCCGTTCCAAAGGACTTGCATACGGGGGGAAGACACACAAGCCATGATCCACCTAACATGAAAATCCGGGAAACCCACAGCCAACAAAGTGGACTCAATAAAGCTCCAACTAAGCCTATCATAGGCTTTCTCAAGGTCCAATTTGAGAGCCATCCATCCGGACGCCCCTCTCTTTCTTTTCATGGAGTGAACTATCTCTTGGACCACCACTATATTATCTGTAATTAATCTTCCCGGGAGGTAACTCCCTTGCGTAGAGCCAATGATCTCAGACATAATCGGTTGAATTCTGTTCACCAACACTTAAGTGATAATCTTGTACAACACGTTACACAAGCTTATGGGACTAAATTGCCCGATATTTTCCGGTTTCCCCACCTTGGCAAGCAACACAATGAGCGTATCATTCACCCCGCCGGAAGAGTGATGTTCGCATTTCTAGTATAGTTTTTAGTAGGTTTTCTTTGCTTATTACGATTAGTTTTGTTAAGTTTAGGTTTAGTTTTGAGTGTTTTTAGATAGTTTTGCATATCTCTATGAAAAGAGTGGAAGCTATGCTATTTTGTGTATTTTGTAGGTTTTAGCAAGGAAAAGAGCTATATGGAGCTGAATTTGGAGCATTACAGTGAAAGACGGAGGAATACAAGATTGAAGAAGTCAGAGCTCAAGATTTCGAGAGGAAGTGTGGAAGAAAACAAAGCCATTGCTCGTTAACGAGGTTGTGAGGGCTCGTTAACGAGGCCATGAAAGAGAAGATTTGAAGGTTTATTTTATGATTCACCGATCCTAAGCAGGAATTTATTCCGTGTCGGTTGAGTATCTTTTTAGAATCTCTTAGGGTTATTAGAATATGTATTTTAGGTCTTATTATCTTCTTAGATTTTTTTTCTATCTTTTAGAGTTTTATTTCTATCTTTTTAGGAAAGTTTATATCTTTTAGCTTTTTTAGTTTTTAGCTCTTTAGTATAAATACCCTTCTATCTAGCATAGAAAAAGGGGGGATTTTCTAGGAGAATTTTGGAGAGCCGAGAGAGAGAAGGACGGATCGGAGTTGTGATCGAAGGGGCTCGGTAGACGAAAGTTACCGGGATCATTAGTCGTGATTTTGATTCGGTATTTTGGTGTTTTCGGTTTCTTCTGAATCTCTGTAAGACGATATTTTTTAGTAATTTGAGTACTGTTTTGTTTTCAATGTTTTCTTTGATTAAAGTTATTAGTTTTTTTAGTCATGATTAGTGAGTAGTCTTCTTTTCTAGGATCGGGGCTAAGCCCGACATAGTTGAGCATGTTTAATGAGTAAGATTGTGTGTTGAATGCCTTTTATCTTTTATTGAGATTGTTTGTTGTGCTTATACCGAAACGGAAGTTGAGGTAATTTGAGTTTTTAACTTGATTGAAAGAGAAAGTTAGTAACTTGAAGGTTGATATTGTTTGAATACGAAAGTTTCATGCTTTAGGTCCAAAACAAGCAATTAAGTGAATTAGGATGCGAAAGTTGGTTAATTTACTTGATAGTCAACGAAAGTTGATGACTCTATCTGTTTAAAGGCATGATCTTATCTTCTTACGAGTTTATATGCTTGGCTATGTTGTGGTGTCCCTAGTCCTAGATCTTTGTTTTATTTGAATTATTTCTAATGAATTTTTGTTGTTGAGTTACTTGCCTCGGTCCCGAATTTAATTAGGTCGTTATTTGAGTATTTTTGTGTTCGGTGGTTCGTTAACGACCCTGACAACGTCGTTAACGAGGCTACTTGTGAGTGTTTTTATTTGTTTTTGTTTGCATTTTAGTAGATTGATAAACGAACAACCTTGCTTCCTGTGGAACGATCCTGACTTCGCTATACTCAACGGGGTCATGACTTATAAATTTATTGGTTGTCAAGAAACCCTCTCAACAAAGAGTAGCTGAACGAAAGAAGTCTCGAACAAAACTGACCACAGAAGAACCAATCGTAGTCCAACAGCGCTGAAAAAACCCGGGATGGAACCCATCGGTACCAGGCGACTTAAAAGCTCCCATACTTGTAACCGCACTCCAAATCTCCTCCAAAGAAACTGGCTTACCCAACTCATTGAAACGAATCTGATCGATGAAAGGGAAACCATGTCTAACCATAGGAAAGTCATAAGATCCCGAACTATCCTCACTGTACAGTTGTCCAAAGTACTCGGTAGCCAAATTCTCTAATTCTATTTTACTCTCGATCCATACTCCATCACTGTTGCGCAACCCTTCCACCCTATTATTCTTACTTCTGATCATGGTTGACGCATGAAAAAATGTCGTATTACGATCCCCACACCAAAGCCAAGTTTCACGAGATTTTTGAAGCCATAACATGTCTTCTTGCTCTAAAACTTTATCCAACTCAGTCCTGATTTTAGCCTCCAAAGCAATCAGCTGATCTGACGTACTTCTAGCCAACTTATACTGAATAACATCAAGTCTCTCAACCAGTTCCCTCTTCCGTTTTTGAATGTTTCCAAATGTTTTTTTGTTCCAAGCCATCAACTCCCATCTTAAAACATCAAGAGCACTAGGGGTATCCACATTAGAGCACCAACTACTATTCACTTAAACAAGAAAATTGGGGTGCGAGAACCACGCCTTTTCACAACAGAACGACCGCCTTTTCTTATTCAAGTCATTTCCAGGCTCCAAAGAAAGAAGGAGCGGGCAATGATCCGAGGAGAATTTAGGAAGATGGCGAACCCGGGCCTCGGGCCACCCAATTCGACCATCTAAGTTCACGAACACCCTATCAAGCCTCTTATGCACAACAAAATTCTCGGAAATCCATCGACACCACATAAACTCCTGGCCGGTGAACCCCATATCAATACGCTTATGTTTATTCCTCCCTTTATCAAACTCCTTAGAGTCAGCGTGGAGTCCCCCTGAACCGCCCTTTCTCTCATTTTGGTAAAGAATACAATTGAAATCGCCTCCGACAAATACCAAACCAGTAACTCTTCCCATAGACTCATCAATCTCTTTCCAAAAACTAACTCTACGGGTCACAATAGGAGACCCGTAAAAAGCGTACAAATGAGCCGTAGTCCCACCATGCCCAAAGACAGCATGTATAAAGTTCTTATTCATCTCCACTACATCAACATGCACATTAGAGTCCTTCCAAAGTAACCATACGCCACCGGCAAAACCAACAACATCAACCCTACAACACTTGGTGAAATCCGACCTGGTCAATCTGTCACACATTATCTGAGCTCTATCTCCGGAGATCTTCGTCTCCAATAAAGCAACCGTATCCACTTTGTAATTACGACAAAGGTAGCGAATAACTCTACGAAAACCCGGCTTTCCTGCACCCAAACAATTCCAGAGTAAGATATTCATAATAAACATAACTAAAGCGAGAAAACCGGAACCAAACAAAGGCATAGAATGGCCCTTGAGCTTAAACGCTCTCCACCATAGGGGCATCTTACGCGATGACTAGGGCTGATGATTCTTGCCCTTTCTTCACGCCTTCCTGCTGATTATTACTCTCGGCAAAACCGATTGCCTGATGCGCCTGGGCGAGACCCTTCTCATTGCAACTAACTTCCCTCTGATCATTATGAGCACAAATAATATGGGGATCAGGGTCAAGGATTTTAATATTTTGAGGGCTCTCGACATTAAGTTGGCTGCTTTGGATCTGAATATTGTTTCTCTGTCGTTTTTTGGGCCCGGTTGAGCAATTGGTGGTAGTTGCACTTGGCCCACCAGTGTTAGATTCCTTGGGTGAGAATATACCCAATTTCCTGCCAACTCTAATTTTCCTTTTCTCCAACTGGGCCTTAGAGCCCATCGACCCACTTGAATTACCCATTCCAAACTGAAAGACTTCATTCTCCCTCATATTACTCAACTGTCCTTCTGTAACATTCGGGGAAAGACCCACAAATCTCGCTGAAACTTGTTCATGCTGATTTTTTCCACTATGATAGTTGTACTTTCCTCAAATATGTCTTCTGTAACCGTTGGAGAGATCTCCTTTTCTTTCTTATTCATCCCCTTATTTTTAGGAACCATTGATTGTGTAGAAATTTTCTCCCCGGGATGTCCCAAGTTTACAACATCACCTTCCTTTTCCGAGATAGACAAAAACTCAAATCGGTTATTTGGCCTAAATAGCTTCCTTGAATCCGGGGACGTAATATCTTTTCCTTTTCCGTTTTGAGTAGCCAGTCGTCGCTTGTCGCTGGTGATCCCCGGAACGCCGGCCGACAACCTCTGTTCCTTCTCTGTTTTCCCCTTGGCTTTCAACGGCCTTGGTTTCCTAGCGACTGTCATCCATTCACCATACATTCCATTGTTGATTGAATCCTCTCTTCGAGACTCATTACTGGAATTGGCACTAACGGCAAGCATCTCTGACTCATTACCTTGGTTTTTCTCCGTAATACTTCCTTTCGGTGGTTCATTAACAGCAACCAACATCTCCTGCGGCCGTGATGGACAACTCGTCTTAACATGCCCATACTTTCCACACCTAAAGCAGATGGTAGGTATACCCGCATATTCGATGAGAAAACGGTCCCCATTGATACTGATCGAACCTTTAAGCGATCTCTCCAAGTCGACCTCGACGCATATCCTTGCGAATTTACCTCTGTTAGAGTACAATGTCTTAGGATCCACCCTTATCGGTCTCCCAATTCCCGTAGAAATTTGGAGGAGAATCTTTTCTTCATACAATGTAACCGTTAGACCCGTTATCCTGATCCATACAGGAGCTGTTTTGATCGGATCCGTAGTTCGGAACTTAGGGTTCCATCTTCGAACTGAAAGACATCTGCCAAACACTGTCCACGGGCCGCCAGTAAGGGCCATCAAGAAGTCTTCTTCACGTCCAAATCTAACAAGGAAGCACCCGTGTTCAAGATCGAGGATTTGGAAACGAGTAGAAGTCCTCCACATTACCACGCAGGAACTCATCGTCTAAGATCCACCCGTGACAATGTCGTTTCCCTCCCGGAAACGACACTTGCACTTTACCACGCAGGAACTCATCGTCTAAGATCGTTTTCTGTTGATAAGCACCGCCTACCGCTATTTCTTTCCCAGAGGTTTTTTTGTCTGGTGGATCTCCTGGTGGTCTACCAGCACTCGATCCATCCACTTGCATTCCATCGTTTAAGCGCTTGTTGAGATTCCGGTGCGAACACCGTATTCGATACAACGTTCATTAGCACAAAGCCAACCAGAAGAGAGATAAGTTTAACCCAAAAATATAAAGTGGATTCGTTCTTAACAACATATAAAGTTGTCCCTCTTATCCTCATAAATGCATCATCAAAATAATTTTTTTGGCAATAAAACTAGCCCCATATTAATTTATGGAAAATTTACTATATTATTGAAAGTATGTGATTAAAAGAAGATTTTCATGTAAAAGTTTTATGAAAATTTACTTTATTAATTTATAAATTTTTTATAAAACAAAGTATATCATAAAATCTACAAATTTAGATATTCTAATAAATTTCTAAGAATTTTATAATTAAATATTGTAATGATACCATTTAGTAATATATAAAGGTATCTAATTAATTGACAATATTTTTTAAGCAAATTAATAATATTGTTAATATAGAGGTATTTGATTAATTATAACATCAGATTTTTTTTATCATTTATAGTATGTTTTTAATCCTAAGCCATATTATATTCCTAATGGTGATTTTTTTTTTTTGAAATACCTAATGGTGATTTAGTGTATGAAGATTTTAGTAAACTTGCTATTTTCATGCTAAAAAAATTAGCATAGAATTATAATATACTAATTTCGTCCAATGGACGGGATTAACCCTCTAGTTAAAAGAATGCCATAAATAATGCTTATTATGTAATATCCGCGATTTTCCAAGCTTTTATAATATAATATTTATTACCAATTATTTTCTCTAATTAAAAAGGTGGATTTTTAATATCGAATTAATTTCTATTATTCTCTTTCGAAAGAGGTTATCAATAAAAGTTGAAATAGATGAAAATTTATCTGATGCCCCTCTCTTTCTTTTCATGGAGTGAACTATCTCTTGGACCACCACTATATTATCTGTAATTAATCTTCCCGGGAGGTAACTCCCTTGCGTAGAGCCAATGATCTCAGACATAATCGGTTGAATTCTGTTCACCAACACTTAAGTGATAATCTTGTACAACACGTTACACAAGCTTATGGGACTAAATTGCCCGATATTTTCCGGTTTCCCCACCTTGGCAAGCAACACAATGAGCGTATCATTCACCCCGCCGGAAGAGTGATGTTCGCATTTCTAGTATAGTTTTTAGTAGGTTTTCTTTGCTTATTACGATTAGTTTTGTTAAGTTTAGGTTTAGTTTTGAGTGTTTTTAGATAGTTTTGCATATCTCTATGAAAAGAGTGGAAGCTATGCTATTTTGTGTATTTTGTAGGTTTTAGCAAGGAAAAGAGCTATATGGAGCTGAATTTGGAGCATTACAGTGAAAGACGGAGGAATACAAGATTGAAGAAGTCAGAGCTCAAGATTTCGAGAGGAAGTGTGGAAGAAAACAAAGCCATTGCTCGTTAACGAGGTTGTGAGGGCTCGTTAACGAGGCCATGAAAGAGAAGATTTGAAGGTTTATTTTATGATTCACCGATCCTAAGCAGGAATTTATTCCGTGTCGGTTGAGTATCTTTTTAGAATCTCTTAGGGTTATTAGAATATGTATTTTAGGTCTTATTATCTTCTTAGATTTTTTTTCTATCTTTTAGAGTTTTATTTCTATCTTTTTAGGAAAGTTTATATCTTTTAGCTTTTTTAGTTTTTAGCTCTTTAGTATAAATACCCTTCTATCTAGCATAGAAAAAGGGGGGATTTTCTAGGAGAATTTTGGAGAGCCGAGAGAGAGAAGGACGGATCGGAGTTGTGATCGAAGGGGCTCGGTAGACGAAAGTTACCGGGATCATTAGTCGTGATTTTGATTCGGTATTTTGGTGTTTTCGGTTTCTTCTGAATCTCTGTAAGACGATATTTTTTAGTAATTTGAGTACTGTTTTGTTTTCAATGTTTTCTTTGATTAAAGTTATTAGTTTTTTTAGTCATGATTAGTGAGTAGTCTTCTTTTCTAGGATCGGGGCTAAGCCCGACATAGTTGAGCATGTTTAATGAGTAAGATTGTGTGTTGAATGCCTTTTATCTTTTATTGAGATTGTTTGTTGTGCTTATACCGAAACGGAAGTTGAGGTAATTTGAGTTTTTAACTTGATTGAAAGAGAAAGTTAGTAACTTGAAGGTTGATATTGTTTGAATACGAAAGTTTCATGCTTTAGGTCCAAAACAAGCAATTAAGTGAATTAGGATGCGAAAGTTGGTTAATTTACTTGATAGTCAACGAAAGTTGATGACTCTATCTGTTTAAAGGCATGATCTTATCTTCTTACGAGTTTATATGCTTGGCTATGTTGTGGTGTCCCTAGTCCTAGATCTTTGTTTTATTTGAATTATTTCTAATGAATTTTTGTTGTTGAGTTACTTGCCTCGGTCCCGAATTTAATTAGGTCGTTATTTGAGTATTTTTGTGTTCGGTGGTTCGTTAACGACCCTGACAACGTCGTTAACGAGGCTACTTGTGAGTGTTTTTATTTGTTTTTGTTTGCATTTTAGTAGATTGATAAACGAACAACCTTGCTTCCTGTGGAACGATCCTGACTTCGCTATACTCAACGGGGTCATGACTTATAAATTTATTGGTTGTCAAGAAACCCTCTCAACAAAGAGTAGCTGAACGAAAGAAGTCTCGAACAAAACTGACCACAGAAGAACCAATCGTAGTCCAACAGCGCTGAAAAAACCCGGGATGGAACCCATCGGTACCAGGCGACTTAAAAGCTCCCATACTTGTAACCGCACTCCAAATCTCCTCCAAAGAAACTGGCTTACCCAACTCATTGAAACGAATCTGATCGATGAAAGGGAAACCATGTCTAACCATAGGAAAGTCATAAGATCCCGAACTATCCTCACTGTACAGTTGTCCAAAGTACTCGGTAGCCAAATTCTCTAATTCTATTTTACTCTCGATCCATACTCCATCACTGTTGCGCAACCCTTCCACCCTATTATTCTTACTTCTGATCATGGTTGACGCATGAAAAAATGTCGTATTACGATCCCCACACCAAAGCCAAGTTTCACGAGATTTTTGAA
Source organism: Fallopia convolvulus (assembly GCA_964016875.1). Classification (NCBI taxonomy): domain Eukaryota; kingdom Viridiplantae; phylum Streptophyta; class Magnoliopsida; order Caryophyllales; family Polygonaceae; genus Fallopia; species Fallopia convolvulus. The sequence continues at coordinate 7,066,404 of OZ024724.1, read as the reverse complement.
GCCATAACATGTCTTCTTGCTCTAAAACTTTATCCAACTCAGTCCTGATTTTAGCCTCCAAAGCAATCAGCTGATCTGACGTACTTCTAGCCAACTTATACTGAATAACATCAAGTCTCTCAACCAGTTCCCTCTTCCGTTTTTGAATGTTTCCAAATGTTTTTTTGTTCCAAGCCATCAACTCCCATCTTAAAACATCAAGAGCACTAGGGGTATCCACATTAGAGCACCAACTACTATTCACTTAAACAAGAAAATTGGGGTGCGAGAACCACGCCTTTTCACAACAGAACGACCGCCTTTTCTTATTCAAGTCATTTCCAGGCTCCAAAGAAAGAAGGAGCGGGCAATGATCCGAGGAGAATTTAGGAAGATGGCGAACCCGGGCCTCGGGCCACCCAATTCGACCATCTAAGTTCACGAACACCCTATCAAGCCTCTTATGCACAACAAAATTCTCGGAAATCCATCGACACCACATAAACTCCTGGCCGGTGAACCCCATATCAATACGCTTATGTTTATTCCTCCCTTTATCAAACTCCTTAGAGTCAGCGTGGAGTCCCCCTGAACCGCCCTTTCTCTCATTTTGGTAAAGAATACAATTGAAATCGCCTCCGACAAATACCAAACCAGTAACTCTTCCCATAGACTCATCAATCTCTTTCCAAAAACTAACTCTACGGGTCACAATAGGAGACCCGTAAAAAGCGTACAAATGAGCCGTAGTCCCACCATGCCCAAAGACAGCATGTATAAAGTTCTTATTCATCTCCACTACATCAACATGCACATTAGAGTCCTTCCAAAGTAACCATACGCCACCGGCAAAACCAACAACATCAACCCTACAACACTTGGTGAAATCCGACCTGGTCAATCTGTCACACATTATCTGAGCTCTATCTCCGGAGATCTTCGTCTCCAATAAAGCAACCGTATCCACTTTGTAATTACGACAAAGGTAGCGAATAACTCTACGAAAACCCGGCTTTCCTGCACCCAAACAATTCCAGAGTAAGATATTCATAATAAACATAACTAAAGCGAGAAAACCGGAACCAAACAAAGGCATAGAATGGCCCTTGAGCTTAAACGCTCTCCACCATAGGGGCATCTTACGCGATGACTAGGGCTGATGATTCTTGCCCTTTCTTCACGCCTTCCTGCTGATTATTACTCTCGGCAAAACCGATTGCCTGATGCGCCTGGGCGAGACCCTTCTCATTGCAACTAACTTCCCTCTGATCATTATGAGCACAAATAATATGGGGATCAGGGTCAAGGATTTTAATATTTTGAGGGCTCTCGACATTAAGTTGGCTGCTTTGGATCTGAATATTGTTTCTCTGTCGTTTTTTGGGCCCGGTTGAGCAATTGGTGGTAGTTGCACTTGGCCCACCAGTGTTAGATTCCTTGGGTGAGAATATACCCAATTTCCTGCCAACTCTAATTTTCCTTTTCTCCAACTGGGCCTTAGAGCCCATCGACCCACTTGAATTACCCATTCCAAACTGAAAGACTTCATTCTCCCTCATATTACTCAACTGTCCTTCTGTAACATTCGGGGAAAGACCCACAAATCTCGCTGAAACTTGTTCATGCTGATTTTTTCCACTATGATAGTTGTACTTTCCTCAAATATGTCTTCTGTAACCGTTGGAGAGATCTCCTTTTCTTTCTTATTCATCCCCTTATTTTTAGGAACCATTGATTGTGTAGAAATTTTCTCCCCGGGATGTCCCAAGTTTACAACATCACCTTCCTTTTCCGAGATAGACAAAAACTCAAATCGGTTATTTGGCCTAAATAGCTTCCTTGAATCCGGGGACGTAATATCTTTTCCTTTTCCGTTTTGAGTAGCCAGTCGTCGCTTGTCGCTGGTGATCCCCGGAACGCCGGCCGACAACCTCTGTTCCTTCTCTGTTTTCCCCTTGGCTTTCAACGGCCTTGGTTTCCTAGCGACTGTCATCCATTCACCATACATTCCATTGTTGATTGAATCCTCTCTTCGAGACTCATTACTGGAATTGGCACTAACGGCAAGCATCTCTGACTCATTACCTTGGTTTTTCTCCGTAATACTTCCTTTCGGTGGTTCATTAACAGCAACCAACATCTCCTGCGGCCGTGATGGACAACTCGTCTTAACATGCCCATACTTTCCACACCTAAAGCAGATGGTAGGTATACCCGCATATTCGATGAGAAAACGGTCCCCATTGATACTGATCGAACCTTTAAGCGATCTCTCCAAGTCGACCTCGACGCATATCCTTGCGAATTTACCTCTGTTAGAGTACAATGTCTTAGGATCCACCCTTATCGGTCTCCCAATTCCCGTAGAAATTTGGAGGAGAATCTTTTCTTCATACAATGTAACCGTTAGACCCGTTATCCTGATCCATACAGGAGCTGTTTTGATCGGATCCGTAGTTCGGAACTTAGGGTTCCATCTTCGAACTGAAAGACATCTGCCAAACACTGTCCACGGGCCGCCAGTAAGGGCCATCAAGAAGTCTTCTTCACGTCCAAATCTAACAAGGAAGCACCCGTGTTCAAGATCGAGGATTTGGAAACGAGTAGAAGTCCTCCACATTACCACGCAGGAACTCATCGTCTAAGATCCACCCGTGACAATGTCGTTTCCCTCCCGGAAACGACACTTGCACTTTACCACGCAGGAACTCATCGTCTAAGATCGTTTTCTGTTGATAAGCACCGCCTACCGCTATTTCTTTCCCAGAGGTTTTTTTGTCTGGTGGATCTCCTGGTGGTCTACCAGCACTCGATCCATCCACTTGCATTCCATCGTTTAAGCGCTTGTTGAGATTCCGGTGCGAACACCGTATTCGATACAACGTTCATTAGCACAAAGCCAACCAGAAGAGAGATAAGTTTAACCCAAAAATATAAAGTGGATTCGTTCTTAACAACATATAAAGTTGTCCCTCTTATCCTCATAAATGCATCATCAAAATAATTTTTTTGGCAATAAAACTAGCCCCATATTAATTTATGGAAAATTTACTATATTATTGAAAGTATGTGATTAAAAGAAGATTTTCATGTAAAAGTTTTATGAAAATTTACTTTATTAATTTATAAATTTTTTATAAAACAAAGTATATCATAAAATCTACAAATTTAGATATTCTAATAAATTTCTAAGAATTTTATAATTAAATATTGTAATGATACCATTTAGTAATATATAAAGGTATCTAATTAATTGACAATATTTTTTAAGCAAATTAATAATATTGTTAATATAGAGGTATTTGATTAATTATAACATCAGATTTTTTTTATCATTTATAGTATGTTTTTAATCCTAAGCCATATTATATTCCTAATGGTGATTTTTTTTTTTTGAAATACCTAATGGTGATTTAGTGTATGAAGATTTTAGTAAACTTGCTATTTTCATGCTAAAAAAATTAGCATAGAATTATAATATACTAATTTCGTCCAATGGACGGGATTAACCCTCTAGTTAAAAGAATGCCATAAATAATGCTTATTATGTAATATCCGCGATTTTCCAAGCTTTTATAATATAATATTTATTACCAATTATTTTCTCTAATTAAAAAGGTGGATTTTTAATATCGAATTAATTTCTATTATTCTCTTTCGAAAGAGGTTATCAATAAAAGTTGAAATAGATGAAAATTTAATAAAATAACTTGAGGGGTATAGTTTCATAAAGTGAGGAAATTAATAAAAGGAGCATCAACTAAAAATAATGTCTTTTAGAGGTTAATTTTATTTCATAAAATAAATTACATAAAGGCCTAAAAATCAATTTACATGCCTTGTAAAAAGAATGCAAGAGTCGGGATTTGAACCCGAGATCTCTTGCATCCTACCCTCACACGCCCCACTCCCATTCCGCTAGACCATTTGCAATTTCTTGTTCATTCAACCCAACTCTCTTATCTTATAACAACTAATCCTCCTTCATCCAAAATAGAACATCAGACTTTGTCTGATGGAAGTGACGTAAATTGGAAACTCAGCCATTGCATGTCCTCTCCACCTCCTCTTTGCTTGCTTGGCTCAATTTGTGTCATCACACTTAATCACCATGGAAGAAGCACAAGAGTGACCAATGCATGGTCTTCTCCTCCTTCTCCATTGGTCATCTTCCATTGCCATGGATTGAAGACCTCATCACCTTGTCTATATAAAGCCTCTCTCAAGCATTCATTCAAACCTTTGCTCTCTCTTCTACTCCTTCTATCAATTGCTATCTAAATCATCAAAAAAATCAGCAACTCACAAGTTCAAACTCTCCATAAAAATACCACAAAAACACCCTTCAATTTCCTCCTTCTCTTCTCCTTGGAGCCGCCGGACCACCGCACTGCCGGAGCACCACCCACGCCGGACCGTCGGAGCTTCCCCGCGCCGCCGCCTGCTCTCGCCGGACGCCTGGCCGCGCCACCTCCTGCCGCCGGATCCTCCTCCTCTGTCTTCTCCAGTGTTCTGTTTTACAGAATACCAAAAAGTATAAAAATTCTATCCTAAATTTTATTATTCCTTATGTATTTTCTTTTAATAAAAAAAGGGGTTATAAATTGTTAGTATATATATCTAAGAATTTATGGGAAAAAATATGAGAGGGAGATCTTGTTAGTCGGGAAAAAACTAGAAACAATTTGTTTTTACTATAGTAACTTAAGCTAAATAAAAATAAGTAGATATATTCATGATTTTATTACATGCATGCTATTACAAGATATAAATAGATGTCATAAAATTAAAATAGTAAGAAAAGTCCATATTTAGTATTATCTTACCTTAGATCAAAATAAGAAGTTGAGAAATATTATGCATGTTTTTATACAAAAGATGAGATAATATTATGACCCTAGAAATCAAAATTATGAAATAAGATTAATATCATCTTTATAAAGGTTTTTAATAAAAGTTCAAGTAGAGAAAAGTCATGCATGGCCTAATTTATATAAGATATAGAAATTATAAAGTTGAGTAAATATAAGGAATTTAGTATAAATTATTCATTCAATACAAACATAGCATGTCTTATATATGAGGAGCATATTAAAAAGGTGTTTGTTATTATGAAAAATATAATAAAATATTTTACTAGCATATGAGTCTTGATTGTAAAATATGATAGAGATCAAGAGACTATAGTCTAACTTAGACCATGATTTCATGAAAAGATGCTAATAGTAAATAAAATATTATTAGAGCCTTATATAAAGATGTAGGATTATTAATGGGCTTCTAGTGTAGAGATTTATGGAAAGACCTAAGTTCAAAATTAAATATATCAAGTATGACATTATAATAAAACTAGTATGTTTTATAACATAAAGTAGACTTGCTTGAAAAGAAATCAAAATAGAAAAGATTCTATATTATGAACTATAATATTATGCTATATAAATATGATCAAAGATGTTTTATGAGTCTTATAGTATAAAAGGGTTATGGAAATAGAACAAACTAGCATAACCCGGTCGTGCCATACACGACGATGATTTTAAAAAAAATTATGCAGTAACCGTATTTGTTGATTGAATTTTACATAAATTTATTTGATAAAATAAAATAATTTCTTCAATAAAACTTTCAAGCGAGAATTATTATATTATGTAGAGAATGTAAGAAAAATAATTCTTTATTTATAAAAGGATATGTCGTTTAATTTTTGAATGAGACCATCTTATATAATATATAGGTAAGTAAATATTAAAAAAACTGAATAATAATTAAATATGGTAAGTATATTGATATATTGATATTGATGATATGGTAAATTAGTTATAATAACGATCATGTAATAATAATATTTAAAAAAATTAAAAAATAAAAAAGTATATGATATTAAAATATATATATATATATATATATATATAATTTATGGCAATAAAGATGACAAATATGATAGTAAGAGGTGGCAAGACATTTAATGATCACGTACTAATAATCAAGAAAAAAATTAAAAAGTTATATGATGTTAAAATATATGGCCATAAAAATGAAAAATAGGATAGAAAAATATGGTAAGTTATATGTTGTCAAAGATCACGTAGTAATACATACGAAATAGTAGATATTATTATAGTATATGTATTTAAAGGAATGGTAATTAGTTTTAATAATGTTCCCATATTAATAATATTGAAAAAATAATAAGTATCAAATATATGGAAATAAAGATGACAAATAGGATAGAAAAATATGGTAAACTAGATAATGTCAAAGATCGCGTAGCAGTAATACATATAAAATAGTAGATATTAACTATTATTATAATATACGGAGTATATATTTAAGGATTGTAAATACTCAAATAAATGAAGGGTAGAAAAGTAAATGGAAAAATTAAAACGCCTATGTGGCATAGTTAAGACGATGACACGTAGGATAGAAGGATTCGAGTTTAGTAATAGTATATAGATAAGAGTAAAAGTTATTTTAGGCAAGTTACCTTATAAAGAAAAGTAGAGATTTCTATTTAAGGAAACTTTCTAATAAAAAGGATCATTTAAAATAATTATTTTAATAGAAGATTTTCGGAATTAAGGATATTACAAAAAAATCAAAATAATAATAAAGGAATATTATTATTTTAAAGAAAATAACTTCCTAAATTATTATTGTAATAATTTAGAAATTCAAATCCTCTTATAAAACATTATAAGAGGTGATCCGAACGTTAATAGAGGAATCGTGTTTTGAACCTTTCGTAAATTCCATATCATTAGGTCGGAATCCTCGCTCGTAGTAGGAAATCACCTAAGTTTCGTCAAAGCTCGTTGCTAGAACTCGTTACACTAAGGCAAGTGGAATTTCCCCTTGTGCCCTTTTATATCCGTCTATATGATATTTCTCGATGTTGGGAACTTCTTGTATGCTTAATAAAAATGAACCTAGGAAATATCAATTGCTAGAAATAACGACCCTTGTTAGTATAGTAGATATTATATTCCTTGCTAGGGTTATATTTGCTAGTGTGTGTACTCTTGATTGATTGCAATCTCGTTCAGAGATTTGAATTGAATAAACTAGAAAGGGGTACGAGTTAGTCGACACCTCTATATAATCTTACTAAGTCGTACGTCCATACGACTTTCGGGATCGTGATCTCCATCCGCTCCGATTGCAAGGAGGGATTGAGCGCACTCTAGCTAAGTGCATGGGGAATTGATGTTCTCCTTCGGGTGGCTCGGTTTATCCGTGTCCCACCACTCTCTCTTGTAAAAGTCATCAACAAGATTGAATATTTTCGTCACTAATTAAGATAAGTGCGTATGCACATTTAAGATACCAAAACCGGACCGGTCTCAAATGATCGCTCCGGCTCTCGGTCCGCTCAAAAGCGCGAGAGGTTTTCACTTGTATGAATTAATAAATGTTCCCAACATTCTATTGAAATCCTAGAGAAGTCTACAATCTAGTAGTTCTTCTATCGCTTTCGAGTTATCTTTGCTTAAGATATACTCTTCTTCGAACCATTAAAGCTCCACATAATCAAGCCTCATCGTATAGCCTCATCGTAAACACAACCCGTTTATCTCTCTCGGAAATATTTAGAAGTTACCAAATTTACCCTCGGGAAGTTCCATTCCCGCTTGCTTAGTCTCTTAGACTAATTCTTCTTTTCCGCATGTTTGCCTGACATTCTATCGCCCCTCGCGAATTATGTCAGAATCTAGGAATCCCCATAAGGCGTGAAGCGAAGTGAAGACGAAGGAAGAACGAGAATTTTCAAGATGTACTTCATTCATCATTTTGTTTTGATTTCAATATGTTTCAAGGACAAGTAGTTTCGCATTTAAATTCCCGAACAACTTTATATTTATCAACGATGTAATATGTTTGTAAGAACCAAGTCTCCCTCGGGAGCACCTTTTCTCATTATGTAATATGTATTTATTCCGCATTTTAATTGTTCTATATCATTCTAAAAGCCTTGGGTGACTTTGGACGGTAAAGTCTGAGTTCACTGGCGGTAATACCCAGTGTTGTAAAATAGGGGTGTTACAATTGTGGTATCAGAGCTAAACGTTTTCGTTTTAAAACCGAAAAGTTTTAAAACCAAGAATTTTCGAAAACCGAGAACTTTTAAAACCTTAACTTTTACTTCCGCTATTTAGGACTTCCAATTTTAGAAGATTTCCTTCCTTACTCTTTTAACGAAAACCAACGAATAGTAACCTTCCAATTTCAAATTCTTAGCTAAGAAAAATGATTCCCGAAAATATTAGAAATCTTAAATAGCAAATACTTAGTTCTAGAACTAACTAACTTTTCTCAAAACCTTTTCTACCTTTTGAAAAACTTAAAGTGGTATGAACTTTTCTTATCAATAATGTAAGTGTTCCTTTAGGAAACTTATCACTAGAATCTTATACCCTCACCTTAGAAAAACTTATACTCTTATACGAGAAAACTTGATTAGTAATCACAAAACTCATTTCATAAATTCACGAGGTTAAAAGAAGAAAACCTTAGCATCGTAATAGGGCCAAGAAAATGAAAAAAGCATAAAGTAAAGTTTTGATTTAGTAAATCTCAAGTTTGTATTTCTTTTACTTTGTTCACTACGTCTTCCTTGCATAGAAACTAAGGAGGTTCTATAATAACGCCTTTCTTTTCTTTCTTTCCTCAGAAAAACCATGGCTAGCCCGAACCACAACCACCTTGAGAACCATATCGACGAAGCCAATTTCGGGATGCAAGCCCCGAACCCGTACTTCCCCTACATTGACGAGGATGGTCACCTCGGGGTCAACATGGAAATTGACCAAGTCGAGGAGCCGTGGGAGGAATCGGAAGAAGATCCTGAGGAAGACCCTAACCTGCCCATAGAGCTACCGGAAGATGATCTAGCACCCGTCGAATTGCCCCCATCACCCGTGTACGAGCCCGAGGGTTTCCCCTCGGAAGATGAAGAGATGGCACCGAGGTATGAACCCGAAGATTACTCCGATGAGGAGAACGAGGAGTTGGTGCCCGAACATGACTTTGAGCATGGAGAAGAGGACGAGTTTGATGACGAGGAGCTGGAGCTATTGTGGCAGGCACAAGCAGATTGGGACGCTATGAACGAAGCGTCGGAAGAAGAAGATGAAGACGGGGTGGTAATCGACCCAGAAACACCACCTCCACCACCGCCGCCAGCGAGCCCCGAATGGGAATATGTTCCTCCGGCCCCGATGCCCCCTATGATCGAGGTCCCAAGGGTCATGCCGAGAATGGAAGTCGTCTCACCACCACGGGCGTCCGAGCCCGAAGAGCCTATGCCACCGATGAGACATTTCTGGTGTCACGAGGACGAGGAGCTCTTACGACAGCTCCAATCCATGAATGTCAATCACTCCGAGGAGAGACGCTATGGACCGCCCTCTCTATTTGAGCGGGCAAGGCAGGCCCTAGGGAGGTACAGATGGAAGGATTCACCACTTGGATGGAGGGGGAATCTTCCAACCGCCAGGCTCGTCAACCCTTGGTCAACGCGCCCCCACCATCCGGCGTGGTCCCCACCAGAAGATGGAGGGTGAACCGTGGCCTACATCAGAGCCACCAAAGGGAATGGATCATGGAGATGGAAAGAAAGCGAGCAGAAAGGCTCCAACGTCGGATTTGCATTGCGGAGCTTCAGGCTCGCGAAAACCGTCGCCATCGTAGGATTGAGCAGGCCAACATCCTCCTTGGTACGAGACCCTCTTCGAGGAAGGATTCCTCGATACTGACGCCGACCGTATTTAGATTTCCTTAGGGTTGTATTTCTCTTTTCAAGAAGTGAGCATAGACCACTTCTTTCGACTTCATTTTGTCTTTAGAAAGTCGAAGCGGCTTAATTTCCTTTTCTAGTTGAAACGACTTAAGTTATAAAAGCCTTGTACTCTCTATTATGAACCTATTAATAAAGTTCCTCTTTTGATTATTAGCACTTGATCTATCTATTCTTTCTTCATACTACACCGAATTAACAAGTAGAAACAAACCCAAAACCTTCAGATGGTCAACACGAGAGCCACTAATCGCAGTACCACTGAACCTAAAGATGGCAATGACGATGTCGAGTCCGAAACTAGAAGAGAGCCAGGAGTGAACCCACCTCATGCACCAGTAGCGCCAATTGCATTCAACGCAGAAACGGTGAATGCGCTACGCACTCTCGTACAACAATTGATACGAGATGAGATTCCTGCTGGGGTTCCTAAACCCGTGGACCCCGAAGCCCCAAACGTGGTGCCAGAGGAAGGGCTGGAAGAAGTAGGACAAACGACAGAGGTGGTGCCCGTGACACAGAATCTGGTTAGCTTCACTGAGGGAATCAGGGCATTCAACGCCATGAAGCCTGACTCGTACAACGGATCTGGGGATCCGTCAGGAGTGCAATACTGGTTCTCTCATATGGAGCGACTCTTACGCAACATACCATGCTCGGAAACGGATAAGGTGCACATGGCTGCACTTAAATTGAAAGATGAAGCAGGCGAGTGGTGGGAGAGCTCTAGTCTAGCCAGCCGCCCAGATTTAAGCTGGGCAATGTTCAAAAGCAAGATGATGCGCAGATTCTTCATAGAATCAATGCGAGATGAGAAGCTGGATGAATTCCACTCCCCGAAGCTGCAGGGGTTGAATGTGCTAGAAAGAGCTAAGAAGTTTAACCACCTGTTACAGTATGCTGATGAGGAGATCACCACAGAAAAGCAGAAGATCAAGCACTTTCATCGATGGATGAGTGATCACATTAAACCTTGGATGGCAAACCGCTCCTTCACAACCCTGGAAGAATATGTGGATCATGCGCATAAAATGGAGTCGACTCTGAAGGTTCCCGAACGCAAGAAGTTCGGTGGAGGAAAGCCTCACCACTCTAGTCACAGTGGGTTAAGAGGCCAGCATCGCCGCAAGGATCTCAGTGGTCAAAGAAAAGCAAGCACAAGGCCTCGTCGGTTGGTACAAGACCAAGCCATGGGACTGAATCCACGAAGACCCCAATCGTCTGTCACAACTGTGCTGAGCCCGGGCATATAAACCGGAAGTGTCCCAAGCCGCCAAGAAGATGTTACAACTGCAACAAGGACGGACATCTCCGGCAATTCTGCAGGCAACTAGTGAACCCATTAGGTCAGACCCGCTCAAACACAGTTTCCCAGCGACCTCAGGCGTCAAACAGGCCAGCAGGAACCGCTTTAGTTCAGTCCATGGCTAACCAGAAAGGAAAAGGGCCTGTGAACCCGCAAGGACAGGGACAGAGATTGTACGAGATGCGTACCACTGACAAACCAGAAGAACCCATCTGCCAAGGTACTCTCCATATCCGTTCTAAAGACGTGTTTATACTCTTCGATTCCGGTGCTTCACATTCATTCATATCCGAAAAATGCATAGAACTTCTAGGTTTAGATAACCTCGAGAAGTGTGATCCGTTCATAGTGAACCTTCCAAATGGAGAAAAGATTTTAGGAGCCAAGCAATTAGAAAAATTTCCCTTATGCATTCAGGGAGTGAACTTCTGCTCCAACTTGATATGCATCCCGATGGATCCCTATGACATCATTCTCGGAAGAGATTGGTTGTCTGAGCATGGAGCAATCATTGATTTCTACACCCGAACTGTGACCATCAACTCGGGAGGAAAACACATTTGCAAGTTCAAAGGGAAACGGGAAGAAGAAAATGGAAAGGTGATCAACGCCATGAAAGCCAGTAAACTACTAAGGCAGGGTTGCGTTGGATATCTTTGCTATCTCGAGTCAACAGAGAAGAAGATTGTAAACGTGCAAGAGATCCCCGTGGCCAGAGAGCTTCCCGACGTCTTCCCAAACGAACTCCCCGGGTTACCTCCTCGACGAGAAGTCGAGTTTTCAATAAGCCTCGAGCCGGGTACCGGCCCAATCTCTAAGGCACCATACAGAATGGCCCCGCTGGAGATGAAATAACTCAAGAGTCAGCTCGAAGAACTGCTTGAGAAGGGTTACATTCGACCGAGTGCTTCGCCTTGGGGAGCGCCCGTGCTATTTGTGAAGAAGAAGGACGGAACCTTCCGTTTGTTCATCGACTACAGAGAACTAAAATAGGTCACCATCAAGAACAAGTATCCTCTTCCAAGGATAGACGATCTCTTAGATCAACTCAGAGGTGCAAAAGTTTTCTCAAAGATCGACCTGAGGTCAGGCTATCACCAGCTTCGGATCCGCGAGGAAGACATTCCGAAGACCGTCTTCCGTACCCGTTATGGACACTACGAGCTTGTGGTGATGCCATTCGGGCTGACCAATGCACCTGCGATATTCATGGATATAATGCACCGATGCTTCCATGAATACCTCGACAAATTCGTCATCATTTTCATAGACGACATCCTGGTATACTCCGGAGATCAAGCAGACCATGAAGAACATCTCCGAACTGTGCTACAGATCCTAAGGCACAACCAACTCTACGCCAAGCTGTCCAAGTGCGACCTATGGCTTAGAGAAGTGGCTTTCTTAGTCCATGTCATTAATCAAGATGGAGTCCTAGTGGACCCAAAGAAGATTAAGGCAGTCTCAGAATGGAAGCAACCCAAGAATGTAAAGGAAATTCGCAGCTTCCTAGGACTCGTCGGGTACTATAGAAGGTTCGCTGAAGGGTTTTCAAGGATTGCCCTTCCCATGACAAAGTTACTCCGAAAGACTAATAAGAAGTTCGTATGGGATGAGAAGTGCGAAGAGAGTTTCCAAGAACTCAAGAAGCGCCTCATCAGTGCGTCAGTGCTAACATTGCCCAATGGACACGACGATTATAAGGTCTACAGTGACGCCTCAAAGCAAGGGTTGGAATGCGTACTCATGTAGAATGGGAAGGTGATTGCCTACGCGTCTCGACAGCTCAAAGTCTATGAAGTAAATTATTCGACGCACGACCTCGAACTGGCAGCAGTAGTATTCGCGTTAAAGATTTGGCGACACTACTTGTACGGGGTTAAGTGTCAGATATACACGGATTACAAGAGTTTTAAATATGTGTTCACACAGAAGGAGTTGAACATGAGACAGAGAAGATGGCTGGAATTATTGAAAGACTACGACATAGAGCTACTCTACCATCCAAGCAAGGCTAACGTCGTAGCAGACGCTCTCAGTCGAAAGACGCAACAAGAGGGCATTGTATCAATGTTAACCGCCCAACCAAAGTTGCAGCAAGAACTGATCAGAGAAGGCATTGAAGTTTGGTTCAAAAGGCAACAAGGTTGTCTCAACACTCTAGAGATCCAATCCGATTTGCTGACAGAGATCAAAGAAAAGCAGGTTGACGATATCATGCTGATCAGAATCAGTGGCGAAATACAAGAAGGCAAAGCACCTGGGTTCGTCATTCAAGATGACGGTTCCCTTCGGTTCGAGAACCGGATTTGTGTGCCAGCAGTGGACGAGCTTCGAAAGAGCATCCTAAAAGAAGCCCACTCATCTGCCTATTCAGTACATCCAAGAGCAAGTAAAATGTACAATGATGTACGCAAGAATTTCTGGTGGCCCAACCTAAAACAAGATGTCGCAGAGTTCATATCTAAATGCTTGGTCTGCCAGAAAGTAACGATCGAACATCGAAGACCTGGAGGAAAGTTGCAATCCCTTTTCGTCCCCGAATGGAAATGGGAAGATATTGCAATGGACTTTGTGACCGATCTAGCAAAGACCCAAAAGCAGAAGGATTCTATCTGGGTTATCGTAGATCGACTCACCGAGAGCGCCCACTTCATCCCCATTCAAAAGAAGTGGAAGGCTCCAAAGCTAGCAACAGTTTTCGTCAAGGAAATAGTCCGCCTCCACGGGACCCCTAAGACGATCACCTCCGATCGAGACGGTCGCTTCATGGCCTCTTTCTGGAAAGTACTACATAAGGCCATGGGCATAGAACTGAAATTCAGCACAGCATTTCATCCTCAAACCGATGGTCAATCAGAAAGGACCATCCAAACTCTCGAGGATATGCTGCGAGCTTGCGTGCTAGACCGCACCACAAGTTGGGATGACAGCTTACACCTCATAGAATTCACTTACAACAATAGCTGGCATTCTTCCATCAAGATGGCTCCCTTTGAAGCCTTGTACGGCCGAAAATGTTGTTCACCGCTCTGTTGGGACGATAACGTCGACAAGATTCTCCTAGGCCCAGACCTAATAGAGCAAACTGCCTCCGAAGTCGCCCTCATCCGTCAAAGAATGTTGATCGCTCAGAGTCGACAGAAGTCTTATGCAGACCTGAAGAGACGAGACATAGAATTTGATGTAGGAGATAAGGTTTTCGTCAAAGTATCTCCTTCAAAGGGCGTGTTCCGCTTCGGAAAGCGAGGCAAGCTTAATCCTCGCTATGTAGGACCCTTCGAAGTCCTAGACAAAGTCGGCAACCTGGCCTATCGAGTTGCTTTACCACCTTCTGCTCACCCTGTGCACAATGTTTTCCATGTGTCACTCTTAAGGAAGTATGTACCCGACGAATCCCACGTGATCAATTTCGACGATGTCGAGATCCAGTCGGATGGCACATACTAAGAGAGACCGATCAAGATTGTGGAGCACCGAATCAAGCAATTGCGCAACAAATAAGTACCTTTAGTCCGTGTACTCTGGTCCAAGGATGGCAACGAAGGTACAACTTGGGAAACCTGGGAAACCGAGCAAGACATGCAGAGGCGTTTCCCAAAGTTAATGTCTTCTTGAACACCACTAGTGTAATCCTTTTAAGGGGGTACTAGACCCCATAGAATCCTTGAAAGTCTTAAACTGTAATTGCTTTTGTCTCTACATCCTAGTACTACCCTATTTTCTCTAGGTTTCGGGGACAAAACTTATTTAAGGGGGTACTATTGTAATATCCGCGATATTCCAAGCTTTTATAATATAATATTTATTATCAATTATTTTCTCTAATTAAAAAGGAGGATTTTTAATATCGAATTAATTTATATTATTCTCTTTCGAAAGAGGTTATCAATAAAAGTTGAAATAGATGAAAATTTAATAAAATAACTTGAGGGGTATAGTTTCATAAAGTGAGGAAATTAATAAAAGGAACATCAACTAAAAATAATGTCTTTTAGAGGTTAATTTTATTTCATAAAATAAATTACATAAAGGCCTAAAAATCAATTTACAAGCCTTGTAAAAAAAATGCAAGAGTCGGGATTTGAACCCGAGATCTCTTGCATCCTACCCTCACACGCCCCACTCCCATTCCGCTAGACCATTTGCAATTTCTTGTTCATTCAACCCAACTCTCTTATCTTATAACAACTAATCCTCCTTCATCCAAAATAGAACATCAGACTTTGTCTGATGGAAGTGACGTAGATTGGAAACTCAGCCATTGCATGTCCTCTCCACCTCCTCTTTGCTTGCTTAACTCAATTTGTGTCATCACACTTCATCACCATGGAAGAAGCACAAGAGTGACCAATGCATGGTCTTCTCCTCCTTCTCCATTGGTCATCTTCCATTGCCATGGATTGAAGACCTCATCACCTTGTCTATATAAAGCCTCTCTCAAGCATTCATTCAAACCTTTGCTCTCTCTTCTACTCCTTCTATCAATTGCTATCTAAATCATCAAAAAAATCAGCAACTCACAAGTTCAAACTCTCCATAAAAATACCACAAAAACACCCTTCAATTTCCTCCTTCTCTTCTCCTTGGAGCCGCCGGACCACCGCACTGCCGGAGCACCACCCACGCCGGACCGCCGGAGCTTCCCCGCGCCGCCGCCTGCTCTCGTCGGACGCCTGGCCGCGCCACCCCCTGCCGCCGGATCCTCCTCCTCTGTCTTCTCCAGTGTTCTGTTTTACAGAATACCAAAAAGTATAAAAATTCTATCCTAAATTTTATTATTCCTTATGTATTTTCTTTTAATAAAAAAAGGGGTTATAAATTGTTAGTATATATATCTAAGAATTTATGGGAAAAAAATATGAGAGGGAGATCTTGTTAGTTGGGAAAAAACTAGAAACAATTTGTTTTTACTATAATAACTTAAGCTAAATAAAAATAAGTAGATATATTCATGATTTTATTACATGCATGCTATTACAAGATATAAATAGATGTCATAAAATTAAAATAGTAAGAAAAGTCCATATTTAGTATTGTCTTACCTTAGATCAAAATAAGAAGTTGAGAAATATTATGCATGTTTTTATACAAAAGATGAGATAATATTATGACCCTAGAAATCAAAAGATTATGAAATAAGATTAATATCATCTTTATAAAGGTTTTTAATAAAAGTTCAAGTAGAGAAAAGTCATGCATGGCCTAATTTATATAAGATATAGAAATTATAAAGTTGAGTAAATATAAGGAATTTAGTATAAATTATTCATTCAATACAAACTTAGCATGTCTTATATATGAGGAGCATATTAAAAAGGTGTTAGTTATTATGAAAAATATAATAAAATATTTTACTAGCATATGAGTCTTGATTGTAAAATATGATAGAGATCAAGAGACTATAGTCTAACTTAGACCATGATTTCATGAAAAGATGCTAATAGTAAATAAAATATTATTAGAGCCTTATATAAAGATGTAGGATTATTAATGGGCTTCTAGTGTAGAGATTTATGGAAAGACCTAAGTTCAAAATTAAATATATCAAGTATGACATTATAATAAAACTAGTATGTTTTATAACATAAAGTAGACTTGCTTGAAAAGAAATCAAAACAGAAAAGATTCTATGTTATGAACTATAATATCATGCTATATAAATATGATCCAACTAGTATGTTTTATGAGTCTTATAAATATGATCAAAGATTCTATTTTATAAGGATTGGAATTAACCTGGGAATTAATAGAAAAGTGGATGAATTGATAATCGAATGATGAAAAAGGTGGAATTGGTTGAATAAACTCTCCTTTCCCTCCATTGATTTAATCCCAAATATTATTTGCTTGTTGTTTGTTTGCTTAAAACCCTAAATATTGTTTGCCTGCTTAAATCCCAAAAACCACTGTCTTGTTACCTGCTGATTGTTCAGAATTCCGGTTCTCTTGGGTTTGACCCCTTGCTTGCTTACTATACTAGTTAGTATAATAGGGTTATTTATTTTTGATCTTGGCAACAACAACTTTAGCCGAGTCAATTTTGGCGTCGTTGCCGGGGAATCGGTTTTTAATTTTCTGTTTAATCGGCGTTTCTGACGAAACCGCGCCCTCGGAATTTTTCCGCGCCCGCGGCAGATCCGCGCCCTCGGAATTTTTTCGCGCCCGCAGCAGATCCGCGCCCTCGGAATTTTTCCGCGCCCGCGGATTGGTTCGTCCAAAATCCCTGAATCTGTGTAGACCTATCTTACGGTCTACACTTGTATATACTAATGTCTGCGTTTAGTCTTGTTCAGTTGCAGGATGAACCCTTTCATGAGTACTTCACTAGGTGCCAGGAAATCTTGCATGATCTCTCTGTTTGGGGGTTACACATAGGGCTTGATGATGCTTGCTATCACATCTTTATGGGGATGACTCTTGAGTCCCAACTAAGGATGTACCGCGAGAGCGATGCAAAATACGTCCTTTGGAAACCCATTGACCGATGGAATTTCTTTTGTATGCTCCGAGCCAAAGAGATCGAGATACAAAAATTGGAGAACCAAATTGCTGAACA
Organism: Fallopia convolvulus; assembly: GCA_964016875.1. NCBI lineage: Eukaryota > Viridiplantae > Streptophyta > Magnoliopsida > Caryophyllales > Polygonaceae > Fallopia > Fallopia convolvulus. The sequence continues at coordinate 7,048,761 of OZ024724.1, read as the reverse complement.
AAGAAAATTGGAGGAGGTGTTGGCCATCAAGACGGAAATTCTTGAAGAACCAACAGATCTCCCTGAAGAGCCAGTTTCACCCTCTCCAAAGGCACTCAAAGACCATTCATTGGATGAAGAGATGGATGATCGTCATGAGAAGATGGAGGAGGACTATTTTCTTCAGTTTGACGACTCTTGGAGTGATGACGACAAGCCTGATGACTCGAAGAAGGAGGCAGATGATGATATGGAGATTTCCATTCCACCTGAGGAGATGTCTATGTCTCCTGTCGTGGAGCCCTTTGTTATGATCGATCATGATCCCTGTATCCTTTCCTCTTCTTCCTTACTTTCTATTGATATCTGTTTGCTTGATATTTCTGCAAAAGGTCCTGAGCATGATAGTTTACCTAGTGTTTTCTTAAATTTTAAGGGTGGTAGTTCTAACATGAAAATCATTACTCTTGATTTATATTTTGAAAAACTACCTCATCCTCTCAACTGGTTCTGTCCTAAACCATCTAACAATGACTGTTCTAGTGAGTTTGATAAACTGAAACGGTGTTTGAAAGCTATATTATTCGGTTTCAAGTTATCATTGTGCTATATTTGCCTGCATGACTGTTGTTCGCAGGTTTTTGATAGACTTCTTAGGGCTTTGACGATGTCCGAGTCCTGAGATAATAGGTTGACGTCGGGCCAAACGACGTTAAACAAAGGCGCTGCTCGGGAGGCAACCCGAGGTAAGTTTTCTTTTTCTTGATTTTCTTTAAGTTTTTAATTTTTATTTTTAGTTTTGTTTTTCTTTCAATCTTGTCGCACTAACATGCAGGTACTAGGTTCAAAAGAACAAAAATATTTTGGGAAATTTATTCCTCGAAATACACAGAAAAAAAGCAAATAGGTACTAGTAAACAGCTCCGCGATCGCGGAGGTCCTTCATCGCGATCGCGGTACTGTGCATCGGCGACAAGATACAATTTTTTTTTAAAAAAAATAAAAAATAAAATAAAAAATAAAAGGATTTCAGGTGAAACCCCTGAAATAAAAGGTTTTCGCGTGAAACCCCCGATATAAGTTAGGGAAAAAAAAGAGAGGAAAAAAAAGAGTGTTCTTCCATATTCTATCATCACCCACCAATCCACTTTTCTAATTCTTTCCATGTCTAGTTCCTTGGAATTCCTCAAGTATGGGGGAATATTCCTCTTCAAGGCTCGTACTACATTAATGCTTAAGGCGAGATTCAAAGTTCGTTTATGAGTTCGTGTTCAGTTTTGTTGATCGTGTTGTCTAACCATTTTTTCACGATCGGAGCACCACCCGCGCCCGCGTTTTTTTTCTGACGACGGATCATTTGGAGATTCCCGAGCTATTCATCCAAGCCTTTGAAGAGTTCTTCCATATCTTCTTTCGTATGTGAGTCTTCTGTTTTTCCTCTTCTATGCTTAATTCCTTTCTTTTTACTTCATTGAGGACAATGAAGGATTTAAGTATGGGGAGGAAGTACTCATTACGCCTATCATAGTTAGTTGCTTTTCAGTTTATTTTTCGTTATTTTTATGGGATTTTTGTTCCATGTTTTGTATAGAGAAATTTTAAAAAATGAAAAAAATAAATAAAAAAAGCCATAAAAATATGAAAAAGTCATAAAAATCCTGGGATGAGTTGAAAACCCGAAAGGGCGGCTCAGGTAATAAGCAAGTAACCTGGACCATCATTAGGTTGGGGTAATATGAGGTTAATGAGAGATGTTAGTATTTGTGAGCACACCTAAAGAAAAATGAAAAGAGTGATTAGGTAAAAACCCGAAACGGCGCCTAAGTAGAATGAGTGGTAAAATCAGAGTGATTAGGATTATATTCTACTTTGGGGTATGGGGATTACACTTTATATGTTGGGTAGATCCTAGGTTGCTCTACACTTTTTAGAGCTTGAGAGCTTATTGACTATGTATCTATGTGAGGTGTGTGATTTGAGCTATCATGTTTTTGCTCATTATTTCTCTATTTTGGGTTCGGGTTGGTGAGGTGAGTGATTTTTGTCTTCCCTTGTACTATGTTGTAAACCTTGATAGGATTTATTGTTAGATTTATTTTGAGCTTACTCGAGGACGAGCAAGGTTTAAGTATGGGAGATTTTGATACACTCTATTTAGTATAGGTTAACTCTTGTATTTTAGGTATGATTTGAGTGTGTTTAGGTTAGTTTTGAGCATAATTGTCATATGAAGACCGAAGACACGATTTGAAGAATTGCAAGAGTTTTGAAGACAAGTGTTGATTTGGAGTTGTTTTGACACCACTTTCTTGTAACGCTTATTTCGGGAGATACAGTGATCGGATGAAGATGAATTTGGTATCATTAGAAAGCTGACCCGAAGAGCTACAATTCATATTTTTATTCCGGGTCGAAATTCCCACTCTAAGGTGGTGAAAACATCTTCGGAAAACATCGCTGGAATTCTGTCACGATCAGGTCCGCGATCGCGGAGAGTGTTCACCGCGCCCGCGGAAGTCCACCTCAGCAAAAATCCAAAGCGGCGACTGATCTTTCTATCTATCTATCTTTATTTATTTCCGATATTATTTTATTTCATACGAGTTGTTCGAGACTACTTAACCTAGTTTTTCAGCCTTGTTTTATTAATTCTCTCTTAGATCTAGTTTTCAATTATTCAGATTTTAGTATTTTTCTCTCTTATGGAGAACTAATTTCCTTTGGAGTTTGTTTGATCAAAGAAGCCTTTTTATGAATTTGTGAGATTCTGGTAACTTTTCTATCCCTTGGTTAATATCAAAACTCTTGTTCTTACTTTTATGATTATCAATTGATTTCTCTTGGTACGCAACTTGTTGAATTTGATTGATATTCTATTGTTTGGATTAGGTTTGATTGTTGTCTGTTCAATCTTATTTATCCTTGAAACAACTCTTTTCTAGGACCGTGGACTAGAATTGAGAAAGAGTGTTTGATTGTTATTTTATGCATGAGACTCGTAGCTTGATTGCATGATTTAATATCCTTCTATCCTTAATACCTTGCATAATTTGAATTAAGCGTTCTTGTTCATATCATCCTTTTGCTTGGACCGTGGACAAGCGGAAATATTTTATAAGGATTGGAATTAACCTGGGAATTAATAGAAAAGTGGATGAATTGATGATCGAATGATGAAAAAGGTGGAATTGGTTGAATAAACTCTGCTTTCCCTCCATTGATTGAATCCCAAATATTATACTAGTTAGTATAAGCGGAAATCAGAATTCCGATTCTCTTGGGTTCGACCCCTTGCTTGCTTACTATACTAGTTAGTATAATAGGGTTATTTATTTTTGATCTTGGCAACAACGACTTTAGCCGAGTGACACAACTCAATTCTGTTGTACCCAATCGTGTGGATTTTGTTGGAGATGGTGTACTCACTTCTGATGTTGTACAAGAACAGGCTTGTGGTTTTACCGTCTCTCTCCTTGACAGATTACTTTCTAAAGGACTTTGAACTGTGAAATCCATCCCTCCTAAATGTCGTTTAGGTTTCTCCCGGGTTTTGAAAGGCGCACTTGATAAGGTGCTTTGCAAGCCTGAAGATATCTCTTGTTGGGTTAATCTTCTCGTGTTGCCTCTTTGTATCCGTAAAACCTTTAGTCCGAGGAGTAATCGCGAGTGCACATCTGCCGTCAGACGAAAACGACAAGATGAGAGCATAGCTAATGCAATTCGTACTTGGAGTGAGTCGGGTGGTAAGTTGCTGCTTTTGCGGGAAACATTGGCAGTTGAATCCCCTCCTTTGATGGATGCTGATGAGGACCTTGATTTGGAAGAACGTAATATCAAGCAATGTCGTAGGAAGGTTTGTGATGGTCATTACACCGCCGCAGTCCGGGATCTTTCTTCTTCTGGTGTTGCTCCTTATAATGAGGCCACTCTTGCAGATTTACAGTCAAAACACCCTTCTTCTCCCGCTCTATCCTTGCTTGATATACCTGTTGATCACCATCAGCTCATTGCTACTACGACTGTTGTTTTGGACCGAATTAAGAGTTATCCACGTGGCACAACATGTGGTAGGGATGGTTTACGTGCTCAACACCTTTTGGATTGCTTGAGTGGTGTTGCTGTGGCTGTTTCCGATGAGTTAGTTGGCTCTCTTTCTGGGTGGTTAATCTCTTTCTAGCTGGAAAATGTCTTATGGTTTTAGGAGAGTATATTGCTAGTGCTCCTCTCACAGCTCTTGTCAAGCCCGGTGGGGGTATTCGTCCTATAGCTGTGGTTACTGTCTGGCGGCGTCTGGTTTCAAAGGTCGGAGCTGTTATGGTTGGCCAGAGTTTGGGAAGTTATTTTGATGGCCTTCAATTTGGTGTTGGGGTTTTTGTAGGTGGTGAGGCAATTCTCCATGCCGTGAACCGGTTGATTGAAGATCGCGGTAATGATGTTGGTATTTCAATGTTGTTGGTGGATTTTCAAAATGCCTTCAACTTAGTTGACCGTGAGGTCATGTTGCGTGAAGTTCGTCTTCGTTGTCCGACCATTTCGCGTTGGGTTGAATTCTGCTACTCTAATCCAGCCAGATTGTAGTGATGGAGAGCACACTTTATGGTCGTCTCAAGGGGTACAACAGGGTGATCCCCTTGGTCCTTTGCTTTTTTCTTTGGTCTTACAACCCCTAGCTTGTAAAATCAGAGATGCTTTTGGTGTATGTCTTCAGGCATGGTATTTGGATGACGGTACGATTATCGCTGACACCTTAGTGGCGGGGAAGGTTTTGCAGTTGATTTTGGAGGAAGGGCCTCGTTTAGGGTTACATCTCAACGTGGAAAAAACTGAAGTATTTTGGCCTATAGAAGACCCTCGAAGCAGGCTTGTGGGTGTCTTTCCCCCTAATATTGCTCGACCATTGCATGGTGTTAAGTTGCTTGGTGGTCCTGCAAGTTCCAATTCTAATTTTAGTGCTGATCTTGTGATGCAGAGGGTGACCAAGACCATTATGCTTATGGTTAAGGTTGCTAAGCTTAATGATCCTCAGTGTGAGTTGTAGTTACTTAGGGCTTGTACCGGAGTTTCTAAGCTCTACTTTGCTTTGCGTACATGTCCTCCTAGTACTTTTGAGGCGGCGCAGCGCTTATTCGATGAGGCTCTTCGATCTTCCTTGGAGCGTATTGTTACTGCTTCGGGACCTGGGTTTGGCGATTGGCAATGGCGACTTGCCACCTTACCTTTTGCGTTTGGAGGACTCGGTGTTTATTCTGCAGGTGATGTTTGCCATTATGCTTTTCTTGCTTCTCGGTTGCAATCTGCTGGTTTGCAAACAAAGCTTCTTCAGTATGCTGTCTTTGTTGGTCTAGGCCATGCAAAGATGATGCGCTGAGTCTTTTTAATAGAATTGTGGAGTTTGTCTTTTTGAGTAATCCTAGTGAAGTCGCTGCCCCTAAACTCATGAAGAAATTGCAGATATATATTTCACAAAGGTTACTACTTCTGCAGAATCCACTTTTTCTTTATCTCTTCGGCAATCAGTGTTGTGGAAATCGCAGCAAGGAGATCACAGTTCTGTTTGGCTTCGCGCGGTCCCAATCTCGGGTTTGGGACAAACGATGAATGCTAAGACTTACCGCTGTGTGTTGTGTTATTGATTGGGTGTTCCTTTGTTCTCTATTTCGACACCATGTTCTGCTTGCTCCAGGGTTTTCACCGGGGATATCTTTGGTGATCATGCAGTGTCGTGTGCTGGTATTGTTGGTATTAAACATCGTCATAATGTGGTTCGGGATACCCTTGTTGATATTTGTTATCGGTCTGGGGTTTCGGCAAGGAAAGAGGTTGATATTGGATTGTCTGGCAGGAATGACGGAGCTCTCCGACCTGCAGACGTGTTACTCTATTCTTGGGATCGAGGCCGTGACTTGACATGATCTTCTCCTTTGACACAATCTGGTTTCTATGACTTTGTTCCGGGACAGGTTGTGGCTGATGCGGCTAATTAAAATAGGGTCAAGTACGAAGCAAGTTGTCGGGCTATTGGTTATGGTTTTCTTCCTTTCTCCTTTTCTTCTCTTGGAGAATTGGATAAGGATGTTGTAGCGTTGCTGAAGCGTGTGCAGCAGTTCTCTAAGACTCAAGACATTGGGGCTCGTGATGCTGCTCATATCTTTACCAGAATAGGCTTTGATATAGCTAGAGGAGTGGGGCCCAAATTGTATCTCGTCTTTCCACAAATTTTATGTAATTTATTTGACTTTGTAAGTTTTAAATACTACTACTACTACTACTACTACTACTACTAATACTAATACTACTACTAATAATAATAATAATAATAAGAAGAAGAAGAAGAAGAAGAAGAAGAAGAAGAAGAAATCCTTAAGTTTACTTTAAATCTTGATCTTAGTTATTTATAATATATTACTTAAGCAATGAAGTTTTTATTTCATTTATATTCTTCTAACTTTTCATTTGACTTCTTACAATTAAAAATGTAATATCAATGCGGTGGAATGTATATAGTCTAGCAACTTACAATTACAAATGAAATTTATTAATTTTTATCAATTCCTTAATATCACTATATAAGATCGAGAATTATCCATCAAGTGCTTGGAAAGAGTAGTTAATTTTAATAAAGTTACAAAAATATTTTTAATTTTTTTAAATAAAGTTAATTTTAATGTTTTTATGCTTTTAAGAAATTTCGTATAAGACTTAAGGTTATCTTACGAATTTATATAAACCTTAGGGTTGCAATGTGAATTATATCACACTTTGGTACACCTCATGAATAATGTTAAATTTCAAAGTTACCACGTGAAATTTCCGTTTTTTAAGTTTATCGAAAACACTCTCAAAACACATGTTAAGAGCAAGGATGTGTAAATTTGGACTCCAAGACCCAACCTCTACAAGGTTATACTACGATGATACTCCCTCGGTCTAAGTCTAATTGGCTTTTGAACAACATACACACATATTAAGACAAATATTATTCTTATCAAAATACTATTATTTATTAACTCTTTTTTTTTTTACAACTTCCAATCTAATTGTAGCATTTAATATACTTTATATTTTTTCAATTCATTTAGTTGAGGGTAAATCTGGAAAGTGTTGAGCAAAATAGCTAAAATGTCAAATAGAATTAGACAAATATTTGTGTCTAAAAGACCAAATAGACCTAGATGGAGGGAGTATTATTTTTTTTATTTCCATATATAGGAACTCGATAGGCTGGTCATGGGTCGGGTTATGGGTGGGTGGAGCACTTTCACCACCTGACCCGCGATATAAATTTTATCACCCGACCCACCCATCACCCGCGGAATCTTTGACCCGTATCCGACCCACCCGTCACCCGCGGGTGAAGCGGGTAACCCGTCACCCGCGAACGGACGAGATCGAATTGGAGCGGGTGAGTGGCGGGAGAGCATTAAGCAGAGGATGTGGAGTGGCGGATCAAGCTGGTGTAGGCGAGTGGCACTCTTGAGAAACCCCAAACTGAGAAGTGAGAAGGGCGAGGGTGAGAATTAGGTCTAGTCGTTTGGGGCATAGCCGCATATCACATATGGGCATATTTCCATTTGGGTATGTATAGTTTGTTAATATCTTAAAAAATCTCAAACTTTTTTCTTAAAAAAAAGCCCCCAAGTCCCAAACTTTCTTTTAAGAAAAAACCACTTAATTTTAATTTAGGGTAAATTTTTACAAGTGGTTGGCGGGTGAAACGGGTGATGGGTGACGGGTCGGGTTAAACGGGTGTAAAACTTCATCCATATCCAACCCGTCACCCGTTTCACTCATCATCCGACCCACCCGTCACCTACTTTCTTACGGTTTTTCACCCGTATAATTGGATCGGGTGATACGGGTGGGTCGGTCACCCGCAGATAATGCCCAACCTTATTAACTCGATTTGAATATATAATTATTTTTTGAGAGGATTTTTTATCAAGAAAAGGATGATATTAATTTTTGTTGATTTAATTATATAGGAACTCGATTTGAATACATAATAATTTTTTAGGGCATTTTTTATTTAATAGATAAAGTTTTTTTAGGGAATTTTGATGTGTAAAGTGATGATTTGTAACCGACTACAAAAAGGGATGAAAATCCGGGCAGTATCTTTTTTCTGGTCTGAAATCCGGCAGTATCTTTTTTCTGGTCTGAATACAACTTGGATAGAGGGCTCTCGGCATCAATCACACCTTGTTTCAATACTATCCATATACTAATTCAATCGAATCCCTAATCACCGATCCCACCTTTCTCCATCTTCATTCCCTTTTATAGGAATTCAAACAGAAACTGGTTTGATTCTCAAAGCCTTCAAAATCAAACCTCTAACACACTAGAAACAAAAACATAGAAAATGGCATCCAATACAAGATCATCCTCTCCCTGGCGGTTCTCCTGGCGGCGGCCTTGGCTCCCCGATTGTGTCCGGCAGCCAATGCCGCCAGGAGAACACTAATACAAATGATGAGCCCGCCGAAGAAGACAGTGGTGGTGGTTTTGTGGAACAATCTAGAAGGGCAAGAGAATCTTGTGGTGCATTGTATTGACGCTGCCAACGCTCCTGGCTCCGGCGTGCACGAGGTGGCGTTCGAGGAAAGTACAAAGATCGAGTTATGGCCCGATCAGAACGCCTATTGTAGTTTTGGGTTCAATGGGGAGGTGCATTTGTATCATAATAAATTTGATGTGTATCAGAATGGAAGAGATGAAGGGTGCGGGTCGGGATTGGATAGGTCTTGTAATTGGGTTGTTAAGGAGAAGGGGCCATGTTTTCATGATGTTGATTTGCCGGAGGATTTATGTTTCTCTTGGGATCAGAACTAGCTAGCTTGATCCATATATAGATCTTAGTTTTTGTGTAGCTTGCTACTCTAATCTCATTAGAAGAAGAATATTAAGTTAATTGGGTTGTTTTTTGGTAATGTGGATGTGTTATATCCGTATATTTAGAGAGCAATATAATAATTAAAAAATTACTAAAACAGACAAATTATACAAAATTCACTTAAACTTTGACTTTTACTGCCCGAAATCATTTAGACAAATTAATGGTATAGTCACGACAATATAGGGTTATCTCAATTTTTTTTTAAGATTTTACTATGCATTGTTTAGGCTTTACGATACACATAACAAGATTCAAACTTTGAAACACATAGTATATAATAGTCGTGAAACAAAGACCACAAACACATTACATAAGAGCAAATGAAACACACAACACAAAGCCATCAAAAAGACTCAATCAAGATTTCTTACGCATGGGTAAGTAAGCAAAAAATTCCCCATCAAGAAAGGAAGATAAGCATCAGTTGTGGCTGCCGTCACCTGATCGTTGTTTAATGAAATCGCGGCCCAATCACTAAAAGCCACATCCTCCGGTTTCTTGACGCAATAATCGTTGATTCTGCAGACCCAATAAGCCAATTCTTGCAACCCATATCCCAGAAACCTGTTATCACCCCTAACGGAAGCAGCCAACGAGCGCAATTCAATAAAATTCCTACACCGAAGCCTGTATAGCCTCTCGAGTGCTTCGAGGGAGTATTGGATCCCAATGCAGACGAATGTGATGGTAGAGAGCTGAAGAAACTTGGAGAGTTCGAAGAGTGTGTGAGGAGGGAATCGGTGGAGTTGGATTAGAAGGAAAACGGAGGAGGATACGAGTTTCAAGAGGTGGATTGCTTCGTCGCCTTGTTCGATGTCCAATCCAACTACGCGCCTTACGTTGCCTCTCTCATTGTCGACGCTAGAAAGCAATTGACGAAGCTGTTAAATGTCATGTTAAGTGTATTAGTTTCCTAAATAAGTAAGTGATTAAGTCGGTTGTGACTTACACTATTCAGCGACTATATAAGCTGGTCTGTAGCTTATCACAGAACTGTTTTACGACTTTATCAAATTCTGTTATGAGAGGGTTTTTGTTCCCTGTTCTTCTCTGAGTGTTCTTGAGTGTTCTTCACTGATTTGTAGATTCAACATGGTATCAGAGCATTGAATCGCAAATCAGATCTTCTTCTCTTCTCTATTCTGTTTCTGAAATCGATCGTGCTTTGCGCAATCTCAGCTTCTCTGGCTTGGATTGTGGTGCTTTCTGCTTCGATCGAACAGTAACCTAATTCCGCTACGTTTCTCAAAATTCTTCGCTCGTCAAATTCATCAGATCTCAGCTTCGTTATGTCTGATACAGAGGAAACTCGATCTGTTACCAGAGATCGCGATCGTGATCGAGGATATATTCGAGCTGCAGATTTGCAGAATCCTCTGTTCATACATCCTTCCGACAACTCTGGTATGATTCTTACCTCAATTCAACTTACCGGAGATAATTATCGGAGATGGAGGAAAGCTTTTACAAAAGCATTGTCTGTGAAGAACAAATTAGGATTTGTCGAAGGTAAAATTACAGAATCTGCTGAGAATTCCAATATGTGGCAAAGATGTAATGATATGGTGTGTGCTTGGTTGTTGAACACTGTATCGAAGGACATATATGCTACATTGGATGAGTATGATACAGCTAAAGAAATGTGGGATGATTTGTATGAAAGTTATGGTCAAAGGAATGGACCATTGTTGTTTCAACTCAAGAAAGAAATTCATGAGTGTCAACAAGGGAGTTCTTCTGTTACTGAGTATTTCACGAGGCTTAAGGGCTTGTGGCAACAATTATCTGGTTTAGTCACTCCTATAAGGTGCACATGTGGTCACTGTGTGTGTGATCTAAATGCAAAGGTTGAAGCCAGTGAGAATGAGGAGAAATTGATGAAGTTTCTCATGGGCTTAGGTGATCAGTTCTCTGCAGCCAGACGACAATTCTTATTGACCTCACCTATGCCAACAACTAGTGAGGCTCATTCCTTGTTGATTCAGGATGAACTGAGCAAGAAGTTGACTAGTTTTGATTCTAAACCAGATGCTACTGCATTGATGAGTCGAAGAAGCAATGATAAGAATGTTGATCGAAATGATGATAGACCTAGGAAAGAATGTGAGCACTGTAAAGGAAATCATCCAACTGAGAAGTGCTGGGAAATCATAGGCTATCCTAGTTGGCATTCAAAAAGCAAGTACAAGCCTCAGTCTCGCACCAGTGGACAAAATAAGTCACGAGGTACAGAGAATCATGCTCCCAAGGCAAACTCTAGTCAGGCAAATCAACCTTCTAGCTCTCACACCAGTACAAATGAGTCTTTCAAAGGATTTCAGAATTTGTCAGAAGAGAATCAGAGGTTGATGATTCACAATTTCTTCAATTTCATGGAGCATCAGAAAGATAAGTTTGCTGAAGTAAATCTCGCAGGTAGCATATTATGTTGTCAAGCTTCTGAGTTCTCTGGTATTTGGATTATTGACACTGGTGCCACTCACCATATGACATGTGATCTGAAGTATCTCAGCAAAGTTTCTTCAGTGAATCAACCTATTAATATTCATCTACCAGATGGAAGTCAAAGTGTGATTACACACACTGGTGACATTGTTCTTGCTGGAAATTTATGCTTGAAAAATGTTCTATATGTGCCAAAGTTTAAGTTCAACTTGCTCTCTTTAAGTCAGTTGATAAATGATCTTGGATGTCATATTCATTTTTCCTCTGATTTGTGTGTTATACAAGACCACACAAGGATGAAGGTGATCGCAGTTGGTAAAGAGTTTGGAGGTCTTTTCTATCTTGTCCCACACCAGAAACTACATGAAGTTTTACCACCAAGTTTTTGTGAGAAATTTTGTGCCACTGTACCTTCTTTACCTATGTTTTTGCCTTATAAACCTTGTAATTCTGACTCTAATGCCTTGTGGCATCTTAGACTTGCTCATGCTCCTTTGGAGAAACTTTTATCTGTCTCATATATTCAGAATTCTCTAAATAAGAATGTTGATTTGTCTTGTTCTGTGTGTCCTCTTGCTAAACAGACTAGACCATCTTTTTATTCTAGTACCTCAAATGCTAAACATATATTTGAGATGATCCATTGTGATCTATGGGGTCCCTATGACACAACTACCTATAATGGTTATAGATATTTTCTTACTATTGTAGATGACAAATCTAGAAGTGTGTGGGCTTACCTTATGAAAACTAAGGATGAAACTGCTGAGTTACTCAAACACTTTATCTCTAGGGTGGAGACTCAGTTTAATTCTCTTGTTAAAGTTGTGAGGTCTGATCAGGGTACAGAATTCTTCAATTCTGTTATCCACACTTATCTTCAATCCAAAGGCATTGTTCATGAAAGCTCATGCACTGCCACTCCCCAACAAAATGGTAGGGTTGAGAGAAAGCATAGATACATTCTTGAAACAGCCCGGGCCCTCAGGTTTCATGCTTCTCTTCCTATTAAATTTTGGGGTGATTGTATTTTGACTGCTACCTATATTATAAATAGACTCCCTACCCGGCTGTTGCAACACAAATCACCTTATGAAGTGTTGTTTAATGAGCCACCAGATTACACTAGATTGAAGGTGTTTGGATGTCTATGTTATGTGTCTACTCTCTCTTTTTCTAGAAAGAAGTTTGATCCCCGGGCTGATCCTTGTGTTTTTCTGGGCTATCCTTATGGGTTTAAGGGTTATAAAGTTTTTAATCTCAATACCCAAAAGGTTCAAATCAGTAGAGATGTTCACTTTATTGAGCATGTGTTTCCCTATGGGGAATTTGTAAAGCAAGTCTCTGAATCTTCATCCATCCCAGTATTGACACCTTCTATCCCTTCTTCTACTGATTATGAAGATATTGTTTCTAACCCTTCTTCTTCTTCTAATCCATCTAAGCATTTAAACTCTATGGATGATTACTCACCATCCCCTGTTCCACCTACTTTTGATCCTATTCCCATTATCCCAGCACAAAGACATTCTTCAAGGGTCACTAAACCTTCAGTGTGGCTCAAAGATTATGTTTGTGAAACTCCAACTCTTTCTACCACTGTGGTGCCTCCTTGTGTTGGTAAGACACCTTATCCTATAGCTTGTTCTATGTCATATGCTAATTGTTCCTATAGCTACATGGTCTTCATTAATAATGTAGCTGGGTACTGTGAGCCTAGAAATGTGACAGAGGCTGTGCAAAGCCCAGATTGGTGCAAGGCTATGCAAATTGAACTAGCAGCTCTTGAACGCAATCATACCTGGGATGTTGTGCCAAGACCATCAGGACAGTCTGTTGTCTCTTGTAAATGGCTATTCAAGTTAAAATTCAAAGTTGATGGTACTTTGGAAAAGCATAAGGCACGACTTGTTGCAAGAGGTTTCAGTCAAGTTGAAGGTGTAGATTATGAAGAGACATTTGCTCCAGTTGCAAAGCTTATTTCAGTTCGTACTCTTTTGGCTGTAGCTGCTGTAAAAGACTGGCAGGTGAGTCAAATGGATGTCACAAATGCATTTTTGCATGGTGACTTGGAGGAAGAAGTGTACATGGAGTTGCCTCCAGCTTATGATGTGCTGAAAAATTCAGATGCTTGTCCTCAGGGGGAGAAATATACAGGAAAGGAGGTCAAGCCTGAAATGGTGTGCAGATTAAACAAGTCTTTATATGGACTCAAGCAAGCTCCTAGACAGTGGTTTACAAAGTTCTCAAATGCTGTCAAGGATGCAGGATTTGTTCAGTCCAAATCTGATTACTCCTTGTTTTTTAAGCAAACTCATACATCCTACACTTGTCTTTTAGTGTATGTTGATGATATGCTAATAGCAGGAGATAGCAAGGTGGAAATAGAGAAGTTAAAAGCACATCTTCACACACAGTTTCAGATGAAAGATCTAGGGGAAATCAGATATTTCTTAGGAATTGAGGTGGAAAGAGCAAGTGAGGGTTTTCATCTAAATCAAAGGAAATATGCCTTGGAGTTGTTAGAGGAAGCTGGTATGTCTGATTGTAAGCCTGCGCAGACTCCTTTTGAGTCAAAAACAAAGTTGTCCATGGAAGGAGATAGGAATATAGTAAATGTTGGTGCTTATAGAAGACTGGTTGGGAAATTGATATACCTTACCATTACAAGACCAGATATATGCTACTCAGTACAGGTGTTGAGTCAATTCATGCATAATCCTAATGATGATCATTGGAAGGCTGCAAAACATGTACTAAGATACTTGAAGAATGCTCCTGGACAAGGATTGATGTTGATGAGAAAATCTGAATTGAAACTCAGGGCATTCAGTGATGCTGATTGGATGAGTTGTCCAATGACTAGGAAGTCATTAACTGGTTTCTGTATTCTTCTAGGTTCATCTCTCATTTCATGGAGAACCAAGAAGCAATCCTACGTGGCCATGTCTTCAGCTGAATCTGAGTATAGGGCAATGGCCATGACTTGCTGTGAGATAACTTGGCTCATTAGACTGCTGTCTGATTTAAGTGTGAAGCTAGATTCAGTGCAATTGTTTTGTGACAATCAATCAGCTATGCATATAGCTAGAAATCCAGTGTTTCATGAAAGAACGAAACACATTGAGGGAGATTGTCATCTTGTGCGAGATATGGTGCTGAACAAAACTCTAAGTCTTCAATATGTTCAAACAAAGGAGCAGCCAGCTGATATTTTTACCAAGTCTGTAACTCTTGATCAATATGCTAAACTTCTTTGCAAGTTAGGTGTTGTTAATAGGTTTATCAACTCCAAACTTGAGGGGGAGTGTTAAATGTCATGTTAAGTGTATTAGTTTCCTAAATAAGTAAGTGATTAAGTCGGTTGTGACTTACACTATTCAGCGACTATATAAGCTGGTCTGCAGCTTATCACAGAACTGTTTTACAACTTTATCAAATTCTGTTATGAGAGGGTTTTTGTTCCCTGTTCTTCTCTGAGTGTTCTTGAGTGTTCTTCACTGATTTGTAGATTCAACAGAAGCTTTGCTTGGAGCATTGGTTGTGTGGAGACGACGGTTGTGTCGATCAGTCGGCCTTGGATCTTGATGTCGTAGTTGGACATTTTTAGAGTTGGATATTACAACAAATTATGGATGTGCGAACAACTTATAGGCCTTTGGAAAGAAGTTGAAGAGTCGTCGATCGTAAATGGATCAGAGAACAGCATGGGAGACCAAAGATCGAATTATGGTTATGGGAATTCGATCCAACTTCGGCTGCCCGAATGAAACGAAAGGTCAAAGTTATGGTTACAATTAAGGGAAAGACTAATTAAAGGTACAGTATAGAAGGCCGTGTCATTTTTCAAGTTTAACATTTGCATCATGGGACAATTATTGTTGGGCCTCTCTTGTTGGTGAGACCAAGATTTATTGTTGGGCTTGTGCATAACAAAATCTAATGGTGGACTTTTTATCTAGAAAGCCTAAAAGAAGGAGAAAGACAAAAGGTCATGTTCGTTTTTAGATTTCGATTTTTGTCTCCATCGTTTTACTTGATGAAAAATAAGTCTCTTCATTTTCTTTTTTATTGGATCGAGTCAGCCGGCGCAAGTTGATTTATCTAATTAATGCATTTTGTTGGCTAGTTTATGAATCCTTCATCATAAAATACCCATGCTCATTTGATATCGGTATAACAAATACCCCGCATGAGATATGAAATATTGATATCTATATTGGTAGAGTTCACTTGATATCATTAATATGCCTATTTTCTAAAAAATATTATAATCACTCTTCGATATCAAACTTAATGTCAATACCTTATATATTAAAGCAAGTAGAAGTTTGATTATTTTGTACGTAAGAGTCGAAACGAAAATCTCATGATACTACCATAAGTCTTAATCCATTTAAGTAGATGTCGGAAAGCCTCCGAGTATGGAGTGTATCTTAGATTTGGATAAGAATATTAGTTTGATTATGTAAATAGTTTTATTGTGAATAATAAGGGATACCGAAAAAAACAAAAACTACTCCGGAAAGCAATGTAATTTTGACATTGATAACAAAAAATTATACATTACAAAACAATTCAACTTCCCCACATCGATATCATTCGTCGGCGTCGGGATCAACGATTCGACGGAGGCGCTTAAGAGGTACGAGGATAAGATCAGGTTTACGAATGCAGGCCTGACCCAGAGGGTGGGGCAGGGTGGGCGTAAGCCCACGGACCATAATTTTTAGGGCCCAAATTTTTTAAAATGTAGTATATATAAAAGAGTGTTTAAACTATCATAAATTACAAGTTGGTTTAGTGGAATAGTGTTCTTATTTTTATTAAAGAAGTCTTGGGTTCAAATCTCATCACTTTAACTATATTAATTTTTAAATGTGGGCCCTATTATATATCTTTTATTTAATTTATCTTTCTTTACTGTTAATCAATTAGTGTGGTCATGTATTACCATAGTTATTGTAAATGATTTTTATTTATATAATTATCTATATTGGTTAATTTTTATTAGATTTAAAATATACGGCATATGCATTTAAAAAAATCTTATTTGTTTTATTCATACGTTGTTATATGATGATAGCACCCAATTTTACGTATGTAATTAAGTTAAATTTAGCAAATTATTTTATAAATTCTTCGTGTCTTAATATTATGACAAGAACAAATTTATACGAAATTATTATAAAATTTTTCGAAAAATGTCTAAAAATTATATAAAAAGGGCCCTTTTATTATAATTCGCCCCGGGCATCTAAAATGTATGGACCGACCCTGTACGAATGGTGTTGACCTTGAAGACTTGGTTACTTCTAGGGAGATCAAAAGAAAGCTTGAGGCTTTGGATATGAAGTATTTGAGTTATTTGGCGTTTGGCATCCGGGGTAGTAGAGTGAACAGATCCAGCGTGCCTTTTAGTGAGCAATTGAGTGTGGAGAAGATCAGGTCGGCCACAAATGATGTTTTACTTGCTTTTCTTCTTGGAGAAGACCTCCTTCGAGGGGATCCCAATCGAAGTGTAGTACTCTTTGGCCATTGAAGGGGGAATTGAAGTAATAATGATTGGGGACTTGGGGTTCATTGCAATGATAATGTTCAAGACAAGCTCGATCGTTACTCGTTAGACACCTTTTGGTGCTTCTGATTTATATATATTTATTTTCAAGTGCAACATTTTGAGTCTTTTGACATATGACAGAAATTTACATATATATGAAAAAAAAGGTATGTAATCCTATCTTGTTTTAAAGATATTTAGCTTATATATTTTCAAGTGCCATATTCTTAGCTTTGTTGTTGGCGTTCCTATTTTTTTCCCAAGTAGATCAAGGTGTAACTGGTTGTGAACAAGAACCTTGTTTAGTTTTTCAAAATGTTGCTATAATGTGTGACTTTCTTCACGTAAATTTGTACCCGTGTTGGTAGATCGCTCAAAACATAATCATTTTTTTTTATAATAATTGATCTGTGGAATCTATTCAAGCTAAGCAAGGTATGATTCCACCTCGTTTTATCTTTAATATTATGTAGTATATTCATTTTTCTCTACATATTGACATCTATATATTGACTATATATCATGATACTACCTGTTTTGGTCAATTTTCGACCAGAGATCCTTGAAGGTGATTTTGTAAGTTTGTAGGGAATATCTAGCCGATCAACACGAGTTTCGATGAACAAAGCGAGCTTCTGTATTTGAAAGAAACCGGAAATTACAATGGCTTGATTACAAGTGCTCGATCTGACCTCCCTTTCCTAGGCTAATCCCCTACTATATACTAGTTTTCATCTCCACATCTTGGCTCCATCTTCCCACGTCGCTTGCCCCATCTTCCGAGTGGTTTTGTCGAACGGTTCCTCCCGAGTTTCTCGGCTTGGAGACGACGAAGGCGGTCCTGGCATGACTTCTGGGCTTAAACGTTAGTGGGCTGGGCTAACCGTGGGTTAGTTAAACCTTTGGGCCCAACAATAGCCCCAAAAGATTCGTGTGAATTCAAAATTTACTGAATCTTTTCGCCTGTTGGTTTCCGGGATCTTAGCTATCTCGGATCTCACACGTGTAGGGCGGAGATTTCTCTACGCACTTTCTCTGGCAGGTGAAAAGACGTCAGTCATCTTTATTTACTGCGCCTCGCGGAAGGGACTCATTACTCCATTGCTTTGTTAGCGATCTCTCCCGAGGTACAACTCTTCTCTTCCTTCTTCTTCGTTTCCAGTTCTCTTTTCACATTTCTATGGCGAGGGATAAAATGTCTTCTCGGCACGGTTTCGCACCCTCGGGTATACTTCAAGAGTGCGACCGAGTTCCAAACACCATGGGCTTAGAGGAGATGAACCAGATCCTTTTAGAGGGTGGCTTTCCGGGGGGTAGTTGCTGTGTGTCCAGGGGAAGAACATTCTAACTGGGTTCGTCCTGGTTGGGTATGCTTCTTCGAGTTTTCGTTCACTATCTCTTGCCGATTTCCTTTTCCTCCTATCGTCCAGGAATTCTTAGCCCGTTTTAAACTTTCTCCTGCTCAACTTCTTCCCTCTGCTTGGAAGATCCTCTCTTGGGTGAGTAAGATGGCGGAGGGCGCCGGGGTAGACTTTACGATTTCCGATCTGCTTCAGGCTTACCGTATTACTACGGTGAGACGAGGTCGGTTCATCTTACAGTCTCGAACCGCTCGCCAGCCGCTTGTCTTAAACACAAAGGTCAATGGGAAGGGGTGGGCAAACCGTTTTTTCTTTGTCGAGATTGCGTCTCTGACCCCTAAAAGTCGCCTGTTTTTGCATGACAAATGGAATCCGGCTAGTAAGATTATCTCGTTTTTCTCCTGTATTACAAGGCGATCTCTTCTTGACGCCTACTCACCCTCTGTTTCTCTGTTTCTACAGGTATTCCAGACAACGTCGAACCACCTAGTCACTCGGAGAGGGTTTTGTCGAGGCTCTTCCAACTAACTTCTGCACAGAGGACGTTTTGGGCATCTCTTTCTGATCCATCGGACGAATCTTCAGAGGAAGAGGATAGTGCTACTTCGTCGGGCTCTGAGAAAGTTCGCCTGCCTATTGTCAAGATGTCTGTGGCGCTGAATTCAACCCTCGCTTCTGGTCCTTCTGTGGGTGAGTACTGTCGTTTATTAGTTTACCGTGGTTTCCGTTGTGCACTTTTGACCCTCGCTGTCTTTTGTTTTAGAAACTCGCGCACGTAGATCGGGTTCTTCCTTTTCTGCCTCGGATTTGATCCTTAAGAAGACTCGATCTGGTGATTCGAAACCTCCGGCTGCCCAGGGTGTCAAGAGGGAGTCTCAGGAGGTTCCTAAGGTTTCTCGCAAACGTCCCGCTCAGAGCAACAATGATTCCCTCGAACTTCAGGATGACGCATCTTCTGAGTGGCAATCTCTCCAACGGTACCGGGATCCTAACTTCAAGAAGTACCCTGCCCCTGTGTCTGCTCATGAGATGGCGACCGAGGTAGGCCTCGGAGCTTGGAAGGTAACTAGCCCCTTGTGCCGTTTGCTTTATTGGGTTAGGCTAGTTTTTAACTTTCAGCCACTTTCAGACTTGTCCTTCCTGGCATATGCAGCTCTTCCAAGAGGTCGGCTTGTTTATTGATGAGATGGACAAGGAGTTTGCAGAGTATGAGTGGAGGAAGCAAGAAGTTGCCAAGCATCGTGAGGAGATCGACAAAGCGCGGGAACGGTCTGCTGCCCGGGCCAAGGCTTTAGCTGATGAAGAGGTAGCTGCAAAGGCTCGTGTCACGGAGCTGGAACGCACCATTGTCGTCAAGGAAGCCAAAGTGAAGGAGCTTGAAGCCAAATCCGCTAGTACGCTTTCTATGGGAAAGGCAGACGCGGAAGACATTGGGGCGTTCTTCAGTATGCTGGCGCGGTTGGAGACCATTAGGGAATTCGAAGCGGGGAAGCTTTCTGTGGGGGATGCGGACAAGTTTAACGAGCAATTTCTAGACGCTTTCCCTGGCGGTGTTCCTTCGGCTCGCATCGCTTCCCTGTTGAGTTCTCCGACGGTGGCTGGGCAAGCACACCCGGAAGGTGATGACTAGGGGGAGGAGACGGTTGCTTCTGGAAACCCTGCGTGAAGATCCTAAGAATGTGAAGAAGTCTGGCGGCATGGGCCGTTTGTAAAGTTTGATTTTGTTTTCTTTGGGGATGATTTTAATGAAGGACAAGTAGTACCTCACTGGCGTGCCGTTTATCGGGCGTCTGGTGAGGGTTTCTTGGGTGGTGGCGTGGCCACGAACACTTTGTTTGGATGTTTTGCCTCCCGTCATGGGGCGGGGGTGTTTATCTATTGTTATGCTTTTGCTTTCGTTGCGTTTTGCTTGCGTTTTTTTGTGCTGGCTTTCCGTGCAGGTACTTCTCTGCTCCGTGCCGATCGGTGTCCACGTAGCCCCTGCAGTGGCTAGGTGTTTTCAAGTGGTGCATAGTTATGGCTCGAAAAGGTGAGGAAAAAACCTTAACCAGGATTATGGGTGACCCGAAGTTTGGCCTTCAAGCCCCTGCTGGTTAAAAGGTATTACCTTCCTGGAGGCGCGCGAAGGACGAGATCCGTCGTTTCCAGCTATGCCCTGACGATCTCCGTCGACGATCTGGCATTTTCTCGGTGGAACTTTCGACGCGGGGTTTTGCCCTGGACTGCCGGCTGGCAAGCTTTTGCGAAGCGGCCTTTTGTAACTGGCGAATCTGCCGGAAGGAGGGTGTCTAGGAGATTATTTTCCGTACCCTGTCAAACAAGCTTGTAAAGATCATCATTCGAATACAAATAAAGTATTGATTGTGTCTTTTTTGTCTTATGAGTGGCTTGTTACCGTTTGTTTATTTTACTTCTGTTTTTTGAGGTTCCTCTTTTCTGGCGGTAGCTGCCGAGAGTAACTCCTCTAAGAGGACATTGTTTGTTATTTTCCGTTGCCTCTCCTTTTTCTGAGGATGAGTAAGCACATGTATTAAAAAAGGAAGCTATTTACCTGATCGATTTTTACCGAGCTTACGTCATTGTTTAGATCATACTTGAGTTTATTCGGCCGTTTCTGGCGACTTGGTTGTTCTTCTAGAAGTGGTATCTCCGTAAGTGCGTGGCGTTCCAGCTACGCGGATTGAGCTTTCCTTCTTTGGATTCCAGCCGATATGCTCCCTGCCCGGTGATACCGACTATCTTGTAGGGTCCTTCCCACGCGGGAGCTAACTTCCCGGCATTCACTTCAATGGTGTTTTAGAAGACTTTTCGGAGGACCCATTCGCCGATGGCGAAGGCTCTTATCCGTACATTTTTGTCGTAGCTTCGGGCCACTTGTTGCTGGTGTCTGGCCAGGCGCAGTCGGGCCCTTTCCCTTAGTTCTTCTAGGGTGTCGAGGTTGGCGGCTAACTCGGCGGCGTTCAAATCGAGTGTCTGTAACCCGTATCGTGCAGTTAGCGCAGCGACCTCGACCGGTATTACTGCCTCGCAACAGTATACTAGGGAAAAGGGAGATTGTCCCGTGGCAGCTTTTGGAGTGGTTCTGTCGGCCCACAAAATGTACGGTAGCTCGTCATCCCAACGCCCTTTGGCTTTCACCAATCGCTTCTTGAGATTGTTGATGATGACCTTATTGCTAGATTCCGCCTGTCCGTTGGCCTGTGGATAGCGAGGAGTGGAAGTCACTAGGTCTATATTCCATCGCTGGCAGTAATCTCGGGTCTTCCTTCCGATAAACTGTGACCCGTTATCGCAGACGATCTCGGAAGGGATCCCGAAGCGACATATGATGTGTTTCTTGATGAAAGCTATCACGTGGGATTCCTTGATTTCCTCGTACGCTTCAGCCTCGATCCATTTGGAGAAATAATCCGTCACCGCTAGGAAGAATACTCGTTGTCCGGAAGATGGGGGCAACTTCCCTACGATGTCCATCCCCCACCTCATGAAAGGCCACGGTGTTAGCGTCGGGTGCAGCGCTTCTGGCGGATGGTGAAGAGTTGTGGCGTGCTTTTGGCAAGCTTCACACTTTTGAGAATACTCTGCGGCGTCTTGACGCATGGTTGGCTAATAGTATCCCAAGTTGAGAGCTTTGTTGGAAAGACTGCGTCCCCCCGAGTGGTTTCCGCATTCTCCCTCATGCAATTCTTTGAGTATCTTGGGCGCCTCTGCTTTTGTGACACAGCGGAGTAAGGTCCCTGTTGCGGACTGCTTGAAGAGGATACCGTCTCTTGTGCTATATCGCGTGGCTCTCATTCGGAGCGCTCTTGCTTCGGACCTATCGGACGATAGCTGTCCGCGGTCGATCCACCGTAGGTACGGTTCCGTCCAACATTCTGGTTCTTGGGAAGCACTCGGGATGTCGGATGCGGGATTGGGGTCTCCCGGCGTTGCTGCCTCCTGGGGATCTCTCTCACGGGGCATGTCACTCCCTTCAGGGTCTTCACTAGCGAAGATCTTCAGGGTCTGTCTATCTTCTCTGATCTTACGCTCCTCATCCTGGCGAGGATCCTCAGCTTCTTTGATCTTACGCTCCTCATCCTGGCGGGGATCCTCAGCTTCTCTGATCTTACGCTCTTCATCCTAGCGAGGATCCTCAGCTTCTCTTCCGATTGCTGGAACTAGCACATGGACTAGGGGGACCGATGCGAACTCTTCGGGGTCTAGGGCAGAAGCCAAGTTGGCCAGAGCGTCTGCCTGCGCATTCTCTTCTCTAGGGACTTGCTGGATAGTGAAGTTCTTGAACGACTGTATGATTTCCCTGGCTTTCCCTGCGTATGCTGCCATCCTGGTATCTCTGGTAGTGAAGATTCCTAGGATCTGGTTCACAACTAGCAGCGAGTCGCACTTTACTTCTATTTCCTCGATACTCAGGTCTTTGGCAATCATCAGCCCCAGTATGAGGGCTTCGTATTCTGACTCGTTGTTGGTGGCTTCGAAAGCGCACCGTACAGCCTGAGCTATCTTGTCCCCCTTGTGTGATTTCAGCACTACTCCGATTCCTACTCCCGGAGTATTGGAGGCTCCATCTGTATGTAGTGTCCATGTTCCGGAATACTCCATCTCTGTTACGAAGGCTTCTTGCTGTCTGGCTGCTTCGTCCATTGTAGGGCTGAAATCAGCCACAAAATCTGCCAATGCTTGGGCTCGGATGGACGCCTTTGGCTCGTAATCGATATCAAATCCGCTCAGGTGTATCGCCCACTTGGCCATTCTACCGGTGATCTCTGGCTTTCTTAGTATGGCCCTCAGTGGGTAATTGGTGCGGACTGTGATCGTGTGCGACTCGAAGTACGGTCTCAGTTTTGTAGAAGCCATGACTAGAGCGAGGACTAGCTTTTCCAGAGGCGAGTAACGTGTCTCTGCTGCGAGTAAGGTGCTGCTGACATAGTAGACGGCAAGCTGGCTGCCTTCATCTTCTCGTACTAGTACTCCGCTAACAGCGTTCTCTGTTACAGCTAGGTATAAGAAAAGATTCTCACCTTCCTCAGGCTTGGACAGCAGCGTCGGACTGGACAAGTAGTGTTTGAGCTGTTGGAAAGCCTCCTCATGGGTTGGAGTCCATTCGAACGTCTTGTTCCTCCGCAACACGTCATAGAACAAACGGCACCTATCTGAAGACTTTGAGATGAAGCGGTTCAGGGCTGCCACTCTCCCAGTTAGTTTTTGTACATCCTTCACGCATCTAGGCGAACGCAGGGCAGCTATGGCCCTGATTTGGTCGGGATGGGCTTCGATCCCTCGTTGGGTGACTACGAACCCGAGGAAGCGTCCTGATGTTACTCCGAACGCGCATTTGGTTGGGTTCAGCTTCATACGATAGCTGTCCAAGATCTTGAAGGCCTCTTCCAGGTGTTGGACGTGGTGCTCGGCCCGCTTGGATTTTACTAGCATATCGTCGATGTAGACTTCCATGGTTCTGCCAATATGCTTCTAAAACATGCGGTTGACCAACCGCTGGTAAGTGGCCCCCGCGTTCTTGAGTCCGAAGGGCATCACTTCGTAACAATAGGTACCTTGGCTGGTGATGAACGAGGTCTTCTCCTGATCTTCTGGATGCATCCTGATCTGGTTGTAGCCGCTGAAGGCATCCATGAAGGTGAGCATCTCGTGTCCTGCGGTGGCGTCCACCATTGCATCGATGTGCGGTAGGGGGAACGAATCTTTTGGGCAGGCTTTGTTAAGATCCGTGAAGTCGATGCAAACTCTCCACTTGCAGTTCTTCTTGCTCACCACCACGACGTTTGCTAGCCACTCCGGGTATTTCACTTCCCTGATCTTCCTTGTTAGGAGCAAGTTTTGTACTTCCTCGTTCACAATCAGGTTCCGCTTCGGGGCAAACTTTCGCCTCTTCTGCTTAACCGGGGGCTGGTGAGGATCCACGTTCAGCCTGTGCGTGATGATGCTGGGGTCGATCCCGACCATATCCCCGTGCGACCACACGAAACTGCTGCTGTGCCGCTTGAGGAAGGTGATTAACTCTGCTTTCTTCTCTGGAGATAGATTCTTCCCCACTCGTACGGTTTGCTCGGGCTTCTGCTCATCGAGGGCGACTTCCTCGATCTTGTCGGCCTCGGGGTCCGCTCTCCACGCGGGCCCCTGGGCCTCCTGTAATTGCTATGCGGGGTGGGCGACAGTCGCCTTCAAGGCGGATTTGTAGCACTCCCTCGCTAGCCTTTGGTCTCCTCTGATTTCTCTTACCCCCCCAGGGCGTCGGGAATTTTATGGTCTGATGATAGGAAGAGGGGACTGTCTTCATGTCATGGATCCAGGGCCGTCCCATGATGATGTTGTAGCAGGACGGGCAGTCAAGTACGGAGAATCTGACGGGTAGGTTGATCACTTTAGCGTAGGTGGGGAGAGTTATTTCCCCCAAAGTATGAGCAATCTCTCTGCTGAATCCGACCAGGGCTACCGACTTTCTGAGGACGTTTTCTTCTCTCAAACCCATCTCCTTGAGGGCGTCGAGCGTAATCATGTTAGTAGAGCTTCCGGTATCGATGAGGATCCTCCTCATTAATACATTTCCCACCGACAGGGATATGACTAACCCATCGTGGTGGGGTCCTACCAACCCGGCCGAATCCGAGTCGCTGAAAGTGATAACGTCTTCCGGACGTCCATCAGATCGGTGGACGTGCGCCACCAATGGTCCTTTTGGCTGCCCCCGGGCGTGGCGTTTGGCCGCCGAGTAGGTGACACCACATATATCGGATCCGCCGCTGATAACATTCACTACTTTGGCGTATTCCGGGGATGAAGGAATGTCCATGGGCTCTGTCATATTCTGGCTGGCGGGAGGATTGGCGCTGGCGGAGATTTCTGACAACAAGCCTCTTGAATGCAGGTACGCTAACTCTTTTCGGAGGGCGAAGCACTCGTCTGTCTCGTGCCCGTAGTCTTCGTGGAAATCACACCATTTAGTTTTGTCCTTCTTGGGATTCGGGTTGTCAGCCTTCTTCGGCCATCTGATGCGGTCTCCGAATTTCCCTAAGCTTCTCACGATCTCGGCGTTCCCCAAACCTAGGTTGTACTCATGAACTTTTGGTCGGTTGGGCGCGTCTTTTTTCCCACTTGGCTGCTTGGTTCCCGCCGTGTGCACCTCGGGCGCTCCGTGCCTGCTTTTCGGATAAAGTTGCCCGCGACGCTCTCTCCGCTGGTCGGAGGAGGTCTTTCTTTCGACCCTATCGAAGACGGAAGCGGCTCGAGCAGGGATTTCGTCTTCTTCGAGTCGAACGTGTGCCAGGGCTTTTACCTGGACGTCTTCGAAGCTGTGGCATGGGTATTTGGTCAGTTCCCTGTAGAGCTCGTTGTTGGGCAACAAGCATCTTCGGAATGCTTCTATCGATGTGGGCACGTCGCAAAGCGGGATCGCCACCTTCTCCCGGTTGAATCGGTTCAAGAAGGCACGCAGAGACTCCCCTGGCCTTTGGGCTATGCGGTACAAGTCGTTAGACTATTTCATGAGTTTCCGACTGCTAGCGAATTGCATCCGAAAGGTATCTACCAATCCCGCGAAGGACGAGATTCCTCCGTTGGGGAGATTGATAAACCAAGTTAGGGCGGCGCCGGAGAGTGTGGCGCCCAATTCTTTACACATGATCGCTTCTCTGGATTCTTGCGGTATCGAGCTAGTCATCATTTTCTGCTTGAAAATGGCAACATGTTCGTCAGGATCTCCCGTCCCGTCATAAGTGGGGACTGCTGGGACCGTGAATCTCTTGGGAATATCCACGCCGGCAATCGGAGTTGCGAAGCGGGACTCGTCTTAGCCGTCTAGAGCTTCTTTTTCTACCGGCGGCGGCACCTCGGGTATCTGAGCGATCTTGTCCTCCAACCCCTTGAGGCGATCCTACATATACTTTTTGAAGAGGACGTCTAGGAAGGGTTCAGTAGGAGTTACCTGCCTTCTGGATTCTTCGCCGTACTGGGGGTGGAAAACTCCCGTCCCTGCGGCTCGGTTCCCTGGCGTCTGGGTACTAGGAACTCCCAGAAGGGTAGCTGCTGGGGTGGCCATATTCACAGTGGGGGATGGTCCTCCGATTTGTGAATTGAAGGCTTCCCCTAGGTTGAGGCGGGCGGTGGCTTCACGGACGGTCACGACCGGGCGGGATCCACCGTGCGATGCGGAAGCTGCCTGAAGTTGCTCGCGAAGATTCGCGTTTTCGGTGGTGAGCTGCGTGATGTGATCCATGTGCGTCTGGCTGCGATCCTTCTGGCTAACCATATCCTGCTGCAGGGCGGATATCTTGGTTGCAAGTTCGCTCAGGACGCTGCGCAGGCCTTGGACCTCTTCAGGAGTATCGTCGGCGGCGTCTTTCTCAGGGCCGCCGCCGTGGCTTCCCCCTTCTCCTCCGTTCGTGGGAGAGGACGGCTGCGAGTTGGTCACCTTTCCTGGGTGAGAAGGTTCCTGCTTTGATCAAGAGAGCAAAAGAAAACCGGCTAGGGCCCCACGGTGGGCGCCAAATTGTTTTGGTCAATTTTCGACCAGAGATCCTCGAAGGTGATTTTGTAAGTTTGTAGGGAATATCTAGCCGATCAACACGAGTTTCGATGAACAAAGCGAGCCTCTGTATTTGAAAGAAACCGGAAATTACAATGGCTTGATTACAAGTTCTCGATCTGACCTCCCTTTCCTGGGCTAATCCCCTACTATATACTAGTTTTCGTCTCCACATCTTGGCTCCATCTTTTCACGTCGCTTGCCCCATCTTCCGAGTGGTTTTGTCGAACGGTTCCTCCCAAGTTTCTCGGCTTGGAGACGACGACGACGGTCCTGGCATGACTTCTGGGCTTAAACGTTAGTGGGCTGGGCTAACCGCGGGTTAGTTAAACCTTTGGGCCCAACACTACCTCCATTACATAATATATAAAGGGTTTTTTTCATTGCATTGCTAAACTTTCAATCCAACCAAGCGCCTTAGGCCTACTTGTTTGTCGAGGCTCAAAAGGAGGGAGTTAAAGGCCTGATTGGAGATTTCGCTAGTTAATTTCGATCTTTATCTTCGAGAATGTCGACGATGGAGAAGGGGCCGTGTTTTCATGATGTTGATTTTCCGGAGGATTTATGTTTTTCTTGGGATCAGAATTAGGTAGCTTGATCCATAGATCATAGTTTTGTGTAGCTTGCTAATCAAATCTTATTAGAAGAAGAATATTAAGTTAATTGGGTTGTTTTGCGGTAATGGCCTAATGGGGGGGTGTTATATCCGTGATACTAAGCCTAATTAATGGTGAATGCGTATAGAGAGCAATGTAATAATAATAAAACTTACTAAAATAGACTAATTGTGCAAAATTCACTTAAACCAAAAAAATTATTAAAACAGGCTCATTAAACAAAATTCACTTAACCTCTGAAACACATATATAAGGCGTGGAAACAGAACCATAACGATAATCACCAGCTATAATTCTTGTTGGTGATTTTAGTGTCATCAAGTGACTGTTCTCTATATGGGAACAATGCCTTTTAGTGTGATCGGGGTTCATACGATGCTATGGGATCTCACTTAACTATATCACAAGTTTGGGGGTGTGGAGTACACGCTTGTGTAAGTATACTTGAGGTCTAGAGGGATATATAAAAGTTAAGTTACGTTGTTCCTTAAGGAACAATGGAATCTACGGAAGTGTTGTAGGAACAACAACTATATTGTAGGGAACAACAGTTTATCAGTCTAGTGGGTTTTTCGCCACGTGTTTATAGTATGATAACCGCCTTGATAACTGATGTTTAAACGTCTAGTAACTTCCCTTTATAACTAGTTTGAAGTTAAACACATGTCTCTTTGATAAGAGACGTTGGTGATAGAAGGAAGGGTTGGTAACCGTTGCTAACCGCCATGTAACCACCATGTAACTTTTGTTAAACTGCCAGAATTGGATCTCTATCATTTCCCACGTCCTATTTAAAGGCAAAGGGGAATAGAGTCGTGGTTGTTGAATAAAATCTCTCTTTCGATCAAATCAAAAACCGAAGCCACAATCTATTATTACATTTTTCTATAGTTTAGTTCTTTCTAAAAGCCATGGAGAGAACTAGAAGATTTGTCTTATCTCACTTCAGATTTTGTAGATTCCCTAAGGCTTGTAAGGGGCGAAATTCTGATTTCGAAAAGTGTTCACACGATTCAAATCTATCCGAGTACAGGTATCATTGATTGTTCCCTCGTAGACTGCAAGCAGGATTCAAGACTGGACAAGGGAGTTCGCTGACTGTTCCCATCAAGACGCTCAGTCCTTACAATCGAAATCGGAATTTTAATCAATGACGTCCGTACGTGAGATGACGACAAAGTTCCAAAAGTTGGAGAAGTTTGAGGGAATGGATTTTCGTCTTTGGCAAAAGAAGATGCATTTCCTCTTGACCACGCTCAAGGTGGTGTATGTGCTTTCCACTCCGATGCTCGAGGTGTCCGATGATGAAGTGTTGGTTGAATCCCTAAGGAAGAGGAGCAAGCGGGAGAACGATGACTACATTTGTAGAGGCCACATCTTAAATGGTATGTTTGATTCTCTCTTTGATGTGGACCAAAATGTTGAATCTGCCAAGGAGCTTTGGGATTCATTAGAGTCCAAATACATGGCTGAGGACGCTTCAAGTGTGAAGTTCCTCGTGAGTAACTTCAATAGTTACAAGATGGTCGATTCAAGACCGGTGATGGAACAATTCAATGAGATACTTCGTATATTGGGGCAATTTGCTCAACACAAGTTGAAGATGGATGAGTCCATCTCTGTTTCAAGTGTAATTGATAAGTTACCTCCATCATGGAAAGACTTTAAACACATGTTGAAGCACAAGAAGGAAGATATTTCCCTTGTGGAACTTGGAAGACATTTGCGTATCGAGGAGGGCCTTTGTACGCAAGAGAAAGGAAAGGACAAAGAGACTCTAGGATCTTCCTCCATTAACATGGTAGAAGATGGTTACAAGAACAAGGGCAAGAAAAGGCCACGTAACAACACAAGTAATGGTTCCAACAAGAGACGCTCCCCAAAAGGAGTTGGATGTTGGAATTGTGCTAAGCCGGGACATTTTAGAAGGGATTGTATGGCTCCAAAGGGGAAGAAGGACTATAGTTCTAACCAGACTGCTCACGGTTCTAAGGAACATGGGCAAAAATCTCATCAAGATCAGGAAGGAACAGTGACTGTTCCCAGTATAGTTACATCTCCTAGTTTGGATTTTGTTTCAATGATTTCTGAGGCTTTCTTTATGCAGGATGATGAGATATCATGGTGGGTTGACTCAAGTGCGACCACTCACGTGTGTAGGGACAAGTCTATGCTCAAGTCATTAACTCTTGTGGATGATGGACGTGTCCTTCATATGGGAAATGAGTCAACTGCCCCCGTAATAGGCAAAGGCCAAGTGGAATTAGAGTTCTCATCTGGGAAGACTTTAATTCTTAATGATGTGCTGTATGTACCTAAAATAAGGAAAAACTTAGTCTCAAGAAGTATCCTTAATAAATTAGGCTTTCGTTTGGTGTCTAAAGTCGACAAATTTATATTGTCGAAAGGCGGTGTATTTGTCTGTCGTGGTTACCTATGTAATGGAATGTTTAAATTGAATATTAATAAAGTTATAAGTTCTATTTACATGACTTGTACACATGAATATGTTCCCTCGGGAACTGTATCTTCTTTATGGCATGCTCGGGTGGGACATCTACATTATAAACGCATGTTTTGATATGTCTAGGACTGGTTTAATTCCACCTTTTGACATGAATATAGAAAAGTGTAGAACATGCATGCTTACTAAGATAACTAGACAACCTTTTCCTAGTGTTCAAAGGAACAGTGTCGTGCTTGATTTAATACATAGTGATTTGTGTGATTTACATGCTTTCCCTTCTTTGGGAAATAAGAAATATGTGGTCACGTACATTGATGATTATTCTCGTTATTGCTATGTATTTTTGTTGCATGCTAAGAATGAGGCCCTAGAAAAATTTAAGCTTTATAAAACTGAGGTAGAACTATAGTTGGGAATAGTGATCAAAAAGTTGCGCACTGATAGAGGTGGTGAATATTTTGACCCAGAGTACTTCCAATATATAGGTATCATTCATGAAACTACGGCTCTTTATACACCACAACAAAATGGTGTGTCGGAGAGGAAGAATCGAGTTCTTAAAGAAATGGATAATTCCATGCTTTCATACTCGGGATTAAATGATGGATTTTGGGGAGAAGCCATGTTAACGGCTTGTTACCTATTGAATAGAGTTCCAAACTAGAGGAACAAGACTACTCCATATGAGCTTTGGTTCAAAAGGAAACCCAACTTGAATTACCTTCGAGTTTGGGGTTGTAGGGCTGTTGTAAGACTACCCGATCCCAAGAGGAAAACCTTGGGTGAAAGAGTTGTAGAGTGCATTTTTATTGGATGTGTTGAGCATTCCGAGGCATATAGGTTCTATGTGATTGATTGAACCAAACAAATCTATTTCGGTTCACTCCGTTATAGAGTCAAGAGATGTCATATTTGATGAAAACAGATCTTCATCGACACCTATAGCAAAAGACCATATTCCCAGTTCAAGTAGAGACAATAACACGATTCACTATTCTAGTGGGAACAGCGACTGTGACGTCTCACTAAGGAACAATGAACTAGAGATTCGGAAGAGTAAAAGAGTAAGGAACAAAACGTCCTTTGGTCCTGATTTCCAAGTTTACTTGGCAGAGGGAACTAGGGACGAGATTGGATCCCAATATTTGTATTGTTAAAATATTGAGGATGAACCAAGAACTTTTGATGAGGCAATGAAGTCTCAAGATGTATCCTTTTGGAAGGAGGCCATTAATGATGAGATGGATTCCATAATGGGGAACAATACATGGGTTCTGGCTGATCTTCCACCTGGATGTAAACCATTGGGAAGTAAATGGATCTTCAAGAGGAAGATGAAAGTGGATGGTACTATTGACAAGTTTAAGGCCCGATTGGTTGTCCAAGGCTTTAGACAAAGTTATGGAACCGACTACTTTGATACATATGCACCAGTTACACGTATAACCACCATTAGGTTGTTGATTGCCTTGGCGGAAATACACAACCTAGTTATCCACCAAATGGACGTAAAAACTGCGTTCCTTAATGAGGATCTTGAAGAGGAAGTTTATATGAAACAACCTGAAGGATTTATTTTGCAAGGACAAGAGCATAATGTGTGCAAATTGATCAAATCCTTGTACGAGCTGAAGCAAGCACCAAAGCAATGGCATCGAAAGTTTGATGAGGTTGTGTTTTCCCATGGATTCAAATTGAACCAAGCGGACAAGTGTGTGTATAGCAAATTTGATGATTCCATGAATGGAGTTATAATTTGTTTATATGTGGATGACATGTTGATCTTTGGAACTGATCAAGAACAAGTAGATCTTGTTAAGGAATTCTTGTCATCACAATTCTCCATGAAGGACATGGGGGAGGCCGATGTTATCTTAGGGATTAAGATAAAACGGGTTGAAGGAGGATTGTCATTATCACAATCTCATTACATTGAGAAAGTGTTGAATAAGTTTAATTGTAGCAATTACCCTCCTTTGAAAACTCCATATGATCCAACTATCAAACTGTTCCCTAACGAGGGAACATCAGTGTTGCAACTTGAGTATTCAAGGATAATAGGGTGCTTAATGTATGCTATGACAAGTACAAGACTAGATATTGTGTTTGCAGTAGGTAAACTTAGCCGTTACACTAGTAACCCTAGTGCATATCATTGGCAAGCTGTTCGACGAGTACTTCAATACTTGAAGGGAACAGTAGACCTGGGTCTTACATATGTTGGATCACCGTCGGTATTAGAGGGGTATTCAGATGCAAGTTGGATCACGAATGAAGAAGATCATTCTTCTACTAGTGGATGGGTGTTCCTTCTTGGTGGAGGAGCTATATCTTGGGCATCCAAGAAACAAACTTGCATTTCAAGTTCTACCATGGAATCAGAGTTTATTGCTTTGGCTGCGGCTGGAAAAGAGGCCGAATGGTTGAGGAACTTGGTTTATGATGTTCCCTTGTGGGAAAAACCAATTTCACCCATATCGATCCATTGTGACAGCGCTGCAACTTTGGCTAAGGCATATAGCCATGTATACAATGGGAAATCACGTCATTTGGGCGTGAGGCATAGTGCGGTAAGAGAGCTCATTACGCATGGGGTGATTTCGGTGGATTTCGTTAGGTCACAACAAACTTTGGCTGATCACTTGACGAAGGGGTTGGCTAGGGACTTGGTCTCCAAGTCTGCTAAGGGGATGGGATTAAGAGCCGTATAAGCTTTCTAGTGGTGGGATACCCAATTCCTACCTAATGAAAATTAGGGACAGAATTCAATGTGGAAAGCCCACACCTAGAAACTGTGAGCACAAAGGAACAGTAATAGTCCCCGAATGTGTACTCTGTTCCTACAAGTTGAAGGTTAAAGATTTACTCTTTTTAATAGTTCCTTTGAAAAAGTGCAATTGTAGTGTACGACTAAAGGATCTACCTGTATGGGCGTGGGGTTTGGTCGCTCCATGAAGTTTGGGTTGGCTTCACATACGCTCAAGAATGGATAAGGACTCAAGGCCCTAAATGGAGTCAAGTTAGACTATAGAATTGTAAAGTAATTTATGTGTGTGTTATCTTCATGCATCCAAAGTGGTTGATTGGTTCAATCTTTAAGATAGCATGATTCTGGGGTGTTTGAAATGTGTAATTACACTAAGACATAAATTCAATCGTTTCGATATTTGTGTTTATGCATGAGTTTGGGATGAAAGCTTGCTTATTTTATGAATCAAGGATTACACTAAAATGGGGGAGGATTGTTGGTGATTTTAGTGTCATCAAGTGATTGTCCCCTATATCGGAACAGTGCCTTTTAGTGTGATCGGGGTTCATACGACGCTATGGGATCTCACTTAGCTATATCACAAGTTTGGGGGTGTGGAGTACACGCTTGTGTAAGTATACTTGAGGTCTAGAGGGATATATAAAGGTTAAGTTACGTTGTTCCTTAAGGAACAATGGAATCTACAGAAGTGTTGTAGTGAACAGTTTAGCGGTCTGGCGGGTTTTTCGCCACGTGTTTATTGGATGATAACCGCCTTGATAACTGATGTAAAAACGTCTAGTAACTTCCCTTTATGACTGGCTTGAAGTTAAACACGTGTTTTTGATAAGAGACGTTGGTGATAGAAGGAAGGGTTGGTAACCGTTGGTAACCACCATGTAACTTCTGTTAAACGGCCAGAATTGGATCCCTATCATTTCCCACGTCCTATTTAAAGGCAAAGGGGAATAGAGTCGTGGTTGTTGAATAAGATCTCTCTTTCGATCAAATCAAAAACCGAAGCCACAATCTATTATTACATTTTTCTATAGGTTAGTTCTTTCTAAAAGCCTTGGAGAGAACTGGAAGATTTGTCTTATCTCACTTTTCGTGGATTCCCTAAGGCTTGTAAGGGGCGAAATTCTGATTTCGAAAAGTGTTCACACGATTCAAATCTATCCGAGTACATGTATCATTGATTATTCCCTCGCAGACTGCAAGCAGGATTCAAGACTGGACAAGGGAGTTCGTTGACTGTTCCCATCAAGACACTCAGTCCTTACAATTCTATGGCGTGGATACTCCTCCAAGAAAATAATTCCCCATAAAGAAAGGAAGATAAGCATCAGTTGTGGTTGCCGTCAACTTGTTATCTTCCCAGACGAAAGCAACCAACGAGCGCAAGTCAAGAAAATTCCTACACCGAAGCTTGTATAGCCTCTCGAGTGCTTCGAGGGAGTATTTGATCCCAATGCCGACGAATGTGATGGTAGAGAGTTGAAGAAACTTGGAGAGTTCAAAGGGGAGTGTGAGGAGGGAATCGGTGGAGTTGGATTAGAAGGCAAAGTTATAATGAGGTAGTAGTTCATTTCTTTAAAAAAAAATACAAACAATAGACAATTAATAGGTTGCATTGCTAAATTCATCTACAAGAAATTTGTGTTTATTGTTTGCCAAATCACTCATTAATAAACAAATCTGATATTGTATTAATTGATAAGAAAGAAAGAGGGAAATGATATTTCCATATTTCTTAATTTTTTTCCTCCATCACATATATTATACAACCTCCTCCATTTACATAGAATAATGTGAAAATGTGTTATTTCACCCAGAGACATAAGTCTTTTTAATTAAAATGAAATAATTTTAATTATGAAATATTTTCATCATAGGTGTTTTTTCACAACAATACTTCATTACATGAATCAACACATTTATCATATAAATGTTCCAACAGTTTTACCACACCCTTCAATGTTCTCTTGAGATTTTTTTTACATCAGATAAAGCAAAAGTTTAATTACATAGTAGCAGTTAGAGCTGTCAAAGACTGAACTAACCTACAAACCCGATCCGAACCGTCTGATAGTTTAGGGTCAAGATCCGAAAATTTGAACCCGAAACCTAAAATAAACCGAACCAGGTAGAACCTGAAACTCGTTGGGTTGACTGTTTTAGTAGATTTATAACATTTATAAAATTTATTTCGAAACTTATAATAAATTTTATTATGAAATAACTTAAAAAAATATATTATATTTAAATATTATTATTTAATTACAAATTGATTTTAATAATCCTTTAAAAAACGATATTTTAGACTTGCTGGTCAACCCAGCCCGACTGAAAACCCGCTACCATCCGACCCAATTGACCCGTGACCCATAACGAAACCGAACTCGATTTAAACCGAACCCAAAATGTTGGCCCGAACCCGATCAATCCGACCCGATTGATTGGTCTAGTAGTAGTACTTTAAACAAAATACAACAAACTACTAAGGATCTTATATGTTCTTCTACAACAATCTGACAACAATCTGAGATAAGAGGAATGTAAGATCATCTCCAAGAGATTCCCGATATACATTGGTATTTGTATTTTTAGATATTTTATGGTCCAATAGATTCTTTATCCCGTTCTCCAAAATAGAGAATTCTCCAAAAGATTGAAATGGTTTCCCTATATTTAGAGAATTCTCCAAATAAATTTGGATAATGCATTAATTAAAAATGTATATATGGAAACTTGTGATTGGTCAAATGAAATTTTATATAAAAAAAAATTTATATATAATTAAAACGAATAAATGTAAGTTTCTTTAAAATGAAGAAGTTGTTAAAGATATAAAGTAAGGAAAATGCTACTCCTCTCGCCCCTTCGGTCGTGAGATAAGACAAATCTTCTAGTTCTCTCCAAGTCTTTTAGAAAGAACTAAACTATAGAATAATGTAATTATAGATTGTGGCTTCGGTTTTGATTTGATCTAGAGAGAGATATTGTTCAACAACCACGACTCTATTCTCCTTTGCCTTTAAATAGGACGTGAGAAATAATAGGGATTCATTTCTGGCCGTTCAACAATAGTTATATGGTGGTTACATAGCGGTTACCAACGGTTACCAACCCTTCCTTCTATCACCAAAGTCTCTCATCAAAGAGACACGTGTTTGACTTCGAACCAGACATAAAGGGAAGTTACTAGACGTTTAAACATCAGTTATCAAGGCAGTTTATCATCCACTAAGCACGTGGCGAAAATTCCGCAAGACTGCTAAACTGTTGTTCCCTACAGCACAGTTACTGTTCCCTACAGCACATCTGTAGTTTTCATTGTTCCAAAAGGAACAACGTAACTTTAACCTTTATATATCCCTCTAGACCTCAAGTATACTTACACAAGCGTGTACTCCACACCCCCAAACTCGTGATATAGCTAAATGAGATCCCATAGTGTCGTATGAACCCCGATCACACTAAAAGGCACTGTTCCCATATAGGGAACAGTCACTTGATGACACTAAAATCACCAACAATCCTCCCCCATTTTAGTGTAATCCTTGATTCATAAAATAAGCAAGCTTTCATCCCAAACTCATGCATAAACACAAATATCGAAACGATTGAATTTATGTCTTAGTGTAATTACACATTTCAAACACCCCAGAATCATGGTATCTTAAAGATTGAACCAATCAACCACTTTGGATGCATGAAGATAACACACACATAAGTTACTTTACAATTCTATAGCCTAACTTGACTCCATTAATGGCCTTGAGTCCTTATCCATTCTTGAGCGTTTTGAAGCCAACCCAAACTTCATGGAGCGACCAAACCCCACGCCCATATAGGTAGAACCTTTAGTCATACACCTACAATTGCACTTTTTCAAAGGAACTATTAAAAAGAGTAAATCTTTAACCTTCAACTTGTAGGAACAGAGTACACATTCGGGGACTATTACTGTTCCTTTGTGCTCACAGTTTCTAGGTGTGGGCTTTCCACATTGAATTCTGTCCCTAATTTTCATTAGGTAGGAATTGGGTATCCCACCACTAGAAAGCTTATACGGCTCTTAATCCCATCCCCTTAGCAGACTTGGAGACCAAGTCCCTAGCCAACCCCTTCGTCAAGTGATCAGCCAAATTTTGTTGTGACCTAACAAAATCCACCGAAATCACCCCATGCGTAATGAGCTCTCTTACCGCACTATGCCTCACGCCCAAATGACGTGATTTCCCATTGTATACATGGCTATATGCCTTAGCCAAAGTTGCAGCGCTGTCACAATGGATCGATATGGGTGAAATTGGTTTTTCCCACAAGGGAACATCATAAACCAAGTTCCTCAACCATTCGGCCTCTTTTCCAGCCGCAGCCAAAGCAATAAACTCTGATTCCATGGTAGAACTTGAAATGCAAGTTTGTTTCTTGGATGCCCAAGATATAGCTCCTCCACCAAGAAGGAACACCCATCCACTAGTAGAAGAATGATCTTCTTCATTCGTGATCCAACTTGCATCTGAATACCCCTCTAATACCGACGGTGATCCAACATATGTAAGACCCAGGTCTACTGTTCCCTTCAAGTATTGAAGTACTCGTCGAACAGCTTGCCAATGATATGCACTAGGGTTACTAGTGTAACGGCTAAGTTTCCCTACTGCAAAAGCAATATCCGGTCTTGTACTTGTCATAGAATACATTAAGCACCCAATTATCCTTGAGTACTCAAGTTGTAAAACTGCTGTTCCCTCGTTAGGGAACAGTTTGACACTTGGATCATATGGAGTTTTCAAAGGAGCATAATTGCCACAATTAAACTTATTCAACACTTTCTCAATGTAATGAGATTGTGATAATGACAATCCTCCTTCAATCCGTTTTATCTTAATCCCTAAGATAACATCGGCCTCCCCCATGTCCTTCATGGAGAATTGTGATGACAAAAATTCCTTAACAAGATCTACATGTTCTTGATCATTTCCAAAGATCAACATGTCATCTACATATAAACAAATTATGACTCCATTCATGGAATCATCAAATTTGCTATATACACACTTGTCCGCTTGGTTCAATTTGAATCCATGGGACAACACAACCTCATCAAACTTTCGATGCCATTGCTTTGGTGCTTGCTTCAGCCCATACAAGGATTTGATCAATTTGCACACCTTATGCTCTTGTCCTTGCATAATAAATCCTTCAGGTTGTTTCATATAAACTTCCTCCTCAAGATCCCCATTAAGGAACGCAGTTTTTACGTCCATTTGGTGGATAACCAGGTTGTGTTGGTGATTTGTGTCAAGTCATCAAATCCCTAGTAGAGCATGTTGAGGTTTAGAGTCATATTGGGAATGTCGACATGGTGTGTTGACATATATGACTTTCCATGATCAATTGTTATCATAAGATCCAATAGGAAAAACGCACACCACATCCGAGACGAGGAACCTCGTGTGCACCGTTGCATGGCAAAGGCGCGCCTTGGCATAGGCGTCGCTCGGTGCAACGGCGCGGTGCAAGCGCGGGGCTCGGCTTGGACCTCGAACTTGAGGTTCAAGGCTCGGCATTGTGTGGGGCGCGCCTATGAGTGAACTTGAGGTTCATCTCGAGGCTGCAAGGGCGCGCCTAGCTGGTGCGATGGCACGGTGGAGCTAGGGACTTGGTTGCGAGGCTGCGGTGGAGCTCTCGGCGCGCCTATGGCACGTGTCCGAGGCTTCGAGCATGAATTTTGAGGCTAAGGTAAGGTTTTGAGCTTATACATTGAGTCTTATAACTTTGTGCATATTCTAAGATGAATTAGGAAGCTTCTCTTAGCTTGGTAGATGCTTTGTGCAAGAACCAAAGCTTGAGTTTAGCTTGGCACATAGTTAAATATGCTAGAAAGAAGTTTACAAGCTTCATACTAGCTTAGAGTGAACTCTAGGAGCTTCGACAAGCTCAAGACTCATTGTACATGCTTTATAAGAAGCTCATGTAGCTTGGAACTAGCTCATGAAAGCTCTATGTAGCTCACACTAGCTCAAGTTAGCTCAACTAGCTAGAAATTCAGCTCAACCTAGCTCACACTAGCTCACGCCAGCTCAACTCACTATAAGCTAGCTCATGGAGCTAAGGGGTAGTGACACTCCTAGGTGACCTAGCTTGGCACCTAGCTATGCTACCTAGGTGGTGGGGCTGGTGGGCCGGCCCAAGGGGCGCGCCTGGTGGGCTGGTGGGCCGCGCATGCACGCGCATGGCATGGGCTGTTGGCCTTGCCATTGGGCCGTGTGCATGGGCCTTTGGGATTGGATTTTTGGGCTTCATCTTGGGCCTTTATAGGCTGGATTTAAAGATGATTTGGAGTCCAAGGGGGGATGCACTTGGACGCCCCATTAGATGACAAGGAGAGAGGAAAGGGAAGTTGTAACCGCCTCCCTACTTTCACTCTCGGCCGCACATGTGTAAAGTGATTGTAACCGCCTCTCATGGCAGTTTTGGGGGAAGTTCTCACGCCTATTTAAGGGGCAAAATGTCTGCATTTGATGTAAAAAAACACGTGAGAAAAAACCAGACTTGGTCCCAAAGAAATCGGAAGAAAGAATCGATCAAGAATCTAGGGTTTCTTGTCGGATTTGAGTGAAAACACAAGAGTGTACTCAAGTGCGTGTGTGGTGGCATGGATCGAAGTTCTACTTCAAGGAAGGAACCTCAAGATGGATGGGAAGGGCAGTACGTTCATGTGAAGGACGAACCCAAAATGTCCATGGAAGACGACTTCGTTCAAGTCAAGAGCGAAGAGGAAAAGATGGACTCGAACAAGGTACGCTTGTCTTCAATGGTTGTGTCTTGCCAACACTCCATTGGTTCATTTATTACGTTTTATCTCACAACGGTATTGCACAACCCTTGGCATGGAATAGGGGCAATATACGTTGAAGGAAAGTGGGATCTCATCCCGTGACTCGTAGTGTTATATCCAAAACAAATTACTTAACATGATTAAGGAATCGATGGTGATTGCCTTCGTGGCCTACACCCACGAGACTACCCTTCAATGGGTCTACTCGTCATGCCTTGATTATCCTTATGGATCTACAAGGATCGACTTTCCTTCAACAAGATAAAGCAAACATATTAAAACGATTGCATACAAACCCTATTTGGTTAGTAGACAACTACGAAAACCAACAATCTTCAACGTATATTTGTATTTATTTGCTTTCGTTTTGTTCATGTCCTTGTTTGCTTTGTTGGATTATGTTGTTAAGTTTGAGGATAAGACTGAAGGAGGGGATAAGACGGTGCATGACATTACCTCGCAATTGAGGGAAGTCAAAATAGAGCCTCCGAGTCCCATTCGACCCATCGAAGTGCAAGGCGGACTCATGGACTTTGATGAATGGGTAGAAGAGTACAACAAGAGCAATCTTTATTGGGATTGGGTCCTTGCTAACGTAAGGTGTGAACCTGATTTCAATGATGCCCTACAAGGTGAGGTTTTAAGGCCTCAACCCTCCATGGTGATGGAGAATCATGGTCCAAGGCGAGATCATGAGGCTAGGCATATGTACTCGTCATTCAAGCGCCATGGCAAGTCAAGGGTGAAGCACTCGCGTGCTAAACCAAGAAGAAACGTCCCTAGGGGCGTGGCCTTGGGAGATGGAGGGGCGTCGGTGGGTGGAAAGTATTGGCAAGTGGTCTATGGGGACCAAAGGCCAAAGAAGCCCGTTAATTGTTCTCTTTGTGGCGTGAGACGCCAAGGCTGATTTGTACTTGTATTTGTTTCCTTTATGTACGTGTGTGTATGTATGTAGCATTAGATGTGTGCTAAAACTATGTGTGGTGTGTATGCCTTGACTAAAGGGCTATTAATGTGTGTGTTGATCTTGGTAAAAAGATCATGTAATTGTTTATGTTATGATATAAACTATGGTTTGATTAAATGTTAATCTTAACGACATGTGTGCAAGAAAAGGACTTAAGTCTAATTCTTGGAATCAACTTGGAAAGTTTGATTGTTGGTTTCATTCACTAAGAATGATCCAATCTAGATTACCCTTGAGTCGACCATTCCTTGATTGGGACGACTCATGCTCTAGACTACCTTCGGGTCTACTAGAGTAATTAGATTACCTTCGGGTCTACTAATGAAAGGGTCTACTAGATTGCCCCCCACGTGAGAGGGCATGCACATGTTGGCCATGTATGCACTAAAGAACACATAGAAGAGATGGTAAGAGTCTCTTGATAAGATGCATGTGGAATTCACTAAGTGATTTCATGAAATTCATGTTTCTTATGGAAAAAGGGAAACAAGGAAGCCTTGATTGGTTTAGATTGAGACTTGTAGTATAATTGTAAGAGAGCAATGGTTGTATGAGAGTGTGATCTCTCATGGCTAAGTCAAATAAGTTTGACAAGGCATGAAAAGTGTCAAATGGAAGTTTGATACTAAGACATGATGAACAAAGTTCATGTCTAGACCGTTTTATCATATGGTTGAATCCTAAATGAATATGACTTGTCTAAATTATAAATGTGGTTTGATGTTGACAAAATGAATGTTATCATGTTAGTTTGACTTAAGAAAGACATGGGAAAGTCTAAAGAAATGCTTTGCAAAGAAGTTTGGGATCGGCGCATAAGGTGGCTAGGGTTTGAACCTAGACACGCCTAGGCTAAGCCCTAGGCGCGCCAAGCGGTGTCGAGACTCGACATCGATCCTCGAAGCGCTAGGCGCTCGTGGTTGGATCCCATGGAGCATCCAAGGCACGCCCTAGGAGGGGTCGTTGCTTTGAACCCCCTTGGTGCTTGGCACTAGACGAGGATCGTCGCATGGGGGAGGTGTTGCATCAATCGCAATGCCATGGCCTAAGCCTTGGCACGATCTCGGGATGGAGCACGCCAAGGCGCGCCGAGTCGAAGTACTCGGCACATGGCAAGGCCAAGGATGCGAGGCAAGGCTGGATCGCACGGACCCGAGGCGTCGCAAACCAAGTCCGAAGGACTCGGCATGCAACGACGCGGTACGAGGTTTGAACCTCGATACGGCTAGCGTGCGCAAGGGCGCGCCGCGGCTGGGTGACGCCGTCACCACGGCACAATCGGGTGTGCAAGGCGCGCCGAGGCTGGTTGGAACCGAGCCTTGGCTCCGACGAAGTGCTCGACGCACGGCGTCGGTGTGCCCATAATTGGCACAATAGGCGCGCCTACCACAAGGCAATTGATTGATTGGTTTAAATCAATGAAACCATGTTTGAAGTCATATTTGGCTTACTTATTTTAGGGTTTAATTTATTTTGTGATTGAAGTAGGAAAAACTTGGTCTATCACATGTTCCATATGATTGTTTATATTGCTCATGTTTTATGTCATTGGTTTGGATGGTTAGAACTTGTGTGGAAATTTGAAAGGCTGATTTTATGACTTTCAAATAGACAAGTTATGGTCTAGGAAAGACTAAGAGGAATAAGTTGAATCCTCGGATCCAAGGAAAGTGTCAAGAGTCACTAAGGCTTGAAATTGACAACTTTGGTTGATTAAATGGTTGAGAAACCATTGGAAGGATTAATGGAAATAATGACATGGTAGATAAAAGACAAGTCTTAGCATGTGTGAAAGCACTTGTGGATAAAGATGATTGTTATATGAGCATGATTCTTCTTGTTTACTTTAATGGAAATTTAAAGAAAGAAGAATTGAATCATCTAAATAGAAAGATGATGATCCTATGGGAACTTCCAATAAATTGGTGGTTAGGATAAAAGGAACATAAAGTGGACTACTTTGTGTTTGAATGGCCAAGGAAACTAATGTCATTAGGAAGTCTTTTAAAGATTCTATATGCTTTGCATGATGAGATATAGAAAGTTTAGCCACTTGTGTTTGATTAGTGTCTAATGAATCTATATTGTAATGACATGATATACTTGGTAGAAACCAAGTTATAAGGTAAGATGATAAGACCTTATTCTTCATTGGTGAGATATGAAGATGTCAATGTATAGAGATGATGGTGAATTAGATTGTTCTAAATCTTCATTTTGGTTAGAAATACATTGAGATGGAAAACAAGAATTCCATGGTTATACACATGATTGGAAAACATCTCTGGATTTATGAACACATGGTTGTAAATTGGATGTGTCATGACTTGGGGACGCTCAAGTGGATATTAAGATGTGGATATCTTGACATAGGCCATTTGTCTAAGATATGATTGATGCATGAGGCATTGTATGTGTATGAAACTTCCTAGGTTTGAAAGTTTGAAAGCAAATTGGATCACTCAATCTAGGAAGACCCTTTGTCGCGCGTTTGGATCATAAATTCCTTTTGAAGTGATGGGCCGGTGTTCTTGGAGTTTCCAAGAAGCAATTTGCGATACTCCAACTTTTAAAGTTGGAAAGTGACATCTAAGTATGAGGGAACCTTGTAATGAGGCACATGCCATAACTTAGTGTCAACTCGTTTGATTTTTGTTAAGCACATCGAGGTTGTTTGGTTTCTCTTCGAGAAGATCGACATAAGTATTTGTGTTAAATTCAATCGAGGGATGGGGGTAACAATCCTTGCAACTCTTAGATTTGGATACCCAATTCCCCTACATCGAAAGGTGTGGGCTGAATTCAATGTGGAAAGCCAAATTGTGGAGTTGGAGAGCATTCATAATATTTTAGATATTATTATTACCCATCAAGGTTTATGCTCTAGGCCACATGAAACCTAGTTTTGAAACGGAGTTTTCATTAATGAGTTTTGGTTGCTTATGTGGAGC
Organism: Fallopia convolvulus; assembly: GCA_964016875.1. Lineage (NCBI taxonomy): Eukaryota > Viridiplantae > Streptophyta > Magnoliopsida > Caryophyllales > Polygonaceae > Fallopia > Fallopia convolvulus. Next base: position 7,005,374 of record OZ024724.1, on the reverse strand, counting down.
ATGATAGGAAACTCAACTATGCATATGTGGAAGTATGAGGCTTCTTCCAAGTTAGAGTAATTAAGGATGACTCAACTAATACATATGTGAGAGGATATGGGACGAAAGAGCCTTGTTTACAAAAGCGTCAAAAGGATAAGATAAGCGTAAGAGACTCATGTGTGAGAGTTACTACGTGTACTTAGACAAGTTGATGTGGTTCAAACCTTAGGAGCACCACGTTTCTTTAGTACATGAATGTGATGATCACAAGGTGTAAATTCAAGTCTACAGACAATTACACTTATACATAGATTCTGTTTATTAAAATTCGAGTCTTGATGACATGGCTCAAATGGGGGAGGAATGTTGGTGATTTGTGTCAAGTCATCAAATCCCTAGTAGAGCATGTTGAGGTTTAGAGTCATATTGGGAATGTCGACATGGTGTGTTGACATATATGACTTTCCATGATCAATTGTTATCATAAGATCCAATAGGAAAAACGCACACCACATCCGAGACGAGGAACCTCGTGTGCACCGTTGCATGGTAAAGGCGCGCCTTGGCATAGGCGTCGCTCGGTGCAACGGTGCGGTGCAAGCGCGGGGCTCGGCTTGGACCTCGAACTTGAGGTTCAAGGCTCGGCATTGTGTGGGGCGCGCCTATGAGTGAACTTGAGGTTCATCTCGAGGCTGCAAGGGCGCGCCTAGCTGGTGCGATGGCACGGTGGAGCTAGGGACTTGGTTGCGAGGCTGCGGTGGAGCTCTCGGCGCGCCTATGGCACGTGTCCGAGGCTTCGAGCATGAATTTTGAGGCTAAGGTAAGGTTTTGAGCTTATACATTGAGTCTTATAACTTTGTGCATATTCTAAGATGAATTAGGAAGCTTCTCTTAGCTTGGTAGATTCTTTGTGCAAGAACCAAAGCTTGAGTTTAGCTTGGCACATAGTTAAATATGCTAGAAAGAAGTTTACAAGCTTCATACTAGCTTAGAGTGAACTCTAGGAGCTTCGACAAGCTCAAGACTCATTGTACATGCTTTATAAGAAGCTCATGTAGCTTGGAACTAGCTCATGAAAGCTCTATGTAGCTCACACTAGCTCAAGTTAGCTCAACTAGCTAGAAATTCAGCTCAACCTAGCTCACACTAGCTCACGCCAGCTCAACTCACTATAAGCTAGCTCATGGAGCTAAGGGGTAGTGACACTCCTAGGTGACCTAGCTTGGCACCTAGCTATGCTACCTAGGTGGTGGGGCTGGTGGGCCGGCCCAAGGGGCGCGCCTGGTGGGCTGGTGGGCCGCGCATGCACGCGCATGGCATGGGCTGTTGGCCTTGCCATTGGGCCGTGTGCATGGGCCTTTGGGATTGGATTTTTGGGCTTCATCTTGGGCCTTTATAGGCTGGATTTAAAGATGATTTGGAGTCCAAGGGGGGATGCACTTGGACGCCCCATTAGATGACAAGGAGAGAGGAAAGGGAAGTTGTAACCGCCTCCCTACTTTCACTCTCGGCCGCACATGTGTAAACCGATTGTAACCGCCTCTCATGGCAGTTTTGGGGGAAGTTCTCACGCCTATTTAAGGGGCAAAATGTCTGCATTTGATGTAAAAAAACACGTGAGAAAAAACCAGACTTGGTCCCAAAGAAATCAGAAGAAAGGATCGATCAAGAATCTAGGGTTTCTTGTCGGATTTGAGTGAAAACACAAGAGTGTACTCAAGTGCGTGTGTGGTGGCATGGATCGAAGTTCTACTTCAAGGAAGGAACCTCAAGATGGATGGGAAGGGCAGTACGTTCATGTGAAGGACGAACCCAAAACGTCCATGGAAGACGACTTCGTTCAAGTCAAGAGCGAAGAGGAAAAGATGGACTCGAACAAGGTACGCTTGTCTTCAATGGTTGTGTCTTGCCAACACTCCATTGGTTCATTTATTACGTTTTATCTCACAACGGTATTGCACAACCCTTGGCATGGAATAGGGGCAATATACGTTGAAGGAAAGCGGGATCTCATCCCGTGACTCGTAGTGTTATATCCAAAACAAATTACTTAACATGATTAAGGAATCGATGGTGATTGCCTTCGTGGCCTACACCCACGAGACTACCCTTCAATGGGTCTACTCGTCATGCCTTGATTATCCTTATGGATCTACAAGGATCGACTTTCCTTCAACAAGATAAAGCAAACATATTAAAACGATTGCATGCAAACCCTATTTGGTTAGTAGACAACTACGAAAACCAATAGGTTGTGTATCGCCGCCAAAGCAATCAACAACCTAATGGTGGTGATACGAGCAACTGGTGCATATGTATCAAAGTAGTCGGTTCCATATCTTTGTCTAAAGCCTTGGACAACCAATCGGGCCTTAAACATGTCAATAGTACCATCTACTTTCATCTTCCTCTTGAAGATCCATTTACTTCCCAATGGTTTACATCCAGGTGGAAGATCAGCCAGAACCCATGTATTGTTCCCCATGATGGAATCCATCTCATCATTAATGGCCTCCTTCCAAAAGGATACATCTTGAGACTTCATTGCCTCATCAAAAGTTCTTGGTTCATCCTCAATATTGTAACAATACAAATATTGGGATCCAATCTCGTCCCTAGTTCCCTCTACCAAGTTAACTTGGAAATCAGGACCAAAGGACATATTCTTCCTTATTCTTTTACTCTTTCGAATTTCAGGTTCATTGTTCCCTAGTGAGACGTTACAGTCACTGTTCCCACTAGAACAGTGAATCGTGTTATTGTCTCCACTTGAACTGGGAATAAGGTCTTTTGGTATAGGTGTCGATGAAAATATATTTTCATCAAATATGACATCTCTTGACTCTATAACGGAGTGAACCGAAATAGATTTGTTTGGTTCAATAACATAGAACCTATATGCCTTGGAATGCTCAGCATATCCAATAAAAATGCACTCTACACCTCTTTCACCCAAGGTTTTCCTCTTGGGATCGAGTAGTCTTACAACCGCCCTACAACCCCAAACTCGAAGGTAATTCAAGTTGGGTTTCCTTTTGAACCAAAGCTCATATGGAGTAGTCTTGTTCCTCTTATTTGGAACTCTATTCAATAGGTAACAAGCCGTTAACATGGCTTCTCCTCAAAATCCATCATTTAATCCCGAGTAGGAAAGCATGGAATTAACCATTTCTTTAAGAACTCGATTCTTTCTCTCCGACACACCATTTTGTTGTGGTGTATAGGGAGTCGTAGTTTCATGAATGATACCTACGGATTGGAAGTATTCTGGGTCAAAATATTCACCACCTCTATCGGTGCGCAACCTTTTGATCACTGTTCCCAACTGTAGTTCAACTTCAGTTTTATAAAGCTTAAATTTTTCTAGGGCCTCATTCTTAGCATGCAACAAAAATACATAGCAATAACGAGAATAATCATCAATGTACGTGACCACATATTTCTTATTTCCCAAAGAAGGGTAAGCATGAAAATCACATAAGTCACTATGTATTAAATCAAGCACGTCACTGTTCCTTTGAACACTAGGAAAAGGTTATCTAGTTATCTTAGTAAGCATGCATGTTTTACACTTTTCTATATTCATGTCAAAAGGTGGAATTAAACCAGTCCTAGACATATCAAACATGCGTTTATAATGTACATGTCCCACCCGAGCATGCCATAAAGAAGATACTGTTCCCGAGGGAATAGATTCATGTGTACAAGTCATGTAAATAGAACTTATAACTTTATTAATATTCAACTTAAACATTCCATTACATAGGTAACCACGACCAACAAATACACCGCCTTTCGACAATATAAACTTGTCGGCTTCAAACACCAAACGAAAACCTAATTTATTAAGGATACTTCCCGAGACTAAGTTTTTCCTTATTCTGGGTACATACAACACATTATTAAGAATTAAAGTCTTCCCAGATGAGAACTCTAATTCCACTTGGCCTTTGCCTAGTACGGGGGCAGTTGACTCATTTCCCATATGAAGGACACGTCCATCATCCACAAGAGTTAATGACTTGAACATAGACTTGTCCCTACACACGTGAGTGGTCGCACCTGAGTCAACCCACCATGATATCTCATCATCCTGCATAAAGAAAGCTTCAGAAATCATAGAAACAAAATCCAAATTAGGAGATGTAACTATACCGGGAACAGTCACTGTTCCTTCCTGACCTTGATGAGATTTCTGCCCATGTTCCTTAGAACCGTGAGCAGTCTGGTTAGAACTATTGTCCTTCTTCCCCTTTGGAGCCGTACAATCCCTTCTAAAATGTCCCGGCTTACCACAATTCCAACATCCAACTCCTTTTGGGGAGCGTCTCTTATTGGAACCGTTACTTGTGTTGTTACGTGGCCTCTTCTTGCCTTTGTTCTTGTTCCCCTTTTGAGAACCATCTTCTACCATGTTAATGGAGGAAGATCCAGGAGTCTCTTTGTCCTTTCCTTTCTCTTGCGTACGAAGGCCCTCCTCGATACGCAAATGGCTTTCAAGTTCCACAAGGGAAATATCTTCCTTCTTGTGCTTCAACATGTGTTTAAAGTCTTTCCATGATGGAGGTAATTTATCAATTACACTTGAAACAGAGATGGACTCGTCCATCTTCAACTTGTGTTGAGCAAATTGCCCCAAGATACGTAGTATCTCATTGAATTGTTCCATCACCGGTCTTGAATCGACCATCTTGTAACTATTGAAGTTACTCACGAGGAACTTCACACTTGAAGCGTCCTCAGCCATGTATTTGGACTCTAATGAATCCCAAAGTTCCTTAGCGGATTCAACATTTTGGTACACATCAAAGAGAGAATCAGACATACCATTTAAGATGTGGCCTCTACAAATGTAGTCATCGTTCTCCCACTTGCTCCTCTTCCTTAGGGCTTCAACCAACACTTCATCATCGGACACCTCGGGCATCGGAGTGGACAAGACATACACCACCTTGAGCGTGGTCAAGAGGAAATGCATCTTCTTTTGCCAACGGCGAAAATCCATTCCCTCAAACTTCTCCAACTTTTGGAACTTTGTCGTCATCTCACGTACAGACGTCATTGATTAAACTTCTGATTTCGATTGTAAGATCTGGGCGTCTTGAAAGGAACAACCAGTGAACTCCCTTGTCCAGTCTTGAATCCTGCTTGCAGTCTGCGAGGGAACAATCAATGATACCTGTACTCGGATAGATTTGAATCGTGTGAACACTTTCCGAAATCAGAATTTCGCCCCTTACAAGCCTTAGGGAATCCACGAAATCTGAAGTGAGATAAGACAAATCTTCTAGTTCTCTCCAAGGCTTTTAGAAAGAACTAAACTATAGAATAATGTAATTATAGATTATGGCTTCGGTTTTGATTTGATCTAGAGAGAGATCTTGTTCAACAACCACGACTCTATTCTCCTTTGCCTTTAAATAGGACGTGAGAAATAATAGGGATTCATTTCTGGCCGTTCAACAGTAGTTATATGGTGGTTACATAGCGGTTACCAACCCTTCCTTCTATCACCAACGTCTCTCACCAAAGAGCCACGTGTTTGACTTCAAACCAGACATAAAGGGAAGTTACTAGACGTTTAAACATCAGTTATCAAGGCAGTTTATCATCCACTAAGCACGTGGCGAAAATTCCGCAAGACTGCTAAACTGTTGTTCTCTACAGCACAGTTACTGTTCCCTACAGCACATCTGTAGTTTTCATTGTTCCAAAAGGAACAACGTAACTTTAACCTTTATATATCCCTCTAGACCTCAAGTATACTTACACAAGCGTGTACTCCACACCCCCAAACTCGTGATATAGCTAAATGAGATCCCATAGTGTCGTATGAACCCCGACCACACTAAAAGGCATTGTTCCCATATAGGGAACAGTCACTTGATGACACTAAAATCACCAACACTTTTCATTCCACTGGCTTCCCTTTTTTGAATGCGCTCTATATTTTTGGTTAGCTATCATCTTAGGAGAAAGCCCCCACTCTGATAGCTCTTCATATGTGTGACAAAGTGCCAATTCGTTATATACTTTGAAATCAAGATGTTAGTTAACAGTAATGTAGTGTACATAGATCTGGAATTTTACGCAAGGAAATATATAGCTAAGTACTTTGAGTGAAGGATATTTGGGTAAAAACAGTTACTGTAAAAGGGTATGAGACCATTAAAGTAGTACTTGCTTCTTGGAAATGAGAACATTAAAATAGTGTTTTCGGCTGCTTGATTTTGTGCATACATATGAGTGAAGTCGGTTTTATGTTTGTAGTTTTGAAGACACAAAGTTCAATTTGTGCAAAATTATATGCAAGAGTAAACTGAAAACTGATGTATAAATGGTTCATCTGTTATTGCAATTTTAGGATCACAACAATTGTTATGACTACAACGCGCTTCTTCCTGGAGAAGACAGGGTTTTTATGGATGATGCTGGACAAACCATAGGTGACAACCACGTTCCAAAGGTTATGATCTTCTCTTACCTTGAAATCGGTTTTTTTCCTCGCCGATTGATTTTGAAGATGCATTTTGAACTCACATTTACTCTTCTTAATATGAGCAGATCAGGTAACAATACATTATAACTAAACAAAAAAAGAGATGGACAAAAGTTGGAGAATGATAGAGGGTAACTTCTCATAACCTTAACGATGTAAGACCGTAGCAAATTTCTTGATGTACCATCCTTCTAAATTGCATTTACTTTTGAACAGAACATGTTGGTACCAACATCTGTTATATTTGGATTCGTTTCAGAGAGATTGCAATTCGAAGATTCAATCACTCCTGATGGATGTTCCTCGCCCGTGTCATCTCATGATGATTCTAACCATTACAACGATTCAATAGTGAATGCTCTTTAAAATCTAACCAGCAAAAGTTTAGTGCCAAAGTGAGGAGAGCCAGCTCGGAGAAGTACACGAGGGCATTTGTACCATATATAAGAGAAGCTTATCAAAGAAAAGCACTCAATCATCTACAACTATTTGTACTGTGCTAATAGATTGAGCTTCCTTTTCCATTGTCTAGGTATATTTTAGTGTGTAGCAAAATTTTGGATGCTGGTTCAGGAAGTGCAAAGTGAGGTTGGAGGAAATCAGCAGCAGTAAATATTTTTTGTCATGAGTGTTGATAAGTTTTACAGAATCTTCTGCAATTTGTTATTTTCCTATGTGTTTTTTCCCTGCTTATAATTATGTGGCCAGTTTAAGGGTTTCACTTGTATCCTATAGTTTTGTCTGTCCATCAATTGTACATCCAATCTAGGTGTAATATACTCATTTCGACCTCTTGTGCAGAATGAAAAAAAAATGGGGCGTTTTGTTGGAAATCCGTTATCAGTACAAGCTTGTGCGGTTCAACTTTAAGTTTATAATAGTGTTTAGTTTTGAAACATATTTATGTTCTTATAGTTATCAATATTTTATATCCTAGAAGTAGCATTAATTCTTTAAACCCATCAACAAGATTTTGAAAATAGGTTTTAATCTAGTTTTAAGTTTGGAGAACAAAAAACAAAAACTCAACAACCAAACAAGTCCCTATTTTATCAGGATAGTGATTGTCAAAAGAACGTGCACTCCAATCCCAACTATTAAAATTTTAAAAAAAAAAGCGGACCCCACACATGCGTGAAAAATTTACGGCAAAAGGGGCGAGAAGAGTAGCATTTTCCATAAAGTAAATTTTATTAAGAGAATATGACTTTTGACTCTTCATTTTGGAGAAAACTATAAAGAAATTGTTGGAGATGTCCTATGGAGCACCTTTTAGGAAAAGAAAATGTCTTTAATTATCTTTAAAGGATAGATCTTTAACGTACAATTGAAGAGAGTATAATTTAATATTGTGCGTACAATTGAAGAGAAAATAAACATTGGTACTTGAAATGACCGGAACGATGGATCTTCAACGTAGATGGTGATGAGATGATATAGAGGCTTGGAGGAAGAAGGCAACCCAATGCATTGGCGGAGCCAGGGAGGGAAGAAGGGGGGCGGTCGGCCCCTCCTCTGCTCAAAATTTAGTTTATATAATAGTGCGTGTAACTATAGTGCACAGTTTTCAAAATTGTCTGATTGGTAAGCTGCCCTCCCTCACCCAGTGTTGTTCCGTGTTCGATTTATGTAAACAGCAATAACCAAACCCTGCTTGATAGCCTACATTTTTTTTGAAAGACATTTTGATGAGAATTTGTTTAATTAATCACTTAATAAAATGCAATTACGTTTTCAAAAACTATTTAGGATTAGAAACTTATTAAATTAGTTCAGTTTTCTTAAAGAGATTTTTATGAGAATTTGTTAAATTAATCACTAAATAAAATGCAATTACATTTTTTTAAAAGCTATTTAGGATTAAATTAAGGCCCCGTTGGTTTATTGTGACATATGGAAACGTAAACGGAAACGGAAACAAAATGAATCTAGACCATTTTTAGTGTCATAATACATTTATATAAAAAAATCATTCAATAACTTGTCCGTTGTAAAAGTGAGATGGAAGGGAGTGATTTTACCATTTTGTTACCCACCCCCTTGGTGGAGGATTGATTGAGGTGGAGCAAGCCCCTTGGTGGAGGAATGATTGAGGTGAGCAAGCCCCCTTGATTTTTTTTTCCATGTATTATGATACTAAAATGGACTACATTCATTTCCATTCCGTTTACGTTTCCATGAATTGCAACCAAACGGGCCTTAAGACTTATTAATTAGTTTAGTTTTCTCATTTACTAAGGATATAGTAGAATTAGAATATATCGTAATAATAATAACTTTCAGTTACTCCCAACATATCAGCCTACGGTAGAACCTGTTATCAAAAATAATTTTGAGCCCATTTCAAGTTTTTCTGACTTCGCCAGTAACACCACTAACCCAACGCAAACGTTTCTATTGGCTTTTATATACGGAGTATAATGATATGATCAGCTCACTAGCTCAGTGTGTGGAACTGAAGAGTTTTAGGGGCCGTTTGGTTGTAAGAGGGTAAACGTAAACGTAAACGGAATGAAAAATAAAGAAAAAGGAAACACAAACCGTTACCAACCTAGTTTTGTTTGGCATGGAAATAATGAATGGAATGATTACCTTTCCTATTGTAATTAGGTGTTTGGTTGGTTTGAATTCGAACTTTTTTTAGAATTCAAAGCTCATGCAAGCAAGATTCCATAAAAATGATTAAAATTTCAAGAGAAAATATTCTATTAAAATGTTCACTAACACGTAACATAATAATAAACAACCAAATTCAAAATATAAAACAAATGAGATTCAAGTCTCCATTCACATCATTACAAATGTACAATAGCATAAAAGAATCAACCAAGTCCAAAATATAAAACTAAACAAATGAGATTCAAGTCTCAACATCTCAAGTTTGCCATAATCACATATTTATCACTTCCTCCTTAGCAAACAATCACATATTGCTTCTTTAAAGATCGGAAGTTTGTGTTTCTCGGCCATTAAAATGGTTGCTACCTAGTAAATTAATTTTTAAAAATAATTCAACAGTAACATTAAAATAATTTTTATAAAAGCAAACTTTTTCCTTATTTCCAAGTACAGGAAATGCAGAGGGTCTAAAAGTAACAGCCTTCACCAAGAATCAATGAAAGACAGGCTAAACTAATCACTATCTCATTTTCTCCAGTCTAATACCATCAAAACATTTAACACAAATTACTATCTTCACCATCAGTAGTCCATCACATCTCACAAGAAAGAAAATCCTAGGCAATCAGTTAAAAGAAAAGAAAAAAAAAACTCCTATTATGCATCAATTAAAGAAAAAAAAATGGAGTGATTCAAGCAATCAGTAAGGGCACCATATACTTAACCATAGAATTAAACCTCAGATCATGCTATTCTCAATCGTCTGCTTAGCACTTAGCAGAACCTAAACATGCAAAGTGAGTCCACAACAATAAGCATGTCATAGCAGCCAATGGTTGATTAAACTATAGCAAACAAATTTGTTCAAACTAGGCCTAGAATCCATTAATTACAACATAATGTAGATCAGAGAAATAAAGTAAGCTTATAAACTATATGAATTTTCCCAGGGAATGTGATTGCAACCTTAGCTTAGTAGATTATTTCAGGGAAAAGAAAAGATTCAGAAGCTAGAGATAACTCCTTAATTATGGACAGCCTAGAGGACAAATCAAATCAAACAAATTATGGACAACCTAGAGATAAATCTGGCTATTGTAATAAACCTTGAGTGAACGAACAGCATATAAGTGAACTAATCCATTTGAATGAACTAACAGCATATAAGTGGCACACTATTTGTTTGAATTTACTTTGCATATTGTATTCCAATTCATCACTACCATCAGAGGACTCTTAAACCCACATAGATTATATCATCATCATAAATGAAGAGAAAAAAAGGAAAATTCAAATGGTTATTAAGGACTATGCTCAGCTTATTCCACCTAATTTGAATTCAAAAACAAGTATTAATAAAACCAAGCAATTTCCTTATATACCCTAGCGAATTCAAAAACCAAGCAAATTCCACCTAATTTGAATAAACTCTGATTTGTAGCAATTTCCTTCCAGATTTGTAGCAAAACAACAACTATAAATAAAAGGAAAAGCAAATCGCATCTGGAAGGAGGAGGATGAAGGTACTAGTAGAAACCAAACCTGCCTTCGAGCCTCTTGAGCGCAGGGAATAGAGCAGACTTCGAGCAAGTCTTCAGGCGAGTTTTCCCGGTGAACCTCTCGAGTAATTGGCGGTGGGAAGGAGAGCAGAGATCGAGTCGTGCGTGAGAGGTGATAGGCGTCGGGTGTGAGAGACAGCGGACTTGAGGAGAGAAAGGGATTGTTTCTTTAGGGTTTTCAGACGGAAACATATATCTCAATGTTTCCCTTTTTTAAATCAATGAAAAATTATAAAAAATTGCAAACAAACGCGCCAGGTCCCAGGATGAAAACAGATATTTCAATCCGTTTCTAAAGGCCCGTTTTAAGATAAACAAACGGGCCCTTAGACTTTTTGTTTGATTAAATTGGTAAATATCTTATTATAGTATTTTTTATATGTCTAATACTTCTGAAGGTAATAATTAAGAAGCTTAATGATAGTGGAAAAGTTTGCAAATGAATAAACGTATATTTGTACTATATGATCTCATATGACGGGTTTTTATAAATTAAAGTTAATGATTATGTTTCAAGTTTTTGTGAAGTCCAGATTCCATTGTACAATTAATTAGAAGTAGACGGAGTAATTTAAAAATATATATGCTAAATAATTAATTCTTTAATTTTCTGATATAGGATAACTATAGGTTCTTATATAGACCCTCCTAGAACAATTTGAGATCGTAGACATGCAGGGGCACCTTTGTGGAAAAACAATGTCTATAATTATCTTAAACTGTGTTGGAACAATCGTTGTTTCATGGTTTCTCTTAGTTTTGAAGATAACAAACTTAGTTGGTATAACTTGCTTCTATACGTAAGTGTTTTAGGAAAACAGGTACATAGTCACGAGTGACGGAACATTGTGAGAAACGATGGAGAGAACGAGTGACAGATTTAGGAAGCGCGTCTTGTAACGAACGCGACTTTCTATTAATGGCAAGTTACCAGATATTCTTCGAGCAATCTTCTGAGAAGATACGACAATTGTAGGCGGTTGCTTGAGAAGATCAAAGGAAGGATAAGATCAAAGTTTACACGATCTTATCTAGGTAATCCTAGATCATTCGGTTTTGGCAAGAATCGGCATGGTTGAGGATCCAAATCACAAACAATACTTTCTCCTATTAGTGTGGGATTTGTTAAGTGGAAAATTTATGTAATTAGGCAAGAATTACGTATGAGATCAGACTTGACATATCTTATAAATAGCTAGGTTATAGCTAGGGTTTAAGTGTGGTTGTGGACGGCGAACTTGGAGAGAGAACTTTTTAAGTGTACGAGTGCGTGACTTTTTCCGGTGAAGAATCCATAAATAAGTCAGTAGTTTACATACTCTTAGGTTTACGTTTAGGGTTGTAGAAGTCTAGTTGGTTGAACTTTGGTTGGTGCCTTAGTTACTAGGGAACTTGACTTGCCTTATAAGTGTTGAAACTTAATAAAAGTATTCTATTGAAAATCCTCTGAGAAGGAGTCTCAGGAGTAGAGATTTTTTCTTTCTACGACTTGTTGTTCGGACAGAAAGTTTTCCTCTATAAATTTTGTGTTCTAAGTTTTTATTTCTGCTGCCTAGGGAACATTGCTAGTTCCCTGACTTGTTACTAACGCGTCACGATCCAACAATTGGTATCAGAGCGGGGTTGCTCTAGATTGTGTGTTAGTGCAGGAATACAGAATGAGTACCAACAACACTCACAACGTCGGGATTGGAAACAACAAGCCTAGCTCCATTGCTTGTTGTTGGAGAGTATGACCACTGGAAGATCCTCTTTGCCACTTGGCTCAAGAGCAATGACTACCAAGCCTGGTCAGTTATTGAAGATGGAGACTATGTCATTCCTGCGAACAAAAAGAACAAAAAGTCTGAGTGGGGGCCAACTAAATGGTCAGGAATGGAGAAGAATTACAAGGCACAGATGTTGCTAACAATGCCTTGGTTAATGAAGATCTACTAAGGGTGGTGAATTGGAAAACTGCCAAGGATACATGGGAAGCCCTTGAGCAAATCCACATCGATAGTACAGATCTGAAGGAAAGCCATCAAAAGGAAGCCAAAAAGGAGTTCTATAACTTCAAAATGAAAGATGGTGAAACCATCGCCACTTACCAATCTCGATTCGAGGATTTGATGAATCGCATCAATCATCTTGGTATCAAAAAGGACATCACACATTCGGAGAAAATTTCTACGATTGTTGATGGTCTTGGTTCCAAGTATGTTGTTACCAAAGGCTTGCTCACACAATCGGAAGTATGTTGTTACCAGAGGACATCACACAATCACGAAGACGTGCACACTTCATGAGATCTTTGGAAAGCTGACAGACTATGAGCGCTACGAGAACATCAAAAGTAGTACCTCAAGCTCCGACAAGGGTATTGCTCTCAAAGTGGAGAAGGCTATTGAGAACATCACTGCCGGTAGGGGAGTGTATACATCAGAAGAGAACTTTGATGTGCCTCTCATAACCAAAACAATGAGGGCATTCTACAAGAGAGGCAAGAAGCAAGGGGACTTGAAGAAAAAAGAGAAGGTCAACTCTGAGAAGAAGGAGACCAAGGATGTTACATGCTTCAACTGTCAAGAAAAGGATCACTATGCTAAGAGTTGTCCCAAAGGTAACGAGTTTGGGAACGAGAAGAAAAAGGCCTACATCGCTGCATGGGATCTTGACTCAGATGATGAATCTGAATCAAAGATATGTGCCATGACTCTGAAGACTGAAGATGTCGACCAAGAGGTAACTCCTGAACAATTCCTTGCTGGTTTAGAAAATGCTAAACAATCTGATCTGGCATTCTTGTTAAAAAGTTTTTTGAAGATAACTTGAAAATGCAAGATGAAATAGAAGTTGTTGATGAGAAATGTCTTAATCTTGAAGAAAAATTATCAGAGTCAATTGCTAACTAATTTTGTTCCTTGTTCTTAGTGTAAAGAATTAAAGGATGATGTTAAGACTCTCACTGAAACCAATAATGAACTTAGAACTGATTTGCTTGTTTTTAAACTCAAAAAGGAAGAACTGGAAAATGAACCCGACAAAAGAACACGTGTTATGTTTAATCCAGCTAAGTTTGGTATTGGTTATGGTAAAGATATATCTGAATATCCTCTATATGAGCTTAGCTTTGAAGAAAAGATGGAAAGAAAAGCTAGGGAACTTCAATCTGCTAGAGATAAAGTTACTTATCTAGAGGGTAGGGTTAAGATTCTTGAGAGTGGCTTAAATGAAAACTCAGAATGGTATTCTGGTAAAACAGCTCATAAGATATATCTAAAACAGTCTGAAGGGAACCGGCACAGAGTTCCTTCCAAGGAACATGTGAAGGAACATACACTCCAGAAACCACATCCTAAACGTTATCTTGGCGAATATTATAGGGTGTGCTATCACTGTGGTAAGGGAGGTCATGTCCAAAAGGACTATAAGGTTAGATTAGAAGTGTCTAACAAAAGGGTTCAAAAATAGAATACATGGAACAATAAGAAACAGTGGTCTGGTAAGAAAAATCAAGGGTATGACAAATCTCTTTAGAACAAAAAGAAACCAGCTCACTCACCACAAAAGAAGCAAGATTCTAAAATTGATAAAGGGAAAAACCTTGTTGATCCCTCAAATGTTGTCTCTAGTTCCAAGAGTCCACAAAAAGCTACTTTAGTTCAATCTCAAATTTATCATTTTGTGAGCTTTGCTACCCGACCCGAGAAGGCTAAGTAGGCTTGGGTCGTTAAAACGTGATTTCTTTCTTGCATGTTGAAGGAGGGGGAACATCCGTTGGATCCTTGACAGTGGGTGTTCATGTCACATGACAAGGAACAAGAGTATTATGTCCTCACTTCAGATCAATGTTGGAGAAAACATTTCCTTTGGCAACAACAATCAAGGAGAAATCATTGGAACAGGTGAAGTCAAGCTAAATGAAAAGGCCAGCGTTAAAGACGTGAGCTTAATGAGGGTCTTGGTTATAATCTGTGGAGTATTGCCCAACTTTGTGACCAAGGGAACAACGAGGTATCATTTACCTCATATGGTTGTACGATCAAGAACAAAAATTCAAGTCTTATGGTCCTGAAGGGAAAGAGGCGCAACAATGTGTATTTTGTCGACTCAAGTTTCCAACCACAAAAAGAGTTATGCTTTGTTATAGTTGTTGATGAGACTAATATTTGGCATAGAAGGTTTGGTGACGCAAATCATCGAGGAATTCACAAACTCTACTCACAAAACCTGGTGATAGGACTTCCCGATGTCCGCTTTATTAGTCGTGTTTTTAGGGAGAGTTTTTGGTATGTTTGAGTCTTTTACTTTAGTTTTGTGTTTTTTTGAGTCGTTTATGTAAGTTTTCGTATTTTCGTAACATATGGAGTCTACATAAGCTTTGGTTGTGTTTTGAGGAAAAGAGCAAAGCCGAGGAGAAACACTTAAGGAAAAGATCAAGAAACGAAGTTCATAAAGATATTGAAGATCAAGTTTCAGCTTGGAAAGAGGTAGATAAATTCATTATAAAGACATAGGAAAAAGAATCGAGTCAAACGGAGTTGTAACGAATCCGCTACGCAAGTTTTACTCAAGGTTGTTCGTAGTGCTATACAGGCTCGGTATCGAGGGTCTCAGGTCGATACCGAGGTGTAGCGAAGACCGAGTCGGCGCAATTAAAAGGCTTTTATCCTATTTCCTTTTATTTCCTTAGATAGTTTTAAGGGATATATCTTATTAGAAGATTTATTTCCTTATAGATAGCTTATAGATAGATTAGTTTCTCTATAAATACCCTTCTCTATCTCTTGTTTGAGGGGAACACAGACACGATTGGAGAGACGATTGAAGAGAGGACGCGAGAAGGGGCAAGAGGGTCGAGATAAAGAGACGTGTGTGGGACGAGTTTTAATTCAATTTGTAAGTTTTCCTTTCATTAATATAGTTGTTTGCTTTCAATTATGAATTGTGAGTAGTCTTCCTCTCTAAGGTTGGGGTAAAATCCAACAATGGTTGTGCATGCTTGTTTGTGATCATGTCTTGATTGTTTTTATTGCATGAATCTATTTTCTTGTTCTTAATCCTTGAAACGAAAGTTGAAAGGAATTTCTCATTAATTGTTGAAGCGAAGGAGGAAACTTTGAATCAGAATAGTCAATTTAGGGTTTTTAAGCGATAGCGGATCTATCCTAGTTGAAGTAGAAGAGATTAGATAGTAAGTTTATTGATTGAACGAAAGTTAGTTGATTTACTTGCTTTGGTTGACTAAAGTTAGCACCTTTATATGATAAAAGCATGATCTATGTGTTTCATTAACGTTTGGCATGCATGATTGTTGTTGTGGTGATACCTTTACCTTAGATTTTCTCTTCTCTTACTAAATTCCCTAGATTTAATTGATACTTGCGTGACAAGTAACAGAACTTAGCACTGACTATCTCCCGTGGATGAACCTGACTTCGCTATACATAGCGTGGTCTTGATTATAAATTTATTTGTTGTCAAGAAACCCTATCAACACTTCCCAAAGTTCTTGTAGAAAAAGAAAGCTTGTGTGAAGAGTGCGTGAGAGGAAAACAAAGCGAATTGTCCTTTCAGCGAAAGTTATCAATTAACACTTCTCATCCTCTTGAGATGGTACACATGGATTTGTGTGGTCCTATGTGGGTGAAAATTCATGGAGGTAGCAAGTTTACTTTTGTTATTGTTGATGATTTTACTAGATATACATGGACTCTTTTTCTAGGTTCCAAAGGTGAGACGTTCATAGCATTCAAAAGCTGGATCAAGAAGGTAGATGCATCAACATGACAGAAACTGAAGGCTATTAGATCGGATAACGGAACAGAGTTCAAGAATTCTATGTTTCATAACTTCTGTGATGAACATGAAGTGTATCAGAACTTCTCTGCATCCAGGACTCCTCAACAAAACGGCGTAGAAGAAAGAAAGAATGGAATGCTGCAAAACATGGATCTTACTATGATGTTGGCAAGTAACTTGCCTCAGTCCTTTTGGGCTAAGGCAGTCAGTACCGCTTGCTACATCATTAGTCGAGCTACCATACGTTCCAATTTTTCAAAAACTTCATATGAACTAATCAGGGGAAGAAAGCAAAATATTTCCCACTTGAAAGTCTTTGGATACAAGTGCTTTGTTCACAACAACGGAAAAGACGAGCTAGGCAAGTTTGATCCAAGAAGTGACGAAGGCATCTTTCTGGGCTACGCATCCAATAGCAAGGCTTACAAGGGGTTCGATAAAAGGACAAAGAAGTTTGAAGAAAAGCATTCATGTTGTCTTTGATGAGTCCAAAAATGGAGGGAACCTATTAGGGAACGAGGAAGTACTGACGGTTCTATACTCATATTCGGATGATGAAGTCGATCCAGATTCAAGTACACAAGCTCCAAATGAAGAAGTCACTCCTCCCAGTCTTGACATGGATGGATATGACACAGAAGGTACATCGAATCGTGAAAATGATACTCCACAAAATGAAGTTCAAGTGGAAGAAACATCTCCTGGAATGACTGATCAACAACAAAACGAGGAGTCAAGAATAGATCCCACTCAGATCGAAGTCAGAAATTATCATCAAAAGAGGGATCATCGTGTTGACAACATCATCACTCCATACGAAAAAGGTGTGCTTACTCGTTCCTCTCTTAAGAATTTTTGTGCTCTCAATGCATTTTTATCTCTCTTGTAGAGCCAAAGAATGTGAAGGAAGCATTAAACGATCCTGACTGGATAGTGTGCTATGAAAGAGGAACTACACCAGTTTGAGAGGAACAAAGTATGGAGATCAGTTCCCAATCCAAAACACAAAATGGCTATAGGAAAAAAGTGGGTATTCGGGAACAAACTTGATGACACCGGAGCTGTCACAAGGAACAAGACGAGGCTTGTAGCAAAAGGGTACAACGAACAAGAAGGGATTGACTATGATGAAATGTACTCTCCTATTGCAAGAATAGAAGACATCCGTCTTCTAATTGCTTGTGTTGCTAACAAAGGATTTAAACTCTGTCAAATGGATGTGAAGACAACATTCTTGAATGGGTACCTACAAGAGGAGGTTTATGTGTTGCAGCCTCCAGGATTTGAAGATGTTGATCACCCTGACCATGTCTACGTGATGGACAAGGCTCTCTATGGTCTTAAACAGGCGCCTCGAGCTTGGTATGATAGATTCACATAGTTTCTATTGTCCAACGGATATAGACATGGTGTGATCAACAAAACGTTGTCCTAAGAGAACTAGACGGTGAGGTTTTAGTGGTTCAAGTATATGTTGATGATATTATATTTGATTCTACTAATTCCAAACTTGTAGAAAGCTTCAAGAATCTGATGAGAAGTGAGTTTGAGATGAGCATGATCGGTGAAATCACTTTCTTTCTTAGTCTACAAGTGGTACAAAGTGATGAGGGAATGAAGATACATCAACAAAAGTACATCAAGGAGCTACTGAAGAAGTATGGTATGGATTCTACGAAACCTTTTGATACTCCTATTTCTCCTAATACTCGTCTGGATGCTTAACTTAATTGTATTGATGTCGATCAGACGATGTACCGAGGCATGATTGGTTCCCTATTGTACCTAATGGCCAGTCAGCCAGATATTATGTTCAGTGTGTGTCTTGTGCTAGATTCCAGGCTAATCCTAAATAAACACATCTGAAAGAAGTAAAGAGAATTCTGCGCTACTCTTAAAAGGGAACTATGGGTTGTGTCTATGGTATCCAAGACATAAGTCGTTCAATCTTGTTGGATTCTCGGATGCATATTTTGCAGGTCACTTGGTAGATAGGAAGAGCACATCAGGCATGGCCCAATTCTTGGTCCTTGCTTGGTATCTTGGGGATCGAAGAAGCAAAATTCGGTTGCTTTTTCCACGGTTGAAGCGGAGTACGTCGCAGCAGCAGCCTGTTGTTCCCAATTTTTGTGGTTAAAACAACAACTGGTGGATTTTGGTATGTCTCTTGATAATATTCCTATCTTATGTGATAATACAAGTGCTATCAATATCTCTAAGAATCCAGTGCATCATTCTAGAACCAAACATATAGAAATTCAACATCATTTCTTAAAAGATAATGTTGAAAAAGGTTTTATCAAGATGGATCATTGTAGGACTGAAAATCAAGTGGCAGATATTTTTATCAAGGCTTTGGACAGTAAACCCCCTATGAGCATCTGAGGATGTTACTAGGAATGATTTCCTTGGAGTAAACAAGTCCCGATCCTCTATTCCCTCAATGCTTGGCTAAAGAGGTAACTTCTCAAGGAACTACGTATCATTTGACATGTTTTCTAATGGCTTATATCCTTCCTCTATGCATTGATGTTATATATATATATTAGAAATTGTTAAGTGTTGCATGCTAAAAAGAACTAAAACTGAAATGCTTACATCCAAGGTTTTCTTTTAGCCCAAAATAACCAACTTGATCTATTTTATCCCTCACTTCAAGCCGAAATGATGGTTGGCTATAAGTTGTCCTTTAGCCTAGTCCAAACAACATTCCCTATGAACCCTTTTTTTATTACTTTTAAAGGGGGAATAATTGTTTGGATGTCAAAAATATTCCAAGCCCACAAAAAGTTTGAATGGAATGTCTCGTGTCCCTTGTTTGTTCAAACAAGCCTTTTGTCCACTCATAGTAACGAGGTATGGAACCAGTAGTTTGGGAATTGTGATTAATAAAGGAACATCTTTGATTAAAATTGAAGAATTTTCTGGAAAGAAACAGACGTCAATCAGCTCCTAGAGGACATAGTGTGATAGCTAGCTGTTGTGACTGCTCGTTTTGAAAAATCCAGCCATTGCACTATATTTTTGCAGGGAACGATAGGACGTTTTGCAGTCTACTCATAATGGCGGTGTAGAAACTCATCATTATAGAAACTCTTAGCCGTTAAGATATGGATGGAAGATCTTGGAAATATTATGATCTTTATCAACAAGGAAAAAGGTGTGCTTTATAATCCCTTCTCTCGGTCATTATTTTTTCACCGCACCTCTGTTTTTACCTTCCAAAAGCCTAATCTTCTTCAAGCTTCAAACTTTCCTATCTTTCACATCAATGGCCTCCTCTTCAAACACCCCTACCCTAAAGTTTGATGGACTTGATGCCTCCAAGATCGAAGCTCTTCAAGCTTGACTCGAATCCCTCAAAAAGGCCAAACTTTCTTCTCCCTCTCCCGTTTCTAATCTTGAAACCTAGTTTGATGTCGTGGCTAACATCGGAGCAAAGGCCATTGCTAAGGTCTCGTGTGAGAAGGATGCTCTTCCTGAGGATTCAGTGAAGGATCCCTCAATGGTCCCCTCTGAAATTCCCTCTGAACAACATGCTAAAACAGGGGACGACAAAGAGGGTCAGGGTGAGTCGGAAAAGGAAGAAGTCAACTAGCCTCCTAAGGAAACCACCAACGAACCAGAAAAGGTGGAAGTTTTGCCGGTGAATAAGCGACCAGGATGGGTCAAGCCGACAAGCCAAGGAAAGCGAAAGGCTAGGAAGAAAGTTCCTCCTTCTCCTTCTCAGATTCTTCATATCTATGAATCGGAACGCACTCCTTCCCCTGCTCCCAAAAAGGCAAAGATTGCTCCAATAGGAACCAAGTATAGTCTTCGATCCACCGCCACCACCTCAAAGAAAACGGTGGTTGAGGAGTCTTCTGAGGAAGAGGATCCCGAAGAAGATGAAGAGGAAGTTGGCTTTGATCCTGAAGAGGCCGAGATTGAAGAAAGTGTGGAATTTGGTAATGATGGTGATGAATAAGAGGAGGAGTTGGAAGAAGAGGTTGAGAAGGACCTCAAGTCTGCTAAGGCAAAGGGAAAGTTGCCAATGGAACATAAGGGTGTTTCTAAAAAGGTTTCAAAAAAAAGTCTTCGCTCCTCTGGTGATCGACGAGGAATTTTTGAAAGGGCATGACTTGGAGGAGTTCTGGGAACTTCTCAAGTTCCAAGAATGAGAAAAGATTTGTGCTTCATGGGTCAAGGTAGATGTGTTTGTCCTTGCTAATTTCTTTTTGACCTATCAACTGGCTGATCTTGTGACTGGTCCCTTGGGTTTCTCTATTGTTAGTACCTCCGAAATCTCTTTCTCTTTGGGGGCTGTTGCAAAGATTTTGAAGGTTCCTAGTGAAGGCTATGATGAGTTGCATACTTCAAGCAACTGGCCAAGGAACAAGGCTCATCTGATAAAGCGAGTTATGGGAAAGGTGTCTACTGCTGGTCCTTACTTAACTGGTGATCTGGGATACACTGCAAGGATTGCACACCAGTTTCTGATCAAGGTTGTTGTTCCCAGACTGGAGGAAAGGAACACACTCATCATCAATGACATTGTAACACCCCAATTTCATATCGGGAATGTCACACGCCAGTGACCTCGGATTTGAAGTCCGAAGCCACCCTAGGCTTGAATCCGAACAATTAATACAATTAATTATAATAAATAAAAGAAATCAAAACATAATATTTGATAAAAGTGAGATATAATTTTTTTTATTGAACTTCTCCTCATAAAGGAGAATAAAACCTTACAGCGGAAGATTAATGAAAATTTTATATTTGAAATTACATCAAGACAATAATTCTTGCGCCTATACATTATCTAGGAAATAAAACCCTAGACACGTTTAACTTAAACTCGAAATATAGTTGACCTTGTACAGAATATCCAACTGCAGCTCTTCCCATCTTCATCATACTTCTCACAACCTGAATGGAAAGATCGCCTGATGTGCCACGACGAGAAATACGGTTGACACCAGCCGACCATGCAAAGGAAAAATATTGGTCGGGTTAGTCTTGTGATAGACTAAGCAAGTGGGTTTTCTAAAGTGGTTCATATTTAGGAAGAGAGTGTAGGTACCGGTATCGAAATCCGAATTAAAGCCGGTCGAAACCCAATAGCTATATCCTTCCATGAAAACATTATGAATTTTCGAAAGAGAAAAGAAGAGACCATCACAAAGGTGATGTCTCGGACTTTAATGCAGATATGTTGGGAACGTTGTTACACACTGATCGTTATAGTCGGTTCATTAAACCCTCGTTGACCCCGCACACCTCAACCAACCTCACCGCATACGTGTTGTGCGAATTCATATTGGAACCAGATGACAACGGAACCCGAGAGCGAGGACGGTTTCCCATTTTGTACCGACCATCCTGTCCATATTAATTGTCGCCAACGGCGCCTATTTAATCTATACTAATTTTAAGGATCACAATATCGTTCCACTTGAGATTAAACATTCTTTTTAAGCAGGAACATGATGTGGGTTACAACCCCAAGAATTTACTCGAAATACTTAATAAGATTATACGGGCACCTACGTCCCATGGCACTTAAAAGCGCGAACACCCCTCAGCGGTTGAGGGATATGAGTCATGACCTTAGCTAGGGTTTTAAAAAAACGACCTAGCGAGAATTAATTATTATATAATATTTGTCATAATACTTTACGTTCGGCTCCTTACAATGAAGGTTAAATAAATATACACACAACATCGCAAAGCAATAAGGCCTACATCCATAACTAATGCAGCCTAAAGTATGACTAGGAATAACAGTCATTAAATCTAGGAATTAAATACAATCCTATGTTCCATTTTATTCATACAAAAGTCCCCAACATATATTAAAAACATCATGACATAAATCATGCTTTTAAACGAATGCGGAAAAAGAAACCGAGTTCACTTGCCTTAGAAATAACGATGACTTGGTTGCGAAACGCACACTCGAAAACAACAAACTTGGATTTGTTCCTGTTTCAATCAACCACAAAATAAATTACCGTCAATTTATTTTGTAACCCAACGAGGTTGATTTAGGAACGACGAAACATGACTAAGTTTATATTTCATATAAACTTTACATGTTATATTCATAATATTCTAATTTTTAATATAGCGATGAATATGGTTAAAATTTTTTTTATTAAATATCACAAGGACTACAAATCATTTTTATTGTAAAGGTTAATAATTAACCTTTAAACTTGTAAAAATTCACTTGAACTACTATAAAAATTAACTAAACATATTTTTATAAAATTTAACCATATTTTATTAAATAAAAAATACCCAAAATACCAAGGGAGGGTCGGACGGGCCGGGTCGGGCCCGCGGGCCGTGTCCATCTCTTGCCCCTCACACGCAGCAGCATCGAAAAGAACAGAGAAGAATTCAGCGGGCTCGTTCTCGATAGTCCGGCAACGGATTGATGCGTGGTTGGTATCCCTAGAACCTTCTCGAAGTCTTGTTTACAGTGGTACAAACGGATCGTAAAAAGGTTGAGAAACGAAGGAGATATTCACGTTTTACTAAGGGTATGTCGTTCAGATTTTCTGGGCATAACTTGAGTGTTCAATCGAGTTTTTGAACACATTAGAGGAAGAATTTGGATGTGTGAATATAGGTTTTTGTAGTGAATTTTGTGTGGAATATGGATCTGGTGTCGGATTTGATTTTCGTAACAAAACGAGAGAGAAAAACGCCTAAAACCAGGTCGGTGATCTGGTTTTAGTTGAAGAACAAGGTTGATGCTGAATTCGGCCTCTTTGGCTTCGATTTGGGTAACTTTTCAGAAAAATACGAGTGTGATTGAGTGAGATTCAGTTTCAGGCAATTGTATGTGTGATTGAGGGAATTTATAGAATGAGATTCGAGTCCCAAACGGTTTTCATTTCAGATTATGCTCATTCATTCCATTCAAACGTTTCAACCTTTGAATTGGATTAATTTCGAACGTTACCAACGCCTTAAAGCTCCTTTAATGTAATATTAATCATCCTTATCCATCCAACACGTTAATGAGAAGATTCCCACTCCCAAAGCGCTTTGATTTGTTCGAATTTAAGACTAAATGCAAGATAGCTTCGTTTCTTTTTCAAACCGTTCAACCTCATTATTGCATCAATTTTACCCAATTGATTAAGGTATTTAATAAAGGATTCAATGGGCATTACAAATCTTTTTACGGAATCGAATTTCGTTGAGAAACGAATAAGTTATAGCCATTCGAAAGTTTGGGGTTTAAGGTTGAAGACAACCATTGAGTTCGTACTTTAAATAACTCAAATAAATATCATATGCACTTTGAACAATTTATTTGATTAATAATTTAGCTTAAAAACATTTATATAAATTTTGGAAATATAATTATAATACTTCTTTATAATTTTTATCGCTTATAATTATTCTCTTATGATTTTAATAATAATAAGACTCATATTATTCATGGTAAAACTTTATCATATTATCATAATCATAAAACCATAATTCTTATGGTTCATTATTAATATTTATAATACGAGACAATAGTTTTTGTAATCTTTAATATGGTCTTAAACTTATAAACCAACCCTATAACATTTATAATGTTAAAATATTGTAACTTTAAGAAATAAATTATGAAAATATTTTATTATATTAAAGGAAAATGTAAAATTACATTTTTACCCTTTATATAAAAAAATGAGGGATATTACAGACATGATTCTGTTGGATAAGTTTCTGAGGAGGGAACACATCAGTCTTCCTGAGATCGTGATGAGACAAATGGCCAAGTACATAGGGAAGAATCATGGTTTGCCTTACCCACAGATTGTGAAGACAATTCTGAAGGAGAAGAATGTGTATAATCTTTCGCGAGAGGAGTTCTTTGGATTACCCCTGGATATGCGCAACATCTCGAGGATGAACTTCCAGGGTGATTCAAAGGGAATAGCTGCAAAGAAGACTGCCCAAATGGACGTTGGGAGTTCTTCACTGAGTGAAGGTGTTACTGCCAATATGTTAATCGAGCTTCAAAAGATTTCCTCTCAGCTGAGTACCGTCATTGGTTACCTAGCTATGAGAGACACTGACACTACTGCTGCTGATTCCACCTCCTCCGAACCATGATGTGGACCTTCTCTTGTTCCCTAGCCTATCTTTCCCCACTTTAAAATTTTAATTTGTTTCTCTTGGATGTTAAGACTTTGATGTTTTTTTGTTTTTCTCTGGTTGTAATCCCCGAGACAATAATCTATGAATATTAACTATCTTTTGCTTATGAATGGTTTGAGTTTCAATTAAATTTGTTCATTTGCTCTACGTTTTGCTTGATGATTGTTAACCTTTTGATGGTGTCAAAAGGGGAAAGTTAGGAAAAATACAAAGATGCGTTCTACGTAGGAAATACAGAGGGAACTTTGGTTAAGGGGGAATTTTGTTGTTACCTCTGATGAGTAGGAACAACTGTGCATCTGTTAAGGGGGAACCACAAGAATTATTTTTTTTCGATTGTATATTTTTACTGGTTTCTAGATGTGCATTTTTGTATAGGTTTGTCATCATCAAAAAGGTGGAAATTGTTGAAACAATCGTTGTTCCATGGTTTCTCTTAGTTTTGATGATAACAAACTTAGTTGGTATAACTTGTTTCTGTATGTAAGTGTTTTAGGAAAACAGGTACATAGTCATGAGTGACAAAACATTGTGAGGAATGATGGAGAGAACGAGTGACAGATTTAGGAAGCGCGTCTCGTAAGGAACGCGACTTTCTATTAATGGCAAGTTACCCGATATTCTTCGAGCAATCTTCTGAGAAGATACGACAGCTATAGGCGGTTGCTTGAGAAGATCAAAGGAAGGATAAGATCAAAGTTTACACGATCTTATCTAGGTAATCCGAGATCATTCGGTTTTGGCAAGAATCGACATGGTTCAGGATCCAAATCACAAACAATACTTTCTCCTATTAGTGTGGGATTTGTTAAGTGGAAAATCTGCGTAATTAGGCAAGAATTACGTATGAGATCAGACTTGACATATCTTATAAATAGCTAGGGTTTAAGTGTGGTTGTGGACGGCGAACTTGGAGAGAGAGCTTTTCAAGTGTACGAGTGTGTGGCTTTTTCCGGTAAAGAATCCATAAGTAAGTCAGTAGTTTACATACTCTTAGGTTTACGTTTCGGGTTTTAGAAGTCTAGTTGGTTGAACTTTGGTTGGTGCTTTAGTTACCAGGGAACTTGACTTGCCTTTTAACCGTTGAAATTTAATAAAAGTATTCTATTAAAAATCCTCTGAGAAAGAGTATCAGCGATAGAGGTTTTTTCTTTCTACGACTTGTTGGTCGGACAGAATGTTTTCCTCCATAAATTTTTTGTTCTAAGTTTTTGTTTTAGCTACCCAGGGAACATTGTTATTTCCTTGATATATTATTAATGCGTCACGATCCAACAAACTATTTAAATTAATAAGAGAATCTCAATATCATCAGATTGCTAGTAGACTTGTCAAATGGGTCGGGCGGATCGGGATCGGGTCAAAATGGGTCTCGGGTCGTCGGGTCGTAAAATTTTCGGGTTCATATGGACCGGGTTGTTACGGATTTGATACGGGTTCGAGTTGATCCAACAGGTCATGATTGTCAATTTTGTTAACCTTTATCTTCATATTTATTGAAATAATTAATACTCCTTGCGTCCCAAAACGTTTGTCCATAAAGCAATATTGCACATATATTAAGATGAAAAAAAAGAAAGAAAAAGTAACCAATGGGGAAAAGAGGGAGTGTGTGATACTGATGGGTAAAGATGGGTAGAAAGAGAAAGAGAAAGGAAATGACAAAAAAGGGTATTGAGATATATTTTTGATTGGATAGTGTGGATAAAAGGTAAAATTAGATAGGGGTAATATTGTAAGAAAAATTTGGTATAAGTGTAAAGTTAAAAAGATGGACAAACTTTGTGAGACGGAGAGAGTATTATATTATATAAAATATTATTTAATAATAATAAAATAATAATTTTAAACAAAATTTATAATAAAATATTGAATTTTTAATTGAAATAATACTTTATCGGGTTGGCCGGGTCGACCGGGTTCGGGTTCCATTGATTTTTGGTTCGAGTTTAAACCCTAAAAATTTCGGGCGGGTCGGATCGATTTTTCGAATCGGGTCGGGTCAAGTTTTAACAGGACTAATTGCTAGTGTTATATAAGAGAAGGAAGGTACGAAATTAATCCACATCGTGCAAACAACGAGAGATAATAATACGGAGTAATTATTTTTTTGAAAGAGAGATATATATTTCAATTTTATTTTATATAAATAAGGAGCTTCCTATTTGGCGGATCACATCTCTTTTTTTTTAAATTTTTAATTCCCCAACAACACCCACTTGCATAATATTTTGGCCAATCCCCCAACACCACCCTTATAATATAGTATATTATAGATAACCACCCATTAAAATTAAAATTATCAAAAAACCACCTATATGAAGCCTTCTATTATAAATCAACCACCCAACCTTGTTATTTCGTTAACAAACCGTTAAAAATATAAAATTACAGTTATGCCCATTCTTTTTAGTACATTTTAATTGCAAAAACTAATTAAAAACCAGTAATACAAACAAAATTAGATGGAAAAAAGAGAAAATATATAAAACTATCTACTCTTCCCCTTTATCCTCGAATTGCCCACGAGCCACCAGCACGACGTCGGAGCCGCCCCGATGAGAAGCACCTGTAGGAGATCCAAGCTTCAATAACGCTCCAAGCATACGAGGACATCAAAGCCACACACATCCTCCAGTCTAAACTCCATTTCCAAGCGTTAATTTTTAGACCTAAACCCGAGATTTAGTTTTAGGGATTTTAAAATTGATCACAAATAGCAAGGGGAAGAAGGAAGATTCAACGGTGCCGATACTAGATCTGCTCCTTTCGGGCCACTGACACCCCCATGGGAGATCTAAGCTACAAACACCTCAATCTCGAGGGCTGGATCGAGGACAAGCTTTAGGCTGTGAAGGAGGAAACCGAGAATAAGTGTGCCGGAAACTCACTCGAATCACCACCCTTGCCGTTGAGAAGTTATAATTCGAAGCTTTATTCCGATTTACTTCCTCCGACGCGGATTGCGGTGGTTAGAAGATGGAGGCCTGCAGGAGTTTGTGAAAGAAGACGATTCATTCCCAAAAAATTTTATTCTTTTTTTTATTAACTTATGTTTCTTTTAATTTTTTGTTGTTTTGTTTTTAATCTTTTATTTTAATATAAAATAAACAGGCTCTTGTACTTTTGACGGAAATATGAACGGTAAAGTAGTACAGGTGGTTGATTTATAACGGAATGCTTCATATAGGTGGTTTTTGATAATTTTAATTTTAACAGGTGGTTATCTACAATGTTACAATATATATTTGCTCATTATAGTTCAAGTCAGAGTTTGTATTTACAACCAACAAGTATGTAGTGTAGTGGGAGGGGCTACGCTTCCCTTCGCTGAGGTCGAGGGTTCGACTCTCAGTGGATGAGAAATGAACTTGTTGGGAGAGCAGATCCCACCCAAAATTAAAGGGGCCCTCGCGAGACTCGAACTCCAGAAGTAGGCGTTTGATGGAGCAAAGCTCTCTGCTGAACTGGGGTGGCAATGACCAAAAAAAAAGAGTTTGTATTTACAGTATTTTATATTTCTCATTCAGTTGCTCTAACGCTGCGTTTTGTGGCTTTTATATCTAGAGGCTTGTATATAAGCCTTTAGCTCTGTAACAAACTCTGACACGCGAATGACAATGCTCATTTCTTGCGCTACAATCACCCACTTCTCTCTCGTTCCTCTCTAGCTCACCAAATCTCAAATTCCCTAAATTCATCTTGTAATATACAATGTGCTCCATTATAAGAGTGGTTTTCGGTTAATCGTCCTAATATTTTAACCAATTCAACCCCAACAAACTAATTTTGCTTAATTTTGAACTGAGATTAATACTTGATAAAAAAAACTTAGTATAATATATCAACAACGTGCAAATAAATGAAGCTGATGAAATCTCAAAACAGCTAGGTATTTGAACCCAAACCCGTAGATAAGGGTGTACAAAGAGGACAATAGCAAAGGGCCCCAAAAACAGATAATATATATCATGAAAGCTAATAAATGTAGTATAGGAAAAATAGCTCAGATGGTAGTGCGTGTAGAAGTGAACATGAGTATCCGTGTTCGAGCATTAACTGCCTCATAATCCATTTGTATTTTTTTTCCCTTGAAAACAAACGCCTGTCTCCCCCCTCTTTTTTAAGTCAATCCCATTTTCTTTCCATTTTGTATAAACTAAGTGTCTTGTTTACACTACATGAATCATCATTTTTTTAAAAAAAAACTATTGTTATAATATTTTATATTTATTATATTTACATGTACAATTAGAAACTCTAATTTGTATTCTCTATATAAAGGTCCTATGGATGACCTAATAAGACGAATATAATCTCTTCCCTTTTTCTCTATTCTCTCTATAATCTCTCTATTTTATAACACGTTATCAGCACAAAACGAATTGTTAATTGCTAAGATTAAAGGTATGCTTATACTAAATGATTTTACTAGACAATAGATCGCTTGTTTGATAGCTTGTTTGATTTTATAATCGCGTATGAATGTTTTTGTTTTCCGTTTAATTTTGATCGAGCCTTTCACAAATCAAATACATTTACGTTAAACATACATATAAATTACTACATTCATGATTTACGGTTTTCATATTCAAAATTAGAACTGCATATATTGAATATTCTATCCTATGCAAATTCTCATCTCATGGACACGTATGATTAAATATGTTGGAATTTGATTGATTCAAGATCACTCGTATTTGTGTTTTAATTTGTTTTATCGTTTGTATATTGAATGTTCTATGATATATCCCCTAAAATTGATGTATTTATAAATAAATTTGTCCCTGGTGAGACAAATTATATAAATATAAAGATAATATTATCATCAAAGTGATAATTATTTCCTCCTTGGTAGTTGAATTTACAAATAATATTATCCCTGAAGTGATAATTATTTTCTCCTGAAGAGGTGAATTTACAAATATATTATCCCTGAAGTGATAATTATTTCCTCTGAAGAGGTGAATTTACCAATAATATTATCCCTGAAGTGATAATTATTTCCTCCCGAAGAGTTGAATTTAAAAATAAAACTGTTGGCCGGCGTAATCACGTTTGGAACTTCTACAAATTTTTTTGGGTGCTATACTTGAAACCTTATGTTAACTGATTTATATATGATAATGTTCCATTGTTTGATTGCTTTCATAAACACGTACCTTTAATTTTTTTGATTTTGTTTGAACGTTCGTTCATATATTGAATGTTAGATGTTTGTTTTTCACGTTTGTATATTGAAACTCGTATCAATGTTCCTTTTCCTCGCTATATTTAATTTACATCGACTCAATTATAAAGTCAATTCTTATCTATAATATAGAAAAATGATATATTCCCTGAAGTGGATATATCCATACAAAGATAATATTATCCCGAAGTGATAATTCTTTTTACAATCTTCATTCCCTGAAGTGAATGAAATATCAATATATATAATTCGTGAAGTGATTATTTCCATTCCTTAAGAGATTGGAATATCATTGTATTATCCATGAAGCGATAATTATTTCCTCCGAAGAGTTGAGTTGAAATTATAAAATAATATTAGAATTTTATCCTGATGTAATAAATTTCATTCCCTGAAGTGATAAAATTCATTTTCTGAAGTGAATGAATTATTTTATTTATTGTATTGTTCTTATATTGTTTATTTATTTATTATTTTCATATACTTAATTATGCTATATTATTCCTCTTGAAGAGTTGATTGAATGTACTAAACATGATTATCCCTGAAGTGATAATCCTCATTCCTTGAAGTAAATAAAAACTTCATTTATCCTTAGAGTGATAATTCTCATTATCTGAAGTGAATGAAACAATTTTTCTATTTTTATACTTGGAGTGATAATTTTCATCCCCTGAAGTGGATGAACAAATTAACCAAATAATCCCCCGAAGTGGATGAATATAATAAAAGTTCATACTCCTTGGAGTGAGTGGTGATACAAAGTCGTCTTTTGAAGTAAACGACATAATTCATGTGCAAATTGAAAAAGAAAAATATCGTCTTCGAAAGTAGACGATAAAGTTCATATGAAAAATAATATCTCCCGAAGTAGATAATAAAATACCCACATGGATATCACATCCTGAAGTATGTGACTAAAATGTCTCATTGAAATCGCATCCTGAAGTATATGATTAAAAGATCTTATGAATAATCACATCCTGAAGTATGTGATGGAAAGAAGTCTAGAAGATTTCGTATACAATCTCTTGTCACTAGAAGATGACAATATTTTATGATACTTTATTTCTTTATTTATACTTTTTAATTTAATTATTTTATGTTATTACTTGTATATATTTTTTATTTGTTCGAAGTTAAAACTTGTCATCTCTTGAAGCAGATGCTAGTATGTCCAATATTGACAATTTGAAATCATCCCTGAAGAGATGAAATAATAAATCTTGTTACTCCCTGGAGTGAGTAATGATATAAAAAAATATCAATTCGTGAAGAAGATGATAAAATTTATGTGACAATGATCATCGACTGAAGTAGATGCTTTTATACATAAAAGTATTATCCATAGAAGTGGATTTAAATACATAACTTATTACTTCTTGTAATGGTTTAAGAGATAACTTATTCATTGTCACCTGAAGTTGACAAATAAGATGTTTGGGAGAATTATACAGCACTTCAAATTCTAGTAGATTTGTGCTAAGTATAATGGTAACTTATCATATCATCAACTCCATTCGAGCTTGAAGAATCGAATTTCGACAAGTAGAGATCGTTATAAACTCTTGGAGAGTTAATAGATCTAATACCAAATTATGTACTCTAGAAGTAGTACAAAGAATGTGGGTCATTACAATATTCAGAACTATGTCTAAATGACCACCTACATAGCATGAACTAAAAGTTCAAGGTCATGTTTGATCAACCTCTTGCATGCCGGAAGCATGCCTCCTCTGGAAGAGGGTGTAAAAGAGGTTACGGTATATTACGCATGACCGTTAGTCATGGTTATGACTTATAGCTAGGACGTTGTGGGTTAATTTGATGTCCAGAAGAACATCTAAGATAAGGGATATCCCATAAGTGATTTAATTGATCATATTGTACTAGTTGTACAAAAACCACACCTTATAAGTATAAGTGTGGAGACCGGTCTAGTCTATATTAAAGTTCTGAATACACCCATTTTGAGCCATCTAATTTTGATATGAAGATAACAGTTTATCTAATATGAGTTGATGAGCTGCCAAACATAAGTATGGATCACCGACATTTTTCAATGGTGTCACACCATATAGTATTTGAAAACCAGAAGTTTTCACAAGTCATGCGCAAATTTTTGGTGTGAAGATTATGATGACTCTAGAAGAGTATATCCCATTAAATAATGTAATCTCACTAACCGGAAGTTAGTTAATGATAAGATATATTTGTGGCATGATTAACTTGGTCACTCAAGTGAAGTAATAATGCGCATGATCGGTATGGGACCGAAAGATCTTGAGACTTGAAGTCTCTTCCTAAGAGTGACCTTTAAAGGCTTGTGATCTTGGCAAGTTAGTAGCAAAGCCAGCATAATATGCAAGTAAATACAAAGTCTCATATGCTCCTTGACTAAGTTCAAGTGATATAAGAGGACATATTACATCGCCATGTGAACCATTGTGGATTAATCATATGATGTTCAAAGATGCCTCAACCCATTGGTTCCATTAAAAAAGGAGGGAAATGAAAATAAATTAGTGTAGTGGTTGAGCATTGAGTAGCTCTCACACACATTCACAAAACGACCCAGGTAGAGTCGTCAATAATGTAGTCATAATTGATAGTCATGCAAGTGCTATACATGGAATACGCGACCTGGAAGAGTCGTGGTTAAATAGGGTCATGAAATGTGAATGTCGATAATTAAATTCGACTTGGACCGACTGCATATAGAAAATTTTCCTAATAGAAGCTTGTCTCTAGAAGAGATTAAATTCTTTATATGTCTTTCACCTCCCTAAATGATTGTTAAGTAATGCCACACAATAAAAGTTGGGATTAAACGAAGGGTTTGGGTCCTTATCGTTTATAAAGTACCTAGAGCTTATAATCGGTGATCAATATATTGCTCGGTATTAAGATTAACACTTTGGCGAGGTGAAAATCCCAACTTTAGGGGGAGAATAAAATGATACTAGAAGTTAAGAGATTGCATGAGATGCAACTTGTTGATTTCAATCTGAAGAAAGCTAAACCAGAAGTTTAGCGAATTGTATAACTAAACCGGAAGTTTAGAAAATTTTATAGCTCATGTTATTTATCAATGTCATGAAAGTGATTAAGTCATAAACACCAAATAAAAATGCGCCAGCTCATTTGGAGATTCCAGAAATAACTCCAAACCAACACATAAGCATGCTTGAAGCATGAGAGACATTTTCGGATTTAAGGATACATTCCCCAGAAGAGGAAAGAGCCAATTACATCCCAAAAGGATGATATGTCGACTGGAAATAAACATGAAGATAGAACTCCTGTAGAGATTCTATCTAAAGACTCTAAAAGTAAAGAAAATGGCATGAGCGATAATTTAGAAATGACGATTAATTATGTAAGTATCGGTATATGGTATCGGAAAGATATCTTTTCTTATTCAGTTATCGTAAAAGTCATTGGAGAAGATGACAATAATCCCCAAACAATGGAGGAATGTCGACATCAAAATGGTTAAGAAAGCTGGAAAGCAGAATTAGATTCGTTAAATATACTATGTGTTTTTGGGCCCGTAGTTCCAATACTAGAAAGTGAAAAACCAGTCTGTTATAACTGGTTGCACAAGGGTTCTCGCAAAAACCTGGAGTGGATTACATGGAAATGTATTCACCAGCAGTGGATGCAACGACACTCATGTTCCTTGTTGCTTTAACCATTGTTGAGCGTTTCAAAATGCAACACGTGGATGTGGTAACAACATACCTATATGAGTTGTTAGGTACCAACATATACATGAAAATCCCAGAAGGATTGAAAATGCTTGAAGCATTTGAATCAAAACCACATTACATGTATCACATTAAAAGATCGCTATATGTATTGAAACAGTCGGGAAGAATGTGGTATAATCGTCTTAGCAAATATCTACAAAGGCAAGGATTTGTCAGCGATCAAATAGCTGATGATTTGAATATTATTGGGACTCCAGAAGAGATCCTAATAGAATCTGAAAAGAGGATTTGAAATGAAGCACTTAGGAACTACCAAGTATTGTCTCGGCCTGCAGTTCGAGCATACAAAGGATGGAATGTTTATCCATCAAACAAACTACGCAGAAAAGGTCCTAAAGCGATTTAATATGGATAAGGTGCATCCATTAAGCACACCAATGGTAGTAAGATCGCTAAGTGTGGAAAATGGCTCATTTCGTCCTGATTAGAAAATGAAAGAGATATTTGGTCTTGAAGTACCATATCTCAGTACAATAGGTGCATTAATGTACCTTGCTTCATTACCTCAATAATGTCATTTTATGTGACAATGAGTTATTGTCTCCCTAAACATAAAATAAAGATTATTGGTCCAGAAGTACCAATCTTCTACAAAATTCAGTGATGACATATATTTATTGCATAAAGATTTTGTGTTTAACTGAGGGGGAGCATTATTATACGACTGTACTCTTTTTCCCTTGATTTTGGTTTTTATCCCACTGGGTTTTCCAAACAAGGTTTTTAATGAGGCAGTTCGTCATATAAGGTCTCTAATGAGACAATCTCGGCCTGAAGTTTGAGATGTGTGAAAGAATGAAGTTTTTATCCATCCATCAAATCAAATTGAAAGGAGCCAACGGTGATGTATGATTGATCAACCAAAGTACCTATCATCAAGCGTTCTCAAATTACAAGATTCAACTCAAAGACATGATGGATGCTCAATTCATTCAAGAAAGGAGGATATATTTCAAGTTGAGAGAAGAATCATAATTGCACTCTTTTTCCCTTAGTCTTGTTTTTGTCCCATTGGGTTTTCCAAACAAGGTTTTTAACGAGGCAGTTAGTGATGTACATCTAAGGGGGAGTGTTATAATATTTTATATTTATTATATTTAGATGTACAATTAGAAACTCTAGTTTGTATTCTCTATATAAAGGCCCTATGGGTAACCTAATAAGACGAATATAATCTCTTCCCTTTCTCTCTATTCTCTCTATAATCTCTCTATTTTATAACACCTATACTTTTGAGAGAGAGATTTTCATCAATTAAGTATATTGATTTATTTAATAGTAACATTTTGATAAGAAGTACTGTAGAAGTTTTTTTAATTATAAATTACAATAAAAGTAATTTACTTTTTACTCAAAATCATACATTAAAATTTATTTTATTTATAAAACATTTTTATAATTATATTTTTAAGGGCCTAATTTTTAAAGTATAGAACTGGGCCCAAAAAAATATTAAGACGACCCTGTTTGAACCACATAGCTGGAGCAAATAAGATACGACTACGATCGAGCGAGGGTATTAGATAAGATAAAATATGCTCCTCGTGAATATTTCGTGGAATAATAATAATAATAATAATAAAGTGTCAGAATGCTCATCTGGTGAAGGTGAGAAACTTCAAACTAGTCCTTACTACTATAAAAGCAAACACAACTTTAAAATCCGAGCGTTGATTTTTATAAAATCCCCTTGTTACTATCATGCGGCTATTATTATTTCATTATTCATTATTTCTCATTAATAATTTTGATATTTTTAATGTTCCTTGAAATTCGTGTCGTATTGCTTAGCTCTTAAGTAATCTCGGTATATATATTCTTGGAAAAGCGTGATCGACTTAGGTGATATTTGGATGTGAACGAGTAATTTTGACATGTCTCGAAAAACGTGTTCAAGTTACTTCGCTCGTAAGCAAGCTCGGATAAGTTTGTTTCGTAGTTGTGAAGAAATCTCGTATACGTAATAAAACAAGTTTAAAGACATTGGATGGCGTGAAGCCAATTAAATTAATACTAAAAGGTTTTGCTTAGCTCTTAAGTAATCTCGGGATATATATTCTTGGAAAAGCGTGATCGACTTATGTAATATTTGGATGTGAACGGGTAATTTAGACATGTCTCGAAAAATGTGTTGACGTAACTTCTCTTGTAAGCAAGCTCGGATAAGTTTGTTTCTTAGTTGTGAAGAAAGCTCGTATACGTAATAAAACAAGTTTTAAGACATTGGATGACGTGAAGTCAAGTAAATTAATACCAAAAAAATCACGCCCCTTTAAATAAATTTACGAAAATGCCATTTTCATATTTCTTTTCCAAAAAAACCATGCTTCTTTAAATAAATTTACGGAAATGCCATTTCCATATTTCTTTACCAAAAAAATCATGTCCCTTTAAATAAATTTACGAAAATGTCATTTCCATATCTCTACAATAATAAAGTCTCCGTCTTATAATCACCGCGCAATGCGCGGCCCAATTGCTAGTAGTATAAAAAGAGACATAAGCCTCCTTCAAAGTTCAAACTTACTCGATCGAATTATTCATCACAAATTAACTAAAACATTTTATTACCATAAAAGATGGAAGGCAAGAAGCTCGGTTCTTCGAAGAACAATGTGTTGGTTCTCCTTATTCTCGTGGTTGTTTCAGGTAATTATTTTCCTTTTGCACTAAATATATTTTCGTTTTACGCAATTGAAAATTTGTTGTGACTTTACATCTTCGTATATTTTATACATTAGTATATAATAATTAATACATGTGTTGTTCACGTACAATTTAGTGCTGTTTAGCTATCAGCTACTTTTTATATATTATGTAGTAGGAATTTAACGATGCTATATACGGTTATGCATTTTGCAGTCCAATTGATCGGTGGTAATGCACAAACGCAATGTACAAAGGAGGGCGAAAGTTGACTGCTAGAAAACACCGCAATAGCGTTGTAAGATTTTGAGGAGGGAAAAAGATCGGGTTGAAGAATCGTAAAAAAGAACGCGCCTCACGCGCTATAATATTTCCAAATCGCCGATAACCTAATTTTGTGTTGCCCTGCCGGCCATGTCGGCGCCGCCAGTGGGTGATCCACCCAACCCACCACTCGACACCAATGCTATGGATATTGACTCTAGCCCGTCTTCTGAGGGGCAGTCAACGCCAACAACTGTGGTATCTTCAGCAACTTCTGCACCAGAAGCCATTGCCGCAACAGTTACTGCTCCAGTGTCTAATGCTACAGCAATCACTAAGTCTACTGCACTGGATAACAACACGACACGTTCATTCAAGGATGTGCTTGCCGGCGTCCAGATCCGCAACTGGGTGGCGCCACCACCAACCATATGGGACGAACGCCCGAATCTCTATGATACTGATGATGACGAGATTCCGGAAGAACAAGACCCGCTCTGCCCAGTCATAACTCTCACCGCTGAAGAGAAAAGGAGACTACGCCTCCCTTGGGCAAGGGCTCTGATTATTCATATGTTCGACAAAGGACCCGGGTACATGTTGATTAAACGCCGTTTAGAGCAAAAATGGGGGTTAAAAGGAGTCCTGACACTGGTCGACATTGGGAATGACTACTATGTTGCAAAGTTCACGAAGGAGGAGGACTATAACCATGTGCTGACACACGGTTCTTGGATGCTTGGGGACAATTACTTAAAACATTCGCCGTTGGGTTCCGAACTTTGATCCCTACAATGATGAAACGAAAGTCCTTACGGCATGGATTCGAATTCCGGGTGTCAGCTTAGAATACTTCCAGGCAGACTTCCTAAAGAAGATAGGCGAGCAAATTGGCAAAGTGATAAGGGTGGACAAAACGACCATTGCGGATGATAGGGGAAAGTTCGTTCGGTTGGCTGTTGAAATTGACCTTGAGAAAACACTACTGCCACGTTTCAGGATTCGAGGACGAACATGGCACGTCCAATATGAGGGCATTAGGATGCTTTGTTATGAATGTGGCAAAGTTGGGCACACACATGATAGTTGTCCGACTAAAGAACCAAATGTTGAAGAAGGTCCGAAAGTGGATACTGAATCACAACCGAAAGAGCCTGAGGCCACTTTTGGCCCTTGGATGAAGCCGGTCAAACCCCGCCGACGTCCTAAACAAGCGTATGAAAATCAGAGGCAAGCTTCCCAGCCGTCGACCTCATCTCAACAGTCCATGGGGACTAGATTTGCCGCTCTAATGCAGATGGAGACTGGGGAGGGCACCTCTGCCGAGAAGGACACACCAGCTTGTAACCCTACAGAAAACATCAATGCTGTTCAAGGGCAATCGGAGCAGTTCAACGATGACCAAAACTCACCGGCAGAAAGCAAACAACCCGAGGTCAAAACGGTCTTTTCCGAGGCGGCGGTAAAATCGGCAAGTTTGAATCCGAAACAATATAATGCATGTATTATGGGAAGATATGCTGATGTGTCAGATTTTCTGAATCAAAAAAATCCTTCTATGATAACAAGAAGCTCAAAAAAAAAAAGAAAAGAAGGATGGAAAAGATCACAATCTTTCAACAACTAGGAAAGAATCTGGAAGATTATCTTCCAAGACAATTGTGGTTGCCAAGACTGCTGACGTCAAAAAAGCCGCCCTAATCTCGGAGAGCCTTCCACAATCTCAAACAAAATCTAACCCTAATGCCAATCACGCCACTTTCCACACGAAATCTATAACCGCACCCACCCCCAACCTCCCAAACCAAAACCTTATTACCAGTGTAATCGGAACCTTCCCTAGGGAACCCGATGGACCCACTGGAAATCATCCAAGTCTTCAGCAATCGAAGCACAGTGGTATCGAACCGCCAGATAGGCCCGCTGATCATGCGCCTCCCGTGGATGACAAACATAATGAGGATCGAAATGCTTCCAATGCTAGCGGAGGACCAGCCAATTCTGTGCCGGGTCTCAATGCCGAGTCATCTCAATAACGCAATCCAACGTTTTGCTGATTTACGGGCTGAATCAGTGAACTTTATGTCGCCTATTATGAATAATCTGATAGATACCATTAATAATGCCATGGTTGTCATGAATAGAATGAGCTTCTTAGTTTGGAATGTTCGCGATGCAGGGGCCACCAATTTTCTGACGTCAATGAGGGAATTGATCCGTCTGCATGAGCCGATTGTTATCGGAATTGTTGAACCAAGGATCAGCGGGGTCCGTGCCGATCAAGTTTTCCAACGCTTGGGGTTTGATGGGGTGATCAGAGTTGATGCAACGGGTTTTGCCGATGGAATTTGGATTCTTTGGAGAACGTCTGAGGTCACTTTGGTGCCTATTTCTTTACACCAACAACATATCACTGTGGAAGTTTTCCGTCGGAGCGAGGAACCTTGGATCCTGTCTGCTATATATGCATCGCCTAATCCTGGAACCCGCACTGAATTGTTGACTTCTTTAGCAACTTTTGCACGTCACAATACTCTTCCTTGGGCTCTGTTTGGTGACTTCAATGCTACCTTAACTAAAGAAGAGAGAGTAGAGTCATCTGAGGCTTCGAACAATACAACCCGGGTCTTCAAGGATGCGGTTGACAAATTACAGTTGATTGACTTGGGGTTTGTTGGGCCACCGTTTACTTGGAGTACAGGAAGAGCCCTATCCACTTACAAGGCAGCCCGGTTAGATCGGGGCCTTTGTAATGATGACTGGAGATTGAGATTCCCGGAGGCAACGGTTCATCATATGTCGGCGCCACACTCTGATCATCTACCGCTTCTTATTCATCTTAACCCGACACAACACCAATCTTCAGGTCCTCGGCCTTTCCGTTTTCAAGCTGCATGGCTATTGCATGACGATTTTAACACGTACATGCAATCTAGTTGGGATAAAACTGAGAATGTGTTGGCTTCTCTTGAAAGACTGACGACGGATCTCTTACACTGGAATCGAATGGTTTTCAGGAATATTTTTCACAAAAAAAGAAGTTGTGGGCGTGGTTGGAAGGAATTAAACGGAGCCTAGCTAATCGCCCTTCACGATTCTTGATTGATCTTGAACGAGATTTGAGGACAGAGCTTGAAGGAGTACTTGAGCAAGAACAATTGTTGTGGTTTCAAAAATCTAGAGCTTCGTTCCTCATCAAGGGTGACCGTAACACTCGTTTCTATCATTTATCAACAGTGATACGGCGTCGAGCAAATCATATCCAGGCTCTCCGAGATTAGGCTGATGAATGGACATTGGATCAAGATCAGATCTGCAATATGTTCCTTGATTTCTTTGCTAAGCTATACACTGCTGACAGTCCTCATGACCTCTTTAGCCAACCAATTTCAAGATGTAACTTTCCACGCTTACCGGTGCATTGTATTGATCTCTTAGCCAAACCATTTGAAGCTTCGGATGTGTGGGAAGCATTGCGGTTAATGGGGCCTTTCAAGGCGTCGGGGCCAAATGGCTTTCCGGCGGTGTTTTACCAAAAAAATTGGCCGTTG
Organism: Fallopia convolvulus; assembly: GCA_964016875.1. Lineage (NCBI taxonomy): Eukaryota > Viridiplantae > Streptophyta > Magnoliopsida > Caryophyllales > Polygonaceae > Fallopia > Fallopia convolvulus. The sequence continues at coordinate 6,965,355 of OZ024724.1, read as the reverse complement.
ATTGGGAGGCAGGTGTCGGATACGGTGCTAGGAATTGTAAACCATGGACTGCTGCCTCGTAATATTAGTGACGCTCTCATGGTCTTGTTGCCAAAGATTGACACGCCAGAAACCCCAGCTCATTTCCGACCTATTTCTCTTTTGAATGTCATATTTAAAATGGCGACGAAAATGATAGTTAATCGGCTCAAGCCTGTGCTTCCTCTCTTGATTTCTCCAGCACAAGCTAGTTTTATTCTGGGTCGACAAGTCATTGACAATGTGGTGGTTGTTCAGGAAGTCTTGCATTCCATGTCCTCGGCTCACATTACGGCTCAAAATATGATTCTAAAGATTGATCTTGCTAAAGCCTATGATAGGATCAAATGGGGTTTCTTACGTTCAATTCTTGTTCAAGCACAATTCCCGACGCATCTGATTGAGGTGATTATGAAATGTCAGTGCGAAGGCCAAATGGACATGTTGTGGAATGGTTCTAAGGGTGGGAGTTTCAAACCATCAAGGGGCGTCCGTCAAGGCGACCCGCTATCTCCTTACTTGTTTGTGCTGTGCATGGAATACCTTTTGCACATCATTAATGATGTTGTTTCGAATGGTAGTTGGAAGCCGATTTTTGAGGGCGGAATTGCCCTCTCTCATCTCTTTTTTGCGGATGACCTCGTGCTATTCGCTAAGGCCTCATGTGAGCAAGCTCATGTCATCCAACGATGCCTGGACAACTTTTGCAGTGCCTCTGGGGAGAGGGTAAATTTTGACAAGAGTAGCGTGCTTTTTTCAAGACGTGTTCCTGATCTTACTCAGCAAGAGATTAGTCGAGTCCTTCGAATTCCGGTGTCAAATGATTTTGGAACCTATCTTGGAGTTCCAACTGCTTGTGGAAGGTTAACTCGAGACCATTACACTTATTTGCTTGACAGAATGAGGTTGAAACTCAATGGTTGGCAGGCGAGGACTCTTTCGGCAGCGGGCAGAGTTACTTTGGCAAATTCAGTGCTTTCTAGCTTGCCTATCTATGTGATGCAATCCACACTTATCCCTCGATCTATTTGTGATGACATGGATCAGATTATTAGGAACTTTGTGTGGGGTTCTACTGTTGAGAAAAGGAAGATTCATCTTCTATCATGGGATAAGATCACGCAACCGAAGCAAGTTGGGGGGTTGGGTCTTCGAACCATGAGAGATTCTAATGCAGTTCTCCTTGCAAAGCTGAGTTGGAGAGTCTTGAATGAAGTTAATTCTTTATGGAGTCAAATTATACGTAGCAAGTATTGTGGTGGAAGGGCTGATATTGATATGTTCCAAGCTCGACCTCGATCATCACAACTATGGAAAGGGATTATACATGGTTCCGAGCTACTTGAGAAAGGTATCGGTATGTCCGTGTGCAATGGGAATAACACATTGTTTTGGGATCATCCTTGGCTCCTTGCACAACCGCTTACGAGTGTTGCAACACAACCTTTAGATGATGAAATGCTCAGCTGCACAGTCTCTGACTATTGGAGCAACAACCAGTGGAATTGGCCTCTGCTTCATGATTTGCTTCCTGCGGAGTTTATGCTCAGATTGCAGTCAATCCATCTGGTGCAAGAGAATGATGCACAAGATCGGTTCGTTTGGCACCCATCCACATCAGGAAATTTCACCACTCGATCATCTCGTGACTTGCAGCGCACCTCCCTTCAAAATCTGCAGCACCCAGTCTGGAATGCAATCTGGAAGACGCCTATGCAGCAACGCGCTAGACATTTCATGTTTCTTGTTGCTCATGAAGTGGTACTATGCAATGCCATGCGTGCACAAAGACATTTGTCTAGCAATTCGGATTGTCCACGATGCTCTGGCGAAGAAACTCTGTTTCATCTACTTCGGGATTGCCAAGCTATCAAAGATATTTGGCTTGCTTTAACCGGAAACTCAGTTCCACTTAATTTTTTCACTTGTGCTGACATGAAGACTTGGATCCATGATAATGTGAAAAATCGGGACAATTGGGGTACCACTTTTGCATTCATGATTTGGTATACTTGGAAAGTTCGAAATGAACTGAGTTTTGATGGAGTTGATAACTGTAATAGCCTCTCAAGGAGGGTCATTTCCATGGCTGCTGCTTTTTCTGCTGCAACAATCAGAACCAAGGAAATTGTCACCTACAATGCACACCAGCTCCCTGAACACTCGCCTGCTGTAATGGTTTGGACTCCCCCTCCAATTAATTGGATTGCTTTGAATGTCGACGCAGTCTCAAAGGGAAATCCTGGCCCGTCAGCTGGGGGTGGTGTTTTTCGTGACGCTAATGGGACCTTCATTAGTGCTTTTACATTCTCTTATGGAATATGCTTGGCTACTACAGCTGAACTTTGGTCTTTGAAGCATGAAATCTAGCTTGCAATCAGCATGCCTTACCCCTTTTTGTGTGTACAAACTGACTCTCTCATTGCTTACAAGCTCTTAAATGACGAGACACAGGTACATGCAAGGGACTCTTCTCTTGTTCAACAGTGCAAAACACTAATGCGGAGTTATCCAGGTGCTATTCGAGTTAATCATGTTCGACGTCAGGCAAACTCGGTGGCCGATATGCTAGCTAATTTAGCTTTAGTTTCTTATAATGTTTTTACAGTTTATGATTCTCCTCCTATTCCTATTATGAATTTGCTTAGCTTTGATGTTGTAAACCCTTCGGGGCCAAACTAGTTTTCGCCTAAATAAAATCGCAGGGATCTACCCGTTTTCCAATAAAAAAAAAAGGAGGGCGAAAGTTGTAAATGGCCCATCATTTTCTCTACTCATCCTTGTTGTACCGGTTTTGGGTGTGGCCGTGATAACAAATGCGCATGTGTTAAGGAGGGCGCACCCTGTAGAGCTCTTTTCCATACTCCTTGTTGTTCTAGGTTACGGTGTTCGCTCCCCAGCGGAGCAATTCTTAATCTAGTAAATTTCGAATGCGGGAAAGGTAAGTGATTATGACTTACAATTTGTAGCGTTATGATTGGCGTCCATTTTCCCAAGAATATCTAAACTACGGAGTATAATATAATGGTAACAACTCATTTCGACCAATCAAAGGAGTTTACGTACAATTCATTTGAGGAGTGTTTCCTCAGTCCCACGTCACAACATCTTTAATTACGTACTTCTATGTATTAGTTAAATATATACTGTAAAAAGTTGGTAAAATGAAACTACACATACATTGCGACCAATTTAACAATATCTCTCAAGATTATGTTCTTTCTTGTAAATATTACTACGGAGTAGTGCATAAATACTTACGTTGTTTGTTTTTTATTATTTCAGTATGCAGGAGACAAGGTCAGCCATGTGGGGTAGGCTCAGTTTGCTGTAAAGGATTATCTTGTTCAAATGCCATATGCAGATTGTGAAAATCATCTCCCAAATTAAAGCAAACCGAGAGCCTACGTTCTGTTGGGCCCTCCGAAATTCGGCCCAAAAAGAATGCTATGAGCCCAGCATCGTCAATCAAATTGAATTACTAGAAAGAGAAGACGATGTAGCAATCAAAGCAAGGCGGAAATCTCGGACTTCATGATCAACACTAACGGCTGTGTAATTAACGACGAGGGCGAAATCTCTGGGATGTGCTAAGCGCTCCACCAACGGTCAAAACGGAGGAGAGGGTTATAAAACAAGGCTGAGGCGAAAAGAAGGGCACTCTGAACACAAGCTAGAAGCAAAAAACACATCTTTGTTTAATCATTTCACTTCCATTCGAGTATTCTAAGATATTTTAGAGAGATCTATTTGCAACCACAATCGCAATATACACACTTCATCTTGCTTACTATTTGTTTTCCATTCTTTATCTGGTTTTACATCTTGTCCATAATTCATAACGCGTTACGATTACTTTTTGGTTAGGATTTCCCTATTTTAGCAGGTAACGTGTTTGTACGATTATCCTGCCCAAAACAATTGGCGCCCACCGTGGGGCCTAGCCAAAAAAGGAGTCACACTAAAAACAACAACAAGATCCGTCACATGGAGGGAATCCAAACTACATACAACCACGCAGGGGATCTCGACAATCACGAGGTCAATGAAGAAACGAACAATCAAAGCGATGGAAACGTGGACGGAACTGGAAACGTAGTCGGTACAAGAAACATAGGTGGAACAGGGAATGGTGATGGAGTCGAGCAAGGTTCTGGGGACACCAATGGCGATCCCGGTACTTCCGAACAACGAGGAGCTAGGGGAGGCGACGCCGACGTCATTATGGAGCTTCGATCAACAATGATTGCTCTTCAGAAGGATTTGGAAAGCCAAAAAGAGGCCAATGCCAGATTCACCGAGGTATATGAAAAACAAATTGAAACTTTAACTAATGAACGCAACTTGCTTCGATCACAGGTACAATCGGCTCCAACCCGTCCCCGTGGAACTGATGTGGTGGAAGGAGTTTCCAGGCGGTTAGACATGGACGATCCGAGTCTCACGACACCCGATGTCGTCAGGCCAGTAACTGGGTATCAGGTAAACGGTAATTCTTTAAGGGCGATACGGGAAGATACCGAGGTTTCCCAATTACGGGAGCGCCTCCGAGCTTCGGAGGACCGAATTACTCAGGTCCCGGGGGCACCTCAACCGATAGCGATGGAGAGGAGAGACGGTTACACCGACTCCCCCTTCGTACCTACTATTGCATGGGTTGATATTTCCCGGAAGTATCACGTCCTCGACGTACCTAAATACGAAGGGGTGACAGATCCCGATCAACACATAGCCGCATTCAAACAGGCTATGAATATTAGTATAGTCCCTTTTGATATGAAAGAAATTGTCATGTGCCGTTGATTTGGGAACACGTTGTCTGGACCCGCACTCAATTGGCATTCGCACTTACCTCTTGGAAGTATCTCATCTTTTGCCGAGTTGATTGACAAGTTCAGGCCTAGGCTCGCAAGCAGTCGACACGCCAAAAAACGATCGAGTGATCTATACCGTTTGGTCCAAAAACCAGGAGAATCTCTGAAAACTTTCATCAACCGCTACAATGAAGAACTGGTGACCATTGAAGGATGTGATGCCGCTACGGCTGTGGAGGCATTCCGAAGGGGCATATCAATATGTAATCCTGAGTTGTATCGTGAACTAACTAAATATCCTTGTTCAAACTTTGATGAGGTACAAGTAAAAGCTTTAGCCTATGTTCGGTTAGAAGAAGACGACCTCTTCGCCGAGAAAGCAATGAGTCCACATCGACTCGATCGGAGACAGGGAAGACGGGACACAAGATACGTTCCGTATCCAAATGCACCTCATGCTAAGACTACCGTTAATACAACGATGTTTAGACAAGGTGACAGATACGAGAATCCTAGGTTGCCTCCGAAACTCTCCCACTACAATTTTCGCGTGGATGCAACCGAAGTGGTCCGAACCCTTAACACCATGGGGGACACTGTTAAATGGCCTCGAAAAAGTAACATGCCAGCACATCAGAAAGACAAATCCAGATGGTGTGATTTCCACTTTGATCATGGGCACCGAACCGACGAGTGTATCGCATTGCGAAAAGAAGTAAGCGAATTGTTACGAAGGGGGCATCTCAGAGAATTAATATCGGAGAAAGCAAAAGAGAAGTTGGAGCGCAACAAAGAAAGAGCCAGTCCACCACCCCCGCCAAAGCACACTGGAGTAATCAATGTCATCACAGGGGGGTCGGAAATTTATGGTATAACCTACTCTGCAGCCAAAAGGATCGCAAGGGATACTAGAAGAGAGTGCCCGAAAGCACCATCACGAACAAGTCTTGCCATGATGCCAATCACCTTCGACGATATCGAAGAAGAGGAAGTTCACCACAATTGCTTAATAATCTCTTTAGCGATAGCTAATTTCCTTGTCAAAAGAATTTTAGTTGATAATGGAAGTTCTACTAATTTACTCATGTTGGACGCCTTATACAGCTTAGGTTTCAGGATGGATGATGTTACGGGGGAGAGGGGCCCAATTGCCAAGCCTAGCATGCAAGCCCATGGAGTTCCATCCCAAAACCAATTGGTGATAGGAGGAGTGGCCCATTAACTTATATACTAGCTTGTTTTCACTCCCAACTTCCCATGTGGGATTCACAATTGAACCCCAACAATCTCCCCCTCACTTGTGAATCCCTCACAAGCCCGAACAGCGGACCCTCCCGGTCCCTAAGCCGAACCATCGGCTCTGATACCACTTGTTACGGAGGAGACGGGCCCAATTGCCAAGCCTAGCATACAAGCCCATGGAGTTCCATCCCAAAACCAATTGGTGATAGGAGGAGTGGCCCATTAACTTATATACTAGCTTGTTTTCACTCCCAACTTCCCATGTGGGATTCACAATTGAACCCCAACAGATGATATCGTCAAAAAATCGACAACTTTAGTGGGCTTCAGTGGGGAATCACGCAGCACGCTCGGGGAGATATCATTGCCCACCGTTGCAGGAGGAGTTAACTACCAGGTAAAATTCCAAGTGCTTGATTGCCCTTCACCTTTTAATGTCATTTTGGGCAGGCCATGGATACACGGGATGAGGGCTATCCCCTCCACTTATCACCAATGCATGAAGTTCCCGACACCATGGGGGATTCAAGAGATTAAGGGGGAACAGAAACTGACGAGGGAGTATTAATCCATAATATTGAAAGCAACGACTTCCAAGAACTTACATCTTGGAACGAGGAAGAAGGCGTCGGATTAGCAATTAAAGGACTGTAGAACTACCACTTACTATGCGAAGCCGGAGACGCCCGAGCTCCAAGAGGTGGCTCTCGATCCCTTAGAGCCATCTAAGAAAATCAAAATAGGAGCAGATCTGGAACCGACTTTACGTGAACAAATAGTGGAATTTCTACGGTCCTACGGTGACTGTTTCGCCTGGTCGAATGAAGATATGGTAGGAATTGATCCCGACGTGATCACCCACACCTTAAATGTCAATAAAAAGGTGCCACCAGTGAAACAGAAAAGGCGTAAGTTCACTCTCGCACGAAATCAGGTAATCAACGATGAGGTAAAGTCCTTACTTGAGTCTGGAAAAATTAGAGAACTACAATATACTGATTGGCTTGCGAATGTGGTTGTTGTTAAAAAGAAAAATGATAAATGGCGCGTTTGCGTAGATTTTACCGATTTGAACAAAGCATGCCCCAAAGATTCGTTCCCCTTGCCTCATATAGACGCAATGGTGGACGCAACGGCAGGGCATGAACTCTTGACTTTCATGGATGCATTTAGCGGATATCATCAAATAATGATGAACCCTGACGATCAGGAAAAAACTACATTCGTAACCAATCAAGGAACTTATTGTTACAAAGTTATGCCTCGGCTACATAGTGACACAGAGGGGAATCGAAGCGAGTCCAGAACAAGTCACTGAAGGCGGATACGATGGAAGTATACATAGACGACATGTTGGTCAAATCACTGAAGGCGGAGGATCATATCAATCACCTGAAAGACGCGTTCGAGATTTTGCGGAGTTACAAGATGAAGTTGAACCCCACAAAATGCTCTTTTGGAGTAACATTAGGGAAATTCCTCGGCTACATAGTGACACAGAGGGGAATCGAAGCGAGTCCAGAACAAGTCAGGGCCACAATGGAGTTGCAATCACCAAAGTGCGTCGAAGATGTTCAGAGGCTAACAAGGCGAGTAGCTGCATTAAACCGGTTCATATCGAGATCCTCAGACAAGAACAAATTGTTTTACAACATTTTAAAGAAAAACAAGTCGTTCGAGTGGACAGAAGAACATGAAAAAGCTTTTGGAGAATTGAAGAATTATCTGTCCAATCCGCAGGTGTTATCCAAACCCAAGCTAGGCGAGACCTTGTATGTGTACTTGGCCGTGATAGAAGTAGCAGTAAGTGCAGTTCTGATCCGAGAAGAAAATGGAGACGAGTTGCCCGTCTATTACATAACTAAAACCTTTCTTGATGCAGAAACGAGGTATTCCCCCATGGAAAAATTAGTATTATCTTTGGTAATGGCTTCAGTAAAATTACGCCCTTATTTTGAAAGTCATTCTATAGTCGTGAGAACTAATCACCCAATGAAAAGTATCATGTCAAAGCCAGAATTGTCAGGTCGGCTAACGAGATGGTTGATCCACTTAAATGGTTACAACATCACGTTGGAGCCTCGAACAACAATGAAGTCTTAGGCGTTGGCAGATTTTGTGGTTGACCTCACTCATACCACTTCAGAGAATGGAGACCAAGATGTGCTGCACGTAACAGGGAATGACAAATGGTTGATGCATACAGATGGAGCGTCGAACCAGATTGGCGTAGGATTGGGGGTAGTCCTGAAGTCACCACAGGGGGATAGGATAGCCCAGGCTGTTCGATGTACATTCAAGGCTACTAACAACGAAGCAAAATACGAGGCGCTTATTGCAGGGTTACTTGTTGCTAAAGATCTGAATGTACAGGAAATCGAGGCAATCTGTGACTCGTTACTTATTGTGAATCAAGTTACGAACTCGTATGTTTCCAGGGATTCGAAGATGAAGGCGTATTTGGAGAAGGTCCAAGAGATCGTAAAGCACTTCAAACATTGCGAGATAAGGCAGGTTCCCCGAGATGCCAACACGTAAGCAGACGCCTTAGCGAACCTCGGATCCGCAATTGACCCAAGGGAGTATGACAAGATACCTTTCGTATATCTTGATGCACCATCTATAACCAAAGAGACAGACATGTTGGAGATTCGAAGCCCTGATGAAGACAAGTCATGGGTAACCCTTTATCTGAAGTGGTTACAGGATGGAGTTTTGCCAGAGGACAAGGAAGAAGCTCAGCGACTTAAGGTAAAGGTTTCCACCTTCACTGTTACGAATAACATCTTGTTTAAGTGGATGTCGTCAGGGGTACACGCACGGTTCGTAAAGGAAGAAGAAGTACAGAAGGTGTTACAAGACATATACGATGGAGAATGTGGAAACCATACAGGGGGTCGCAACTTGGCGAAGAAGGCGAGCAAGATGAGTTACTATTGGCCTACCATGAACAAAGACGCAGTGGAGTTTGCTCGCAAATGTGACGCATGCTAGCGTCATGGACCTATACCACATCAACCTTCTGAGTTGTTGCATCCTATAACCTCTCCTTGGCCATTCATGAAATGGGGGATGGCCATTTTGGGAAATCTTCCTCCAGCTTCGGGGCAACGTGTTTACATCTTGGCAATGACTAACTACTTCTCCAAATGGATTGAAACCGAAGCCTTCAAAGAAGTTAAAGATACCCAAGTCATCTCCTTCATAAGGAGAAACATTCTGAGCATATTCGGAATACCATCCACCATAGTCTACGACAACGGGTCCCAATTCATCAGTGACAAGACGAGATCATTCTTCCAGCAGTACAACATACAGTTGGTGATGTCGACGCCTCGTTACCCTCAGGCTAATGGGAAAGCAGAAGCAAGTAACAAGGTGATTATTAACGACTTGAAGAAGCGACTCAAAGAAGCAAAGGGGAAATGGGCAGACGAGTTACCCCTTATCTTGTGGTCAGATCGAACAACCCCTAAGATAGCTACGGGTCATACACCTTTTTCCTTAGTCTATGGATGTGAAGTCGTACTACCAATAGAAGTTACTTTGCCTACGGTCCGATATGAACTCACTACCGAAGAGTCAAACCTATCCAACTTGTTACACCATCTAGATACAGTAGACGAGTTACGAGATGAGGCTTCGATTCGAATGGCGGCATATCGACAGGGAGTAGCTCGGAGTTACAACAAACGCATTAATGTCAAGGTATTCCAAGTAGGAGATTGGGTATTAAGAAGAGTCTTTCAGAATACGCAAGAATTGAATGCTGGTAAGTTAGGAGCAAATTGGGAAGGACCATATCAGATCACGGAGATTGTAGGACAAGGGGCCTACAAGTTGATATCACGAGAGGGGAAGGCAGTCCCCAGAAGCTGGAATGCGCTGAATTTGAAGTTGTATCACTTTTGAAACACACGAGTTTTAATAAGTTAATTCTTATAAAATTTCTCCTTTTACATTATATCATTACATCTTCGTACATACACAAGAACAACGGTTTCGAAAAAACTAACAAGGGACGCCTTGTGATGTTACAGGACAAAACATAGGCCCTCGCCTTATGATCAGGCAACGCTGTGCACACAACGACTAGTCAAAAGATGCAAGAGACGAGAACATGTAATCAGAGTTCTAGAACAAGTGGAATTTTCATTTGTAATACAATTCATGAATTTATTGCAAAAGTTTACATTCAGACAAGTACATCATTCTCTCTCTCTTTGCATCTAACATAAAAAGCGCTATACAACAAAGAGCCTATGGCTAAAATTCCAAGTACGTGTTTCAGACAAGTCGACTTCCCCACGAACGCGTTGATCTTCTTCAGCGTTGAACCTGCCTACCTACAAAAGAAAATAAAACACAAATCCAAGACCATAGCAACTAGTAAAACATTATCAAAATAAAACATAACCCCATAAACCAACACGGGGTACAAAGTTGTCTACGTCTAGGCCCTAATACAAGCGGCCACATAAAACATAATGTTTTCAAAAAGCCCCAACACACTTGGGGGTAGGAAAAGAGTTTGAGAATAAAGGAATCATTCTTTGTCTGTGCTCTCGGCTGACTTCTGGTTATCCATCTCGATCTGGGCTACATCCTTGGCGACTTGTGAAATGCCGTCGATGAGAGAGGATTTCTTTAACGTGTTGGCCTCTTCAGGAAAAGGAAAGCAATCGTTGGATTGCAAGCTCGTCTAAGATAGTTCTCGCTCGCCTTCGAAACAAGGCAAGTGGTGGTTCGCTCTCATATTTTATCATGAATACTTTTATTCATGTTTGCATGTTGTGTTGGGAACGCTTGTTTGAATAAAATGAACTTAGGTTATTATAGAAATAATGACCATGTTGAAATGTATAAATGAATTAGGGTTTATTATGCATAGAAATAATGACCCATGGTAGCTTATTGTTATTATTACTATTATGCGCTAGAAATTATACTTAGGTTGCAATGCTTGTGCACATGTTTGTTTCACGATCTCATTTTGAGATTCGTTGTTTTGGACTAGCGTAGAATTAGGGGTGGGGGTTCACTAACCCCTGAACACCTCTTTATAATATTTTGCATTAGGATGGACCTAGACCCTAATGCTGGTCATGACCCTACTCTCTCAACCGTTTTGAGAAGTGTTTGGCACCTAGCTAGTGCCTTGTATCGGGACTTAGGAACCCGTTCCTCCCTTTGTGGGATTCTATATCTTATGGCATATCGCGTTGCTGTCTTAAAAGCTACCAACTTGAATGCAATGTTTTGTAATTAAATAAGATAAGTGCTAATGCACACCCATTAAAACGTGTTCAGGGTGGTGACTACAACTTGGAAAACCACTCTGGCTCCCGGCTTTGATTAATCTATTTTCCAATCTGAATTCGGACAACACGCATTCGGTGAGGTTGGTTGTAGATTTGATAAGTCGACGGAGGCTTTTCAAAATATTGGTTGATAATTAAAGTTCCCAACATAACCTTTCTCATTCTTAAGGAACCATAGTTTTGTGGTGGCCTAATCTTTTCATCATACTTCTCATTCCGTGAGATTATTTGGGTTATGTCATCGACCGACTTTCATTCGGAGTCCGATGGTCATAATGCAACTAAGATCACAAGAACCTCACATAAAATTCCACTTGCGTAGTCTTTCATTAGACTGACCGACCGCTTTATTTCTTTTGCATGGCCGGCTGGTGTCAACCGTCCCCATACGGAACATCAGGGAGTAAAGGAGTGGTTATTCGAGATTGAAGCTGTTGAAGTTGTTGCACGTCACGTTTCTTTTGAATAACTTTTTAGTTTAAGGTCGAGATCCTTGGTTTGTAAGGACCGCCTTCAAGAATTTTACTTCCGCTTTGTTCAAGACTATTTATCTTATTTTTCCGCAAGTATTTGGATTATTCAAGATTGTGAAAGTTGGACATTTTGTTTTAATATTTATTGGATTGTCATTATTATTTATATCTTGAATACTGTGAAAGCCTTGGGTGGCTTCGGAGTGTAAATTCCGAGGTCACTGGCGGTAATATCTCCGAGGGAAAAACGGGGTGTTACAGGCAGTGACACCATCAAAGACGTATCCTTCGTGGAGGTTGTATCTGCGTTCCTCTTCTTCCTGACCTCGACCCTTTCCAGAGTTGACAAAGCAGCGGTTGATCTGGTAGTCCTTGAACCTGACATCACGAGAAAAACATGGTTGACAAAAAAAGGAAACGTAGGAGCTATAAAGGGGAAGAGAGAGAGACTTACTCGACATCTCGGTTTCTTCGGGCTCTGCAAAATATGCCTTTACTAGATCGGGGTAGGATCTCTCCTCCAACGAGAGAGCCTCGATATGGGAGATGACTTGATATGACACTTTACGGGGTTGAGGAGTAGCAAGACACTCTGCACAAGAAATGCTTAGCGGTTAGACTTGAATAGAAGCCAGCGAGTTCAAAAGGGAAACACTACTTGTTGATTGCCAACGACTTCTCAAGAAAGATGTATCGATCCCAAGAGAAGACAGTCGCACAAAGAAAAACTTATCAACCCAGCCCCGGTCAAATTTGGATATGTTAAAGACTAAGTCAAATTTGTTGGTAAAGGTTTTCAGAGTTAGACGGCCCGGACCGCCTTTGGAAAGACGATAATTTAGGAAAAAGTCGGCGGCTTTGAAGGGAAGACCTCGAGAAGAGCATAATTGATCAACGGAAAGTATAAGTCTCCAAACTTGGGGAAGTAATTGCCCCGGAGAAACATTGAGGGTGGACAAGAAATCGACAACTAGAGGAGAAAATGGAAAACGGTGGCCAATACGAAAAGGGTACTCGTACAAGCACACCCAATCGTTGGCATAGAAATCCGCATGAACGCTAGGGGGAGGGAGAAACACCTCTGCATGTGAAGGGAAACCCGCAGAAAAGGCAAAAATATGGGGGTCCTCGGAAGTACTATCCCTCCGATGATAGGAGGTGAGGAAACCAGAGGATGTCAGAGAAGGAGAAAGGGTGGATTCAAGGCAGTAGAGGGAAGGAGAGTCAGAGGACGCCATAGTTGGGGGAAAGAAAAGAAGTTGAAGACGAAGAAGCGAAAGTAGGGGAAAACGTACCTGGACACTAAGAAGCGCAATTGAAGTCTTTGAAAGCCATCATAACCGCTTTAAATAGGGGTTGATTGGACGTGTTACGAATTGCTACAACTTCCAAGACACGAAATCAAAAACCCTAGGAAAGTGAAGGCGGGAATTTTCTCGGGTTTTTGATGGGGGTATTGTTGGGCCCTCCGAAATTCGGCCCAAAAAGAATGATATGAGCCCAGCATCGTCAATCCAATTGAACTACTAGAAAGAGAAGACGATGGAGCAATCAAAGCAAGGCGGAAATCTCGGACTTCATGATCAACACTAACGGCTGTGTAATTAACGACGAGGGCGAAATCTCCGGGATGTGCTAAGCGCTCCACCAACGGTCAAAATGGAGGAGAGGATTATAAAACAAGGCTGAGGCGAAAAGAAGGGCACTCTGAACACAAGCTAGAAGCAAAAAACTCATCTTTGTTTAATCATTTCACTTCCATTCGAGTATTCTAAGATATTTTAGAGAGATCTATTTGCAACCACAATCGCAATATACGCACTTCATCTTGCTTACTATTTGTTTTCCATTCTTTATCTGGTTTTACATCTTGTCCATAATTCATAACGCGTTACGATTACTTTTTGGTTAGGATTTCCCTATTTTAGCAGGTAATGTGTTTGTACGATTATCCTGCCCAAAACACGTTCTCTACTGATGCATGCTTCGGTTCCTTTTTTTCTTTAATTTGCTTTGATCAGTTCTCATTATGATGAGAACGAACTATATTTGAATAATTTACTTGATAATATGTTTGTTTGTTTTAAATGATTGGTTTGGACTCTATCCATTGCCATTCTCTGTGTGTATGGTTTGCTTCATGTTGGATTAGTGTTAGGGAACTAACACTGGAATAATGGTTTCTCTATTCGAGAAGTCGAAGTTTTGATAATGACAAACAAATATGGAACTAATTCCCTTGACAAGTGATTTCAGGAAAGATAACAGGTTCACAGGAACATAAAGGGAAACGTACCCTTGATGCCATCTGAGTGCGTGAAAAAGGATAAAGAAGACTTTTCACTATTGTCTTGGTCGAAAAGCCAAGTTCCGAAAGAATAGAAATGCAAAAAGGGTATGTTGGTCTTTTTGAATAGTATCGTACTTCCCAAGACAATAAGGGCAAAGGCGTCAGAAGCTAAAAGTAGAAACTCTATAAATAGTATGCTACACCACTAGGTCAAGTAAGCTCTTGAATGCAAAAAATCAGATCTGAAAAGGAAAGTGAAAGTGAGAGCTCGAAGCTGATTCAGAGAAGACAACGATCCAGAAATTCGAGAAGGAAGTCAAGTAATCAGGCGATGGAGACTGCATGAAGATCACCATCGGCCTGAAGAGTTGGTTCCTGTGCTAAAGGGAACTGCACAAGAACGAGTCAGGTTCACCATCTATATTCTATTGCGTTTAGATCTAGGAATCATCATGGCTTAGTCGTTAGTATTGTTTGTGAGTGTGTTTGCGAACAATAGAGAAGTTCAACTTTGTATTTTGTATCCTGAGATCTATCAATAGTAATATAGAGTGTGTGTTCAAAATCCTCCAAGGGAGGTAGAGGTTTACTCTCCAGTTAGTTGGCTGTAGAGGTTCCTCTATAGGGAATCGTGTCCTTGTCTCTGTTCCGTACCTTACTTTCTGTGTTGCCTTATTCCGCTGCGTAAGGGAACTGTCACTGAAACAGTTCCCGATTTGTTTTAACTAACACAGATCTTCGATCCTACAATTGGTATCAGAGCTTGGCTCTAGATTTTTTGTAAAAACTTGCAGGATGCCTACAGAACTGTCTTCAGATCTTAGCGCTGTTGGACAAGAAAATAACAAACCACCCAGGTTGATTGAAGGGCGATTCGAGAGATGGCAAGGACTGATGAAAGACTGGATGCGAAGTCACAATTACCAAGCATGGGCTGTAATCGAGAGAGGGAACTTCGTCATCAACCCAGCAATCGAGAATGATCTCACAAAGTGGGGGCCCAATGAGTGGAAGTGTATGGAGGCCAATTTCAAAGCTAAGATGTACCTCAACAATTCCATGAGTGAAATCGACTCAGCCAAGGTGGGAAACCTAAAAACCGCTAAGGAAATGTGGGCTGCTATAGAGCAGATGCACATAGGGAGCTCAGATCTAAAGGAAGATCACCAAATGGATGCTCGTCATGAGTTCTACAACTTCATGATGGAACCTGGAGAAACCGTATCATCTTATCAGTTCCGCTTCGAGGGATTACTGACTAAACTCGAGAATTTGGGAATTCCAGAGAGTGAAGTCACAGAACGCATGAAGGTCAAAAAGTTGATAGACGGTCTTTCTGGAGAATGGACCCATGATCGAACAACGTTCAGGAAAAATCCAGCCAACAGGAGCCTCATGCTTCATGAGATCTTTGGGAAACTAAAGACGTATGAGAGAAGGAGGAACTCTAACAAAGCTCAAGACAAACCTGGAAAAGGAATATCACTTAAGCTTGAGAAGGTGCTCAAGTCTGTCGAGGAACAGTGTGAAGAATCTGAAGATGAGGAAGAGGATGACATAGTGTTTATCACAAAAGCGCTATGCAATCTCTACAAAAAGGGAAAGTTCCAAAAGAATTATGGAGGGAACAGTCACTCACGAGACTACAACAAGTCTAGAGAAAAGGATTCCAAGGATATCACATGCTTCAAGTGTTTCAAGAAGGGTCACTATGCTAAAGCTTGTCCTCTGGGAAATGACGAGAACAAGTCTGGGAACAAAGCTTACATAGCAACATGGGATGATTCGGATGATGAAGATCCTGAGGCCTCGCCTACTCCAAACATGCGTGCTATGGCTATCAAAGGAGATCCGAAGGAATCACAAGAGGATGTGAAAGCGAGGGGGAACTGTATGTGGTTCATAGACAGTGCATGCTCCAACCACATGACAGGAAATAGGAACAATCTAACCTCGCTTAACACCCAGGTTGAAGGAGGAAATGTTTCCTTTGGCAACAAGAACAAAGGAGCAATTCAAGGTTCAGGGGAAGTCAAGCTTAACAAATCAATCAAAGTCAATAATGTCAATCTTGTGACAGATCTTGGGTACAATATATTATGCGTGGCACAACTTTGTGATCAAGGAAACAACATAGTTACCTTCGATTCGAATGAATGTCTGGTTGTGAACAAAGAGACTAACAAAGTTATTCTGAGAGGGAAACGATCTAACAATGTTTACATTGTTGATCAAGATTTTCAACCTCCAAGAAAGCTATGTCTCACAGTTCCCACAAGTAATACTAATCTTTGGCATAGACGTCTTGGTCATGCGGGTTTAAATCTCATTCAGAAGTTGTTCTTGCAAGATCTTGTAATTGGTTTACCTCGGATACATCCAGATACAGCAAAACTATGTGATGCTTGTGCCAGGGGTAAGCAAACTCGAAGTTCCTTCAAACCAAAGAAGGTTGTTATCACTTCCAAACCTTTGGAAATGTTACACATGGATCTATGCGGACCAATGGACACATGTAGCTATGGTGGAAGCAGGTACATGTTTGTTATAATTGATGATTATTCTCGGTTCACTTGGATTATTTTCTTGTCTTCCAAAGGAACAGTGTTCAAAGAATTTGAAGTCTTCATCAAAAGAACAAAATTCAGTCTAGGAACCAATCTGAAATCCATACGTTCAGATCATGGAACAGAGTTTGATAACTCAGCTTTCCTCAGCTATTGCAATGAAAATGGAGTGTCTCACAATTTCTCTACACCAAGAACTTCACAACAAAATGGAGTAGTAGAAAGAAAGAATCGCACCTTGGAGAACATGGCTCGAGCCATGATGCTCGAAAGCGAAGTTCCATCAAACTTCTGGGCAGAAGCTATCTCAACTTCAAACTAAACAAACGCATTAAAAGCACAATTAGACCATTGTTACTTAAAACTTCCTATGAACTAATCAAAGGCAGAAAGCCATATATTTCCCATCTTAAAGTTTTTGGTTGCAGGTGTTATATTCATAACAATGGGAAAGATGCTCTAGGAAAGTTTGATCCAAGGAGTGATGAAGGCATCTTCACTGGGTACTCTCTTCAAAGCAAAGCATATCGAGTCTACAACAAAAGGACCAAAAAGTTTGAAGAAAGTGTTCATGTAATCTTTGATGAGGAGCCCATTCATCATGGAACCACCTCCATCAATCCATTCTCAAAGACAAGAGTGAAGCCCTTCACCATACCAAGGGAGACAACTTGGGAATCAACAAAAGAAAATGAAGACCCAGATACTCGAAGGGATGACACTGAATACATCAGGAACCGTCTAATGAAGAAGATCAAGGAGATGATGATACCACAGAACACTTCGATGATCCCTCCACTACCTTCCCTGAAGAATAAAACAATCCATCTGAACCATCAGAGGTTTCCAACTCAGGGAACAATCATGACACTGAGATTCAAAAAAATCTACCTGAAGCTAGTTCTAGTGCGCAGGGGGAACTTCAACCCAGGAACTATCATCAGAGGAAAGATCACCCTCTTGAGAACATCCTTACACCTCTAGAACAGGGAGTACAAAATCGCTCTTCTCTCCATAACTTTTGTGCTTTTAATGCGTTTGTTTCCCTTGTTGAACCCAAAAGTATTCAGGAAGCACTCAAAGATCCAGATTGGATTCAAGCAATGCAAGAAGAGCTCCATCAGTTTGAAAGACACCAAGTGTGGAAGCTAGTTCCTAGGCCACCAGACAAGAATGTCATTGGAACCAGATGGGTCTTTCGCAACAAACTTGATGAGTCAGGAAATGTGTCTCGAAACAAAGCCAGACTTGTGGCTCAAGGCTACAACCAAGAAGAAGGGATAGATTATGAGGAAACATTTGCACCAGTTGCTCGAATCGAAGCAATACGCTTGCTCATAGCATTTGCTGCATACAAAGGGTTTAAGTTATTTCAGATAGATGTCAAGGCAGTGTTTCTGAATGGCTATCTCCAAGAAGAAGTCTATGTCAAGCAACCACCAGGATTTGAAGATGAAAGCAAGCCAGATCATGTCTACTTTCTTGAAAGAGCTTTGTATGGCCTTGTTGGATCGTAAACGGTTAGCAATGAGCTTGGGAACTGGCAATTAAGCTGTTCCCAAGGCAGCGAAAGTAAATAATCGCAAGTTATAAAAACAGTCAAAAACACAGTTCCTTTATGGAGGAACCTCACTACAACAAACTAGTTGTATGGGTAAACCTCTACCTCCGCTTAGAGGATTTTGAATGACTTACTTATATTAATTGCTTTGTTCCTTAGTTACACAGCCGGATTCACACTTCTCTGTTCCTACAAGTTCTTCCTAACTCTAGCAACACTAGTAAATCCTTTCAACTAAGTTCCTAAGCTCACAACAGCAAAACACAAGTAACTCAAACCTTGCACCGACTTCTCAGTTCCCTTGCTCCTGGGAACTTCGGCTTCACCGTCGTCGAGATCACACACTCACCGGCGGGGACTTCTCTTCTTTTTCTTTCTTTTCTCTAGTGTGGGTGTTTGTGAGTTTTGGGAGAAGTACTCAATCCGAGTACTATTCATTTGGCTTTATAGTCCAAGTGAGCTTGGGCAGTCGCATCTTTCGTTTGTGTCCAAAATGCCCTTTGCTTGATGCCCAAGTTGTACTTTCTTCACATGTGACTTTAGTTTGAACTAGGTCAACTTCTTGGATCAATCGGACCGTTGGATGAAGCGTGGCAGTCTGATCCTCAGACTGTTCCTTCGGGCTGTCTGAGACAGAATCCCGCGATCTGCGCTGAACGGTCGTTGTCCTCACATGTGAGTTCCCATGTCATGGGAACTGTCTTCTTCAGAGTTCCCTTGATGGGAACTCTTCTTCGTTGTAAGCTTGTGTTCTCTTGATTGTTTCTGGGAGTTCCCACTTCATGGGAACTTTCCTCTTCAGAGTTCCCTTGATGGAAACTCTTCATTGTGGCCTGCAGTGGCTTTTGGTCATTCATAGGAGTTCTTGGTTGTACCTGTGTTCCTTAGAAATACTTGAACAAATCACATTAGTTCCCTATGGTGTTTGTCATTATCAAAACTTAAGAGAATTACATCGTTGATCCGTTGTTTAGAACCAGAGTTCCTAACAACGTCCCAACAATTTCCCCCTTTTTGATGATGACAAACCCATCAAAAAAATGCAAGTATTTTAATGAATGATATGCTGATGAGTTCCTAAAGGAAGTCACTTTTAGTGAAACACTTAGATTTAGGGAACCACTTTTGATGAGACACATAGTTCTTATTAAGCTTTTTATGCAATTGTTCCCCCTTAGCTTATGCGTGGTCTGTGATAACTTAAACTTTTAACTCATCTCGCAGTTTTTGTCTTTCCCCCTTTTGACATCATCGAAAACAAGCAAAGCAATAATAGGAAAGAAGGGAACACGCAATCAAAATAAAGACCATTTCATTACTTAAGATAATATATACAATGGGAACCCAAGTACAATTTTGTGGTCATTTTTGGATTAAAGGGGAGAAGAAGGGAGAGATCATGGGTCTTGAGGGAACAGGGCGTCACAGAGGCGCGTAAGGACTTGTGTAAGCTTTTCTTGTCCTCTGGCCAACGCTGCTTGATCCCTGGCGATCTGGTCGAGGGTGTTGGCAATGCGGAGCAACACTGGAGAGTTCCCCTCTGGTGTACCAGATTCTAGTGGAGCCTCCTCCTCTACGGGCTCAGAGTGCCTCATCTTCTGGACAACTGAAATGTCCAGTTCCCTTCCAAGCTCGATTTCGTCTTTAGAGGCGTCGTAGAGACCCTCTTTTTGTAGGAGCTTCTTGATCAGCCCAGAATAGGGAAGGGAATGGGACTTGGAAGCCATGCACTTCTCCATGTGCCCAAGGATGATTCTGGGAAGGTTGATGGGATTTTTGAGGAGGAAGTGATAGAGGAGGATGGCATCAGGGATGTTGACGACCAGACGCTTCTCTTGGCGAGGGATCACCACATTGATGATGAACTGGTGAGCAAGTTTGGCGACCAGGGAGAGATGGTGCGTCGAGGGAACTTTGGAGGGAACCCGACCCTCAAAGATAGTGTTGTACACTTCAGCGCTATTGAAGTCACCCCAGAGTTTGTTGGGCAACTCATTGAGCCCTTGTTCGGGGACCTGGAGTTGAAGGCGAATTATCGACGTTGTAAAAATGAACTCGTCACCTTCATGGGAGAGAGTTCCCTGAGTGCAGTTGTTGGTGATATTGAAGTTGTTGTAGAACTGACGCACTTGTGAGGGATCTACGCTCACAGTCTCTTGGCAGAGTCTCTCCCAACCCTGGGCCTTGATCAGGTCCCACAGTTCCCCTAAGCCGTTGTCAACTAACACGTCTTCAGAGATGAAGAGCGAAGGAAGGAGCTTCCGGCGTTCATCCACAGGATGTTTCGTGGAAGAGGTCCCCTTCCCCTTTCTTGTAGTGCTTTTTGACGTGTTCCCCCTAGAGACCGTGCGAGGTCCTTTCTGCTGAGGGGGTGCAGCCGCTTCAAGCATGAGCACGCGGTCCCTTGGTGGTTGGGAACTCATGGACACCACCATTTGGTGTCCAGATGTTGGGATCTGTGCTGGCTCCTTAGCAGCTGGAGCGTCTTCTTCTTCTTCGACCTCATCTTGGGAGGTCCCTTCTTCCTCGGAGGAGCTCGATTGTGAGCCCTCCGCGTCATCTTCAGGATGACTCGTTGTTGCCTCATCACCTCCAGCTGGTGCGAGGTCCCTTCTCTTGGGTCTTGGTTTCCATCTTTACAGACTTTTCGTTGAAGATGACATGAATGCTTTCCTCTATCTTCTTGGTCCTTTTATTGTAGACCCTGTAAGCCTTGCTTTGTGATGAGTATCCCAGGAAGATCCCTTCGTCGCTTCTGGGGTCGAATTTGCCAAGATTGTCTTTGCCGTTATTGTGAACAAAGCATGTGCAACCAAATGTTCTCAAGTGTGAGATGTTTGGTTTTCTCCCTTTGATGAGCTCATAGGACGTCTTGTTGATCAGGGGCCTTGTCATGGCTCAGTTCAGGATGTACGTAGCTGTGGAGATGGCTTCAGTCTAGAAGTACTCAGGAACTCCACTTTCAATCATCATAGTTCTAGCCATGTCCTCCAGAGTTCTGTTCTTTCTCTCGACCACTCCATTTTGCTGAGGAGTGCGAGGAGTTGAGAAGTTGTGAGAGATCCCATTTTTCTCACAGAAGTTTAGGAACTCTGAGTTTTGAAACTCAGTTCCGTGATCAGATTTGATTGCTTTCAGTTTTAGCCCCAAGCTTACTTCTGTTCTTTTGATGAAGGGCTCAAATTCTTCAATTGCTTGTGATTTTGCCTTCAAGAAAATAACCCAGGTGAATCTTGAAAAATCGTCAATTAAAACATACATGTACCTTTTTCCACCGTAGCTAGCCGTTCTCATGGGACCACAGAGATCCATGTGAATTAGCTCCAGGGACCTGGTTGTGCTCACCACCTTCTTGGGTTTAAAGGAGTTCCTGGTCTGTTTCCCTCGAACACATGCTTCACACATTTTGACTCCTTCGAGATTGATCCGTGGAAGACCAATGACCAGATCCTGTAGATAAAGCTTCAGGATTTGATTTACACCAGCATGTCCCAGTCTTCGATGCCAGAGTTCCGTGTCATCTTGGGAACTCGCAAGGCACAGCTTCATTGGTGGTTCAAAGTTGGTATCCACCACATACACATTGTTGTATCTTCTTCCTCTCGGAATTACTTTGTTGGTCTTCTTGTTGATGACGAGACATTCATCTGAGTCGAAAGTGACGATGTTGTTCCCTTGATCACACATCTGGGAGACACTCAACAGATTGTATCCCAGATCCTTGACCAGATTTACGTTGCTAACTTTGATAGATCTATTTAGCAACACTTCTCCTTTTCCAATAACTTCTCCCTTGTTTTTGTTGCCAAATGAGACGTGGCCCCCTTCGGCATGAGTGTGGAGTGAGATGAGGATATCCTTGTTTCCTATCATATGGTTCGAGCATCCGCTATCTATGAACCATGTACTGTTCCCTCTCACTGCCACCTCACTACGTTGTTCCCCAGTGGTTTCTCCTATGGTCATGCCACACATGTCTGGGAGTGCCCATGACTCGGGATCTTCGTCTTCATCATCGCTCCTGGTAGCGATGTAGGCCTTCTTTCCTTGCTTCCGGCCATCAGTTCCCGGTGGGCATTCCTTCGCAAAATGTCCTTTCCTGTTGCACTTGTAGAAGGTCACATCTGAGAGATCCTTCTCTATGGGTTTTCTTTGGGAACTCTGTCCCTTTCCCCAGTTCCCATTGTTCCGTTGAGACTTCCCTTTGTAGAAATTTCGAAGAGCCTTTGTTACGAGAACTAGCTCCTCATCCTCTTCTTCTTCGGAGTCTTCGTGTTGTTCTTGGGTTGATTTGAGCATTTTCTCGATCTTGAGTACGATCCCTCGATGAGCTCGAGTTTGTTCCTTATCATCGATCTTTCTCTTCTCGTGTCCCACTAGCTTTCCAAACACTTGATGGA
Source organism: Fallopia convolvulus (assembly GCA_964016875.1). Lineage (NCBI taxonomy): Eukaryota > Viridiplantae > Streptophyta > Magnoliopsida > Caryophyllales > Polygonaceae > Fallopia > Fallopia convolvulus. The sequence goes on along the minus strand of OZ024724.1, from coordinate 6,942,669 downwards.
GAATGAGTGTTCGATTTTCTGGATTTTCCTTGAACATTGTTCTCTCGTTTGCCCATTCTCCAGTCAATCCGTTGAAGAGCTGTTGGACCTTCATTTTGTGGGTGATTTCTTCTTTGGTGATCCCCAATCCCTCCATTTTAGTGCAAAGTCCTTCAAATCGGGATTGGTAGCTATCGACGGACTCTCCCATCTCCATTTGGAAGTTGTAGAACTCCCTTTTTGCATTCATCTGAAGATCTTCTCTGAGATCTGAGTTCCCAACGTGCATTTGTTGGATGGCTTCCCACATTTCCTTAGCTGTGTCGAGGTTTCCAACCCTGTCACAATCTTGTACACACATGGACCTCTTTAGGTACTGTTTGGCTTTGTAGTTTGCCTCCATGCACTTGTACTCGTTGGGTCCCCACTTTGAGAGGTCGTTGACTATAGATGGATCGATTTCGAAGTTGCCTCTCTCGATAACACACCAGGCTTGGTAGTCTTGGCCACGCATCCAATCCTTCATGTCGCGTTGCTAGCTTTCAAATCTTCCTGTAATAAGCCTTGGCGGCTTACTAGTGTTGTTCCCCACCTGAGTAAGTTCCTGAGCCATTTGATACCTGCGATGCTAACACAAATCTAGAGCGCAAGCTCTGATACCAATTGTTGGATCGTAAACGGTTAGCAATGAGCTTGGGAACTGGCAATTAAGTTGTTCCCAAGGCAGCGGAAGTAAATAATCACAAGTTATAAAAACAGTGAAAAACACAATTCCTTTATAGAGGAACCCCACTACAACCCACTAGTTGTATAGGTAAACCTCTACCTCCTCTTGGAGGATTTTGAATGACTTACTTATATTAATTGCTTTGTTCCTTAGTTACACAGCCGGATTCACACTTCTCTGTTCCTACAAGTTCTTCCTAACTCTAGCAACACTAGTAAATCCTCTCAACTGAGTTCCTAAGCTCACAACAGCAAAACACAAGTAACTCAAACCTTGCACCGACTTCTCAGTTCCCTTGCTCCTGGGAACTTCGGCTTCACCGTCGTCGAGATCACACACTCGCCGACGGGGACTTCTCTTCTTTTTCTTTCTTTTCTCTGGTGTGGGTGTTTGTGAGTTTTGGGAGAATTACTCAATCCGAGTACTATTCATTTGGCTTTATAGTCCAAGTGAGCTTGGGCAGTCGCATCTTTCGTTTGTGTCCAAAATGCCCTTTCCTTGATGCCCAAGTTGTACTTTCTTCACATGTGACTTTAGTTTGAACTAGGTCAACTTCTTGGATCAATCGGACCGTTGGATGAAGCGTGGCAGTCTGATCCTCAGACTGTTCCTTCGGGCTGTCTGAGACAGAATCCCGCGATCTGCGCTGAACGGTCGTTGTCCTCACATGTGAGTTCCCATGTCATGGGAACTGTCTTCTTCAGAGTTCCCTTGATGGAAACTCTTCATCGTTGTAAGCTTATGTTCTCTTGATTGTTTCTGGGAGTTCCCACTTCATGGGAACTTTCCTCTTCAGAGTTCCCTTGATGGAAGCTCTTCATTGTGGCCTACAGTGGCTTTTGGTCATTCATAGGAGTTCTTGGCTGTACCTGTGTTCCTTAGAAATACTTGAACAAACCACATTAGTTCCCTATGGTGTTTGTCATTATCAAAATTTAAGAGAATTACATCGTTGATCCGTTGTTTAGAACCAGAGGTCCTAACAACGTCCCAACAGGCCTCAAACAAGCACCTCGAGCCTGGTATGATAGATTTGCTTCATTTCTATTATCCAAAGGTTATCAAAGAGGATCAATATACAAAACTCTTTTCCTTAAGAAAGAATCAGGTGATATTTTAATCGTGCAAGTCTATGTTGATGATATAGTTTTCGGTTCCACTAACCCTGTAGTCACAGAAAAGTTTGAGAAACAAATGAGTAGTGAGTTCGAGATGAGTATGGTTGGAGAACTCAACTTCTTTCTAGGTCTTCAGATTTCTCAAACAAAGGAAGGATCCAAGATTCATCAACAAAAGTACATCAAGGAAATAATGTTAAAGTATGGAATGGAAACTGCAAAGCCAATCAATACTCCGATCTCACTTAGCACACGTCTTGATGCGGATGAGAATGGAACCAATGTCAATCAAAAACTCATAGCCGTTGTTGCTTGTTGTTCCCAAGTTCTATGGCTCAAGTATCAACTTCAAGATTACGGTATGTCTCTCGGAACTGTTCCTATTAAATGTGATAGTACTAGTGCAATAAATATCTCAAAAAACCCTGTGCACCACTCTAGAACAAAGCACATAGAGGTTAGGCACCATTTCCTACGTGATCACGTAGAGAAAGGTTCCATTGAGATGGTACATTGCAGGACAGATGAACAAGTTGCTGATACTTTCACTAAAGCTTTGGACAGACAACCCTTCGAGCATCTTTGAATGCTCTTAGGGATGATTCTCTTACATTAAACAAGTCCCGGTCCATCTTTTCCCTCAATGATTGACTAGTTAAGCATTAGTATGACTGGGGAACTGCATGGTTTAGCAACTTTGATTTTAATAATTGCTCTTTGCATGAACCATGATTATTACTATGTATGGGAACTACTTCTTAAAAGCACTTAGTTTCTTTTGGCCCAAAATGATCAACCTGATCTTATCTATCCCTCATTATAACCTGAAAGGATGGTTGATCATAAGACTTGTCCCCTAAAGCCACTCCAGGTAAACGTTTCCTATGAGTCTTAATTAATTGATAACCCCCTTTTTACGGGATTCAATTACCTGGATATCAACAATTGTTTCCTTATCCTTATTTTGTTTGGATACTACTATTTGACCTTTCACAAAAATCCTTATGTATCCAAATATGGCCTTCCGTTACTTGTTCATGGAAATGAGGTTGGAAAGGAAAGGAACTACTTCAAGTCACTAGGGAACAACAAGGATCTTTGCTCCCACACACCTAATAGCTGTATTATTGGAAAGAGAAAAGGCATTGAGAACTGGAAATTTGAAGCGACAGGTTGAGAAAAGGGAAATTTGAATCTGCACCGTTTATCTTGCTACTTTGGCTCGTTATTCGCCACGTAGATAGAGTTGATTTGGAAAGAATCTCTTAATGGAAGACAACAAATCTCTCTAGTTACCTTTTGAGTAATTAGATGCGACTTTCAAGGGAACCCTGTTAAATCTCTCTCTCACCTTTTCAAATTTCTTCCCTTTCCTTACTTAACCCGTCTTCCACATTCGCTTTCAACTTCATCCCACATTCGCTTTCAACTTCATCATCTTCATCTTCATTTTCTCTCCTGCAAACCCTAATCTTCAAATTCCTCAATCTGAAACTTCCCGTCAACCATGGCCAATCAAAATCAACCCAAATACACCAACCTTCACCCAAATCCTCTTATCGAGCATCTTCTTCACAACGATCCATTCTACCTTCAAGAAAAGCTTCTTACAAACCTGGATCTTGACCTTCATGAACCAGAATATATCTTCGATGTGAAAGAGCGTCTCTTCTCTCTTTTACGAAAGAAAGATGGTCAACCCCTCTCGCTCCTCAAAACTCTCCACCCACAACTCCTAGATCTGAAATTCCGGTTCTCACCACGAGACCAAATGGTTCTTCAACTCTAACTCTCAACATTGAGGGTGTTCTACACACAATTTCTGAACCAAGCCAAAACCCTCTCCTTCTCAAAGATTCTTCCCATTCCTCTTCACAACACCACACTCAAATTCATGACAATCTAAGTCCCAAACGACAACCTGATCCCTTGGCCTCAACTTCTCAAAACCCTAACCCTCAAATCCAAAGTTCCCAGGCACCCTCTTCTCTTACAAAAGCTCCTTCAATCCCAGTTCCACCCCACAAGGAACTTGACCTCCCTACTCTTGATCAAACTCTCTTACAATTCGAGAGAGAAGAGTTCCCTAAATCACAAGGAACTACACCTGCCCTACCCTCTTCTTCCTCCACACCCTCAAAAAGAACCTCTCCTCAAGCTTCTCTTCCCAAAATTCCCACGAGTCAACGCTCCAAAAAGAGAAAGCTAAGGAAACTAAGTGAAGAAGAAGAAGAAGAAGAAGAAGAAGAAGAAGAAGAAGAAGAAGAAGAAGACGAAGAGGAACTACAACCTCTTCACTCTGAGCAACTACTGGCCCTCAATCCATCAACGGAAATATTCACTGTTGAGGGAACCGATGATGAAATAGAGGAATACACAAAGCCTGCTCTCCAAATTGGCTATAAGGAACCGCCATCTGGGCGTCCTTCAACGAGAGGCTCCAAGAAACAAAAGGTGGAGGAAAAGAAAGAAAAGAAGGAAGGAAAAGGAGAAGAAGGAAAAGAAGAAGAAAGGAACTGAAGAGAGGAAGTTCGTCATTCCTCTGATCGTCACCGTTGAATTCCTTCAAGAGCACGAATTCAACGAGCTTCAAGAACTCATCCAGTTCCAAGGATGGGAAAAGCTCTGCTCTGAACCAACAAAGGTTGATCCAGCTTAGGTCAAGTTTTTCTACTCAAAGTTTACCCTAACAAAGGGAACTGAGCTCGATCCAGTCATAAGGTGGCAAACATAAGAGGATGACTTCTCCTTTTCCTCCACCCTGATCAAGAAAATACTCCTCGTCCCCAGTGAAGGCTTCGACACACTTCCTCACTGAAGGAAGGGAAGTCATTCTGCAAAGGCTTCTAGGTCATGTGCCTGCTCAAGGAAAGGAGGTCTTGACTCATGGTTTGAGTCAATTGGGGAAGATGGCACACCAGTACATCACTCGGGTAGTGATTCCAAGGCAGGAGAAGCGAACAACGCTAAATTCAACTGATGTTATTCTCCTGGATCTGTTCCTACGTAAGGAAAAGATCAATCTACCCAAGATCATGATCATGCACATGTGCAAGTGTGTTGCCAAGGAGTCTCATGCTCTTCCATATGCTGCGGTGGTGAAGGAAATAATGAAGAGGAACGATGTCTATCATCCTCGGGAGGAAGAAGAGCTTGGAAAAGAAATGGAGATGTCCAATATTCAAAGAATGAAGCACTCTCATGAACCAAATGATGAAGTTCCTCAACCAATGTTCATCGAACAGGGAGATTGCACAACTGTTCTCCAAGATCTTAATCGTCTGTGTGGGGTCAATGAGCGGATTCTCGATGTTCTTCTAGACATCCAACAGAAGTTACCTTCCTCCTCCTCCTCTGCTCCATGAACAAGCTCTCTACAAAACATTTCCCTTGCTGTCTTACCATCCTTCGTTGCTTCTTAAAATTGTCTGTTCCTGTATTTTGTTCCAACTGTTTCAATGAATGCATTCTGCTATTATTCTCTAGTTATGAATGTGCTTTACTTGCTTTTCCTTGAATGCTTATACTTGATTCTTTTCGATGATGTCAAAAGGGGGAAAAGTGGAAAAATGCAGAGATGTGTTGTCTAAGAGAATACGGAATAAATAGCCATAAGCTGAGGGGAAACTATAATCTCAAAAATCTTGAAAATTGAACTGCTTGTCCATTTCAGGGGGAACTAAGTATCTACAGAGTATTGCTGGTGTTATTTTGGTGTTTAATCTCTTCTATCTTTCCCACATCCCTGACTTGCATTTTACAAAGGTTTGTCATCATTATAAAGGGGGAAATTATTGGATCAGTGTTAGGGAACTAACACTGGAACAATGATGTCTCTATTCGAGAAATCAAAGTTTTGATAATGACAAACAAATATGGAACTAATTCCCTTGACAAGTGATTTCAGGAGAGATAACAGGTTCACAGGAAAATAAAGGGAAACGTTCCCTTGATGCCATCTGAGTGCGTGGCAAAGGATAAAGAAGACTTTTCACTATTGTCTTGGGTGGCAAGCCAAGTTCCGAAAGAATAGAAATGCAAAAAGGGTACGCTGGTCTTTTTGAATAGTATCGTACTCCCCAAGACAATAAGGGCAAAGGAGTCAGAAGCTAAAAGTAGAAACTCTATAAATAGTATGCGACGCCGCTAGGTCAAGTAAGCTCTTGAATGCAAAAAATCAGATCTGAAAAGGAAAGTGAAAGTGAGAGCTCGAAGTTGATTCAGAGAAGACAACGATCCAGAAATTCGAGAAGGAAGTCAAGTAATCAGGCGATGGAGACTGCGTGAAGATCACCATTGGCCTGAAGAGTTGGTTCCTCTGCTAAAGGGAATTGCACAAGAACAAGTCAGGTTCACCATCTATATTCTATTGCGTTTAGATCTAGGAATCATCATGGCTTAGTCGTTACTATTGTTTGTGAGTGTGTTTGCGAACAATAGAGAAGTTCGACTTTGTATTTTGTATCATGAGATCTATCAATAGTAATACAGTGTGTGTGTGTGTTCAAAATCATCCAAGGGAGGTAGAGGTTTACTCTCCAGCTAGTTAGCCGTTGAAGGGATAGACTATGAGGAAACTTTTGCACCAGTTTCCATAATTGAAGCAATATGTTTGCTAATTGCCTTTGCTACTTATAAAAGGTTCAAATTGTTCCAAATGGATGTCAAGACAGCCTTTTTCAACGGCTACCTTTGATAAGAAGTCTATGTCAAACAACCACCTGGGTTTGAGGATGAAAGCAAGCCAGATCATGTTTACTTTCTTGAAAGAGCTTTGTATGGCCTCAAACAAGCTCCTCGAGCATGGTATGACAGATTCGCATCGTTCCTATTATCCAAAGGCTATCAACGAGGATCCATCGACAAAACTCTTTTCCTGAAGATAGAATCAGGTGACATCCTAATAGTTCAAGTTTATGTTGATGACATTGTATTTGGTTCCACTAACCCTTTGCTAACAGAAAATTTTGAGAAACAAATGAGTAGTGAGTTCGAGATGAGCATGGTTGGCGAACTTACCTTCTTTCTAGGTCTTCAAATCATTCAAACAAAGGATGGAGCCAAGATTCATCAACAAAAATATATCAAAAAAATGCTATCAAAGTATGGGATGGACACACGTAAGCCTATCAACACTCCCATCTCTCCTAGCACACGACTCGATGCAGATGAAGGTGGAACCAATGTCAATCAAAAACTCTTCCGAGAAATGATTGGTTCCCTACGTACTCTATCTTACTGCAAGTAGGCCAGACATCATGTTCTCAGTTTGTCTCTGTGCACGGTTCCAAGAAAATCCTAAGGAATCGCATCTGAAGGAGGTCAAACGCATCTTTCACTATCTCAAAGGAAGAGACAATCTATGTATGTGGTATCCAAGGAACAGTTCCTTTGAACTTGTTTCCTTCTCCGATGCTGACTTCGCAGGGCATCTAGTAGATTGAAAGAGTACCTCTAGCATGGCACAGTTCCTTGGTGATTGTCTTGTATCTTGGGGATCAAAGAAACAGAACTCATTGGCACTCTCTACTGCTGAAGCTAAATACATAGCCGTCGCTGCTTGTTGTTCCCAAGTTATATGGCTCAAACATCAACTTCAAGACTATGGTATGTCTCTTGGAACTGTTCCTCATAAATATGATAGTACTAGTGCAATTAATATCTCAAAAAACAATGTGCATCATTCCAGAACAAAGCACATTGAGGTTAGGCACCATTTCCTGCGTGATCACGTAGAGAAAGGTTCCATTGAGATGGTACACTGTAGAACAAATGAACAAGTTGCTGATATTTTCACCAAAGCTTTGGGCAAACAACCCTTTGAGCATCTTCGAATGCTCTTAGGGATGATTCTCTTACATTAAACAAGCCCCAATTCATCTTTTCCCTTGATGATTGACTAATTTAGTTTTGGCATGACTAGGGAACTTCATGGTTTCACAACTTTCATTTTAATAATTGTTCTTTGCATGAAGCATGTTTATTATCTTGCATGGGAACTACTTCTTAAAGCACTACAATTTCTTTTGGCCTTAAATGATCAATCTGATCTTTTCTATCCCTCATCATAAGCCGAAATGATGGTTGATCATAAGACTTGTCCCTCAAAACTAATCCAGGTAAATGTTTCCTATGAGCCTATAATGTATGATAGCCCTTAAACTGGATTCAATTACTTGGATGTCAAAATTATTTGTTTACCCATCTTTTGTTTGGATACTTCTCTTTGTTATTTTTTTTTTTACAAAACTCCTTTATGTATCCAAACCTGGCCCTTTGTTACTTGTTCATGGAAATGAGGCCGGAAAGGAAAGGAACTACTTCTCATCACTAGGGAACTACAAGGATCGCATAGCCCAAACGTTTCAAATTTATATTATTGGAAAGAGAAGAAGCATTGGAAACTGATTTTGAAAAGACAAATTGTGAAAAGGGAAATTTGCATCTCCACCGTTTGCTTAACTGCTTTGCTCCCATTTGAGACACGTGGAGACTGTTGAATTGGAAAGAATCACATTATGAAAGAAGGTAATCCTTCTAGTTACCTTTTTGGAGTAATTGGATTTGTTTCTCAAGGAAACCCTGGTACGTCTAATCTTCCACCCCTTCACCTTCTTTCCCTTTACTTAAATCCTCTCTTTTCTTTTTTCACTCCCATCGTCTTCTCCACTTCTCTTTCAATGTTCACTCTCTATTCCCTCAGAAAACCCTAATTCACACAAATCTTCATCTTTCTCACAAAAATGGCCAACCAAGGACAACCCATCGTTAAATTCCAATACTCTGCCCTCCATAAAAACCCTCTCATTGAGCATCTTCTTCAAAATGACCCAGATTATCTCCAAAAAATGCTTTTCCAAGGGCTTGATGTGGAAACACATACCCCTGAGTATGTCTTTGAGTTAGAGAATGTTTCTTCTCTATCTTGAGAAATAAAGATGGTCAACCTCGTCTCACTCCTCCCAATTCTCCTCCTACAACTCCCAGATCTAAAATTCTCGTGCTTACCACCAGGACAGATGGATCCTCATCCCTCACCGTCAACATCGATGGTGTTCAAACCACAATCCATGAAACTAATCCATCTCTACTTAAAGATTCCTCTCCCAAATCGCACACTCAAATCTTTGACAGCCTCAGTCCCAAAAGGCATGCACTCGACTCCTCCACCTCAAGATCGCAACCCTAACTCCCAATCTCAAAGTTCCAAGGAACCTTTCTCTTCAACAAAACCTCCCCTTATTCCAACTCTTGCTCACAAAGATATATCTCCACATCCGATATTGATCAAACTCTCTCCCAATTTCAGAGAGAAGAGTTTCCTTTTGCATAGGGAACAAAATCAATCCAACCTTCTACTTCTTCAACTCCTCTAAAGATAACCCCCATCAAAGATCCTCTCTCCAATGTTCCAACTGGTCAAATAACAAAGAAGAGGAAACAAAGAAAACTCGGAGAAGAAGAAGAAGAATCTAAAGAGGAATTTGAACATCTTGTCTATGAGCAACTCCATGCACTCCACACACAAAAGGCTATTATTAATGTGGATGAAGATGAAGATGAGGTAGAGGAACACAGGGAACCTCTACTTCAGATTGGATTCAAAGAACCAACATCTGGGCGACCGACTACTCGGGGCTCAAAAAGACAAAAAACAAAGAAAAAGAAGAAGGGAACCGCTACAACCGGAGAAAGAAAGTTGGTTGTTCCACTAATTGTCACCCCGGCATTCCTTCAAGAAAATGATTTTAAGGAACTGCAAGAGCTGATACAATTTCAAGGATGGGATAAGTTGTGCTCGGAACCAGCAAAGGTTGATCCTGCTCAAATTAAACTCTTTTACACAAAACTCGAGCTGACCAAAGGAACTGAACTCAATCAAGTAGTAAGATGCTCCTTTGGAGATGATGAGTTTACCTTTTCCTATGCTCTTATCAAGAAGATTCTCCAAGTTCCTAGTGTAGGTTTTGATACTCTTCCCCAACGCCCGTGGCAAGACACAGATGGAAGAGAAGTCATCTTCAAGAGGCTGCTCGGTCATGTTCCAACACAGGGGAAAGAAGTCCTGACTCATGGTTTGAGTCAATTGGGTAAGATGGCGCACTAGTATATCACTAGGGTGGTGATTCCCAGACAAGAGAAGTGTACAATGCTTAATTCCAACGATGCTATTCTTATTGATTTGTTCCTGCACAAGGAAAAGATAAATCTGCCTAGGATAATGATAATGCATATGTGCAAATGTGTCGCCAAGGAAACCCATGGACTTCCCTACGCTGATGTGGTAAATGACATAATGATCAAGAACGAGGTTTATCATCCAAAGGAGGGAGAAGAGCTTGGACAAGAAATGGACATGTCCAACATCCAAAGAATGAAGCACTCCCAAGAACAACCTGAAGAAGTTGAACAACAATTGTTCCTTGAACAGGGAGATTGCACGACAGTTCTTCAAGCTCTTAATCGTCTGTGTGGGGTCAATGAATCAATTCTCGATGTTCTTCTAGACATCCAACAGAAGTTACCTTCCTCCTCCTCCTCCAAACCATGAACAAGCCCTCTACAAAATCTTCCCATCTCATTTAACTCTCTCTCTCTCTCTCTCTCTCTCTCTCTCTCTCTCTTTGATGTTTTAAGATTGTATGTTCCCTTTGCTTGTTTAAATTATTTCTCTATCAATGCATTGGCTTTTATTCTCTAGTTATGATTGTGCTTTACATGCTTTTCCTTATCTGTTTTGCCTAAATTCTTTTTGATGATGTCAAAAGGGGGAAAAGTGGGAAAATGCAGAGATGCGTTGTGTTTAAGAGAAAATAGAAATAAATGAACCATAAGCTGAGGGGAAACTATCTTGCTTAAAAATCTTGGAAAATTGAATTATTTGTCCTTTTCAGGGGGAACTAAGTATCTACAAAGCATCGTGATATCTTGCTTTGGTGTCAAATCTCTTTTATCTTTCCTGTTTCTCTGACTTGCATTTTTGTATGGGTTTGTCATCATCAAAAAGGGGGAAATTGTTGGATCAATGTTACTTCCTTAACACTAGAACAATGGTTTCTCCATTCGAGTAATCAAATTTTGATAATGACAAACGTTTGGAACTAATTCCCTACACAAGTGAATACATGAAAGATACAAGTGTACAGGAAAAGCAAGGGAAACATTCCCCGTGAAGCCATCTGTGTACGTGGCAAATAAATTGAGGATAAAAGAGACTTTTCACTGTTGTCTTGGGTGGCAAGCAGAGTCCCATGAAGGAAAGCTTCCACAAAGGGTACGCTGGCCTTTTGAACAGTATCGTGCTCTCCAAGAGTAAAAGGACAAATGCATCAAAAGGAAAGAAGCGACCACTATAAATAGAAAGCGAGGAATCTAGGTCAAGTACGCTCTTAGAAACAAACCCACAGGAGTCATTGAAAGGTAGCAGGTGAATGAGAGAGCTCGAAGCAACATAGTGAAGACAAAGAACCAGATCCAGAAAAAGAAGATCCAAGTGATTGGAACTGTGTGAAGCTCTCCATCGACTTGGAAGTTGGTTCCGGTGCAAAAGGGACCTGCATCAGGAACGAGTCGGGTTCAAGTATCATATTGTTTGTGTCTAGATCTAGATTCACGATGACTTAGTCGTTAGTATTGTTTGTAAGTGTGTTTTCAAACTATAGAGAATTCGTCTTTGTATTGTGCATCTCGGGATCTATCAATCTAATATAGTACTTGTTCAAAATCCTCCAAGGGAGGTAGAGGTTTACTCTCAAGCTAGTTGGCTGTAGAGGTTCCTCTATAAGGGAACGTTTCCTTGCTTTTGAGTTACAGTTTTATATTCTGTGTTGATCTATTCCTCCGCGTAAGGGAACTGTCACTAGAACAGTTCCAGATTTGTTTTACTAACACACATCTTCGATCCTATAGTCCTCTTCCTCTCTTGTTACTGTTTGATTGATGTGTAGCCTTTTGAAGGTTTCTATTTCTGGTTCCGTTGTAAGAGTATATTGAGATCAATCCTGTTTAAAAGTCGATCTTTGTGATCCTAAATCATGGTTCCCAAATCATTTGTTACTAGAATACCGATTCCTACATGGTATCAGAGCTTCTGGGAAATTCGATATTTATGTTTTGATACAAATATGCGGATTTCTTTTGCTTGGTGCAATTTGTTGCAAATTTTTGCTTGGTGCTAGTTGGTATTTTTTTATTCCTTGAGAGATGACGAAGGAGTCGATTGAGAAGGACGCAAATCATGCTACGAACATGGTAGACCCATTGTTTCTAACCAACTCCAATTTTTCGGGTATGATGTTGACGAACACTCCATTTGATGGGCTCAATTTCCTAGCATGGAGTAGCCAAGTGGAGAAAGCATTGATCGTGAAAATGAAATTGGTCTTCATCGATGGTGCGGAAGCGGGACCGGATCGTGGATTTTTGGAGTTCGAGAGGTGGATGAGGTGTGACTCGATGGTTGCTTGCAAGATCCTAAATTCAATGACATCCAAGATCTCTAGGGGCTTTATTTACATTGATTCAGCAAGGGCATTATGGCTGGATATTTGTGAACGCTACAAGCAAAGCAATGGTTGTTTATTATTTCAACTAAAATAGGAGCTCTTGCAAATCAACCAAGGTACTTCCACCATTACTAGATATTATTGCAAATTAAAATGTTGTTGGGATAATCTTTACAATTTGATGGAAATGAGACTACCAGTTTGTACTTGTTAGAAAAGCTAAGGCTTTGATTTTGATGGTTTCAAATGTTTGTCACGTAGACAACCCTCGAGTCTATGAGTAGAGACGCCAACGTCAGTCAGGTCGCCGACGTGAGTTGAAGGCAAACATAGAAGATCTTGAAGACACGTGCGATATTGGAAATTTGGATATTATATTCTTGAAGACGCGTGTGATATTGGAGATTTGGATCTTGAAGAAGCGTGTGATATACTTAAGAGATCGACGACTTAGTTGAGGTCGGCGACCTAAACGTACTAACGATCCTACAATATTGAATGTCAAAGAAATATAATTTTGCAAGATAAATAGATAGTTCCTTGAGTTAAGTGTATTACAAAAGAAGGCACATACTTCATGTTAGAGGCCTTGAGTACGTTTATTTCTGATGATGTTTAAAGCTTAACATTAATTTAGTTGGAGTCATTTAGTTTTTGAATTTGTATGTTTTGTGACCAAACTTACCGCTGTTCAATTTAATAATTTCATGGTAAGGTTAAGAACTATATTTAAAAAAGCATATGTTAAAAACCAATATAATACAATAAAATAATATTCTACCAAATTGGATAAAGTATCTTTACAAGTATAAAAGTTGTCCCTCTCAAATCAAATAAATGCTCCACATTTATGTATGAAGACATTATATATAAATATTATATATGATATAAAAACATATGAAGACATAATATCATTTTTCTTAAAAAAAAGACACAATATCATATATTGTTGGCTATTCACAATTTCACATGTACGAGAACCGCATTAATTTAAATTTTAAAAATTAAAGTATAAAAAAAAAACTTTGAAAATCGGTGGTAGATTGAGCAAATAAAATAAAAATAATACTTGAAATACCAACCAAATTTAGATGGAAAAGAAATTATTATATCTTAAGTTGTTATGTAGTGTACACTAATTAAATAATCAAATAGTTTATTTATGTATGATTTGCAACATTTTATTTTGTTTCATTTATATGATTAGTTATTGTATTTCATAATATAGTTTAATAAACTCGAATTTAATACACTAATCATATGTTATAATTTCCAAAAACCTAGACCTTTAAAATAATAACAAACATCAACACTCTAGTTTAACTAATGATTTTACATGATAATTTTGGCATTTAATAATAACAACTATAAATTTCAATAAATTTTTTATTTGGGATAATTTCTTTTAAGTAGGAATGACGACTGGACAGACCGGTGCAAGACAAAACTGGAAACAAATAGGCAACAACAGATTAAACTTCACACCACCACGGTCCAACTTGGAAGAGGGTTGAAATCTCAAAGTATAATCTAGAAATGAAGGAGTATGCACGCAACTCGACCTTAGCGAAGGCCCAAAACTATCAAGAAACTTGACAAACACACAAAAAATAAAAAAAATAAAAAAACAACCAAAAAAGGCCAAGAAAAAGCCAAAGATTGTAAAGCCCGAGGCTTTAGAAGCTATTCCATGCCAACCTGAGGACTTCCTAGGAGGTCACCCGTCCTGGTACTACTCTCGCCCATGCACGCTTAATTCTCAGTTCTTTGTCCTCACTCAAACTCAGAAAAGGAAGAGCTCTTGTTGACATGGGGAGTACCTCAATCCCTTATAAATTATTAGGGTGTTACAATCTCCCCCACTTAAACACATGACGATCTCCCAAGCACCTCCCTCTAGGTCGAGTCACCACCCTCCGGGCCAAGTGCACTCGTAACCTAGAGTCGGCTCTGATACCATTTGTAAGGCTCAAGCCTTTAGAAGCGCTATCCCAGGCCAACGTGAGGACTTCCTAGGAGGTCACCCATCCTGGTACTACTCTCGCCCCTGCACGCTTAACTTTTGAGTTCTTACTTAATCGAACTCATAAAAGGAAGAGCTTTTGTTGACATGAGAAGCACCTCAATCCCTTATAAATTATTGGGGTGTTACAAAGATATTCCAAAGAAAAAAGCCCAAACCTAAATAGGCCACAATCCCATCAAACTTTCCAACAAATTGCGGTAGTCAAAAATGGAGAGCCACACAAAAAAATTCTCTAGGACAAAAACACATAGGTCAGATCTTAACATCAACAACGTGTATTAACGAGAGCCGCCAAACCGTACAAGTGCACGTAGGGAAGTTACACACAAATCGTAATCAATCATGCTTTCTCAGCGATGAATTGATAAAATTGATAACCAATCTCAGCCTTCTCAACTATAGGAGATTGATAGAAGAGATTGATAAAAAAAAATTATCTTAATCTAGGTTCAGATTTCTATCTTATCTCAAAATCGGCATTTTCTCTCTCTAGAGAGTTTCTCTATTTATGTTTGGGATAATGACATGTAAATGAAATATTAATTGTGGTGTTTTAATACTTGTTTCAAATTGTAGTGTGCCAAGAGATAGTCAAGAGCTATTCCAGAAAGTACATAAGTCCTAGGTGTGCCATTAAAATTTATTTAAAAAAGGCTTATGATACAATGAATTGGAGGTTCCTAGCTCATATTCTGGAAAGCTTTGGGTTTCACCCTCAAATGACCAGTTGGATCACGAGAGTATCAATAGTTGTGTCTATACTATCAATATTGGAGGAGAGCTTCATGGTTACATCAAAGGGCCAAGGATCTATGCCAAGGGTACCCCCTATCTCTTTCTTGTTTGTCTTAGTTATGGAGTTGCTGAATAAAATGCTCAAGAAAATGACAAGGGAAGGAGGCTTTAACTCCTTTAAGTTGCACCCAAATTGTGGAAGGCTAAGGATCACCAATATTTTCTTTGCAAACGACCTCTTCCCGTTTTCACATGGGGACTCTCACTCTATGCAAGCTAAAGAATGTTCTAAACAAGTTCTATGCAATTTCTACGCTGAGCATAAACCTGAGCAAGTCGAAAGTGTTTTGTGCAAGCCTAGAAGAGAAAACATTTAGAGACAGCAAATTTGTGGAACATGGAGCTTGGTACCCTGCCAGTTACTTATCTAGGAGTCCCACTATGTAGTGCCAAAGCAGAAAGCAAGGATTACAAACCTCTTGTTGCTAAGATTACAACCAATGTGAATGCTTGTGCAACCAGAATATTATCCTATGTAGAAAAGCTTGAAATAGTGAGGGTAGTGCTTTATGGAGTGCAATATTGGTGCAAGATCTTCATTGTGCCCAAAGGAGCAATTATGCAGATTACTAGTCTTTTGAGAAACTTCTTGTGGTCAAGTACATCTGAAGGTAGGAAGTGGCCTATAACATGGATGGTGGTTTGCAGTCCTAGAGAAGAAGGTGGAATTGGCCTAAAAGAGATTTTTTCTTGGAACAAGGCAATCTTTACTGAACTCATCTATGATGTGCTTGTGACTCAAGAAGCTTATGGCATTCATAGTGTTGTTGAGAGGTTCTTCCTTTTGGGAGACTAATTGCAAGTCTATCTTTAGTGCTATGTGGGGGAGATTGATCACAGTCAGAGAAGAGATTAAGGACACTCTTGAAGGAGAAGCGAGCCAAGCCATCATTATGAGCAATAGAGGCATATTTGACTGGCATTGCATTTATGATAGCTTCAGGGGAAGAGGAGACAAGACAAAGTGAAATAGAAGGATTTGGGGTAGGCTCAAATGCACCCAGAATCTCTTTCACCACTTGGATGGGCATCACAAGTGGTGTGCATACGAAAGACAAGTTGTTGAGAATGAAAATTTTGCAAGATGACAATTGTGTTCTATGCCAAGGCAGAGAGCAAGGGACTAGAACACACGTATGGTTTAAATGTAAATTTTCCAGAATAGTACTACAGAAGGTTCTTGAGTGGGCCAAGTTAGGAAGAAGACATGATGATATTCATGATTGAGTGGTTGTTGTGAATAGTTTGACAAGGTGCAAGAGCATCACTAAAAATGAATAAATCACCCATTTTCATTAAAAAAGCTAGGTTTTCTAGAGTATTTTTGTACTCAATTTTATTAAAATGAATAAATCACCCCTTTTTCATTAAAAAATACTTGTTTCAAATTAAGAGTAAACCACTATAGAAGGGTTATATAAAATTTAAACTAAAGAATTTTCAAATTGTTATAATATTTATTTATATTATTATATTTAGATGTACAACTGAAAATCCTAGTTTGTATTCTCTATAAAAAGGCCCCTATGGGTGACCTAATAAGATGGATCTGATCTCTCTCCTTTCTCCCTATTTCTCTCTATTCTCTTTAATTTATAACACGTTATCAGCACGATTGTTCAAGACCGAGAGATATATATCAATCGAGTAATACCGATTTAGTTATTGCATATATTAAATAGGTATTGCATATATTCCTTTAGTTCCTTCGTTCAATCTCCTTTTTGAGCGTTTTTTTCGATCGCTCTTCCTCTGATTAGTGTATAATAGTTGCTTATATTTTACATAAATTCGTTAATAATCTCATACAACATGTTAATCTCCTACTTCATTGGTGTATATGAACGATTCAGAATTCTTGTTCTATTCTTCATTGCGAGGTCGCATATAGATGTAGGTGTCTTGGACTCTTGCTTCGTAGTTCCCACCGAAGATCTTGAATCTGCTGGTACTCAGGGAACAGTGCGATGCTGAAGTCGTAGAGTTCCTCTTCGTGGATGTAGTTGAAGATGACTCTTATGTAGATCAATCATATGCAACACTGGATATAGGTTTGAATCACGTAGAAACGCTTTCCGAAATCAATATTTCGCCCCCTACATAGCCTTGGGGAATCCACGAAATTTGAAGTGAGATAAGACAAACCAACCGATCTCTATCAAGGCTATGAAAGAGATCGAACCTTAGAGTTCATGTAAATGAATATTAGGCTCTATTTGAAGTTCAATCATGGAGAGAAAATGTTCTCCTCTGATTGTGTGAACCAACAACCAACCCGACACTAAACTCCCAATAGCCATTTATATAGGCAAAGGAAAACTGCTTCAGGGAACGGTTACCGGCGGTTACCAGAAGTTACCGGCGGTTACCAAGTGCCACAAAGGGTTATCCTCAATAACCCACGTCACCTATCAGTTATTAACTCATTAAGGAAGTTACAATGCAGTTATATAACGTTTAAATCGACCGTTATCAACAATTAACAACGTGCCAAAATTTTAGGCATGCGTCAGAGAACTACTGTTCCCACTACTGTTCCCTCCAAGGGAACAGACATTGTTTCCTCCAGTAGGTAACAAACATTGTTCCTTCTCAGGTAATGCAACTTGTCCTTAATATTTCCCTCTAGACCTCAACTATGCTTACACGAGCGCGCACTCCGCACACCCAAACCCGCGACATAGCAAACTAAGATCTCATAGTGTCGTACGAATCTCAATCACACTAAAAGGCATTGTTCCCATATAGGGAACAATCACTGATGACACTAAAATCACCAACAATAGATATGCACATATATTTGATTCATTGATCGTATGTTCGTATATGATCATTTATATTTTCATGTGCATAAAATCTGCATAAACAATAAGCATTAACTGCATAAGCACATGTGTATATATATATATATATATATGTTCGTATCTACATGCATATTTGTGTACATATATGATTCATTTACATATGCTCTTACGACCCCCTATCAAGTTTAAACGTATATATGGTTTAATTCATGATATTGTATATTCCTTTCATATTATTTACATTGATACAAATATATGGTATTATATCTCCTGAAGGGATGTATTTATAAACAAATTTGTCCATAGTGAGACAAATTATATGAACATATAAAGATAATATTATCCCCGAAGTGATAAATTTTTGTTAATTTTCATTCCCTGAAGTGAATGAAATATCAATATATAATCCCTGAAAAGATTATTTCCATTCCGTGAAGAGATTGGAACATCATTATATTATCCCTGAAGCGATAATTATTTCCTCCTAAAGAGTTGATTTAAAAATATATCCCTGAAATGATAATTATTTCCTCTTGAAGAGTTGAATTTACAAATAATATTATCACTGAAGTGATAATTATTTCCTCCTGAAGAGTTGAATTTACAAATAAAATTATCCCTGAAGTGATAATTATTTCCTCCTAAAGAGTTGAATTTACAAATAATATTATCCCTGAAGTGATAATTATTTTCTCCTAAAGAGTTGAATTTACAAGTAATATTATCCGTGAAGTGATAATTATTTCCTCCTAAAGAGTTGAATTTACAAAACAATATTAATTTTATCCCTGAAGTGATAAATTTCATTCCCTGAAGTGAATGAATTATTTTATTTATTGTATTATTCTTATATTGTTTATTTATTTATTATTTTCATATACTTAATTATGTTATATTATTTCCTCTTGAAGAGTTGATTGAATGTACAAAACAAGATTATCCCTGAAGTGATAATCCTCATTCCTTGAAATAAATGAAAACTTTATTTTATCCTTGGAGTGATAGTTTTCATTCCCTGAAGTGAATGAAACAATTTTTCTATTTTTATACTTGGTGTGATAATTTCCATCCCCCGAAGTGGATGAAACAATTGAATCAATCCCTAGAAGTGGATGAATATAATACAAAGATCCTACTCCTTGGAGTAAGTGGTGATACTAAAATCATCTCTTGAACTAAATGACATGATTCATGTGCAAATTGAAAAAGAAAAATATCATCTCCAAAAGTAGACGATAAAGTTCATATCACAAATATTATATCTTGAAGGAGATAATAAAATATCCACATGGATATCACATCCTGAAGTAGGTGACTAAAATGTCTCATTGAAATCACATCCTGAAGTATATGATTGAAAGATCTTATGAATAATCACATCTTGAAGTATGTGATGGAAATAAGTCTAGAAGACTTCGTATTCAATCTCTTGTCACCAGAAGTTGACAATATTTTATAATAATTTATTTCTTTATTTATACTTTTCCATTTAATTATTTATGTTATTTGCTTATATTAAGCGGATGCTAGTATGTCCCAGTAGAGACAATTTGAAATCATCCCAGAAGAGATGAAATAATAAATCTCATTACTCCCTAGAGTGAGTAATGATAGAAAATACCGTTTCCTGAAGAAGATGATAAAATTTATGTGACAATGATCATCTCCTGAAGTAGATGCTTTTATACATAAGAGTATTATCCCTAGAAGTGGATTTACATACACAATTACTTCTTGTAATATGATGAGAAGAATTCATTAGTGGAACTATATGAACATATCATCTCTCGAAGTGGATGATAAATGGTTCGAGAAATGAAATTACATTGTTACTTGAAGTTGACAGATGAGATGTTTGGAGAATCATGAAGCACTTGTACTTCCAACAGACGTGTGCTAAGTTATAATGAAAGTTTAATATCATCAACTCCATAAGAGATCATTATAAACTCTTGGAGGGTTAAGAGATCTCCTACAAAACCTTGTACTCTAATAGTAGTACAAAAAATATGGGTCTATGTTATGCACATAACTCTTTCTAAAGGATCACGTACCTAGCATGAACTAAAAGTTTGATGTCAATTTTAACCAACCTCTTGCATGCCAGAAGCATGCCTCCTCCGGAAGAGGGTGTGAAAGAGATTACGGTATATTACGCATGCGGCCGTTAGTCATGGTTATGACTTATAGCTAGGACGTTGTGGGTTAATTTGATGTCTAGAAGAACATCTAAGATAAGGGATATCCCATAAACGACATAATTGATCATCAGTATTGTACCAGTTGTACAAGAACCACACCTTATGAGTATAAGTGTGGAGACCGGTCTAATCTATATTAAAAATTCTAAATGCACCCATTTTGAGGCATCTAATGTTAGAAATCAAGATAACAGATATCTGATTTGAGTTGATGAGCTCCCAAACATAAGTATGGATCGCCGACATTTTTCAATGGTGTCACACCATACAGTATTTGAAAACCAGAAGTTTTCACAAGTTATGCGCAAATTTTTGGTGTGAACATTATGATGACTCTAGAAGAGTATGTCCCATTGAATAATGTAATCTCACTAACTAGAAGTTAGTTAATGATAAGATATATTTGTGGCATGATTAACTTGGTCACTGAACTGAAATAATAATGTGCATGATCGGTATAGGACCGAAAGATTGAGACTTGAAGTCTCTTCCTAAGAGTGACCTTTAAAGGCTTGTGCTCTTGGTAAACTAGTAGCAAGGCCGGTATAAGTCAAGTAAATACAAAGTCTCATATGCTCCTTGACAAAGTTCTAGTGATATAAGAGGACTAGCTAAATCGCCATGTGGACCATTGTGGATTATCATAATATTGAAAGATGCGTCAACCCATTGGTTACAAGGAAAATGGAGGAGAATAGAATAAATCAATAAGTGCAGTGACTGAGCATTGGATAGCTCTCACACATATTCACAAAACAACCCAGGTAGAGTCGTTAATAATGCGGTCATAATTGATAGCTAGGCAAGTGCTATACATGGCATACGCGACCTGGAATAGTCGTGGTTAAATAGGGTCATGAATATGAATGTCGATAATTAAATTCGACTTAGACCGACTGCTTATAGAAAATTTTCCTAATAGAAGCTTGTCTCTAGAAGAGATTAAATGCTTTATATGTCCTCCACCTCCCTGAATGATTGTTAAGTAATGCCACACAATGAAAGTTGGGATTAGACGAAGGGTTTGGGTCCTTATCGTTTATAAAATACCTAGAGCTTATAAGCGGCGATCAATATATTGCTCGGTATTAAGAGACATTGAATTTGATGAAAGCACATTCATTAAATGCACCAATAGTACTAAGGTGCTAAGTGTGGAAAATGACTCATTTCGTTCTGATTAGAAAATGAAAGAGATATTAGGTCTTGAAGTACCATATTTCAGTACAATAGGTGCATTATTGTACCTTGCTTCATTACCTCAATAATGTCATTTTATGTGACAATGAGTTATTGTCTCCTTTAAACATACAATAGAGATTGTTGGTCCAGAAGTACCATTTTTACGAAATCCCACGATGACAAATATGTGTCGTATGAAGAAGCATATGTTTAACTGAGGGGGAGAATTAATATACGACTGTACTCTTTTTCCCTTGGCTTTGGTTTTTATCCCACTAGGTTTTTCCAAACAAGGTTTTTAATGAGACAGTTCGTCATATAAGATCTCTGATTAGAAAATCTCGGCCTAAAGCTTGAGATATGTGAAATAATAGAACTTTTATCCATCCATCAAATCAAGTTGAAAGGAGCCAACAGTGATGTATGAAGAGAATTCAGCATGAACTAATCAACCAAAGTACATATCATTAAGTGTTCTCAAACTACAAGATTCAACTCAAAGGCAGGATGGATTTTCAATTTAATCAAGCAAGGAGAATATATTTCAAGTTGAGAGGAAGAATCATAACTGCACTCTTTTTCCCTTAGTCTTGGTTTTGTCCCATTGAGTTTTCCAGACAAGGTTTTTAACGAGGCAGTTAGTGATGTACATCTAAGGGGAAATGTTATAATATTTATTTTCTATATAAATGCCCCTATAAGTGACCTAATAAAATGAATTCGATCTCTCTCCTTTCTTTCTATTTCTTTCTATTCTCTCTAAGTTATAAGTGACCTATAAGTGACCTAACAAATCTCTCATAAAGAATTTTCAAACGTATAACTACAACGCTGACTCTATACGCAAGTTCGCACTAATCGGAGCCCAGATTCGCTCCACAACCATGGCGAAAAAGAGCTCAATTGTCTTGTCTCGGATCCTTTTCGTTGCCTTTTCGCTGATTTTGCTCGTCGCTGACGTCGATTCGCACAACGAATCGGGCGAGTGGAGTTGCGAGTCGAGCTCGGGCTCCCCGGTCGTCGCCGAGTTCAGACCCGGAACTATAACTCTAGATGGCCACGCCGACGATTGGAAGGATATCGATGGGCTCGAATTCTCTCTCCTACCAGCTCTTGACCCCCACGAAGATGATGCCTACACTGGCGGAAAGATGACGGTCAAGGTTTTGACTCAGATTTTTCAAACTCTGCGCGAATATCATTTTGATTTTATTTTTTTGCCATTTCAATGCCGTCTTTTTTCTGAAGATTAGGTGTGTTTCTTTGATGGATTTGTAGACATTGCACGATGGCAAAGATGTGTTCTTCTTGTTGCAAGTTGACGGTGACTATGCTTACTCCAAAGGGTATGTGGCGATTGGATCTTCTTTGTTTTAAATTGATTAGAAGGTTTTGTTGTTTGATCTTCATTCACCACATCTAGTCATGGAAATTGATCAATTGGTGGAGTTTTTATCCTTGTATTATACCAACTAAGTTGTGGCTATTTGTTACTTTGTCCAATCTATGGTTCAATTGATGTAATTTTAGGATTGATTCTGTGAAATAGCAAGTATGGTGCTGCCATGAATAAGCTTCATTGTTTTGTATAGTGTGATCTTGTTGTTAATGGTATCTGGTTTCTAGTCTAGTTCATATATCAGATCAGAATGTTCTTAGTGTGTTTTTGTTTGGTGGCCTTAATTATAAGCTTGTCTGATAATGGCATTTACTAATGCAGAGAAAATACCAAATGCCCTTCACTAGCTCTCATGTTTCAGATTGGTGAAAATGCTACCTATCACAATGTAAGAGTCACCTCTGCTGACAATTAAATCTCATCTTCCCTATCTTAGTCTTCTATTTTCTCTCAGTTTTGACTGTTATATGCATTATGTGATATTTTTCTGAATTGGATGTTATTTGTTTCATAAGATGGGTGGTTGCAAGGAATCGACCAATTCTTGCACAAACAAAACCTGTCAAGGTTATGAAGTTGATCTTATGCACTTCTCTTTAGGGAATGCCATACCGGGTCGACTATATGGTGGCAACCCTCTAGATGTAGGATATGGAGGTGATAGGTACTTACATTACATATTTCTCAAGCTTGTTTATTGCAAGTATTTCTGCAGATAATAAAAATCAGTTGGAAAATGACTCTTCTCTCTTCTTTGAGCAGGTTTGGGCATTTAGTTGATCTTTATTCCTACAATCCTCATTGCCGGTATCTTGATGGCCGTGGTCCTTCAGGTTAGAGCTAAAGCATATACTTAAGCTACTCTCTTCCGTATGGAGTTACCGGGCAATTCTCATTTCCGGTATTTTGATTTTGGGGCCTACTTCTTATTGCTGCATAATTATAGGAAACAATGCAAACGATACGGGTGCGCAAAATGACTGGAAAGGAGCATGGTGGCACAGCAGCCTATCTCACCATTCAGGTAAAAGAACTGATTATTTGGTAACTTCATTCGTGTCTATGTGCGATCTATGATGCTTAATATGATGTACCTGTGGTGCTTCAACTTGTCTCGTCTTGAACTACTATCTAAGGCGTTTGAGGGTTATCTCTCACAGGCTTTGTGGAGGGAGATAGCCCATATTCATCAAAAGGCTCAAAGGGAACCTATTATTTTGAATTTTCAAGACCCTTGAGAACAATGGATCGCTTTCAACAGGTATATGTTCTATGTACAAGCTAAATCTTTTTTCGGTCTTTATAAGATAGTAAATTCTGCCTTGCAAGTTGCCGCTTGCACAAGATCTTCTTGATTTTACTTCAAGCTTCCAGTTTTTATAAATCAAGTCATAGTGTTTCATATAGCAAATGCTTATCGGTATTGATCCTGTTCCCAAAGATATTAAATTTATAATTTTTTGGCGTTCTGAATCTGAAGTCTATAGATTTATGTATCAGACCTAGTTTCATACAAATGTAAACTTCCAGCATTAGCGGGAATAAAAAATTCCTTGCTGTTGTTTAGTGAAAGAGGTTTTCTTGGCCTATGCTCACAGGACGCTCAGTTCAAGATTGGAGTGTCAAGCAAGTTCTCAGCAGCCTTCTGGTATCCAGTGAATGGAAAGCCGTGGGGCGGATCCAGTCACTTCACCATCAGTTGTGAGTGGCTACCACTCAAATTCAATTCGGTTGGGCCTGGTTTATCATCTTCAGTAGTAACCCAAAAAAGCCCCTGGGACGCTGCTGTTGCCTTCAGCCTCCTCTTATCGGTGGTAGCCTTCTGCGTCTCAGTTTTCGTAGGGTTACGAGTGTCCAAAAACCAGGGTGTGCCCTTCACTCCCATGAATAATCTGTAGGAAAGAAGAGTCTCTTGTATTCTTGTGACATATGTTTAGTTTTCTTCCACTTCGGCCTTTCTTTTCTTCTTTTCTATATTCTTTCCACATTATATTGTATACTTGCTGAAAAGAAAAGATGTATTTGTTGAGCTGAGGTCTTGCACACTTTTGAGTGACAGAAAATGATTTTGTTGTTAGTTAATAGAGTGATTGGTTGAATAATTTCAATATATATTCTCACTTTTTTCTTTAATTTGAAAATGTGTCTAATAAGGTGAATCTTCAGGAGTACTTAAAGATTGTTGAGATCCCTCTCTATGAATCAAAATAATTCTATAGTAAATTTGGTATGATGATCATGTATTTTTTTATATATAAGAATGTAATGCTAGCCTGTAATTGTAGTATAATTGCTTCATTTACTTATTATTGTGAAATGAAATTACGTCAAATCAAATGTCTCTAACAAAAAAGACGTCACTCAGTCAAAACACCATGTTACCTATTCTCTAAAACTTTCACTTTCAATGTGTAAATTTAGAGACAGTCTCTATACACAGAAGATATGTGATTAGAACTTTAGCTTTGATAGAAACTGAAGAAATTAGGGTGGTACTCGTGAAATATTGCCATTTTCGTGTGATGCCCGAATGGTTTTCAATTTTCGTGTGGTAAATGAGCTTTGTATATAACTTGGTACCCGATTTTCAATTTTCATAACATAACCAAAATTAATTGATGGTGCATTCATAAAATCAACCATATAATATGTTTTTACATAATTTAAGGGTGATTTTCCGAGATTATGATTTTTATGGGTGGTTTTATGAAAATTGTTATAAATTAAGGGTGTTTTGTAAATTTACCTGAATTGTAATATCCGATCCGATGGCCGATTACTGTTGTCCAAACCGGTTATCCGATTCTGAAACAAGAGATAAAGAGGGCCAATTTCGATCGCGTCTTCCAAACGAAGGAGCGAACGAGATTTTTCATTACCACGACACATACACTGTAGGTCTCCAAGACACACGAACGAACCCAAGGTTTTCTCTACATGTCTGATTGAATTCCAAATTTTAGGGTTTCATGTTTATTTGTTGCAGTTTGTGTTGTATAGCTTCGAGAAAAAATTCCCTTGCAATTTGAATCCAATTTATCCAATCAGCTCTCAGTTCTACGATTCGTCAGGTGAGGTTGATCGATTGTTGGAAGTATCAGCGAAGAATTGGACCTCTGGGAGATGGCAAGAATCAAGCCCCAGGCTTTGTTGCAACAAAGCAAGAAGAAGAAGGCTCCCAATCGTATCAGTCTCACAACGATCGCCTTCTTCAGCTTAATTATTTTGCTGGTCCTGTTTTGCGTGTTCTCTACCTTCAGATATTTCTCTGGCAGGTGTCTGATTTCAAATTATCAGTGTCCTTTCCCTCTCTTTATTAGGTTTACCTTTCTCGAAAAATTGAGGCGAAATTTATCTGAAGACTCTAGTATGAGCTTCTAGGATTTTTGGTGCTTAAAAAAGTGAATACTTTAATTCAATTTGCAAATTCTAGAATCACCCATATAAGGTATATTTGGTGAATGAAAAAGAAAGGAGGGTCATTTTTAGGGCTTCTGATGTATCTTGTTTGACATTATTCTGCTTATTTTGTGTAGGTCAGTAAATCAAAGAGACCAGGGCATCTATATTGGACGTAAGGTAATTAATATTTATACAGTTTGAACTTGTACCTCTTCATATGCTGTTGATTTGTCTTGGAGGTTACATTTTTCATTCTAACTCCAGGTATCATATAGATAAAGCTATACAAATTGCTTTGCTAGTGCTTTTCTTTTCTGTGTGAGTTTTACAGTGTGTTTTGGATGTGCAAAATGCTTGATGAATTTCTCTTTATCTGTTATCATTTCTAATCTGCTGCTATATGTACTTTGATATATGAAGGGTCTCGGGAACCTGAAGAATCCAGACATACCTAGATATGTGGTGAGTTGCTATTTTTGGAAGAACTTCATAAAATAATTTCTACTAATTGGGTATTGCATTCATCCAATTCATGTTTTGCTTGATCAATATTGATGCCTTTTCCAGGGTAGCAGGCTACTCTTATAGTGATGCTTGGTGCTTTTTAGAGAAGAGAATTTATTCTAAGAAAATAGCCATCATGTTTATATTAATCAGAACTTTTATGTGATTTGTTTAATGGTTCGATACAAGAATAGTGGCGACCAATTTGTTGTTGTTAGGTGTGTAGTATGTGGTTATTTTGTTCTTATTGCGGTCTTTGTTTCTTTTTGTCTATAGATCCTTAAAACGTCAAAGGGCGTGATAACTGTGGAACTCTTGAAAGACAGTGCTCCTGAAACGGTGGATGAATTCATTGATCTATGGTTAGTTCAAACCGCCTCAAGTACAAGAACATTTATACATCTGTATTAAATGACCTTTTATATGCTTAAAAGATGTTGGATTGATATTTTACTTTTTTTTTTCTGTCTACTTTTTGAATCACAGAGATACTAGATGCTGCTATATGATTTAATGAAACAAGTTAATGTGTGTTTTGCCTCGGTTGGTGTGTTTTCGGATTGGGCATATGATTTATACCTGTGAATCAAGGGGAGATGAAAATGATTGAACTTTCTTTGCAGAACTTATGTTAATGTACTGGCATCTTCTACACCATTACTTCTTGTTGTAACTTGTAAGGTCTCTCCTTACATTAAACTTGTATTGCAGTGAAAAAGGACATTTTAAGGGTATGCAATTTCACCATGTAATAAGGAACGTCGTTGTGCAAATAGGGGATGCCCATAGCCTTGAAAGTGCAGAGGACTGGACTTCCAGAGGAAAGCAATCTAGTGATGTTGAAACAAGGCTAGCTAACTTAATTATATTTACAGCTCAATGATCAACTTTTTTTTATTTGTCTAGCATATTGAAAATTCTGCTCTTGTGCAGTATGAAGCATGAGGCTTTCATGCTTGGGACGTCCAAAAAAAAGCATGAAACCCAAGGATCTGAACTTTACATAACAACTGCACCCATTCCCGATCAGAATGAAAAGCTCATTGTGTTTGGACAAGTTGTCAAGGGAGTCGAAGTTGTTCAGGTTTGATCATAATGCATTATTTTGCAGTATTCTTACTCCTAGTTCAGCTGCAAGTGGATTATGCACTATAACATATTTCACCTGAAAACATCTTTTCGTACAGACAGCACTTCGCTGCCGCTTTATACATACTTCCGAACATTACATTTCAAATTTAATATATTGTACGTTTTTGTGTGTGTGGCAAAACAATCCCTTAAGTTTTGATGCAAGATGTTACAAGATAAATGTATTCTTAAACATTATGGGTTGCAATCCGAACGTAGCTTGAGTTTCTTCTGAATATACAAGAATTTGTTCTCTTATGTTATTTCCGTACCATTGGGCGCATCTTCATGCTCATTGGCTTTTATACACTACCTTTGAGATGGATTTGGTCCCTATATCAATTTTGGTGCATTCTAGCTAAATTCAGTTATTATTGTCACATAGCTGAATTTCAGTTTTTCTTGGGTCTATCGAGCGTACCCCCTTTCCCTTAGGCAGGGGTATCCCCATCTTGACCCTCCAGATTCTGTTGTAGCGGAGCCTTACTGGGTAAATGATGATGATGATATGTTATTTCCATACCAAGTCAATCTTTGCTGTGAGTTGCTTAACAACTCTCAATGTTTTTTTGGCTTTATCAGGAAATAGAAGAGGTTGATACCGATGAACACTATCAGCCGAAGTCTCCAATATCAGTTCTGGACGTGACACTTGAGCATACAGTCTAATGTCTGATGTTTGATTACAAAGAAACCTTTGACCTGGTGATTAGCAAAGTGAGTTATCCAGGAATGTGAATGAAATTGTGATAATACAGAGAAGTGAACGGGCAACGTCTGCTGAATTTACATTTCACAGAAGTGAACGGGCAACTTCATATCGTAAGCAAATGGACTCTTCATAGTGTGGAAATAGAAAAAAATGTTTTTGAGTTGTTTGTTATGTATGATCAGGTTTACAATTTTTGTTTTTGGGTCATTAATTATTACTTGTTTAGTATCATTTTTAGTTCCCAGTTATAAGTTTAAGTAGAACCAATGTTGAATATTTTAGATACCATAGATTCTATTAATTTCAAAATATTGAATTTTCTGATACCATAATTTTGCAAACAAACCAGTTTTTCATGACTCTGAAATTGGTTTGTTTTCGGATATCACGGTCCACCTTTTGCATCTCAATCAAATTGTCAGTCCAACTGGCAAATTCTCTCGAGAGATACCAAAAACGTTGCCTTCAAATCTTTTAGGCATGTTGTGATGTGTGCCACTTATGACATGAGAATACCATCAAGTAATAACATGCTACTACACGCCCACCTTGATAGGACACTTGGAACCAAAAAAAAAATGTTATGCTCGAAAAAAGATTAATTGAGACCCCTAATTCACTACAATAAATCAAAACGCTGTTTATCAGTTGTGCTACGCCCCTGACATATTTTAAATAATTTTATAAGTTTTATACATATTTATAATCATATAAGTTCATATTTTTTATATATATAAGTGGGTCGAAAAATGACGATACTCATTATGATAATTTTATAAAGTTCATATCAGCAATATTTAAACATTTTAAGGATCAATTTCTAAATAAAATGATATATATGATATGTTTTATTATACTTGTAGTATAATTTTTATGCAAAATAAAATAAAATAAATTTATTTTTTTTAATTTTTATTTCATATGAAATAACTATCTAGAAAAAGTTTCAATAGGATGAACAACTTCTAAATTTATTTTCTACTTACTAATTTATTTATTTTTAGGCATTATAATTAATGTGTAAAAATGCTTTACAAAAATTATTATTATTGTATACACAATAATACATTGAATTTACATTTAACTTTATTATTTATTATAATAATCATTTCATCTTCATTCTTTGGGCACTTATTAGACAAAAAACAACACAATTTTAAAATCGGTTTTTCTAATCTTAGGGCATAGGATAAGAATACCGAATCATCATAACTATAATCTAAAGAGGAGGTTAAAAAAATTATTAAACAACACATGTCACTTTATTTGGACCACACCACCTTTTTTTAAAATAATCTTTTATTTTTAGATATGATAATTTTATCCATGTTTTTAGAATATAGGATATAAAATCTTTTATTATTGGATATGATAGATAGAAAGATTATTAGGATATTTTTTTATGTTATTATACAAATTCTAAAATAATTATTTTATTTTTAGATAGAATTATTTTTTAATTAAAATATCTTAATTGAATAGTATCTTTGTAACCCTAAAACGGAAAGTACAAATTTTTAAAAAATAATTTCTAAATAAAAATTTTTAACCATGCCCCTAGGATATAGGTCAGAAAAATTATTTTAAAATACTAACAAGCAAATCAAAGGGATTGCGAAAACAACTACGGAAATCTATAGGAAAAAATAATAAAATATGAAATACAATAAAGGGGAAATAGTTTATTTAAACCGACAAGGTTCACTTTAAAATATGACCTAGACGAAGTGCGCACTTTCTTCTCCCTAAATAAAAAACCTGGCAATTCTCTCCGCCGCCATGATCTCCACTTTCATCTCCGTTGAACATTGCCGTCATCATCTCTTGTAGCGAGATCGATTTTATTCGTCTAGCCTCTCAACTTTCGGTGGTGATGAGACTCTTAAACGATAATACTATATACGAATTCACGATTGAACAGGGAGGAGGAGGCTCGAGGCACATCGATCATGGCGATCCGTTCTGCAATCACCAATCGGAGTTCGATTTTGATTCCTCTCCGGCCTTCCGCATTGTAATCCGATACCGGAAGTTCCAAGCCCCAATCCGGCGGCCGGTGGCAGTGACGGAACAGTCGCTCGATCTCTCACTCGATGCAATCAGTCGCACTTGCACAATGTCTCGGATTCTAGTCCAATTCGAGATTCCGCCTCGTATCGGCGAGCAGATTTCGGAGCATTTCGGATTCTTCACCGAGCGGCTCGCCAGGAGGATGATCGGCGGCGGCGGCAAGATTCCGGTCTCGGTACGCCTCGACGTGAAGGCGCTTTCGCCGGAAGCGGCCTGCGGGATCCGCACTAGGATGGAGTCGGCGAGGGCGGCGGATGCGGAGGCGCCGAGGCGGAGGAGGGAGGAGGCTGGGGAGGAGACCTTGCCGGCGAGGAGGTCGTCGATCGAGGCGTTGGAGAAGGTGAGAGTCGGCGAAGATGGGAGGGAGTGTGTGATTTGCTTGGAGGAGTTGAGGGTGGGAGCGGAGGCGGCGCGGATGCCGTGTGGGCATGTCTACCATTGCAATTGCATTGTGGAGTGGCTGCAAAGAACTCACTTTTGCCCTTTCTGCCGCTTCCAGATGCCTTGTTGATGATTGCAATTCTTCCCGGATGCTCAACCTCGCTTTTTCTTTGAATCAAAATTTTCTTTTCTTTTTTAAAAATATGGGGAATCTGAAAAGTTCCAATTTTGGGTCTTAATTTTTGTTTCATGTATTTTCTCCACCATTAAATGAGGGTTTGCTCGGATTATGTGGGTGTGGTGGTATAAGAAATTTTAATAATGGAAAATTATTTTTAGGTGAAGAAAAAAAGGAGCAAACAAAGTTGGAAGTACTTCCTTTATTACACAAGTCGCAACGTTCAACTTTACACTGAACAAAGTACAACTGTACAAGAAGCTGAAATTTACATAGGAAGGGGCATCCTTATGACCAGGACTAGGCACAGTTCTCCTTTGATAAAGATTTTGCCACACACTTGCGAACTGGTCAAAGGCTTTACATAGGCTTGACCAAAAAAAAAAAAGGCTTTACATAGGAAGGGGCATCCTAATGGGTATGTCATCCGGGCCAAGAGTATAATTCTGCAAAGGAAATTAAACAACCCACACAACTGTCTTGATCAAAGAAGTGGGCCACCGAGAGAGTTTGGTTTGCACCATCCATCACTTAGTCATAGGAAAATTTAAATTTGACTTGGCTTTACAAACAATGATATTGGTAAGTATATTGTACTATACTGATCATTTACTTTATAAATGGAGAATTACTTCTTGCGGGAACACATGAATGGTGATGTGGAGAATTAGTTCTTGCGAATCCAATTTAAGGAAATGGGGCAACAAAACAGAATAACTTGCTTTTTTTGAAAGTGAATAATGAAACGAAAATGCTAAGAACTTCCTAATGATCACTAGACTATGACCACAAGCACTCAAAATCTTTCTTTTTCGTCATTTATTATGTTTCTCAGTCTCCAGAATTCAGATCCATTGCCCACTATCTAAACACTACTCAAAATAAGATTTTTTGTAGTACATTCAAGCAATTTAATACCAATAACCTTTAAAACACAATTATTTCCTCCCCCTTTTCTTCCTTATTTTATTAACTTATTTTATTAACACGCCTTCAAATCAAAGCCCTGCAAAAGAGGACCTAAACGGGGTTTGGGCCGGTCTCTACTCTCTACTCAAAATTTAGGCCTACAAAAAAGGAAAGTTATCCGGTTTGGGCAGACTTTTGCAGTTCAATAGCTTCTGCGTAAACTGTAAAGTAATCCAAAGAATTACTCCAATACGTATCAGAAGAAATTAAAATTTCGCACTACAATTGAATGGGCAAAGTGTAAGATAACATTATCATACAGACAAGTATGCGAACTTGTCCTTTGGTATTGAAAAATACAAAACTGAAAGCTTAAAACTTGCCATAATCAGTGACACTCAACTAATATAGATTTGTGTAGCTTTACAGCAGAAATAGAAATGTTACATGATTAAATAAGCCAGAAAGACGAACATTGTTTGATAATAAGCAATATAATTACCGGTCCCAACCTGAGCGCCTCTTTCTCTCTCTCGGCCTATCTCCAGAGCTGCAGATTTATATCACCAGAAAGATCACATTATAGTTTAATGTAGTATAGAATCATGAAGTGCAAGGAAGGAAGAAAATAAATAAGCTTGTTTTCGATAACACTTCAGAAAAATTGATTGGATCTTCAGGTAAAATATAACTTGAAGATGTAGATATTTCAGCTTCCTTTCTTCCATTTAGTAAAACCATGGAAAATTCAAAAGCTATAAGAACATATCACAAGAAGCAACTACCATCCAAGCATGCATAAAATTAAATTATTGTTATTTTACTATTTTCACTGACAAATAAAACTTAAAATAAAGCTTCAAGGGGTGGTTGTTTGATCTTTTTTTTTTAATACTCTCTTTTTTAGGATTAGTTCTAATATATATTTAAGTTAATAAATTGCAGTAGTTTAAAAGAGGTCTGTAATATACCTTCCATTGCTTGTATTGGCAGCAGCATTTCCTGCTGGATTCTGATTAGCCACTGGAGCATAGGTAATTGTACTCCCTGACTGAGCTCGGCGTGCATCTCCACCAATAGTACCACCAGATACGAAGCCAGTTAGTGCTGGTTTCTTGCTGACATTAACAGTTGAGTTCTGGGAGTTAGAAGAAGCAGCAGCTACAAAGCTACTTTTGAATTGAGTCATCATTCCTGTTTTGATCGAGCTTATGGCAGCTGATCGACCAGTTGTCTGAGATGGAGCACTACTGGGTTCTGTATTATATCCAATGCCCAAACCGAAGTCCACCCCACGAACACCTCGGCCCCTGCCTTTTCCCTTCTTCCCACCTGCATCAGAAATTAATGCTTGTAAGAAGTTCAAGAATGAGATCATACAAATTGTCGAATATGCCTACAGAGTCATACACAAAATATCCACTTTTCACAAACTTTTTCATTCAAAAAGATGCCCAAGTTAAAAAAAAAATCATCGCCATCCAGGCAAAAAATATTCCAAGTCATACCTCCTTTTCTTGCATCACGCTTAGATCTGAATCTCCCATCCTAAACATTAATAGCATAAACGTTAACAAGGGTCTTCACATACAGGGCATATAAACACCCAATATCAAGTAACATTCGAGAAAAGATATAGTTTGCACATGGCATCAAGAAGTGTTGGGCAGATATGCAAAATGCAAGTCTGAACTTTGTTATGCCACTGACAAAGTGAGAAGGAAAAAATCAGCATCTCATTCTTTGTATCTCAGAATATAAGCAAAAGAAGCATCTCGTTTATTATATCCTAGAATCCAATTCCTAGTTTGCACAATATCAACTCAAACCACTTTTCTTTCTTAATATAAATATAAATGGTGACTTAACTATGATCATAGACACTCTCTGCTACAATTTAATTGATGCTATTCTAATTCTGCAGCAACAAAATTTTACTATACTCTTACTAACCATAACTAGCTTCTATATTCAAATGGAAAATGGGTTGGATAATTAAGCCTACCTTGAAAAAGGTACACACATGATTCATGATTGATAATGTTAAATCAAACATATTATGGCCCAGTCTCACTCGAACTTACAACAGAGCAACTATAAGGGTAGAATTTAGAGGAAACCATATTCCAAGCAAGATTAGATCAAATGTCCATGAACTCAGGAATGTCAGTAAGTTCAAATAACAGTAGCAAATATAGGAGGCCCGCAGCACCTAAAAGGTTCCTCAAAACAATAATCATATCAAACCAACGATAAGATGGAGATCAGTTACCTTCATTGCAAGATCCATCAGCTCTGTGGGTACATTCTGGCCAGCAGCAATTAAGCTATTCACCAAATCGCTAGCAAACCTTGCTTCCTTTTGTGTGACAAGTGTGTACGCAACACCATCTTTGTCACCGGCACGACCAGTTCTACCAATACGGTGCACATGCATATCCATGTCTCTAGCAATATCAAAGTTTACCACTGACTTGATTGATTTGATATCAAGACCTCTTGCAGCAACATCAGTTGCAATAAGAACGTGATAAGTTCCAGATTTAAATTTTTGCAAAATTTCCATACGAGACGCTTGATCCTTGTCTCCATGAAGTGCTGCAACCCTGAAAGCTTTCAGTGCAAGCTGGGATTCAATCTCATCTACTGTTCCTTTTTTGGAAGCAAATATCAGCACATCACCTTCATCGATCATTCCTGGTAGCTTTTCCAATAGCCAAGGCATTTTCTCAGCATCAGAAGGAATGACATGAACAATCTGAGTGATATCTTCATTTGCCATACCCACCTCTCCCACTGTTACTCTCACAGGATCAGATAGAATTTCCCTGGCTAGCTTTTCAACTTTGCGGGGCATTGTAGCTGAAAAGAGCAAGGTTTGACGATCTGGTCTTATTTGACCAGCAATTGACCGCACCTGGGGCTCAAATCCTAGATCAAACATTCGATCAGCTTCATCGAGAACAAGATAAGTTGCTCTGGACATTGTCAATGCCTTCATCTTCAGCATATCAATCAATCTTCCAGGAGTTGCAACCACAATTTCGACTCCTGCCTTTAGTTCTTTGAACTGCTCCAGCTTGGACATTCCACCATAGACTGCGGAGACACGTAGACTATACGGTTTTGCAAATTTCTTGGCCTCCAAGTATATTTGATGTGCCAATTCTCTGGTTGGCGCACATATCACTCCAACAGGACCCTCTTCTTTGGCAAGTTCAGGCTGATCCATAATATGTACAATCATAGGAAGAACAAAACTGGCAGTCTTCCCCGATCCAGTCTTTGCTATACCAATTACATCTCTACCGGAGAGCACAATTGGTAAGGCCTGGCATTGTATTGTGGTGGGCTTCTCATACCCTTGCTTCGCAATGGCATTCATCAGTTGTGCAGGGAAACCGCAATCTTCAAACGTTTTCACTGGCCTTGGGACATCAAAGCCAGAAACACGAATACCCAAACTTGTCCTATAATCAGCAACATCTTGCTCACTCATTCCTGCAAAAGGAAACAGATAGGAATCAGCCTAGACAGAAACAATTTGCATACTACATGACACCAAAAAAACACCATGAGCATCATGATGAGAGCAAACTCATTGCAGGAATGCAGACCTACAAGTTTCTGACATTATAATATGTCATCTAAAAACACATTCAACATTCATTTGAGCAAGCAGCCAATTGAACAGTGGAGGTCACATAAACGCCAATTAATGGGTGTCAAACAAAAGCTAATTAATGAATCAAACTTTTTGATCAGGCACAGGAACAGTGTAGCATTTATACAGCCGTCACAGAAGATCACAAAAAGAAAAAGGTCAGAGGACTTCCATAGTCCTACTAGCTAGATTTAAAGCAGCAATCAATCTTCAACTACTAGTAAATTAAATTCATTCGAAGTTGAGCTATTGAAAAATGTTAACAACATTCAACAGTTCATTCTAGGGTATTCACACGTCAGATGCATCTTATATTCTCATGGATTGGATGTCTAATCCTCAGACATATTACAGTTTACAGTTAAACTAATTTCAAATCCAACATAGTTTATCTAAACTCTAGAATAGTACTGCTACTATCTCGGTCATATATCCAAGCGGAAAAAGTAGTATGCTGTAGGTGCTCAAATGAGCTTGTAATCAACAGTGTATGCTTTAGGTGCTCAAATGAGCTTGTAATCAACAGTGCGGGTCTTAGTTTTAAAGGCAGATTTTCATTCCAACAACGGAACCAAACTGACAAAACTAATTCTAGCAACTACGAGATTTATAGGATAAGACAAGGCCTATCCAGAAATCCCCTCCCAGTTTGGCCTTATGCGTATAGTATTTCCCTTCACCAGCCAAAAGTTGACCAAAAAAAAAAACCTTGCACTGTCACTGAACAACAACTAGAAGCATCAATTGGCAAATATTGGTAATTTGGTAGTAGTTTACAAGCAATTTAGACCCTACTACTATGGCAAGTCCCCTCACAGCACTCAATAAAACTTGCAGATTCAAATTGAAAAAATAGATAATATACAAACAAAAGCTCCTGGCTCAATTTTCATCCCAATTAACCAAGTTATGAAATTAGCAAGCTTTGCATAAGGCCTATGTACCTGAAATTGAAGGTTTTTCTTCATAGAAATCCTTATTAAACTGCTCATAATCAATCTCGCTATGATCCAAAGCCGGAATAGGCTCAATCTTCTTCTTGTCAAGAACAATTGGATTATCATCAGAATCATACTCAAGCAACCCAGCATCCACGGCCTTGGCAGCCGCATACACCTCCTCGTCGGAATCATATCCTGCGTTAAGGGCGTCTGAGGCCAACGTTAACCCTAAATCCTTCTTCGCTTTGAGAAAACTTTCCATGGGATCGTCGTCTTCGTCGTCCTTATACTTGTCCAGCTTCTCCTTCGGCTGAGGCGGCGGCGCAGCCTTCATCTCCTCGTGTATCCCTTCCATGAAGGCGTCGAGCGGATCAATCTCCCCATCGTCGTCTCCTTCACCAGCACCGGCGCCGGAACCAGCGTCGGCCCTGACCTCTGCCCGATCGTTATCGACGTCGTCATAGTCGATGTTATCCAAATCTGTGTCCTCGAAGTGGTCGTGAGAGCGTGAAGAAGAAGAAGGCGGGACGAAGGAGAGGCGCTGGGGAGGTTCGGATCGCTCGAAGCTGTAGTTTTGTTGACGGTTGATTCCGAAGCCTTCGAAGCCGAATTTTCTCTTTGACATGGTTTAACTATCGGTGATCACCAACACCAAGCCAAGCCCTAGAATTTCCTCAGTGCACACAGCACGAGAGATATTTGGGGTTTGGGTTTGTGTTTTTCGGG
Source organism: Fallopia convolvulus (assembly GCA_964016875.1). Lineage (NCBI taxonomy): Eukaryota > Viridiplantae > Streptophyta > Magnoliopsida > Caryophyllales > Polygonaceae > Fallopia > Fallopia convolvulus. The sequence continues at coordinate 6,905,315 of OZ024724.1, read as the reverse complement.
GAAGATGGCGATGATTCGATCCGTTCAATACGGATACGGGCCGGTTTATTTGGTTAATGGGCTATTCGGTTATCATTATCTCGGCCAGCCCAGATCCTCGTTTTTTTTAGAGAAAACATGATGTAGTATTATATATCAAGTTCCGCTAAAGCGGTTACATCCGACGAAATGTCTTTCATAAACAGTTGCTCATTGCCGTCATTTGGAATTAGACGAGCAAGATAATGAGCTACGGTATTTCCAACCCGACTTACATAGGAGATGGAAGAAAAAAATTAAAGAAGACATGAAGGATTTTACATCATGAAATAAAGAACCCATATAAGATAAATTAAGAGAATTATTCTGAATGCTGAGGACGATCTGCAAGGCATCAGTTTCGATTTCAAGTCTTTGAACGTGCATTGAAGTCGCAACTTGAAGACCAAACAATAAAGCATATATTTCCGCCATTTCCACAGACCAAGCAACAGAATGTCGTCGAGTCCCCGCAGCAATAATAAATCCATATGAGTTACGAATATCAAATCCGAGACCTACCTCCATATCTGAAAATAATACAATTCGTTATATTTTAACTAAAAAATATTAATAATAAAATTTTTTAAATATATTAATTATCCGAAAAAAAATAATTTAAATATTTAAATTATAAATTTTGAATAAAATTATAGAATAATTCAAATGTAAAAGTTGTCAAATACTTATCATTATAATCAATCAACTCAAAATAATATCAATTATATTTTAATTAATTAAAATATTTTATTCTTATAGAATGTAAAACTATTTCGTTATTAATATTTAAATTGAATAATAAGTCAAGTTAATTTACAATAAAAAATCTAATAAAAACTTTGATATATAAATATAACTAATTCAAAATAATCCAATTAAAATTTTAACAAACCTTATTGAAATAATTATATTTATAGACATGACAAATTAATATCTTGATATATAATTAAAATTTATTAATTTTTTCCGATGTATATATTTCTAGTGTTTTTATAATAGAATTTTTATGTATGAACAACTAAAAATTAAATATCATATACTTGATTATATCTTAATGTATCATGTATGAACAATAATAATGTATGTATTCAATTCAAGAGTCTCGAAGAACACATTCGAGCCATTGCTACAAAAAACCAATAATCAACTATCCCTATGGAAAGTAAATTTATCTCAAATTGGAAGAAACACTCTCATCAAAACAACCTTAGCCACAAAATCATATTACACTATGCAAAGTTTCATGCTACCAGAAAAAATGCTTAATGAGCTCGACTTCATAAATCGGAATTTTTTTGGAACAAATTAGATGACTATGTGCCCATGATAGGATGGGATATGATTTGTAAATGGAACAAGAAGGGAGGACTTGGATTGCGAAAAGCTAGTCACATTAGCAAAGTGCTACCAATGAGAATCCTTTGGAATAAGTCTTTGTCTTTGAGATATTTTGGGTCCGCATTCAAGTTGTTTTTGATAAACAAGGTTGTCAGGTGATAGAAAGTGACTCGGGGAAAATCCTTCTGAAAGGGGTGTGTGAAAACAATCTCTGTAAAGTGGACTCCTATTTCGAACCCGAGGAAAAAGTATGTCTTAGAACAGTTACTGATGTCGCCGACCTCTGGCACAAAAGATTTGGTCATGCGACCTTTCAACTCCTTGACAAACTTCATAAGCAAGAGTTGGTTAATGACTACCCAAGATTGATCCGAACAAGCATGAAGTTTGTGAGACTTGTGTGAGAGGTAAGCAAGTGAAGTCATGCTTCAAATCCAAGAAGGAGGTAAGTACCACTAAACCCTTAGAGTTGATTCATATAGATTTATGTGGTCCCATGAGAATCCAAAGTCGTGGAGGAAATAGCTATATTTTTGTCATTGTTGATGACTTTTTACGGTATACTTGGACAATTTTTCTGTCTTCTAAAGATCAGGTCTTTGAAGAATTTGAAGCATGGGTGAAGGTTGTTGAGAAAAAAACTTGGAGTTGCTCTTGTGTCTGTCAGGTCAGATCATGGAACGGAATTCGACAACTCTGAGTTTTTGATTTTCTGCAAGAAAAATGCCATAAGTCACAACTTCTCCGCGCCAAGAACTCCTCAACAAAATGGCATGGTTGAGAAGAAGAATCGAGCCTTGGAGACCATGTCGCGGACCATGCTTATCTCAAGTGGTCTTCCAAGAAATTTTTTGAGGTGAAGCCAGTAATGCATCTTGCTATGTGATGAATCGAGCCATGCTTCGTCCACTTCTTGGAAAAATTCCTTATGAGTTGTTTAGAGGAATTAAGTCCAATGTCGCCCACTTATGCACTTTTGGGTGCAAATTCTATGTTCATAATAATGACAATGACAGTTTGGGAAAATTCGATCCAAGGAGTGATGTTGGCACTTTTGTAGGTTACCCCCCTCATAGTAAAGCCTACAAAGTATTCAACAAAAGGACGAGGAAGATTGAAGAAAGTTTTCATGTCGTGTTTGATGAGAACACGATGGGAGGCTCGATGATTGAGGATCATGATGATGGTGATCAAGGATATTATCTGTTTCAAGATGATCCACTTCCAATTGCTACATCAGAAAAGGAGACAGTAGTCAGTGACAATGTTGGTGTTGCTGACTCAGTCAGAACAGGGGGAAGTGATCATGTCAGTGACAATGCTGGTGTCACCGACTCAGACAGAATAGGGGGAAGTGATCATGATCAAAGAACATGTGACGATGAGACAAATGATGAGAAAACACCTGAGGTATTTTCGGTGGTCAAAATCCCCGGCAACGGCGCCAAATTTGATGAGGTATTTTCGGTGGTCGTTAATACCTATCAAAGAATCCTAACTTAACCAACTCAGTAGAGCGGCAAGTAAGGGTCGATCCCACAGAGACTTGTGTATTTATGCTTTTACTTATGTGCCAAATAACCAAATAAGGGGGGTTTTAAGGATTGAAATTCTAATCTAATATGTAAAATTGAAAACTATCTAAGAATGCAAAAGATGGTTTTAATCAAATAAGAGACAAGCGTGTTCAACTAGTTAAATTCATCATAGATATGCTTATTGATCATTGATTCTTTTGATTCTCATTTCCCTTGAATAATCTATTGTGGATTATACTCCTACTAAGAATTATGACCCAAACTTCATAAATAGTTGAAAGAACTAACAGTCTAAACAACCCTAATCATTTAACAACCTAAAACAACGTCTTGATTCAATTAAACGACAACTTTACGAGTCAAGTTATCAATAGAAACAAACACTTAGAGCAAACAGACATCTAAGTTATTTGTTGATTTATTCCCTTCTAAAATTGAATAGCCCGAACGGGTCCAAACAATTATAGATGCTACTTTATCTAATCAACCCCGAACGGGCATTAATCAGATTAGTTGTAAATTAACCTAGAAATTCTATTAGGTGATCAATCTAACAAAATCCTAAATAATTCTGATTCAATTAAGCACAGGGAATAAAACCTATTCAAGTTGATGAGAATCAATCAAACCTCACAATATTATGCAATCTATGATTTTAATAACTAGTCAAACACAAAGGAATTAGCAATGCATAATTAAATTAAAACAAACTTACAAAGGTTCAAAGGTTCTTCCTTGAGAGAGAAAACCTAGCCTCCAAAGTTGATCCAAAGTTAATGAAAATAAAAATAACATAAAGTATTTATATGTCTCTAAAAATATCCCTCAAACTCTATCTTAAACACATATACTCAGAAATCATAAGCCCATAAGATCAAACACCAAAGCCCAAAAACCAAATCTCGGCCCAAACTCTTGTCCGTGAAAAACGCCAGATTGCGTGGCATCGACACTATATTGCGCGACCGCGCATTTGCCTCCCCGCGCAATTGGCACCCAGTTGGGAATGCGCGGGCTGGTTACGCGGCTTCGACCTCGATCACTTGGTTCTTGGCTTGGCTCGGTTCTTGCTTCTCTTGGCTCTTCTCCTAGCATGTCCTAGCTTCCTTAGCTTGCTTGACTCGTCCACCACCACCATGGTCCATCTGTACTCGCCCCGCTGTTGCTCCTGAACCTAAAAACCTGTAAAACCGAGCAAACCAGCGTATAATACCCGACAACACAAAAATCTAAAAACTACATAAAAACTAACCAAAACCTAACCAAAACATATATAAAACATGCATCTAAACTACTCCTATATGCGAGCTATCAGTTGCTCAAGTCCAAAAGATTCTAATGAAGAGTCAGAGAGAACGCCACAAACTCAAGTCAATGACTTGACAAATCTACAGGTCAAGAATTATCAACAGAAAAGTGCTCATCCTGTCACTAACATCCTCATTGATTTCTCAAAGGGTGTGCAAACTAGATCTTCTCTAAACAACTTCTTCGCTTTCAATGCTTTCATCTTAATGTTGGAGCATAAAAATATTGAACAAGCATTGAAAGATTCAGATTGGGTCAGTGCCATGCAAGATGAGCTTCATCAGTTTGAAAGAAATAAGGTTTGGCACTTGGTCCCAAGGCCAAAGGGAAGATATGTGATTGGAAAACGATGGGTGTTCAGAAATAAGCTGGATGATGAAGGAAATGTGGTGAGAAACAAAGCAAGGTTGGTAGTTAAGGGCTACAATCAGCAGGAGGGCATTGAATATGATGAGACGTTTGCTCCAGTGGCTCGTGTTGAGGCTATACGATTGCTCATTGCCTATTCTACGTATCATGGATTCAAGCTACATCAAATGGATGTCAAGACTGCATTCTTTAATGGATATCTCAAAGAAGAAGTTTATGTTGAACAAATTCCGGGTTTTGAGGATGTCGCCCACCCGGATCATGTCTACAAACTGGACAAAGCTCTTTATGGATTGAAGCAAGCACTGCATGCTTGGTATGATCGTTTGTCACAATTCTTGATTCAACATGGTTATGTTAGAGGAGAAGTAGACAAGACTTTGTTCTTATTAAAGGAAGGAGGCCATACGTTGATTGTTCAGGTCTATGTCGATGACATCATCTTTGGTTCAACAGATGATAAGCTGGTGAAGAAATTCGTTGACCTCATGTCTAGTGAGTTTGAAATGAGCATGGTCGGTGATCTCAAGTTATTTTTAGGACTTCAAGTTGTTCAAAGTGAGGATGAGACACGAGTTCATCAACAAAAGTATCTTAGAGAATGTGTTAAAAGGTTTGGTCTTGAAAATGCCAAACCGTTTGATACTCCCATATCGTCGACTACCTCACTTGGAAAAGATGACAAGGATCCAGAAGTGAATGCTACTATGTACAGGGGTATGATTGGATCATTGCTCTATCTTATTGCGAGTAGACCCGATATTGTGTTTGGAGTTTGCCTATGTGCTAGATTTGAGGATGATCCAAGAGAGTCCCACTTTAAAGTTGTTAAGAGGATCATTCGGTATCTTAAGGGGACTGACAATCTGTGTTTATAGTATGCAAGCGGATTTGATTTTGAACTTGTCGGCTACACAGATGCAGATTTTGCCGGGAATCGTGTTGATAGAAAAAGCACTTCAGGAATGACTCAATTTCTTGGGCCTTGCCTTGTATCATGGGGATCTAAAAAGCAAAATTATGTGGCTTTATCAACAACGGAAGCAGAGTACATTGCGGCTGCGGCATGTTGCTCTCAACTCTTATGGATCAAGCAACAAGTCAGTGACTATGTTGTAAAGTGTGGGTTAGTACCCACACTATGTGACAACAATACTAGTGCAATCAAAATCTCAAAGAACCCAATGCAACATTCAAAGACAAAACATATCGAGATAAGGCATCACATTCTTTGAGATTGTGTAGAAAAAGGCATGGTCACTATGGAATTCTGTAGAACAAGTGATCAAAGAGCAGACATCTTCACAAAGGCCTTAAATCGTGAACCCTTTGAACAACTCCGCATGGAATTAGGTATGATCTCTCTTCAATGATCTATTTCTCTACATGAATTCCCTCAATGATTGGCTAGAATTGATTGCTTTGCATATGTTTCATGGTTTTATGGTATAATTCTTAGCATTCTTGATAGACATCATGTTTAGGAAACCCCATGCATTTGACTTGTCGATGACTTTTACTACATTCAGTATGTGTACAACCTTTTTGAGCTCTTTGTTTTAGCCCAAAAGAATCAACCTGATGATCCTAACCCTCATTACAAGCCCAAATGATGGTTGATTCTACTGCTTCTCCTGACCTATCATGTTTTGAGAGTCTCTATGAGCCCGTTTTTGAATTTCTTTATAAAACGGAGACTTATCATCATGATCGATAAATCCTCAAAAATAATGCTTTCTATTTGGTTTGTTTTGGCACTCCCTGTGCAACCCCAACGCCAAGTAAGTTCTTTAAAGAGAAGGTCATGGACTGTGCAAATGTCATGGCAAATATGCTGAGATGAGAAAACAGGTTTGATGGTCACCGACATGAGCATGGTCAGCGACTATGAAAATTGGCGCATGGATCACATCAGAATATTAAGAAGATCAGTTTGTTTCTTTTTGGAAATAATTTTTTCTAAGCATAGCTTGATTTGATTAAAGTGATACTTTCCCATTAAGAGAGAACAAGTTCCTTTATTACCCTACCTCTATCCTCATCCAAAAGCTTCATGAACCTAAACACAAACCAAGAAACCCTAACTGTGTCACTTGAAACTGGCACGCTGCGCCAAACGGCGCAACCGGTAAGCGTTTCCGGAATCGAGTGACACACCCAAGAAGGGACAAGGAGAGTGCTAAGGAGGCTTTGGAGAAGGAGTTGGTTAAAATCAAAATTTGGAGGCAAAGGAGTTGAAAAATCCAAAAAGAAGGAAACAAGGGTTCTAGAACTGGAAGGAGACGAACAAGAAGAAGGTGACCAAAGAGTAACCAAGGAAAAAGAAGAAGTCGGTGACTTGCGAAAAGTCACTAACAAAGATGAATCTGGTGATGTCAATGACAAAGTTCTGGAAGAGGTCACACCTTCTAAACAACCTATAGTTCTATATGAAGAAGGTACTCATTCTGAAACTAATGTTAAAATTTATGAAGTTTGAGGAGAGGCTTGCTTATCTCGGTTCAGAGTCATTGACTACTGCATGTCCATTACTCTCTCTCTATCCCTCTCTTCTACCCTTACCACATTATCTCTCCAGGTTAAAAGATTTATCTCTTTAGTTTGATATGGTTGTTGCATTTTTGGATTGTTTGTTTTTGCATCGTGCATTATCTCTTGCTTTGGTGGATGGCTATCTATGATTGTTTTGATATTATGTTTTAAGTTTCCATATTTTGCCTTTGATTTCTTTTCTTGTTTTAGCAATCTTTTTGATGATGCCAAAAGGAGGAATTAACCGGGGGAATAGATTTAAAGGGCGGGATCTAAAAACTGAAATCATGTGGATATTAAGCTTAGGGGGGACTTTTTATGGTTTTTGCTTTTGCTCTTTATCTTGTGATGTTGTATGTATGCTGCATAGATCTTATCAGAATAGGTTGTTTGTCACCATCAAAAAGGGGGAATTTGTTAGAAGATAGGATTTTGATGGTTCCAAAGGTCAGTGACATAGAAGTTGCATGGAGAGTCAGCAATATCAAGTTCTTATGAAGAAGTCACTGGCAAAGGATAACTGACAAGAAACTATTGTTGAAAAGTTGTGTTTTGATGGTTCTAAGGAAGTCAGTATCAAGTTCTTATGAAGAAGTCACTGGCAAAGGATAACTGACAAGAAACTATTGTTGAAAAGTTGTGTTTTGATGGTTCTAAGGAAGTCAGTGACTTCGAGTTTGCAAGCCAAGTCGACGACTTGGCAAAGTCATGGCAAAGTCACTGACATGACCAGCTGGCGACGAAAACGATTTATGGAAGGAACGCACAAATCGTGTGCGATTGTTTGCAGGACAGCTGGGGTGTTTATTTATGGAGAATATCATCATAAAAGAGTGCTAAAATCAGAAGAAGAAGATATGATTCCATTGAGATATTTTATATGTGCGTACATGTTATATTAAAAAAGATCTTGTAAGATTGAGTGTGATGTTATTTCCTTAACCGAATAGGAAATAATATTACACAAAATCACACCTTATTCTAGATTAAATACTGAGTTGTTTTAGGTTAGAGAAAAGGACTTTCGTGCATAATTGTATATCTTGAGAAAAAGAAAAGAGAGAGTTCTAGGTTGAAGAAGACTCGTGCGTGGGATTCGTACGAGCAGTGAAGAAGACTTGTGCGTGAGATTCGTGCAAGTGGTGAGTTCGAGTGTTCTTAGGCATAGCGTGATGTTGAGAATGTAGGTACAAAGGTAGAGCGTGGTTCAAGGTTGTGGGAATCAACTTGTACACGTGAGAGCTTTGTAACACTCAAGAAATCAATAGAGCGAGTCTAAGGACTCTTGAAATCCGACCAAGTGAGAAGTTTGGAAGGGAGTGGTTTTTCTCTAAGTAAACTAGTTTGTTTACGAATAGTTTCCACTTTACATCGCTTGTCTTTTACAGTTTGGTAATATCTTTCCTGTTTGATTAATTATTTCGCTGCTTATTTCAAGGACATGACTTTACCAAAGTCGGTGACTTCGACTGTTACTCAAACTCGACGACTTCGCAGGAGTAGCCGACTCGTTTAAGTACTAATGATCCTACAACTTTGATATTCACCCGAATCCTGAAGACCATGTCCAAGCATTCCACAAGTAAAGCTCCCCTTTTTCGTGTCAATAAAATGATTCTAGTCTTATTTGTATTTAATTAATCATATTTTAACAAAGAAGTTATATTGATCTCGTATAATAATTTAAAGTCTATTTATAAAATTAATTAATTTTTATATTCTTATGAATAATATATAGAGTTTGGTTCAAATGAAACAAATTCTTATCCTAAAACGAACTCTTATTCTAAAACGAATGCACTTTTCATAGTAAGTAATGCACTTTTCATATAAAAGTGCATTGAAAAATGCAAAAAGTGCATTATGAAAAAGTGCATTAAATTTTTTTGAAAAGTGCACTAAAAAGTACGAAAAGTACAAATGCGAAAAAGTGCACTCTGAAGTATGAAAAGTGCACTACTAACTAAAAAAAGTGCATTCGTTTTAGGATAAGAGTTCGTTTTAGGATAAGAGTTTGTTTCATTTGAACCAAACTTATAATATATATATGTATAGGTTTTGGTTCAAGTGAGGAACACTCTTGTGGTAAGACCTTTTGCTTAAAATGAGGACTAATCTCAACCATTAGATTTACCTCATCTTTATATATTGGATGGTAAAGATTTTTTTTTATATTTTGTTCTTTTTTTTAAAAAGCTTTAAAAATGCTAAATATGGCAGTTCAATTTTTATGTACTACTAGTTCATTTTTATACACTAGAAGATCAATTTTTTATGTTAGGAGTTCAATTTTCTATATTATATGAGCTCAATTTTTATATTCTACGAGTTTATTTTTCAATCGATGATAAGTTCAATTTTTATGTGATTTGAGTTCATTTTTCAAATAATTCGATTTTCTCATAACTAAAAATTATTTAAAAATAAATAATTTTTTTCTCAATTTTTTCAATTTTCAATTTTTTTTTTATTTTACCTTCTTTAAAATTATTTTCTTATTTAAAAAAGCATTAAAAATGTTAGATATGACAATTCAACTTTTGTATACTACGTGTTCATTTTTATAAACTAGAAGTTCAATTTTCTACATTGTATGAGTTCAATTTTTATATTCTACGAGTTCATTTTTTTTTATCTATGATAAGTTCAATTTTTATTTGATTTGAGTTCATTTTTCATATAATTCGATTTTCACAACAAAAAAAAAATTGATTTTTTTCAATTTTTTAATTATTTATTTCAATTTTTTCCCTTTTTTTAAAGCTATGTTCTTTTAAAAAAAAGCTTTAAAAAAGGTAAATTTGACAGTTTAATTTTTATATACTATGAGTTCATTATTATATACTAGAAGTTCAATTTTTTATGTTAGAAGTTCAATTTTCTATATTGTATGAGTTCAATTTTTATACTCTACGAGTTCATTATTTATCTATGATAAGTTCAATTTTTACGTGCTTTGAGTTCATTTTTTCTAAAATTCGATTTTCAAAAACCTAAAATAATTATGAAAAAAATAATAAAAAATAAATAAATAATAAAATAAATAAATAATTTTTGAAAAAATCTTGACCATTCAATACATAGTAAGGGAGTATATCCAATGGCTGAGATTAATCCTCATTTTAAGCCTAGTCCTTAACACAAGGGTGGTCCTCACCGGAACCATGTCATATATATATATATTGACAATATCTTATCACGTTGTCATGATTTACTATCCGTTAAGTTTTGAAAATATGTTATAAATATATATTATTTTTTATATTTTTATCTCTTTAAAATGAACGATATATATCTTTTGACTATATCTTATTATTTTAGTAGAGTTGGCAGGGTGTAGGGACGACTAGAGAGAGGACCAGAGTAGTAGACAGTTAACCGACTTTTCAAAGGGCAGGATCCCACGCTTCACTTGGGCGTGTTTGCTTGTGCTTTTATTTGTTACATTCGTCTCTTTCGTGCTTTGGGTCCCCTTTTTAGCTTTTTGTTTTTTTGTTTTTTGTGTATTTTGTGTGTTTTTGTTGTCTTGTGTTAACTTTCTGTATGGTGTAGTTGGGCTCCACATGGGTCTTTCGGGCGTATCCCCTTCTCTTTGGGTAGGGGTACCTATATATTGACCCCCAAATTTTGCTGCAGCGAAACCTCACTGAGTCAATGTTGTTGTCGTATATTTTTTATCGTTTGAAATGTTATTATATATTTTTTCATATTTTATCTCTTTTTCATTTTCTTTATAAATTATCTCTTTTTTAAAAACTATACCTATCATATTTTAATGATATATGTGCATAAGTGCATATTTTTTTTATAAAATTTCTCTTTCTAGATGTGTTTAGTTTAGAAGATCGGTATACCTTTTTAGCCTTTCTATCTCACCAAAGAGCCCCTCGATCATTCTCTCAAACTAACATTCCACTTTTCCTTTAACATGGATCCAAATCAGCTATACAACGACTACCACAATTCATTACAATTTTCTCAAAACTTTTTAGATTTGTCTAAAGAAGAAACAAAACTTCTCATGAATCCCCATCAATTTGCGTGTCCCCTCTCTCAATACCCAATTTCATATGGAAGCACTTTTTTATTTCATTAATGGAGCCTACAACAACTTGTGCTAAGTCTTGATGAAATAAAAGGTATGCCTGAACTGAACCCCACTCTTTAAAGAGCCCCTGATGTGATCACGACTAGCTTGGGCCAAATTCGACATTGGCACCACTGGAACATCTCTTTGCCTACCAACAACTATCAATGAAGTCACATAAAGAAATTGCCTCTTTGTATTCCACAAATTAATGTGGAAACTCCAACTAAACATCCTACTCCAACTATCACCATGGAGGATCTCATAATTATTTCATATAGTTTTACATGGTTTTGCATGAGCATTTAAGATTAGATTTTCTCCTTTTCTAGCTTAGGTTTTGTTTTTATGTTGATTTTTGTATTATTCGTAGTATGGATGTCTACACATGTTTGTTTTGCTTTTATACGTCTTTTGATGGTGTTTTGGAGTCTAATGGAGAACATGACATGAGGACAAGATCTTGGTGAAGCTTATAAAGACCACAAATAACACTAAGGAATGAAGATTTGAGGATTCTAAGAACTTTCAAGAGTTGTGGATGAGCAATTATTACAAGTCAAAATGCAAGCTAGGAAGCAAAAGAAGAGGTTAGAAGCCCTATCACAAGTCGTGGAGGCCCTCACGATCCAAACCAAGCCAAAGCAAAGCAAGAACATGCTCTCAGATGACCCGTCACGAGTCATGACAAGACGCTGCGTGCGCCGGGAAATTTGGACTTTCATACTTTTTTTGGGCTAGAGTTGCTTTTATTTTTGGGATATATTCTTACACAACTTTTATGACTTTTATAAGACTACTTGGAGCATAAGTTGGAGGATTTTTAGGAATTATTATTCTGTTTTTCTAGTTAGAGAAAGAGAAGACAATTTCTAGGGTTTTTGAGTTCTACTTTTTCTTTTAATTGAATTTCGAGTAAGTTTTCTCTTTCAATTATTGGTCTTATTTATTACTTCCATGTTGAATTTTATTGATTTGATTATGAAGTCCATCATGCTCGGCTAATTTCTCTAATTCTAGGGTTGGGTTGATCCCAACGATGTGAAGTGGATCAAAATCTGCTTGATTTAAGTTGGAAACTAATATTATTTGATTCTAGGGGCTTAATCTAATAGGTTTAAACTTGTTACTTGGTAGAGTCTTGCTTAGGTTGCACATCGAGAAGTGGTGGTCTAAGTGAGTATTCAAAATAGAGAGAACACATCAAAAGGTGGTTGTTTTTATTTGAAAAAAAACAGAATTGAACTTGAGATTAGTTTCTCATGTGGTTGAATTAATTGTCATAGAACTTTTAGGTGTTTAAGTTAAATTTGAAGCATCACAAGAGTGGGACAAGTTTACTTTACCATCTAGATTTCTAAGTGCTTAATAGGCTTTTATCGATTTTGTTTCGTCACAAAAGTTGGTTCTTAAATGGTAGAAGTGCATTGAGTTATACTTTGAGAAAAGTTAATTTATAACATTAGACAAATAACCTTCATAATAAAATATCCAACTCAGTTTAGGTATGTAGAAGTGAAATTCAAACTCCATGGATCAAAATTGTGGGGATTCCTAACCTTGGAACTATGCATTCTCATATATTTTTACATCATTGTTTACTTATTTAATTGCTTTCATAGTTAGAATTACACTACAATGAATGTATTTTGGCTTAGAAATTGGTCTATAGAATTATCTAAAGTAGACATATCACGATGATTCGATCTTGATCTACTACTACAATAGATCTCGTATTCTTGTGAGTGTGTGGGAAACAATCACATCAGCCATCCTGTCCACCACTGAACAATTATGTAAGATGATACGCACAATTATGTTGTGTATTTAGGAGGGATTTTTATCATATATTTATGGTGTTTCTAGGTGTTTTGAAGACTATCTACTGCTAGGAGGAAGAAGACCCAAAAATGCATTATTTTGGGATTTAGAGCAATATTGAAGAAAAGATGGAAAAAGCGTTCTGGTGCTGGCGGCGACCGCTGCCGACTAGGCGGCGCCCGCCGCCTTTGACATCACGGAGGTCCTTTATGTCGCCACGTGTTATATTCTGAATGGCTCTTTATCTATCAGCTTTATTCCGATATTTATGTATTTTTGGGATATACTTTTTAGACCTATTTTGATATATTATGTTTTAGAGAGTTGCATCTCTCATTATCATTATTCTACTTTTTAGATTGTTAGAGTTTTTCGCTTTTATGGAGAACTAAGCCCTATTTGTTTAGTTAGACAGTTTGAAGCTTCATTTTGACTTTCAATTTTGAGATTTCTACTCTTTATCTATTGCCTTGGATTATTCTACTCTCTTGTTTAAATTTGACTGATTTCAACAATTTCTAGGATTGTTGTTATTAAATATCTATTGTTAGATCTAGAGAAACTACTGGTTGAGTTTCTCTATTTCATAGTAGCAAACTGCATTGTACTAGTATCTGGTTGTGCTAGTCTATTGCAGAAGAGAGTTGAATTGTGATCTAGGATAAAAGCTGATTGTTTTATGCTAGATTTGTATCCTGCCTATATTCCTATCCTTTATGCTACTTTTGAATTGAATCTTGATAGTTTCAGGGTTATTCAATTAGTTATGATTGATAGTATCTGGTTGTGCTATTAATTATATCTGAAAAGGAATTGGAATTCCATGTGCATGCGATATTGAGTGAAATCAATGATTAACTTGTCATACGAATGTAGATCTCTGGTTGACTAAGTGTTTTCCCTAAATTGATAAAAACCTCAACTTTATTGTTTTGTTAAAGTCATGCATGCTTAATAATTAGTTTAATTTACAAACCCCTTTTGTTACTACAATTGACATTAAAATCATACAAAAATAACAATCTACCTCCCTGCGGATTCGACCCCTACTTCCCTAAGACTACAATCTTTAGGTTTGTTGGGACTCTTTTGTATAACCGTGATTTGCACGACCATTTCACCGTTATCATAAGATAATTAAATATCTTTCTGAACAAGAAACCTTGATAAAAAAAAATGTTGGATAAGTTTGAGAAACCCCTCCTCTAGATTAAGGGAGCACATGAGGAGGCCACCACCTTTCAAGCTCCTCAGGTGACTGACATGCCTTAAGTGGCTACCATCCACCAAGAACCGTTTCTATCATCTTGGTTCCAAAGAAGGGTGACATATGGTGGATATGTAAAGATTGTCAAGCGATCAAGAACATTACAATGAAATATCCTCATCCAATTCCAAGGCTCGATGATATGCTTGACGAACTACATGTTGCAAGTGTCTTCTCCAATATATATTTGAAGTGTGCACCATAAAATAATAATAATCGTTGATTCAGGTGGTCTTGTTTGGGTGCACTTGAGAGGACTACTATTGCCATGATTTGAGGACGAATCCTCTTAAAGGAGGAGAGGATGTTATGATCACAACTACCTTGTGCCTAATTCAGCACTAACATCGCTAGGCCATCTCTCTGTATACCACTATTTATCAATGAACTCCCATAAAGAAGTTTGCTCTTTTTTTATTATGTAAACTTATGTGCAAATTTTGATTGCTTTCCTTAGCTGAAGTCTTGTGAAGGCTGTGTTGCTTTGAAAGCTTGGGGATATGAGTGGTTTGTTTCCACGTGAAGGGTTGGTGCAACTCCATTTTACGTACCTATTTAAAGCGTCCTATTGTTCTTATTGTTTAAGCACATTTTTAGACATCTAACTAAGAAAACAAAAGCTCTTAAGCCTCATTTTATTTTCAAGATAAATATGTTCGTGTGTAATATCGAGCACTAATCAATACTCTTCCTTGGTTGTGTCATATCCCTTTGGAGTTGATCACATTGTTCCTCTTTGTATGGTGTGTAATATCCACCCTAACGAGTCCACTTATCCATCACTTTCATACTTAGATATCAACATATATCAATTCACCACCTTCATCCACCACTATTCATAACCTTCATCCAAAGCAATCCACATGCAGATCTCACTCGAGGAACTCTTTGCGACCCCTCAATAAAATCACCATAATATTCAATTTCTAGATTCACTCGTGCTTAAATTTAGATGAAGGAAACTAGACTTCTAAATATACCTCTGGGTTTTAGAATCATCTAATTTAGATTCTGAGGCAAATAGAACCACCACGTACAAGATCGGACAGAATTCTGAGAACAGATTGCCTAGAAGATCAAGATTCCAACCCTTGCTTGTTGATTTTACTTTGCATCAAGGCTTGAAGATTATTAATCAGTATCGACCCCTCTTTAAAAATCCTTTGTCATAAGCCCCTCACCAAGGTAGGGAAACCAAAGCGAAGTGGAGTCTACATGAGAATTTGTTACTGGCGAGTGCTAAGCGTCCTTACCCTGGTGCCAATTAAAGAGTAAAAGGTATGCAAGCCTTAGATCTTACCCATTCTCCAAGAGGAAGCCCATGGGAGTCTCTTTCCGCGCCGCAATCCCAACTTTGGAGCAAATATCAACAAGAATATCACGCACCAAATTATGTCTGAATTCACACCCTCTTCACTAGAATTGAACAACGGACAACATGATCCCCCCATTTACCATCTTGGGAGCGTTGCAACTCGAGCAAATACTACCATCAGAGAACAAAGGTATTGTAAGTTTGTAGCACAACACAACACAAAACTGACGGTGGTTCATCCTCTGTCCCAAGCCATCAATAGGGATAATGAAAAAGTTAGTGGGAATTAAATTGCAACAAAAGCAATTAAATAAATTACTATTATTATTATTGTTTTATTTTATCATCATCATCATCATCATCATCATCATCATCATCATCATCATCTCAAAAGCAATTAAATTACAACAAATTAGTGGGAATCAGTGATACAATCTAGGCCCCCACTTCTCTAGCTATAGCAAAACCTATTTTGGTGAAGATATGAGCAACAACACGAGCCCCAATGTCTTGAGTCTTAGAAAATTGCTGAACCCGCTTTAGCAATGCTACAACATCCTTGTCTAGCTCCCCTAGAGAAGAAAAGGAGAAAGGAAGAAAACCATTACCAAACGCCCGACAACTAGCTTCGTACTTGACCCTCTTTCGATTAGCCGCATTAGTCACAACCTGTCCCGGAACAAAGTCAGACAAACCAGATTGTGTCAAGGGAGAAGATCCTATCAAGTCAACACATACATCATGGCCTCGATCCCAAGAATAAAGTAACACATCATCATCATTATGATTATTATTAGTATTTATTACTATTATTATTATTATTATTATTATTATTATTATTATCTCTATTACTATTATTAAATTACTACTACTATTATTATTATTATTATTATTTTTATTATTATTATTATTATTTATATTATTATAAAAACTTACATAGTCAAACAAATTACAGAAAATTAGTGGGAATCAAAGATACAATCTGGCCCCCACTCATCTAGCTATAGCAAAACCTATTCTGGTGAAGATATGAGCAGCAACACGAGCCCCAATGTCTTGGGTCTTAGAGAACTGCTGAACCCGCTTCAGCAACGCTACAATATCCTTATCTAGTTCCCCAGAGAAGAAAAAGAGAAACGAAGAAAACCATAACCAAAATCCCGACAACTAGCTTCGTACTTGACCCTCTTTTGATTAGCCGCATCAACTAGAATCCGTCCTGAAATAATGTCACACAAACCAGATTGTGTCAAAGGGTAAGATCTTGTCAAGTCAACACATACATCACGACCTCGATCTCAAGAATAGAGTAACATGTCTGCAGGTCGAAGAGCTCCGTTGTTCCCGCTAGACAATCCAATATCAACCTCTTTCCTTGCTGAAATCCCAGATTGATAACAAAAATCAACAAGGGTATCCCGAACCACAATATGCCGATGTTTAATACCTATAATACCAGCACACGACACCGCATGATCACCAAAGATATCCCCGATGAAAACCCTGGAGCAAGCAAAGCATGGTGTCAAAATAGAGAACAAAGGAACACCCAACCGATAAGACAACACACAACAGTAAGTCTTAGCATTCATCGTCTGTCCCAAACTCGAGATGGGGACTGCCCAAAGCCAAACAGAGGTGTCATCTCACTGCTGCGATTGCCACAATGCCGATTGCTGAGGAGATAAAGAAAAGGTGGATTCAGCATAATGGAAGATTTTATCTTAACGGAAAGATAGAACTTTCGCTTAGAGTAGGGGGCAAGATACTGATTGCTTGGGAGACAAGGCATTGGTCCGACCCTAGGGTGTTGATTTTCGGTCTCCCTACCCTATCTCTTCCATTATAAATACACGTCAAAACTATGTATGAGGAGCACATATTCGCAAATTGAACAAGCTAATATTTTCTTAGCTTATTTGTTCAAGAAAACTCATACTCGCTGAGTTCTGTAGCTTTTCTTGTCTTTACCTTGACGCTCGATCGATGATTACTCTTTTGACTTAGGCATCGGAGTTGGATTAGGGGGTCCCCGCCCCCTTTGTCCATTGTTTTGTAGGTTCTAGCTAGGTTGAAGAATAGTTGGAACGAAAGGTGAAGAAGGAGCAATTAATTAGTGCATTGAAGGCGACATTTTTTGCAATAACAATTATTATTATTATTATTACTACTACTACTATAAGAGAAAGAGTCTCGTGTGAATGGGCGCCTAGGTGAGAAATAAGAATAAATCTCGCATGTCCCTTCCAAAAAATCAACGTCCCTGATTAGACATTCATAAAAAAAATTTAAAATACGGAACATGCGAAATTTTCCCGTATAATTAGCGTATTTTTCAATAAAAAACGGCACTGATGAATTTTTTCCGTATTATTCAAATGTTTTTCAAAAAATACGTTTTTCTGAGACACCCAGTTTTGTTCATCAAAACTAGCCAATTGTTCATCAATACTAACTATTTGTGCATCAAATTTTTGATAACAATGTTCATCGATTTCGAACTTTTTTAATATTAAATTTTATTTTTAACCTTTTCTATGTGTATGAAATGAATACAATATTGTCTATTATTTGAAGCACATATAATTACTTTCGATATACCCATATATGTTCATTAATATACTCTTATTTGTTTATTGATATAATATTATTTGTTCATTGGTATACCATTATTTTTCATTGATGTTCTCCTTTTTTTCATTGGTATACCATTGTTTGTTCATTGATATACCATATTTGTTCATGTATATACCCCTATTTGTTCGTTGATATAACTTGTTTTGTTCATTGATAAAACCGTGTTTGTCCATTGATATACCCTATTTATTCATAGATATACCTTAATTTGTTCATTGATATAACCTTGTTTGTTCATTAATATACCCTTATTTATGAATTGAAATAAATCTATGTATGTGTGTCAATACCATCAATTTGAACATTTAAGACTATCTATTTGTGTATTTTTGCATTTATTTTGTGCTTTAAGGCTATCTTTTTCTTTACTCATATAATTAGTTTTCACTCACATACTGATATAATTAGTTTCAATGCACACATATATTTATCTAGTTTATGTAGTTGTTATACGAATCCTTTCTTGAGAGCAAAGTGTTAATGTATTAAATATCCAATTCAGCTGAGTCAATTATACATGGTGGAATATCAGTTACAACGACTTGATCATGTCCGAATTAAGATACAAATGTGCGATAAAGTGAGCAACACAATTGTCATGTCTACCTATATGAGCACAACAAAAAGAAACCAATGAAGTGCTCAATATAGTACCTAAATAAGACAAGTTTGATGTAGAAGCTTGAATGCAAAGGATAATAGATAATGAATCTGACTTTGCAATAATATGATGTATGCTTAGAGTGTAACACTCTGGATTTGGATAACTTGCTAATTAATTCCCCCGTTTAATTCTACCTCTTTTTAGTACAATTTGACCATCTCTTTGTCTTCGGGGCCAAAAAACCAATCTTTTGTTAAAACATCCAAGCCCGAGCCCAATTTATCTTCCCCCTCCCTTTTCCCATTTGTTTCTCTACTCTTCTATCTCTACTTTCTTCTGATCTTGTCGCCACTCACCATCGACAAAGAGAGGAGACCCAACCTTGCCATTCCATTGCAAGAAGGAATTGTTCTTCTTCTCTACCCATCGCCCTCACCACCATGCTTCGTCACCCTTCCTCTGTGCTTTGGTGGCATTGAGACACCGACGACTTGGCCTTTTCAAAGACGTTCGTCGCCGCCGACACCTCTTGCTCTAAACACCACCGGTAAAACCTCTTCCCGCAGATCTTCTTTCCTTTCCCTTCCTCACCATCTCTGTTTTCTTCTCCCTAATTTGAGATTCTGTTCCTGTTCTGGACACAATCACTGGAAGCCGCATCGCAAGCCCTTTGATCCGCCCTTATCTCTCCAGCTTGTCGCGCCATCGGGCCTTGCTCGCCGCTAGAATTGAGCTCATCATTGATCGAACGAATTGATTCGCTGTTGTACATCGACGCGGAAGTGAGAGCACAAGACCCACACCAGTTGGAATCAGGTCGTGAATCACCTTCTGTTAGAAGATGGAAGTTTGAGTTTTGATGATTCCAGAGTCAGTGACCCTATGTTTGCAAGTCGAGTCGGCGACTTGGCAAAGTCACTCACATAACCAGATCGTGAAGCGATCTATTTACGGAAGGAACGCACAGATCTTGTGCGTTTCATTGAAGGCAGCTGCGTGTTCTATTTTAGGAGAAGATCATCAAAAGAGTGCTAAAATCAAGATGAAGATAATTGTGATTCTCCCAGAATATTTGAGTATGCGTACAATTGTATATTTGGAAAGACTTGTAAAATATTAAGTGTGTATTGTTTTCCTAATCGAATGGAAAATAATATACATGAGATCTCTCTTACCTTAGTTTAAATACTCGTGTGTTTAGGCTAATCGATGTGACTTGTGAGCTTAATTTTCATATCGTGTGTAAGAAAGAAAGAGTGTGCTTGTGCGTGAGATTCGTACAAGTGGTGAGTCAAGAGATCTTAGGCATAGCGTGAGATTGAGAGTGTGAGTGGAAAGGTAGAGTGTGGTTCAAGGGTGTGGGATTCATTCTTGTACATGGGAGAGCTTTGTAATCACTCAAGAAATCAATAGAGCGAGTCTAAGGACTCTTGAAATCCGACCAAGTGATAAACTTGGAAGGGAGTGGTTTTTCTCTAAGTAAACTAGTTGGTTTACGAAGAGTTTCCACTATACATCACTTCTCATTGACCGTTGCTAACATTTATTTTACTGTTTGTTCATTCTGATGCTTAATTACTCAAAGTCGACGACGTCGTAGGAGTCGCCGACTCGTCCTAGTACTAACGATCCTACACCTTCGAGATCCACCTCTATCGTGGGTGTGTTTGTTGTCCAATACCCTAACTGAGAGCCTTATTTTGTTTCCCATCCCCAAGGTTGAACCTTGCCTTTGTTTGTTCTTTCATATTTATTCTAGATTTTGTTGCTTTGGGTGGCAATGCTTGTGCATGTGGCCTTTGACATCTCATTTCTGAATTGTCAATTGGGAAATTGCATTTGTTGTTGGTTTAGATACTCCATTGAATTCTTGCTTAAAATAATATGATTGTATGTTGTAAGTTTAGCCTAATTCTTCTATGGCATATTTTGATTGAATTTGGGAATAAGTTGGCTTGAATAAGTTGGCTTGAATAAGTTGTGAATGGTTTTAATGGAATTTCGTTGGATTTGCACAAAAGATTAGTTGTCCTTTTGATGACATGAAATAAAAAGTTGTAATTCGACACGAGAATGAGTTTGAGTAACTCGCGATTGAGATTTTGATGTTCGTGTGGTTGTAACGGAATTCGATATGGTATGGTTTGACAGGTCCTAGAATGCGAGTA
This sequence comes from Fallopia convolvulus, assembly GCA_964016875.1. Lineage (NCBI taxonomy): Eukaryota > Viridiplantae > Streptophyta > Magnoliopsida > Caryophyllales > Polygonaceae > Fallopia > Fallopia convolvulus. The sequence goes on along the minus strand of OZ024724.1, from coordinate 6,884,313 downwards.
GTACTAGGGTTTTTGAATATGATATATGTTAGTCTTGACCTTTTGTTACTTGGTAGAACTCGCTCGGTTTTGGTTTGGCTCTGAGTGTAGCTTTGGGACCTAATGTTATAGGTTGTGAACTTGGACTTATATTTTTGGTTTTTGCCTTGGTCTTCTAGTCTTTGAGGCGGCTTAGGCTGAGATAGGAAATACTAGTATGTTGAGAAAAATTGATGTTGGTCCGTGGGTCGTCATGTCTAAACTTTGTTCAATAATAATAAAATCGAGCCAATCCGCTTTTATTGGATAACATGAAAGCATGGTGGGTCGCACTTGGCGAAGCAACTATAGTTGTACTTGCCTAGAATCGAAAGATATTCCTCGCGGTTAGTCGATTAACCTTGAACGTTATGATTCGTAGGTTTCTAGTACCGTCGCGTTTCTTACTTCATTCGAGGATCGCCTTCGAGGTAAGTCGTTCTCGACTTGCTCGACTTTATTCTAGTCTTGTTAGATTTCATGCCGTGATTGTGAGATTGCTTTTGGGAATTAGTCCCGAATGTATGTTTTCCCTTGTGAAATGTTTTCTTGTATGATGTGATGCGCTTTCCATTCCAAACGTTTTACTCATAAAAGAAATTGATTATCGTTTTCTTTCTGTTGGCTGCGTAATCGGAACGATCATATGAGATGATTGTTGGTGGCGGAGAGGCGTCTAGACATGGTCGTGTGTCTAAAGGGCCCCCTTAAAAGTTATATTAATTGCTTTGTTTTTGGCAAGTGCTCAAGTGGAGGCTTGACCAAGGGTTAGAAGGATGACGTATATGAGAAGTGAGAGGGTCTTCCTCTGCACTCAGGCGCAGGTGAGTTAGCGCCATAGATTGAAATGCAATGGTGGAGGGAAGAATTGCATTTCCAAATAGGTTCGTGAATGGTTTTACTTGTGTTTGTGTGTGGTTTATAGTTGGGTCTTGGCTTGTGAGTGGTTGGTATGTTGATGAATTGTTGGTTTCGTTTTCTTTCCTTTTACTTGTTGAATGTCAAGTTGTTAGTGATCGTTTTCGAATGTCTTACTTCTATCGCTTGTTATCTAGGTTGTTGATATGTGTATTGGACTATTATGTTTTGTTTCATTCATTCGTTGAAGGTCAAGTTGTTTGTTATTAATTGTTTTCAAACGTCTTATTCTTGCTGCTGGTTTTCTAGCTTGCCTAGGATAGTAGCTGACCCCTCGGGGACTTTTATTTTTCAGTTCCAAGTACTCTCGCAGGTCCTGTGTCGAAGCTTAGGCCAAATGCAACAACGGATCATTGACGCACGTGTCACTAGGTTATGGAGTGGGTTGGGTGTTCTGTTTAGTCTTGTTTATTTGTTTTGGATATTTCTCCCTTTTTGTTGACTCTAGTGGGTTTCTAGTGTTGGTTGTGACTTGTCTACTTATTTGGGATCTCATGTTTGACATTGCTGCAGATGTGGTTTATTAAATGACAGTTGGATGTTTTAAATTAGTTTTCTTGTCGTGGTTGAGTTGCAAGGTCTCTCCAGGTGTTTTAATTGTCACACTAGCTCAGGTAGGACGCGTAAGGGTCAAACTACCAAGTAACGCCCCGACGTTGAGACGGGGTGTTATATAGAGAACGAGCCAGTTGCAAACTGAATAGAAGTGCTTGTTCCTTAGTTATGTTCATAGCCCAAGAAGTAGCCACACATTTCACAGTAGCAACACTGACAAATCCAAACGAGTCAAACAAGACAATACCGATACAGACATCAAAACAATTAGTTTTGTCTCATATACGACTAATTATGATGCACACATATATATTAATGCATAAAATTTCGATACACATTCGTCCATTTTTTATGTACAAATAATAGGTTTTTATGCACAAACAATAGTTTATTTTTGCACAAAATCATAGTTTTGATGAAGAAAATCACAAAATTGATGAACAAAATCACAATGTTGATGAACAATCTGGGAATGCGTCCTATTTTTGTTTTTTATGAACAAAATCACAATACTAATGAACATATTGCATATAATTTCAATACACATTCGTCCATTTTTCATATACAAATAATAGATTTTTTATGCACAAACAATAATTTATTTATGCACAAAGTCACGGTGTTGATGAACAAAATTACAGTGTTGATGAACAATCTGGGCGCACGTCCTATTTCTGTTTTTTTTAAAATACACGAATAATTCGCCAAAAATTCGCTCGTGCCGTTTTCCCCTTTCTTAAGTGAAATGATTAGCGTCTTTGATTTTTCTCCATCCAATAGTTCTTGTTCATTCTTATTTCGCACATGGGTGTCCATTCACACTTGAACCAGACCCTTATTGATTTATTATTATTGCCATCCGTCAAAAGAGCGATATAATAGGCTCGATTAGAGCATTACTCTAACACAAGAGGATTGGAAGAGATCGAAGTCAATATGGTTCAAAAGTCTCGGAATAATTAAAATCAAGGTGTCATTTATAAAAAAAGAGACATAAAATTGTGTGGGTTGCTATCATCTAGCTTTAAGTTGAAGAGCTAGTGGGCAAAATGAGATTGATGTGCTAAGAAATACCTATTCTAATCTTAATGCCGACATTCTATTCGAACATGTATGGCTTCTATTTTACCTAATATAATTCATCCTCTCCAGGGAGCGTTTGTTCAAGGAAGACTTATTCAGGATAACATCCTAATTGCTCACGAAATCTTTCATTCTTTTCATAAAAAGAAAAAAGGCAAACAAGGATGGATGGCTTTGAAAATTGATATCGAAAAGGCTTATGATAAACTTGATTGGAATTTTATTAGATTAATTCTGCTTAAATTTGGATTTCATGTCAATTGGGTTAATCTTGTTATGACTTGCATTACTACCTCTTCTTCCTCGGTGTTGGTTAATAACGAATCAGGGACTGAGTTCTCCCCTCAATGTGGTATTCGTCAGGGTAATCCGATGGTCCCTTTTGTCTTTATTATATGTATGGAGTATCTTGCAAGATCCCTTCAATTACAATCTACTTTAGATTCCAAATTTGTGGGTATTCATTTAGTTAAAATGGAGTTTATTTGCCTTTCCTTAGTTTTGCAGATGACACTATCATTTTTGCTAATGCTTCTCATTCTAATATTAATTATATTAAAGGTTTCTTGGATTCTTTCTCTAGGGTTTCTGGCCTTTCGATTAATTATCATAAAAGTATCTTTCAAGTCTCTGAAAATATTTCACGTCAAGCTGCAACTTCTCTGGCAATTGTTCTTAATTTTCAAATTACTACTTCTATGGAGAAATATCTTGGTATTCCTATTCTTAAAGGTAGGGTTCAAAATGCAGTTTTTGCAGGTTCAATTACAAATTTGAAAAAACAGCTTTCTCAGTGGAAAGCAAACTCTATTTCACAGGCAGGTAGGGTTGTGCTTATTCAGTCAAATCTGTTAGGGCAGGTTAATTATCTAATGCAAAGTTTTTTGCTTCCTAAATGTTTTCTTTGTGAAATTGATGAAATTAATAAATCTTTTTTTTGGAATAAGTTTACTCCTAATCATCACCCTCTTATAAGTTGGGATAAGGTATGCTCTCCTAAAGACTCTAGGGTATGGGACTTCGTACGGTTGAGACTACTAATATTGCTTTGCAAATGAAACTTCTTTGGAAAATTTTAACTGCTCCAAATAATTATTGGGTACGTATTATTTCTGAAAATTACTTGGGTTCCTCTTCAACTTTTGAGACGCAGAAAAAGAATTGTTCTTGGCAGTTTGGTAGATTGCTCAATCTTAGAGACAAATTCTCTAAAGGTTTATTATGGACTGTTGGAAATGGTTATTCTATAAATTTTTGGAGAGATCCTTGGATTAGAAATACTGATTTAATATCGTTTTGTGATAGTGATAATATTAATTTAAAAGTTTCAGCTTTTATCACTCCTGATCGGTGTTGGAATGTTGAGTACTTGAGCTTGCTGCTTCCTGAATCAATTGTGAATTCAATTACTTCTCTTAGAATTCCCGTCTTTGACTCTGAGGATCGTTTGGTTTGGCTTCCTTCTAATGACGGACCTTTCTCAGTCTCCTCAGCTTCGTGTATGATTTCTATAGATAGGCCTGATCTTAATTATGAGTTTTCTTTGATTTGGAAGACCTCTCTTCCTCCTAAAATTAAAAATTTCTTGTGGAAGGCATGTGCTGATTGTCTTCCGACAATAGATAGATTAAATCGCTTTTACAATTGTGTTTTTAGTACGTGCTCGTTATGCTCAAATGAAGATGAAAACCTGAATCATTTGTTTTTTAACTGTCCGTTTTCAAATAATATGCTTTCCAAACTCGAGGATAACATAAATCTAAAATTTCAAATTATCTCCTCAGGTACTTTTATTAATAATCTTGTTTCTACTATAAATTCGAATAAAAATAGTAATATCCTTTGTTTCCTTTGATGGTTTCTTTGGGGACATAGAAATGGAAAAAATTTTAATCCGTCTAGACTTATATCTTCTTTGCTTCCATGTGATTTAGCTTTCTCTCAGTATTTATAGTGGAATTCTGCTCAGCCAATCTTAGCTCCCAAAAATGTGCCTCGTCCGAAAAGGAAAAATAATCGAAATTGGATTAGACCTCATCTGTTATGGTCGAAGCTCAATTTTGTTGCTTCCAAGTGTACGGATTCTTCTACTTATTCGAGCTTTCTTATTCGAGACCACAAAAGTAAGATTCTAAGTTTTGATCGTAAAGAACAACCTCCCATTTCGGTTCTCCAGGCTGAAGCGCTTGCTCTATGGTAATCGTAGTGCGGTTTCGCTAAACATTTCCCGCCTTATCATTGAAGGGGGTAATCTAATTCTTATTAATTCTTTAAAACGAACTTTGAAAGTTCCTTGGGAAATTCAAGCTATTATAAATGATATTCGTCATTTTGTTACTTTGATTCCTTGTGTGGTGTTTTTTCATTGTTTCAGGGAATGCAATTCTGCGGCGGCTTTTCTCGCGAAGAGGCTTTTTAGTTTTCCTCAGCTTAGTTTTGCTATTTCTAATTTTTTTTTCGGGATCATTGTTGGATCATGTCGATATCTCGATTAGTAGTTCCTGATTTAGTGATCATCCTCTATTATTTGATTTTCTAAAGATCATCTGTCGTGATGATTTAGGTTAGCTTTGTAATTTACGGGTAACCTAGTGTTGGCTTTGTAATGAGCTAGTAGCTCATTTATCAAAAGAATAGAATAACTTTATATTTATGTTTTTAGTTTTCATCCTAATTTAGGTAATAAGTTAAAATGGGAAAGTGCTAATTTTTTTATGAAAAAACTACAGGAAACTAACTTACATGGTCTCTCGTTTTTTTTTCTTGAAAAGGTAATGATTTGGTAAATGGATCGAAATTAAATGGTCTCTCGTTGACCTAAGAGCACGTACCCTAAATTTAATTTAATGAAATGCATTTTTCTAAATTCTCCACCAATTGCAAATCGAATTTTTTTTTCCTGGAAAGTGGACATTCCCATCTTTGGCCAAATGAATTCCAAAACTTAATTTGAACCACTCAATGCTAACGATATCTAAGGATGAGCTAAATAATTATTTTCATACATGTTTTTTACTCGAATTACACACTTGAATCATTTTTTTTTCTCTCCATGCAATCATGATCGATCTCCTCTTTTTAGTGCCAATCTTAATCTTCTTAGCAAACAACTAACAAATATTAGGAAAACGACTATTTTCAAGGATTGCCAAGAGTTCTTTAGTTAGTTGGGGAAGAACGGGCATGAATACATTTTGCATTTTCTTTACATGTTAAATTTTCTTCCTTTGATAATTAAGTTTGATTTCTCATTGGCTAAGAACAAATGGTACTTCTCAAATTTAATTCTCATGTTGTCATATTCTTCTCCCTCGTTCTCTTTCTCCTCCTAAGACAATCCATATCTGAAGATGAAAATGCACCAATTGAATTGCTCAGGGATTCAAATGATTCTCCATCTCAAAAGATAGATTTGTCTGGCCAGAAATCAAATGAAGAGGAAAAGGATAAATATGACTCTTCTACTTACTTGAAGAAAACGACCAACAACAAGGAGAGTGAAAAAGGTGAGAAGGAAAAAAGGAAGAAGGAGCATAAAAAGGAAAGAATGAAGGATAAGGAGGAAGAGGAAGAGGAGAAGGAGAAATATGACTCTTCTACTTACTGAAGAAAATGACCAAAAAGGAGAGTGACAAAGATGAGAAGGAAGAAAAGAAGGAGCATGAAAAGGAAAACATGAAGGATAAGAAGGAGGAAGAGGATGGAAAGGAAAAAATGAGGGAAAAGAAGGTAAAAATAAAGGAGGATGATGACGGAAAAAATGAAGGATAAGAAGGAAGAGGAGGAGGAGGGAGGAGGAAAAGGAAAAAATAAAGGATAAGGAGGAGAAGGAAAAGGAGAAGGAGAAGAACGATGAAGACAACGAGGATAAAAAGAAGATGAAGAAGAAGGAGAAGGAGGAAGAGGATGAAGAGGAGGGAGACAAGGATAAGAAGAAGAAAACCAAGGAGAGTGGGGATGAGAAAGACAACAAATCATTTTCCTCAACATCAATGTCTTCCTCATCTACTTCATTTAATTCCGTCGAATCAATCTTGTACCTCACAAATGCACAAAAGAAGAATCCGACTATTCCATCTAAGATCAAACAAGGTTGCAAGAAAGCCGACTTTCCCAATGAATGTGAATCTACCTTGATCTCCCTTGGAAAGGACATGGAGAAGTTGGATCCTTCAAGCATCTTAAGACCTCGGCTCAAGCTTTAACGCAAGCCCTCAATGTTGCCAAGGCGTCAGTTTTAGACCCAAACATGGGTGTTACCGAAAAGGAAGCTAGTATTTGTGATGAGGTTTACCAAGATGCCGTGGAAGCATTGAAGGATGGCATGAAAGCAACCACAAAGAATGATAGGTACATGGCTAGCTTGAAGCTCAGCACTGTGGTCACCGACGTGGACACATGTCAGGGTGTCGTTGGGCATGGGCAGCAAATCTAAGCTCGCGACACTCAACGTTGTCCTCTCAAAGCTTGCGGCTAACACCATAAGCTTGGGAGATGTAGCAGGTTACGTCTAACATAATAAATGATCTATGTAATAGTTGCAACTACCTTGAGAACATGCTTTGTTGATTTCATTATTATCTATTTTAAGAATATATAGTTATTTCATTTTCTTATCTTTTTATTGTAAGTACCTAGTTAGATTGAGAGAATGGCTTCTGAAATACTATTTATGCGTGTAAGTTACAATGCTAGGTGCATGAAGTGTGAATTATGGCAAGACAAAAACTATAGAGATCTCCGATCTAACAATTTATACAGCAGTACGGTGTAAAAAAGCTTTATATATATCTTAAGTGACTTCAATATAGATCCATATATTGTCATTGTTAATTCTCTTAACTAAATTAAAGACACATTTAAGGTTATATAATTTTTGTTTATTTGTAAACTAGGGGTGATGCCCGTGCTGCGCACGGATCTATTTTGTGCAGATAGAACAATTTCTTTTTATCCCTTTTAATATCTATATATTATCTAAGGGGAAGTTCGGAAAAAAATCAACCATAAAAGCATCTAAATTTCTCTTTTCTTATTGTGTCTATTATGTTGTTGATTGTCTTTTTACATTTAGAATATTTTATTTTTGTAATGATCAATTATTTAGGGGGAATATAAATTTAATACTTATTTTATGTTTTTATATTTGTTAAATATTTTACGTGATTAGAATTCATAACACATTGTATCTTCAAATATTACAAAATCTTTAGTTATTTTATATCTACCCTAAAAATATATTCTTAAGTGCAATCCAATTATAATAGAATTTTAACACAAAATATTTATTTTTAGTTGTTACTTCTTTCTTCTGAATATTTGTCTTTTTCTATCATCCTAAAAATATAATTTTGATTTCACCTTTGATTAGATAAAAAATATACCAAAAATATAACAATCTTACCATACATATTAAATGTTTACATCAAATAAACATAATAGCTTTCATGATTTAAATACGAAGTAATGATGTTTTACCTTAATAATCTAGTTTGATGATCCTTCGATCCTTCTTTCTCATGAACATATCCTCTCATTTTCTATGAAATTACACCAAGAAAACATGAGAAATTAAAATTAAGTACATAATTATGTATGAAATTAGGCATGAGAGTCATTTGGAGCGAGAAAATAATTTCTAAATATAGTGGTAAGAGAAATTAAATAAGTTCCTTTTCGTTGAATTTAAAAAACATAAGAAATGGAATGAAAACTTCTAAAAACAATCAATTACCTCATTGCTCTTTTCTTGTATTTTGTAATTCCTTTCATTTTAGAAACACAAAAGTCTTGCATCTATTGGTTTACTCCCACTTTTGCATTCCAAAAAATCCTTCAAATTAGCTAAACTTCATCCACTAACACATAAATAAGGATGACATAATTTTCTTATTGAAAAATTTAATGTAATAAATTTGATCTTATCTAGTTTTTTTAGGGGGTATGGAAGGTGAGGGGATAGATAAAATTAATGTAATAAATTTGATCTTATCTAGTTTTTAGGGGGTATGGAATGTGAGGGGATAGACAAAATTAATGTAATAAATTTGATCTTATCTCGTTTTTATTAATTTGTTTTTTAAACTATTAATGTACATTTTAACAAAAGCCGATTCTTGACCATTTTTTTTTTCTATTTTTTACTCTCATTATTTCATTTGATGGTTTGGTCATTAATTGACCAAAATTTTAAACTATTAATGTACATTTTAACAAAAACCAATTCTTGACCTTTTTTTCTTTTTTTTTTTAATCTCATTATTTTATTTCATGGTTTGGTCATTAATTGACCAAATTTTTCTATTTTATAATAGATATAGATTTTTTTCTGTATTCAATAGAGTGGTGTTGGGATGATGGCCCATAAGAAGTCCAACCCAAAGAGAAGAAAAGGGTCTTGCATCCTTTGTCCGTATTCAATATTTGTAAATTTTTGTTTATTCCGAAATTGCTCGTTATGAAAAATGAATGTAATAAGTTTGTGTATCTTGGAAACCTTAATCTCAAAAGCACGTGGATTAGTTAGTCAGAGAGAATAATTTTTTAAATTGAGTTGTTTAGATGAGTGTATGATATCTTTGTTGGACCCTCCGAAATTTGGCCCAAAAGAAATGTCACAAGCCCAAAATAGTTGATTCGAGTAAATCGATAGAAGGAGAAGATGACAGAGCAGTCAAAACAGAGCTGAAATCTCGGACCTCATGATCGACATCAACGACTATTTCATTAACGACGGGGGCGAGATCTCCATGAATGGCCAAAGGATTCACGATCTCAATCGTAATACAAATCTTACCATTCTTTCGCTACTATTTTTCTTATCTTTTATCTCGTTTTACTACTTGTTTATAGCTTATAACGTGTTACAAATTCTGTTTGGTTAGGAGTTCCTGCATCATAGCAGGTAACGCGTTAGTGTGATTATCCTGCCCAAAACAATTGGCGCCCACCGTGGGGCCCTAGCCAAAGAGATGGACGGAATCCAAACTACTTACAGCCATGTGGGAGATCTCGACAATCATGAGGTCAATGAGGAAACCAATAACCAAGGTGCTGGAAACGTAGACGGTGTCGGGAACGTAGACCGGGAACGTAGACGGAGCTGAGAATGTGGATGGAGCTGAGCAAGGCTCCGGGAACACCAATGGCAACCCTGGCACATTGATGTTCGTGTTTTTAGTATAGTTTTTAGTAGGTTTTCTTTGTTTATTAGGTTTAGTTTTGATAAGTTTAGTATTAGTTTTGTGTGGTTTTGGATAGTTTTGCATATTTCTGTGGAAAATATGGAAGCTACTCTATTTTGTGTACTTTGTAGGTTTTAGCAAGGAAAAGTGCTATATGGAGCTGAATTTGGAGCACTACAGTGAAAGACGGAGGAATACAAGATTGAAGAAGTCAGAGTTCAAGTTTTACGAGATGAAGTGTGGAAGAAACTAAGCCCAGGCTCGTTAACGAGGTTGTGAGTGCTCGTTAACGAGGCTACGTGATAGAGTTTTTCGAGGGTTGACTTTGTGACTCACCGATCCTATGCGGGAATTATTTCCGTATCGGTAGAGTATCTTTTTATGATTTTTAGGGTTATTATTATGTATTTTAGGTCTTGTTATCTTCTTAGATTTTATTTCTATCTTTTTAGGTATTTATTTCTATCTTTTTAGGAAAGTTTATCTTTTAGCCTTTTTAGTTTCTAGCCTTTTTAGTATAAATACCCTTCTATCTAGCATAGAAAGGGGAGGTCAGATTTTTAGGGATTGCTTTTGGAGAGGAGGAAGAGCCGCCGAGAGAAGAAAGAGAGGATCGGAGTCGAGATTCGAGGTCGGTAAACGAAAGTTACCGGGTTCGTTGATCGTGATTTTGGTTCGGTGCTTTGTATTTTTCGGTTTCTTCGGAATTTTTGTAAGACGATTTTTCTATTTAATTTGAGTGGTAATTTGATTTCAATGATTTCTTTTAATAAATTTATTTGTTTCGTAGTTATGATTAGTGAGTAGTCTTCCATTCTAGGATCGGGGTTAAGCCCGGCGTAGTTAAGCATGTTTGATGAGTAAGATTGAGTGTTGAATGCCTTCTATCTGTTATTTAGATTGTTTGTTGAGCTTATACCATGATGAAAGTTGAGGTAATTTGAGTTTTTAACTTGATTGAAAGAGAAAGTTAGTAACTTGAAGGTTGATATTGTTTGAATACGAAAGTTTCAAGCTTTAGATCCAAAACAAGCAATTAAGTGAATTGGGTTACGAAAGTAGGTTAATTTACTTGATAATCAACGAAAGTTGATGACTTTATCTATTTAAAGGCATGATCTTATCTTCTTACGAGTTTACATGCATGACTATGTTGTGGTGTCCCTAGTCCTAGATTTTTTTTATTTGAATTATCTTAAGTGAATTTCGTTGCTGAGTTACTTGGCTCGGTACCGAATTTATTTAGGTCGTTAGATTGAGTATTTTGTTTATGGTGGTTCGTTAACGACCCTGACAACGTCGTTAACGAGGTTGCTGGTGTGTGTTTTTGTTTGATTTTGTTTGCTTTTTAGTAGTTGATTAATGAACAACCTTGCTTCCTGTGGAACGATCCTGACTCCTCTATACTCAGCGGGGTCTTGATTATAAATTTATTTGTTGTAAAGAAACCCTCTCAACAAATTGGCGCTGTTGCCGGGGAAGCAACGAGTTTGTTTGTTTATCTGTGGGTTCGGGAATAGCCCGACCCCGTTTTTGTTTTTAATTTTTGTTTTCTTTGTTTGTTTTCTTAGCGTATGCCGGTAGGAAGACGAAGGCTTGAGTTTGACAACGCTGGTTATTACTCTGAACCTGAACGTTCTCTGCACCGTAGACGCCGAGAGAACCGAGCCATGGACACACCAGAAGAGATGGCTCGTCAAATGGAAGACCTCCGAAATCAGATGGAGGCGTTGAAAACTGAGAAGGAAGGCGCTGCTGCCGACACTGAGCGTCAAGGAGTTGCTAATGCTCGTATACAAGAGGAGCTTAATGCCTATCCGAGGAATGCCAAACAATACATGCATCCAGAACTGAGGGTGCCCGAGTCTCCCATTGTGCTTCCCGAGATAGAGAAACCCTTTGAGATCAAGTCTCAATTCATATCCTTGATTAAACGGGCTCAGTTTGAAGGCAAACCTACTGAGTGCCCTATGGAGCATATTAGAAACTTTCTTGATTTATGTGACACCATAGCTGCTGAAAGTGTCTCTCTTGAATATGTTCTGTTAAAAGCTTTCAGGTGGTATCTTACTGGAAAGGCCCTGAGCTAGTTGGAGAGCCTACCTTCTAAGTCTATCAGGACTTGGAAAGCTTTGTACGATCAATTTCTTACAAAGTTCGCCCCCCTGCAAAGACGACGGAGTTGAGGAAAGGCATCACCTCCTATCACCAGCTGCCTAATGAAACATTCGTTGAAACATGGGAAAGATTCAAAGAGATGATTAGACAATGCCCCACTCATGGGCAGCCTTTATATGTTCTGCAAGAAATCTTTTTCCAAGGTATCAACGCAGAGACCAAGAACCGCATCAACACGCATACTGCGTGCGGTTTTATAGAGATGAAACCGACGGAGGCATGTGAACTGTTGGATAAGTTGTCCAATTATGATGCCATGTATGGAACCCAACAGACTCCACAGCCCCAGAAACGTCTCTACATACCTAACCGAGACGAAGTTGACCCGGATGTTAAAAATCAATTCCTGCAAGATCAGGTCAACCGTCTGAAGAAGCAAGTAAGTTTTCTGAAATCCTCTCAATCATGTCAAGAATATGGTTCTTCTGCACATAGTACTTCTGCTTGCACTAACATAGAGCAGGTTAGAGCCGTTGAGACAATTGATGAGATGAATTATATGAGAGGACCATACAGGAACCAACCTAGCTATCATGACAAGTCAAACAACTATCAGGCATGGGGCAATCAGAATACAAATCAAAATTATGCAGTGCCTCCACCAGATAGACGACCTGCACCCTATCGACCTACAGGCCATCAGGAGCCACCATCATGGGTTCAAGGATTACAGGACAACATTAACGGAGTGACCAACAAGGTTAACGAAGTTCAAGCCAACCTGAACCAACAAAACAAAAGATGGGGAGAATTCAATATATGGAAGAGGAGTGTTGATTCCCAACTAGGGAACCTTGCTGCACAAATTCCGCGACCACAAGGGCAACTCCTGGGCCGCCCCGAGGAGAACCCTAGGGGACAAATAGCAGCGGTGCACCTTAGGAGCGGGAAGACATTGCCGGAGCGAGTCCAAGCTGAGGAAAAGGAGGAAGAGGACGTCACCAAACGGCTCGTTAACGAGCCAACGAGGGCAAATAACGAGCCTGTCTACCAGGGTGACGAGGCTTCGAGGGTTCCTAACGACCCTACCACAGGTAAGTTTTCTAATCCGAGCCTTCCTCTCGACTCCAGGGTAGTTAACGACCCCATCAGGGTCGGTAACGACCCGCCGAGCATACCTAAGGACCCTAGTGTCGACCTGGTACTCTCACCTCTCGAGCCTAACTTGGTTCCGAGAATGGTGAAATCTCTTCCATTTCCAACTAAGAAATCTATGGACTCTACTGAGAGTAAGTTCAAGCGTTTTGTAAAGATTCTTCAGGGCATTAATATTTCCATCCCATTTGCTGAGGCCCTAAGCGAAATGCCGGCTTACACAAAGTTTTTGAAAGATATTCTTAGCAGGAAAAGATCCATTACAGAGCTGCAAGATGAAGTCAGATCAATAGCTCTACGGAAAAGCTAGGAGACCCAGGTAGATTTGCGATAACGATCAACATAGGCAACCACAAGTTCAAGGCTTTGTGTGATCTGGGCGCCAGTGCTAGTTTAGTTCCTCTCTCAATCTGGTCTAAAGCTAATATGGGACCACTAGAGCTGGTAGATATGAATCTGTACATGGCAGATGGATCATGTGTCAAGGCCACATGAGTCGTGGACGACTATCCTATTCAAGTCGGGAAATTCTTTATACCGAATGATTTTATCGTCCTCGATATGCCTGAAGACCCTCATGTCCCCATAATTCTCGGCAGACCATTTTTAGCCACAACAGGTGCAAGAGTTGATGTGCGGAAAGGACTCCTCACTTTTGATATTGGAGAGGAACAAGTGGAAATTCAACCTGGATCAGAATGCCAATGACCCAATTGCGGTTGCACAAATCGAGTTGACTCAACCAGAACTCGACACAACTGTCCCTACCAAACCTCATTGCCCGATCACCGAGTCCAACGTGCAAGAGTACAACCAAGGTAAGTATTCTAACTATGAATCTGCTAAAGATGGTCATGACTATTCTCTATCTTTCGTTCCTACACCACGCCCCATCATATCCACTACAGAGGAGTCCAAACCACCTTGGTTTTCGGATTTCACTAACCATCATGTAGGAATACCGGGCATACTGATAGAAGAAAAGGGTCCTAATTTAGCAACTCAAGCACACAAAGGCTGCAAAGCTAAGTGTGGGATACCTCAAGACCCCAACATAGCTACACAAGAGCCACCTTGAGGAAAAGGAGCACGTCGGGCTAACGACGTTAAAAATAGCGCTTACGGGAGGCAACCCGCTTTTTAGTATAGAATTAGATTTTTCTTTCTTTTCTTTTTAGATTCTTTTTCCTAGCTTTCTTTTGAGTTCTTTTTAGTAATTTTCAGGATAGAAATTAGGATAAATTTTGAGCTAACAAGATGCAGGAGAAGGGATCGAAAATCACTCCAAGAGGCTACGGTGGCTCGTTAACGACCCACCCAGGGTCGTTAACGACCCGGTTCAAACGACCCGATTCGGCAAAACGGACAGGTAAGTTTTTTTAACCTAGTCTATCATTTTTACTACCCTAGCCGCCGCCCCCTCTACCCCTTCCTATCCCTACCCTCTCCTATATAACCCTTCTACCCCTCCCAAAAATTCACTCTCAAATTCTTCAAACTCTAAACTTCTCAAAAATTCAACCAAAGATCTTGAAGACTCCCACCACCGATCGGAATCCCTCACCAACCACCGAGCAGCCGTCGTTACCGAAGCCCGGAAACTCTTCCTCCCACCGACGACGATCCGAGCTTTCGTTAACTTGCTTTCACCGAGCTCGTTAATCACCCAATTCCGACCCCTTATTCTTCAATTTCTCGATTCTCCGGTATGACTTCTAAACCCTAACTCGAAATTGCATGATTCATGGTTGTTAGGGTAGAAATTTCATGTCTATAATTGAGTTCATAGAAAGTATTGATTTGCATGATTGGATTTTGCCCATGAAAGTTTGATTTTGCTTAGTAATTCTAGATCTATAGAAGGATATTCATGTTAGATGTTTCATTGTGAAAAGTTGGTTGTGAAAAACATGAATTTTTCTTGTTCTAGTATCAAGATACAAACTTTGCATTTCAAAATTTCGGGTAAATTTAGCATGTTCGGGATGGGTAATTAAGCAAGTATGGGGTGCATATATCCGACTGTGTGACTTGTGAAGGAGTATTAAGGATTGCATGCTTGATTTTTGCTTGATTTTTAAGGTAGATTAAACTCGGAATTCTACGACTTGGCTCTCGGCAGCTCGTTAACGACCCACCCAGGCTCGTTAACGACCCTGCTTAGCTTCAAAGATCAATACCAGTCCAGATTCGTAAACGACCCAATTGGGTAGTTAATGAATAATTCCGAGGTTATTTCGAGACCAAGTATGGGGTCTCTTGCCAATCTATTTTGAGTGGATCTTATCTTGGAAAATTCTTCATTGTTTTGTAGATCTCATGGCAAGTTCAAGCAGACCCGCTACCCGAGCTCAGAAGAAGAGAAGGAACCAGAGGTCCCCATCTCCACCTCGCATGGACAATGTGATTTTGAGTACTCAAGGCCAAGCAAAACGATACCGTGCTATTCTAGAGAAGGACCACAACACTCGTTGGTTCTCGAAGTCCAGTGCTATAAACACGGGGATCTATACGGACATCAAGGAGGCCTTCGTTATCCTTGGTGCAGCTCATCTCCTGAAGCAAGAGAATTTGCCACACTATCTGGCCCTCACATCCGAGTTTTTGGCAACTCTAGAGACTAGTTTCCCATCAAAGACTTCGGCGGGACGAATCCGGTTTCGGCTCGGTAATGTGAGCCGTGAGTTCACCATGGCAGAGTTCAATGCAATTCTAGAGCTCCCGAATCCGTCTAGAGACTACAACTTGAAAGACTATAGAGTGACTCGGACTTGGAGCTACATCACTAGGAGGTCCAATCCTCCACAACGACATTATCTGGGGTAAGCATCATCAACCCCATCTTCAAAATCATTCTCCGAGTGCTAGCCTCTACGTTTTGGCCGAAGAGAGAGTTGAACAGGCCAACGAGGACGGAAGTTGCTTGTCTCCGCACCATCCTTTTCGAGGAGCCCGACCCCTTGAATTTGGGGTATGAATGGCTCTACTACATAGAGAAATCAACCAAGTCCAAGGAATTTTGGTGTGGCAACTTGGTTAGCCTTTTGGCTAAAAACCTTGGAGTCGACCTTACTCGCTACACACCGGATCATGCTCAACTCCTCAACAAGAACTATTGGTATAGATCCAGTTTCTTCATTCAAGCCGAGGGAGGGTTCAAAGTGAAAGTACAAGACCGCACCGTCACATTCACCCTTGACAAATTGGAGCTACTCTACGTACCAAATTGGTACGAGGCGTGGACGGGACATGCTTTCCCGTTGGAACCCAAGCCGGAGGATGAGCTATCACTTCGGCCGGGTGAGACGAGATTTGAGCGAGAGGAAGATGCAATGGATGAAGATGAAGATGACGATGACGATACCGAGGTAGTCAGCGATGACACTGAAGAAGCCGACACAAAGGGAGGAACTGAGGAACTTAACATTGAGGAAGAGAACCTCGACACGGAAGTTTTGGGCACCAACGTCCTCGTTGACGAGCCTACCAGGCTCGTTAACGACCATTTCCAGCCTCCTTCCTACACTTCTAACGAGGCACCCAGCTTCGTTAACGAGGCGCCGAGAGCTCCTGTCGACCCACCGCCAACTCCTACGGACCCTCATTCCTTTGGGCTCATGCCATACAACCCGATGATGTACCAAGATCATTTCCAGCCTCACTATCCATCACCTCCTCAGCCCGAGTACATAGGATCGAGTATGCCACCACCATGGGCCGAGGATCTTTCTGCACGGATCCAGCAGCTTCACCTCCAGCAGGACCATATTCATAGGAGGATGGATAGATGGGAATCTGTCTATTCTGCTCGCATGTCGATGGAGGATGAGAGGCATCGTCAGAGAGAGGCGGATGATGCTGAGCATTGGAGGACGATGTACGACTTCATGGGGAACTTTGAGCACTATTTTCCTCCACCAAACCGTTGATTCAGCCTGAAGATGAAGTTTTTCCTTGTTTCCCACTTTTGAGACTTTGTAAGCTTTTATGTTTGTTTTTCTTTTTCTTATTTTTATCTTTGTTTGTTTCCTTTTCTATTTCTTTTCCTTCTTCTTATTTTTCTTACAGTGGGGACACTGTAATTTTAAGTATGGGGTGGGAGAAAATAGAAAACTTGTTGTCTTATGTGTTTATGTGTTTTGAGTAGTTTTTATTCTCTAAAAAAATCGAAAAATCTGAAAAAATCTATAAAAAAAAGAGTTTTAGAATTGATAGATATCCCTTTCTTAAGTTCTATGATAGTAGTTGCTAGCTTAATCATATAATTCCTTGCAAGCATGTCTTTAATAGTATAGCCGGATTCTTAATTTGAAATTATTTTTAGAAGAAGATAGCACTTGATGAAATTGAGCACATATACTTTATAGCATAAGTTATACAATCCAAAAAAAATTTAGTCTAGTGAGGAATTTTTGGCCTTATAGGGAGAACATCAATAAATCCCTCTTCTTTTCTTGTGTGATTTACTCTCTATATGCATATTATCTCTTGGAATTGTGATGGTTATCTATTTCTTGAGACCCGTATGGGATTTATAGTTCATTACTTGTGAAAATCATATGATGGAGAAATTAATTTTTTATAAGCCCTATTGTTCCCTATCTACCTTTACATGATCCTTCCTTTTGACAGCCAATTCTAGCCTGAAGCCTTTATTTTTAGCTCCACAAAAATATGTTCCCTAGCCGAGATAAGCTTGACCCTATCCGGGGATTAGGACTTAGATTGGAGAGGTGTGTTTTGTTGAGTATAAAAAAAAAAGGAGTGATATTTAGTGTTTGCTTGAAGGATTATTGGGAAGGGTAGATTGGGAGTCTCTTGTTTTACTTGTAATAAGAAAGATCCCTTGATAAGCAAAAGATGCACAAAATAAAGTTATTTGTTGGAGGTAATGAGAAGAAACAAATGAAGAGTACACGATGAAGCTCGTTAACGACCCTGAAGTGGGCTCGTTAACGAGGCAGCGAGGCGAAAGAAAAAAAAAGAAGAAAAATAATAATAAGGAGTTGGATGAAAAGAAGAAGGAATTTTGAAGTGCATGTGTGTTTATAGATAATATCAAAGATTCTTTTGAGACTTTCTAGGATAATATGGGTGAGTGAAAGAGAGTGTACGTAATGAGAGAGTGAGTTTGTATATGTTTTTATGAGAGTTCTTTTGTTATGTGAGAGTTTTTTAGGAGTCTTTGATTCCCGGATATTATTAGCACCACATGACCAAAATATTTTCCACGCCTATTTGTTTTTACCAAGCCCCATTACAATCCGGCCGAATTGAAGCTTCTATGAAGTTTTTCATCGAGCCCCCTAAGTTCTCTTGATGATTTTTGCTTGTTTTGACAAATCTTGGGTGGAGAGTATTGTTGATATAAGTTCCAATTTCTATGAGTTTTTGTATATAAGATGAGTTGAGAGATTGAATTTATAAGCCTAAACACTTGAGAGTTGAGTGAAACATATTATATCCCTTGTGAGGTTGGATTGTATTTTCTTATGTCTATTTGGTGCATATATGTGTGATGACATTAATAATCCCTTGCTATATTTTTCTCATGTGTAGAAGTTGCTTTTTAGATGATGGCTATATCTTGATGAGTATATTTGTTTGGTTTTGGGTAGTGTTTAGTGATTGCTTGAGGACAAGCAAGTCTAAGTATGGGGTATTTTGATGTTCGTGTTTTTAGTATAGTTTTTAGTAGTTTTCTTTGTTTATTAGGTTTAGTTTTGATAAGTTTAGTATTAGTTTTGTGTGTTTTTGGATAGTTTTGCATATTTTTGTGGAAAGAATGGAAGCTACTCTATTTTGTGTATTTTGTAGGTTTTAGCAAGGAAAAGTGCTATATGGAGCTGAATTTGGAGCGCTACAGTGAAAGACGGAGGAATACAAGATTGAAGAAGTCAGAGTTCAAGTTTTACTAGTACAAGTGTGGAAGAAACTAAGGCCAGGCTCGTTAATGAGGCTGTGAGGGCTCGTTACCGAGGCTACGTGATAGAGTTTTTCGAGGGTTGACTTTGTGACTCACCGATCCTATGCGGGAATTATTTCCGTATCGGTAGAGTATCTTTTTATGATTTTTAGGGTTATTATTATGTATTTTAGGTCTTGTTATCTTCTTAGATTTTATTTCTATCTTTTTAGGTATTTATTTCTATCTTTTTAGGAAAGTTTATCTTTTAGCCTTTTTAGTTTCTAGCCTTTTTAGTATAAATACCCTTCTATCTAGCATAGAAAGGGGAGGTCAGATTTTTAGGGATTGCTTTTGGAGAGGAGGAAGAGCCGCCGAGAGAAGAAAGAGAGGATCGGAGTCGAGATTCGAGGTCGGTAAACGAAAGTTACCGGGTTCGTTGATCGTGATTTTGGTTCGGTGCTTTGTATTTTTCGGTTTCTTCGGAATTTTTGTAAGACGATTTTTCTATTTAATTTGAGTGGTAATTTGATTTCAATGATTTCTTTTAATAAATTTATTTGTTTCGTAGTTATGATTAGTGAGTAGTCTTCCATTCTAGGATCGGGGTTAAGCCCGGCGTAGTTAAGCATGTTTGATGAGTAAGATTGAGTGTTGAATGCCTTCTATCTGTTATTTAGATTATTTGTTGAGCTTATACCAAGATGAAAGTTGAGGTAATTTGAGTTTTTAACTTGATTGAAAGAGAAAGTTAGTAACTTGAAGGTTGATATTGTTTGAATACGAAAGTTTCAAGCTTTAGATCCAAAACAAGCAATTAAGTGAATTGGGTTACGAAAGTAGGTTAATTTACTTGATAATCAACGAAAGTTGATGACTTTATCTATTTAAAGGCATGATCTTATCTTCTTACGAGTTTATATGCATGACTATGTTGTGGTGTCCCTAGTCCTAGATTTTTGTTTTTATTTGAATTATCTTAAGTGAATTTCGTTGCTGAGTTACTTGGCTCGGTACCGAATTTATTTAGGTCGTTAGATTGAGTCTTTTGTTTATGGTGGTTCGTTAACGACCCTGACAACGTCGTTAACGAGGCTGCTGGTGTGTGTTTTTGTTTGATTTTGTTTGCTTTTTAGTAGTTGATAAACGAACAACCTTGCTTCATGTGGAACGATCCTGACTCCTCTATACTTAGCGAGGTCTTGATTATAAATTTATTTGTTGTCAAGAAACCCTCTCAACACACATCCGAAGAGCGAGGAGTAGGAGGAGGCGATTCTGATGTCATCATGGAGCTCCGTTCAACAATGATTGCTCTCCAAAAGGACTTGGAAAGCCAAAACGAAGCCAATGCTAAATTTACCGAAGTATACGAGAAGCAAATTGAAACTTTAACTAATGAGCGTAATTTTTTTCGATCTCAGGTACAATCAGCTTCAACCCGACCCCACGCAACTAATGTGGTAGAAGGAGTCACTAGATGATTGGATATGGATGACCCAAGTCTCGTAACACCTAATGTTGTCCGACCAGTAACCGGGTATCATGTAAATGGTAATTCATTAAGTGCGATACGGGAAGATACCGAGGTTTCCCCATTACGGGAACGCCTTAAAGCCTTGGAAGATCGAATCACTCAGGTCCCAGGGGCACCTCAACCGATAGCAATGGAAAGAAGGGACGGTTACACCGACTCTCCCTTCGTGCCTGCTATCGCGAGACACGACATCTCCCGAAAGTATCACGTTCCAGACGTACCTAAGTACGAAGGGGTAACGGATCCTGATCAACACATAGCCGCATTTAAACAGGCTATGAATATAAGTACGGTTCCTTTTGATATGAAAGAAATTGTCATGTGCCGTTGGTTCGGGAACACGTTGTCTGGACCTACACTCAACTGGTATTCACACTTACATCTCAGAAGTATTTCATCTTTTGCTGAGTTGATTGACAAGTTCAGGATAAGATTTGCAAGCAGTCGACATGCTAAAAAGCGGTCAAGCGACTTGTACCGCATGGTCTAGAAACCGGGTGAATCTTTGAAGAACTTCCTCAACCGTTATAACGAGGAGTTGGTGACCATTGAGGGATACGATGCCGCTACAACTGTGGAAGCATTCCGAAGAGGCATATCGATTTGTAATCCCGATTTGTATCGTGAATTGACTAAATACCCTTGCTCGAATTTCGATGAAGTGCAGGTGAAGGCGTTAGCGCATGTTCGATTGGAGGAAGACGACATCTTTGTCGAGAAAGCAATCAGCCCACACCGGCCAGACCGAAGACAAGGAAGTCGAGAACCAAGATATGCTCCATACCCCACTGCACCTCCTGCCAAAACAATTGTCAACATGACATTTGCAAGGCAAGGTGAAAGATATGAGAATCCTACGTTGCCGCCCAGACTTTCCCATTACAACATTAGTGTGAATGCAACGGAAGTAGTCCGGACTCTCAACAGCATGGGGGATGCCATCAAATGGCCTAGAAAGAGCAATGTACCATTACATAAAAAAGACAAGTCTAGATGGTGTGACTTCCACTTTGATCATGGTCACAGGACGAACGAGTGTATCGTGTTGAGGAAGGAGGTGAGAAAGCTCTTGCGCAGGGGGTATCTCAAAGATTTAATATCAAAAAAAGAGAAGGAGCAGCTAGAACGCAACAAAGAAAAGGCTAGTCCTCCTCTACCCCCAAAGCACACTGAGGTAATTAACGTCATCACCGGGGGGGTCAGAGATTTGTGGCATAACATACTCCGTAGCAAAAAGGATCACGAGGGATACTAGAAGAGAATGTCCCAGAGCTCCTTCATGAGCAAGTCTTGCCGTGATGCCAATTACCTTTGACGACGTCGAAGAAGAGGAAGTTCACCAAGACTGTTTGATAATTTCTTTAACAATAGCCACTTTCCTTGTGAAAAGAATATTAGTTGAGAACGGAAGCTCCACTAATTTACTCATGTAGGATGCCTTATACAGTTTAGGTCTTGGGATGGATGACATTGTCAAAAAATCTACGACTTTGGTAGGCTTCAGTGGTGAATCACGCAACACGTTAGGAGAAATATCCTTACCAACCATCGCGGGAGTGATGAATTACCAGGTAAAATTCCAAGTAATTTATTGTCCTTCACCCTTTAATGTCATCTTGGGCAAGCCATGGATCCACGGAATGAGGGCGATCCCTTCTACTTACCATCAATGTGTGAAATTCCCAACGCCATGGGGAGTTCAAGAAATTAAGGGGGAACAGAAGTTGGCAAGAGAATGTGATCGCTCGGAAATGCGAGGGTCTAGAGATACAATTTATAACCCGACCCCGTTGTAGCACGTGGTGGGTGTCGAACACTCAGGAAGTCTACTCGATTGATGTGCCTAGACACTAGAAAGCTAGAAAGGAGAGCTTAAAACAAAGGAAAACAAAGAAAACAGTCGGGACTGACACTGAGGTCACGTCGGGACCGACACTGAGGTCACGTCGGGCCCGATGTTGGCGACAAGAGGAAGTCGGGACCGACACTGGGTAAGTCGGGCCCGAGGTAGCTGGGTTTGTCGAACTTCAAAGATTAAAAGTAGATCTTGGGCTTTTGGGTTCCTTCCCTAGTAGATTAAGGCTTTTCCACCCCAATTCAAGCAATGAGTGACGATCGGACTAGGATCGAGTGCTTTCGCCCTCGTTCCAACCACTTCTACACCTCGATCATTGGGGAAATCCCCTTCGAAGCAAGGTCTTGAGAATGACACATGTTCACTTTCGCTACTTTGCCAATCTCAAGCCTTGATTCCCAACTTTCGCAAGGAATTGTAGCTCTATGTAGAGTGGGTTCCTTAGATCAAACACTCAAGGCTATGGAATTGGGGTTTCTAGCCTAAACCTAGCTAGGGTTTTCCCCCATAACCCAAGATCAAGGAGATCTACTCCATGTGACAAGCAAAGAAAGCAATCAAATCAAAAGGGAAAGCAATCATCATAATTAATCTCAAAACAAAGCAAAGTTTCATTCAAATCCAAAGCAATCCACATATTCCAACCAAGGGTTTTCAAATCCACAAGAACAAAGCAAATCAAAGCAAATCTACCAACAAAACATATCAAGTCTTCCTCTCTTGGCCGATTCTCTCTCTCTTCCTCCTCCTCTCCTTCCTCCTTGCTCTCCAAGTATCCTCTTGGTTCCCTTGGAACCCCCTTTTTGTGTGTATGAGAGGGAACCCTTTCTTAGAAGACAAGAGGGCCTTTTATAGATTATATGAGGGGCAAAAGTGGAAGTCCACAAATTCATGCCTTGGAGCCCAAGTAGTTCAGTGACCGACTCGGACAGACACAGAGGACCTCGGGCCCGAGTTACTGTGCATCTCGGTCAGAGGTTGGAAACTTCAAAGTCGGGCCCGACGTGGTTGCAACTCGGTCCTGACCTCGTTCCACCTTCTTCTTTGTTGTCTTCTCTTGTTCTTCTTCATGGCTTGCTTCTCCCTTTCCCGCTTTAGCTCGGCCTTTGCTCCATGTCTCGACCCTCCTTCAAATCGATACTCGATTCATGCCACATTATCTACAAAACACATAAAATGCGCGTAGTCTCCGAATCTCATAGAAATACGGGAACTAAGCTAAAAAGGAACAAAACGCACAAGAAAAGGGGAAAAAGAAACATATTTACAAGGGAAATCACATATGAAAACACCACCAAATAGAGAGACATCAAAATACCCTATACTTAAACTTGCTTGTCCTCAAGCAATAACAATGTAAGCAAGACCGAAACATAATCTTCAAGTAAAGCCTCGTATGAAAACACATTTTAAGCACAAGTGATTGATATTCAAGCGAGATTACATCATCACACATGCTTAAGTGTTCCAAGGAATAAAGTCAATGCAACTAAGCCTCACTTTTAGGGATATGTGAATGTGTATCACTCATCATGTGTTTGGGTTTAGCAATGAACACTCAAGCTCAAAAATCATGCAAGTAAGGACTTTACTATTGAAGCTAATACCACTAATTCCTCCACCTAGAGATGCCTAATGCAAAGTACACAAAGAATTTCGAACTTGGCTCAATGGAGGTCCTCAAAGAGGTTCCATTCGGCCGGGTTGTAATGGGGCTTTTGGTATTTCTCAAGGTGGGAATTATTTGGTCTCGTGGTGCTTTCAATGGGGATTGAACAACCTAAACTCTCACCAACTTCACCAAAATTCCACAATTACTTTCACACTCACCGAAAAGACTTAACATTTTCCTTTCAACCCAAAATTTCACTTAACATTCCACTTCATCTTTGCTCTTATGCTTTTTGTTGGATTTTCAACACTTTCTACATTTGGACCGACTTTCTTATGACATCGGGCCCGATGTTGCTTGTAACTCGGTCGGACCATTTTCTTCACTTAAGCGCTTTGCTTTATTCCACTTTACATTTCCAACATTTTCTTTCTTTCTTTTCTTTCTTTTTTCATTTTTGTACAACAAAGATGCACTACCCACATGATTCATAACACCATTCTTTGCCCTTAAACCCAAGAGAATCTCAACTCTTCAAATACAATCCCAACCTCTCTTCTAAAGTCCAATCCCATAAGGGTCAAGTCATATAAGGCTAGGAATAATACTTTTGAGGAGTTTCAAACAAAGGCTTAGGCTAGAACGGGGCTACAAACAAAGGATTAACTTCATGGTAGGATATGGAACATTTATGTGACTAGAAGAATAATGTTCCAAATCAATGTGACAATGCTTAGGACAAATCTCATGACGGTCTTGGAAAATAGATAAACACCGCAATAGCAAGTTTTACTAAGCATGAATGAGCTAATCACACAAGAAACATGAGGGATATGCAAATATGAACAAGAATCCCTAAAATGGCCAAAAATCAATCTCACAAGGGTCACTCATACTTAGTTGCATAAGAACTCATCCTAGAACTCACATGTTTAATAAAACAAGCAAGATATCATGATCACATCAAAAGCAACATCATTTTAGAGGCTAAACTATCCAAAAATATGCAAAGGAATTTACATGCTCTCATCATCATTAGCTTTTATTTTGACAATCTAAGATGGGAATTTCTAGTCCAAAACCTACAAAACACAAAATCTTTTTGTTGTTTTTAACACAATTTTTCAATTTTTTTAGGATTTTTGCAAAAATTTCTCTAAAACAAAAAAAAAAACTCATCCATTCAAGATCAAATCAATCATCCATGTCTTTCCTCAAACCACAAACCAATAAGCAAACATCCCAAATACAAACTAGAAACACAAACTAAATATCCTCAAAATAACAAACAAACATAAACAAGTGAAATCATGAACACACTTACCCCCACCCCATACTTAAAATTTTGATGTCCCCATCAAACAAGGAAATCAAAACTTAAAAGCAAGAGAGAAGAGTATGAAAAGCTCACAATTTCTTATTCTTCAATGGCATGTATAGGATCACTCGAAGGGGTTGTCACGTCTACGTCCTCTTTGGAGCCTTGCTTGCCGCTCCCTCTCGTACACTTGCTCTTGGTAGAAGTCTTGTGGTGGTGGTTGGAGTTGAGGCTCCGGGCGTGTCCATTGGTCCTCACGGGAAGGGAAGTTCCCGCTCATCCACGTGTTGAAGCTATCTTGGACCCGCCACCTTTGGTCTTCCACCTCCCTAAGCTCCTCCACCTCTCGTCTAGTGTAGCCGAGGGCTCGGTTCATCTCTTGTTGGCTAGCTTGGAAAGAACTTTGTTGTTGAAGCATTTGTTGTTCTTGTTGTAACATTTGTTGTTGATGTTGGTACATTTGTTGTTGTTGGAGATTCACTTGATGGACCTCTTGGAGAACATTTTCTTGTTGAAGTTGGAGATGGGCCATTTGGTTGGCTAAGAAGGACATGTCCACCGGTTGTTGTTGCTCGGGAAACACCATTCCCGGACCGTACCATTGGGCATAGCCTTCATAACCGCCACCTTGGGATTGCTTTCGCCTTGCACCGCTCCCTTCTCCACGTTCATAATGCCTCGGGACCTCACCACCATGGAATGAACTGGACCGACGTTGAGGGAAGTCGGGCCCGACTTGGTGTGTACCTCGGTCCGCCAGTGTTGGAGCATGGTGCGTGGCTCGGAGGTCGGCCATCAAGCCTTGGAGGCGCTCATCTTCTTCACTTTGCCCTTGATCGACATCCATGTCCTCCCCACGAGGTGCAAACACGAAGTTGTCTTGGTCGGAATCCGGTGTAGATGGAGGGGAGGTAAACCGAATGTGTTGAGATTGTTGTCGCCGCCCCTCTCTTGCACCTTCGGGGTCACCAAATGAGTGTGGCTTGCCGGCCCACACTTGGTACCAATTTTGATACCGAGAAAGATCATAGAGGTTGTGCACTAACCGGATCGACACACCATCATAGTTTGAGTGAGGGGCCAAGGAAATCATGTAGAGCTTCTCCTTGATGATGTTGGCCTTCTTGAAATACTTCATGTTCATGAACTCAACACCATTCGGAGCCGGAGAATACTTGTCAAGATCAACTCCTAGACGCATGGCGAGCCTTGCTATCATCCCGCCGAAGTAGATCCAAGAGGAGCTTTGGAAGTCTCGCACCATCTTGACTCACTCCCATGCAAGGTTCATGGGCCTCTCGGTGTTGAAGAGCATTTCATGGAGCAACATGATCTCCTCCTTCATCGGCTTGCTCAACTCATGACGAGCATAGATTGCACACCCCAAGACTCGCACCATGACCCGAAAAAGAGGGCTAGCAATCTCGGTTGTGGAGGCGCCCTTTCTCATCTCACTCTTTTCGGCCACATGACGCTACACTTGGTTCACCTTCTCATTGTTGACGCCGGCCTCTTCTCTTGGGCATGGAAACCCGAAGTAGGTAGCCAAATCCCTAAGAGTGAGATTGTGGTCCTCATTGCCCAATCGGAAGTGATCGCCCCTTCCTCATCCTCCACATTATCATAAGTGCACTCAAATGTGGCCATGAATTCCGAGGTGAGGGCGGGGTAGTGAGTGTTGTCCCACCTTAGCATCCCATTGAGACCGATGTGGGAGTAGCATCTTGGAAGAGCTTGATCCATGTCCATCTTCCTCACGGCTTCCCAATCAAGCCACCTCGTGTGATGCTCAAGCGCCATATATCTTTCATAACTCTCCACTTGCTCATCCTCCTCCAAATAGACATCATCCAACTTCGGCTCTTTCCTTGACTTCTTGGACTTCTTCCTTGGCCTTTCCACATGAGATGATGAAGCTCTTGTCTCCATGGTACCTACACACATCCAACCAAACAAAAGGGTCCAAGGTAAACTCCATACAACTCAATAAAAGCATTCATCAACACACAACAACACTTCAACACAAAGGGAACCCCATACTTAGTCTCTAGACACACATGCATCTCAATCCAACATAAATCATCATGGACATCTTCTAACAATGGCTAAGCAAATGATCATTCTACATCATGATTAGGCTATAGCCAACAATGAAACACATGAATCCACATGATATCACAAGAAGAGAGCAAAAACAACTAGGATCGACTTCCAACCTATGTCGGGCCCGACTTATTCAACCTCGGTCCGACTTGTTGGACCGACTTCCACACCTCGGGCCCGACTCTCCTGGGCACGTCGATCTCGACCTAGTTCATGCTTCGACTTCTAGCCTCAAATCAACCCAAATCACTCCATCATGCACTAAAATTTCAAATTCAACCATCAAACATCCCTAATCGAAGT
This sequence comes from Fallopia convolvulus, assembly GCA_964016875.1. NCBI lineage: Eukaryota > Viridiplantae > Streptophyta > Magnoliopsida > Caryophyllales > Polygonaceae > Fallopia > Fallopia convolvulus. The sequence goes on along the minus strand of OZ024724.1, from coordinate 6,856,649 downwards.
TCTAAATGGATCTAAGCATGCATAAACAACTTTAAAGCTCAATCAAATCATGCAAATCCACCATTGATTCTCAAGCTCAAGCTCTCAATCAAACATGGCATTACTCAATCTACGCAATGAAAGCACAAAATTTTCAAAGAAATAAGTAGAGATCGAGTAACACATACCGGATTCGAAGAGTATTGAACTTTTAAACAAATAGGCAACTTAGAACTCAAATTTCCTAGATCTAGATCTAGATGGGGGATGAAGGACTATATTGAACTCGAAATTTCTACTCGGAATCGGGTTAGGGAGGCCTTTTTGTGGTTGGAACGAGATGAAGTAGGGAGGATGTGGATCGAGTATGGTGAGGGTAGGGGGCGGCCGACTTTGAGAATTTTTGAGGGAGAGGGGTTGTATTTTGGGAATGGTAGTTGATAATGAAGATGATAGGTAGGTGGGGGATAATATTTAATGGGGGAAAGGGACAAAGTAGGTCAAGGGCAAAATTGGCATTCCAACTAGTCAAATCGGGTTGGACCGACTTCATGGACCGACGTCCCTATGTCGGGCCCGACTTACCTGGGCTCGATGTGGAAGTATTCGAGTCACCAATTTTACTCCATGTTCTTGCAACTTCTTTCCCATATTTCCATTTAAATATTTCACCTCAAATCCTACACAACTTTGAAGAATGCACGACACCATAAATCCACAAAACACTAGGTAGAGATTGGTTAGAGAAAAGCTAAGCTAAACAAAGAAAATCAAACTAAAATTACGAAAAGAAAGCTACTAGCTCGGGTTGCCTCCCGAGAAGCCCTCGTTTAGAGTCACTAGCTTGACTTCCTAACCTCAACCTTATGGCGGGTGAAACACGGTGAATTGCTCGCCATTGTTATGCCCATTCCCATTGCCGTCATACCCATAAAACCACCAACGATGGTCTATATAGGCATGGCTCTCCGATCTCGGGCCTATCTCATCATACTCCTCCAACGGGTGAGATTTCTCCTCCTTACTTGCTCCATCATGTTTTTCTTTTCCTACACCAAAGTTATCCAAAGAATTCCTAGGAGATTCTACCAATTCATCTTTCAAATCACTAAGGCAAATGTAGGAGTCTCCTAAGTCATCGTTCAAATCACTCAAACAAATGTAGGAATCAAAAGTTTGGGAAGAATTGTGGTCATCACCAACATTAAAAGGATATAAGTAAGGATACTCTTCATCTCTTCTTGAGCTAGCATTGATCGTTGACTCATTTGGATCCTTGAATTGCTCCAACAACTCCCTTACTTGTATTTGTTCATTGAAGCTTTCATCACTCCTTAATGCAACGACCTCTCTAGCAACTTCCACTTCTTCACTTTCTCTCTTGGCACTCTCTTCAAGTTTAAGGATGGCCAAGGCGTCCGGCTCATTCAAAGCTTTGTTGAAGTGAAAATCAACCTTTTCCTCCCCAATCTCAAAGGAAACTTTGCCGTTCTTGACATCAAACCTTGCCCCCGCCGTAGCTAAGAATGGTCTTCCTAAGATTATTGGGACCAAGGGATCCTCATGCATGTCCAAGATCACGAAATCATCGGGGACAAAGTACTTTCCAACCCGCACCGGCACGTCATCCAATATTCCCTTAGCCTTTATGATGGAACCGTCGGCCATAGTTAGGGACATATCGGCCGGCTCCATTTCACCCAAATTTGCTCTTCTCCAAATGCTAGCGGGCATCACCGAAACACTTGCCCCAAGGTCACATAAGGCTTGGAAATTTTGAGACCCCACACCAATGGTTATAGCAAAGCGACCGGGATCTCCTAGCTTTTGTGGTAACTTCAAGGTCTTGACCTCATCTTGCATTTCAACTATGGACCTCTTCTTGCTCAAAATCTCCTTTAAGAACTTGGCATAAGATGGCATCTAGCTCAATGAATCGGTGAATGGGAAAGAGATGTTCAAGCCTTGCAAGAGTTTGAGAAACCTCTTGAATTTGTTCTCAACAACATCTTTCGGCTTCTTCGAGGGATATGGAAGAATTGTTGCACCTTGAATCATGCTTGGATCAACCTCTTTGGACTTCCCCACTTCACTTGCATCATTTCCTGGTTGGACCGACTTGGGCACCATGTCGGGCCCGATGTTGTGAATCTCGGTCCTGGTCAGAGGAGTCGGATCGAGGTCTGTGTACGTCGGTCCCGATTTGCTCTCGACCTCGGTCCTTGGTAAAGGAGTCGATCTTCTTGCTGGGTAAGTTGGTCCGACTCTCTTCATTCTTCTTAGGCACGTGCGGCTCGGGTAGGTTTCGGCCACTTCTCAATCCAATTGCCCGGACTTCATTTTGATGGTTTTGAGCTCGAGGATTCTCCTCGGGTCGGCCCGGAAGTCTCCCATTCTCTCTCGGGACTTGAGTTGCGATTTGGGCAAATTGATTGTCGACTTGCCTCCTCCATGCACCAAACTCATTGAATTGGGTCCTCATCTCCTTGAACCCATCTCTCATCTCTTGAGCAAATGATTGTAGCTCATTGAATCCCGGTGGTCTATATGGTGGTGGTGGCGCCCTTGGCTCGTTTTGGTTGAACTTGTTGTTGTAACTTTGAGCTTGACCGTTGTTCCACCGGCCATTGCCACCATTGTTCAAATTGCCTCTTCCACCGAAATTTCCTCGAACATAGTTTGCCTCCTCAATTCGCTCGGTCAAGCGCACTTGGCTCTCATTCGGACAAACTTGTGTAGCATGTGCAAAGGATCCACACTCCTCACAAGCTCTAGCATTTTGCTTGTAGTAGTGGACTTGCCTCTTAAGCTTGCTCACTTCACCTTCAAGGAATTGGAGCTTCACATCCCTATCAATGTCTTCTCCCTTTGGATCATATAACTTCCTTGCACCTTCACCTTGAACTTTCACCTCTTTGCTAGCTTGACTCACCCCATACATGGTCTCATAATCGGATAGCTTGTCAAGTAGCTCCCAAGCTTGATCCGGTGTCAAGTCTATGAACCCACAATCGGTGTGGAGATTGAGCTTCTCCTTCGTTACCGGATTGATGCCTTGGAAAAAGATGTCTTGAAGCACATATGGTTGTTGGCCATGAGTAGGACATTGGCGCAACATCTCCTTGAAACGGTCCCATGCTTCGAAGAGAGGCTCATTCGGACCTTGTTGAAAGCTTGCAATCTTCCTTCTTAGCTTGGTTGTCTTTGAGGGCGGGAAGAACTTCATCAAGAAAGCATCATAGAGTGTCTTCCAAGTTGTGATTGATAGAGGAGCTTGGCTCTCGAGCCAATGTGTGGCCTTGCCCCCAAGTGACCACTTGAACGCCTTTAGAAGTACATACTCCAATGTCTCCTCGTCGGTAGAGATCGTCTCACACATGTCCACAAAACGTTTGACATGCTCTATGGGACACTCATGTGGACGGCCCTCGAATTGATCACGCTTGATGAGGGTGATGAATTGCGTCTTGATCTCAAAATTCTTGGCAACCTCGGGAAGCACAATAGCCGGCTCGGGTACCCTCAACTCCGGATGCATGTATTGGCGTGCATTCCGGGGTAGAGCGTTGAGTTGAGCCTCGGCTCTCATCCGTTGCTCCCGTTCTCTTCTTGCTACCTCCTCTTGATTGTCCCTCTCAAGTTGCAATCTAGCCATTTCGGCTCTAAGTTGATCCAACTTCTCATCAACATGGAGAGCTTGATTCGCCATCCTTTTCCTTCTTCGGGCTTCCTTGAGAATACTTTCCGGATCACTCACAAACTCAAGCTCAAGTGTTCCTCGGGAGGAATGAGCTAGCATACACCTACGAAGCAAAAACACAAACCAAAACAAATAAAAAACAAACAAAGGGTTTGGGCTATTCCCTCACCCAAATCACTACCAAAACGCAAGAAACTCACCAAATTGGCACTCAATGCACTTAGACTTCCCCGGCAGCGGCGCCAATCTTTTTATCGCCTCGGGATGCGAGGGTCTATAGATAAAATTTATAACCCGACCCGGTTGTAGCACGTGGTGGGTGTCGAACACTCGGGAATTCTACTCGATCGATGTGCCTAGATACTAGGAAGCTAGAAAGGAGAGCATAAAACAAAGGAAAACAAAGAAAACAGTCGGGACCGACACTGAGGTCACGTCGGGCCCGAGGTTGGCGACAAGAGGAAGTCGGGACCGACACTGGGTAAGTCGAGCCCAAGGTAGCTGGGGATGTCGAACTCAAGAATTTAAAAGTAGATCTTGGGCTTTTGGGTTCCTTCCCTAGTAGATTAAGGCTTTTCCACCCCAATTCAAGCAATGAGTGACGATCGGACTAGGATTGAGTGCTTTCGCCCTCGTTCCAACCACTTCTACACCTCGATCATTGGGGAAATCCCCTTCGAAGCAAGGTCTTGAGATTGACACATGTTCACTTTCGCTACTTTGCCAATCTCAAGCCTTGATTCCCAACTTTCGCAAGGAATTGTAGCTCTATGTAGAGTGGGCTCCTTAGATCAAACACTCAAGGCTATGGAATTGGGGTTTCTAGCCTAAACCTAGCTAGGGTTTTCCCCCATAACCCAAGATCAAGGAGATCTACTCCATGTGACAAGCAAAGAAAGCAATCAAATCAAAAGGGAAAGCAATCATCATAATCAATCTCAAAACAAAGCAAAGTTTCATTCAAATCCAAAGCAATCCACAAATTCCAACCAAGGGTTTTCAAATCCACAAGAACAAAGCAAATCAAAGCAAATCTACCAACAAAACCTATCACGTCTTCCTCTCTTGGCCGATTCTCTCTCTCTTCCTCCTCCTCTCCTTCCTCCTTGCTCTCCAAGTATCCTCTTGGTTCCCTTGGAACCCCCTTTTTGTGTGTATGAGAGGGAACCCTTTCTTAGAAGACAAGTGGGCCTTTTATAGATTATATGAGGGGCAAAAGTGGAAGTCCACAAATTCATGCCTTGGAGCCCAAGTAGTTCAGTGATCGACTCGGACCGACACGGAGGACCTCGGGCCCGAGTTACTGTGCATCTCAGTCAATGGTCAGGCAGAAGCGAAATCATTTTTCCAGCAATATAACATCCAATCGGTGATGTCAACACTACGTTATCCTCAAGCCAATGGTCAGGCAGAAGCGAGCAACAAGGTAATCATCAATAACTTGAAGAAGCGTCTTAAAGAGGCAAAGGGAAGATGGGCAGACGAGTTACCCCTTATTCTATGGTTCGATCGAACGACTCCTAAGATTGCTACAAGGCATACGCCTTTTTTCTTGGTTTATGGATGCGAACCCGTGTTACCGGTAGAATTGACTTTGCCCATAGTCCGATATGGACTTACCACGGAAGAGTCAAATATATCTAATATGTTACATCATTTGGACACGGTTGACGAGTTACGAGATGAAGCGTCAGTTCGCTTGGACAGGGAGCGGCTCGGAGTTATAACAAACGTGTTAATGCGAAGGCGTTTCAAGTAGGAGATTGGGTATTAAGGAAGGTCTTTCAAAACACGCAAGAGTTAAATGCTGGCAAGTTAGGAGCCAATTGGGAAGGACCTTATCAAATCACGAAGATCGTGGGACAAGGGGCCTACGAGTTGATATCATGTGATGGGAAGACGGTCCCCAGAAACTGGAACGCGATGAACTTGAAGTTGTACCATTTCTAGAACGAGTAGCGAAAAAAACAAGGTACACATCACATACCACTTTCTTCTTACATTATATTGTTACATCATCATGTACACGAGGAAACAACGATGACTTTACAAAAACTAACAAGGGACGCCTTGTGACGTTACAGGCCAAAACATAAGCCCTCGCCTTGAGATCAGGCAACGCTGTGCACACAACGACTAGTCAAGGGATGCAAGAGATGAGAACGCGTAACACAAACTATAGAGCAAAAGGAGTTTCACAAGATGTTTGTAACTCGATTCACAATTTTATGAATTTCAAGTATTTACATTCAGACAAATACATTATTCTCTCTCTCTCTGCATCTTACACAAAAAGCGCTATTACAACGAGAAGTTTATCATTAAACTACGAGTAAACATCTTTACAACAAGTCGAATTATCACAACGCGTCGATCTTCATTCCTCGGTAGTAAACCTGTTTTACCTGCAAAAAAGACAAAAATAGATCCAAAACCATAGCGAATACTAAAACATTACTAAATAAACATAAAACCCTAAAAACCAACAGGGGGTAGAAGTTGTCCACATCAAGGTCCTAAAACGAGCGGCCATACAAAACAAAGAGTTTTAACCCCAACATATTGGGGGTAGAAAGAAGTTCAAGAAGATCGAGGAAACAAAAGGAAATTATTCCTTGGAAACTTCCTCGGCTGGCTTCTGGTTGTCCATCTCCACCTGGGCCACTTGTTTGGCAACTTGTGAAATCTCGTCGACAAGAGAGGATTTCTTGGAAGTGTTGGCCTCGTCAGGGAATAAGTTCTCGAACTGCTCCCTTTCCTTCACAGCATCCCAAGAAGAATGCTTCCTAGCGGCAAACTCCTCTATTGTCTCAGCACGAGCTCTGAGCGACCAGTAGTCAGCCGTGTCTTCAATTTCTTGAGCAAGTGCAACGCTTTTCTTTGATGCCACATTGAAATTGTCCTCCCACGCCTTAGACTCTCCAACATCTTTCTCGAGGGCACTTTGCAGATCTGCAACCTTCTTCTCCAGAGTTTTCTTCTCTTGCCCCAAGATGATCAACTTGTCCTTCTCAAGCTGCGTACTGATCTTACTCTGGGCTAACTGCTCGGCGTAGTCCTTGAAGGTGTCGAAGGCTGCAACAGCAAGTTGAAGACCCTGGGCAACAAGTATAGAACCATCAAGAACCATGACTATTAATAGTAAAAATGAAGAGAGTTGTTAAATACCTGCCACTGAGCTGCAAGTCATACGGGAGGATGCATTTTTCTTTGACGAGGGAACCTTAGGGATGTCATCTGCGAATCTTGGAGGAATTTCCATCACCAGGGAAGTATCAGCGGTAGAAGCTGTTTCCGCCTTCCTTTTCTTCCTTGCCTCAACTCATTCCAAAGTAGATAACGCAATGGTGGATCTGGTAGTTCTCAAGCCTGGTAACATGCAAGTAACAAGGTTAGTTGACAAACAAAGGTGTCAGAGTAAAGATAAACGAATAGAGCTCACTTGACATCTCTATGTCTGCGGGGTTTGAGAAGCACGCCTGCACCAGTTTAGGGTAGGACCTTTCCTCCAACGGGATAACTTCAATGTGAGAAATTACTTGAACCCACACTGATCATGGTTGAGGACAAGCCAAAATTTCTGCGTACAATACAAAAATGATCAACGGTTAAGAGGGACTGGACAAAAACGGAAGAAGAAAAGAAAAACGCTACCTGTTGACCTCCATCGAGTTTTTAAGAAAGCTGTGTCAATTCCCAAGGAAGAGAGCTTGACGAAGAAAAATTTGTCAGCCCAGCCCCGATCAGGCTTGGAAATGTTAAAAATCAGGTCAGATTTGTCTTGAAAGGTTTTTAAAGTCAATCGACCCCGGCCACCCTTAGAAAGGCGATAGTTATGGAAAAAGTTGACGACTTTGAAAGGGAGACCATGAGAGGAACATAACAGATCAACCGATAGCAACAACTTCCAGACATGTGGAAGTATTTGCCTAGGGGAGACATAAGAGTAGAAAGGAAGTCGACAACTAACGGGGAGAAAGGAAAGTGATGTCCGATGCGGAAAGGATACTCATACAAGCAAACCCAATCGTCGCTATAGAAGTCAACCCAAATTCCAGAAGGGGGATGGAAAATTTCTGCGGAAGAGGGAAATCCTACGGAGAACGCAAGAGTATGAGGGTGTTCTGAAATACTGCTTCTACAATGGAGGGGAGTGAAAATTATGGATGAAGTTAGGGAAGGAGGTACAGGCGGATCGAGACAGTGAGAGACGGGGGAAGAACTGGAAGTTGCCATGATTAAAGGAAGAAGAGAGGTTGAAGACGAAGAAGAAAAGTAGAAGGAAACGTACCTGGACACCGAGAAGCGTAATTGAAGTCTTAGAGGCCATCATGACTGCTATAAATACAGATTGATGGGACAAGCCTTTACACACTACAACTTTCGAGAAGAAAAAATCAAAAACCCTAGAAAAGCGGTGGAGGGAGTTTTCACGGGTTTTTGAGGGGGTATTGTTGGGCCCTCCTAAATTTGGCCCAAATGAAATGTCACAAGCCCAGAATAGTTGATTCGAGTAAATCGGTAGAAGGAGAAGACGACAGAGCAGTCAAAACAGAGCTGAAATCTCGGACCCCATGATCGACATCAACGGCTATTTCATTAACGACGGGGGTGAGATCTCCGGGATTTGCCAGGCGTTTCAACCAACAGTCGAAGTGGGGAAGAAGGTTATAAATAGAGACGGGGCAAGGATAGATAGGGGACACAAACATTCATACTCGAAATTACTTACAAGAGCTCCAGTCTTTTTCATAATCATTCTACTTCGTTCAAAGCATCCATTTGTATCAACGAAGGATTCACGATCTCAATCATAATATAAATCTTACCATTCTTTCACTACTATCTTTCTTATCTTTTATCTCGTTTCACTACTTGTTTATAGCTTATAACGTGTTACAAATTCTGTTTGGTTAGGAGTTCCCGCATTGTAGTAGGTAACGCGTTAGTGTGATTATCCTGCCCAAAACAATCTCCATGTTTGTCCTTAGTGTGTGTGGTTGACTCGTGTATTGATAAATAATTGTACATACATATATACTTGTTGATTAGTGGATTTATCATTATGTTTTGTCGGACATTGAGTTTTCCCCTTTAGTTTTGACTTTTTGTAAGATAAAAGTTTTGACCTTTTCACAAACCATATGCAACATCTTGCAAGCTCCACAAACTCCTTTAAGATCATTTCCAATCTACAACATCACTCCTTCATTCATATTTAGACAATTTTGCATGCAATTGTTGTTGACTTAGGATGTTAAGCATGCAAAGACAAATTTCACCATCCATGGACTCCAAAAATAGATTAGGATATAATGGATAATCACCACTACAAAATAATATAAAAATTGTCACAAGCACCAATTCATCAAGTCCATGAAGACTGCTAGAGTATTAGTTAACGCGAATGGCATCACTATAAATTCATAGTGCCCATATCATGTTTGAAATCCAATCTTATGAATATCCTCTCCTTGAATTTGAAGATGATACTAACCTGATCTTAGATTGATCTTTGAGAATACGACAACCCTTGTAAGCGATCTAACATTTCAATGATGCGAGGAAGAGCATACTTGTTCTTGAAAATCACTTTGTTCAACTCTTGAAATCAATGTAGAGTCAGAATAAACCATCCTTTTTCTTAATAAAATAGCTTATGAGCTCTACATGGTTATGCACTTGGTCTTACAAAACACATCTCAACAAGTTCATCAATTTGTTTCTTTAACTATTGCATCGCTATTGGGGCCATTCTTTATGGAGCTCGATAAATGAGTGTTTTTCTAGGTTCTAAATTACTATTGAAGTCCATATAATTTCTTGGTTCTAGCCTTTGAAATTCATTGGTAATAAATCCCGACCAACTGGAATGTCATGCAACTCCGCCTTGTCCTTCTTATCCTCCAAGACATAACAAGCATAGGTGTCACAACCTTGCCCTAATAATTTTGCAATTGTCATAGCATCGATGACATGGCATGAAGCACTAGTACTATGAAGTTCAAACACATGTTCTGAACCCTTACCAATTGTCACTATAACTATCCTCTTTTTGGAATCAAGAGTTGCACCGTACCATGAAAATAAAAGTCAATTCATCCCTTGGATGATATCACAATGCAAAAAAGCAATTACTATACAACCAACCAACCATTTTCGATCCTTATGAGAATTGGAAATTCTTTAAGTCCTTTAGTCCTTGGTAATTGATCACTATTATTCAATACAACTCAAAATCACAAACTATTCCTAGGTTATCAACACAATTCTCAACAATAAATAAATGTGTAGCTTTTGCATCAAATAATAAACGAAAGGCCTAGATCAAATAAAAAGAGAACTTGTTATCACCAACTCATGATGCTCATTATATCTCCTTATTTCATATATTCTTGGATCTGGAATCCCACTAATTGGTGCTTTATCCTTTCTTACCAATATCATTCTATTATAGTTATACTGGTGCAAGGAAGTTTCGAGTAGAGGGTGTGCGAAAGATTGGGGAAGATGCTTAATATTGATCTAGATTTGTTCCATGCCTCTAGTAAGCTTTAATGTGCCCAACTCCTCCACAATGATAACAAGTTTGAAGTGCCTTTGTACAATTTATCTTCTTATGTCGATAATCTCCACACTTATAGCAATGTTGGATGATCCTTGATGCTCCGTGTTAACCCCCTAAGACCTTCTAACATCTATTACTGCCATTTTGAGCTAACCTAGCTAACCCATAATTTTGAGAACCCCTAAACAAAGAGAAAGGCTTCTCGAAGCAATTATTTTGAGACTATCATGATGCAGATTGAGTCTTTTGCTTCTTACCACCTCGAGCATCAATAATTTGGTTAGATTTCTCGATAGCAGCTTCCACGTTGAAACACTCATCAATATACTCCCATAAGGGTTATATAACTATTCCTCTCCATCGATGATTTTATCTTAGAATACAACCAATGATGAAAATGTTTCATATTTTCTTTCTTATTCTCGGTCATTGAACTAGTATAATTGAGTAACTGAATAAATTGTTGGATTGGTATTAGGAACTAACACTAGAACAATAATTTTCTGCATTAGTTTTGATGATAACAAACACCATTAGAAAATAAACCTTTATTCAAGTATTTTAGGAAAATAAAGTCATACAAGAACTATGAGGGAAACAATGCAATAACATCTTGGAACCAGTTCATGCATGTGTGGCATATCATAAGGACAAAATGATATTTGCGAAACAAACTTGGGCGGCAAGTAAAAAATGGAAAATGCGTCTTAAAAAAGAAATAGCTCCCAGGGCTACGCTGGTCATTAAGAGCTATGCCTTGCGCGGGCCAAGTGAAAAAGAATAGAAGAGTAAATTGCAAATGTCTACCACTATAAGAAAAAAGCGGTGAAGGTAGGGTAATGTGGATCACCCACCGCATGAACAATACCCGCCTAAGAGCTATGAAAGACTGAGAGTGATCCAGAGCAACAAGGAAGAATTTACAAGAAGAAGAAGAAGGTCTAGAAGCTCGACGATGGCAAGTGTGTAAGCTTGACGTCATCGTAGTAGTCAATTCCGATGCTAAAGGAAACTGCACTAGGAGGTTGTGGGGTTTGATTGCTTTGTTTAAGTCATTGTGGTATTCTTAGGAATTAGATAGGTAGATTCGTTAGTATTGCTAGGATTTGGTGATTGCAAGCAATAGAGAAGTACGAGTCTACGTATTGTAACTAAGGAACTACGATTTATATAAAGTTTTCATTCAAAATCCTCCAAGGGAGGTAGAGGTTTACCCATTTAATTGGTTGGTTGATGAAGGGTTCCTCTATAAAGAAACGTGTCAAGAGTTACTTAGCATTTACATTCTGAAAATAGTTTTTTTTTTCTTTTTCCACTACGTAAGAGAACTATCACTAGAATAATTCTCTCTTGTCTAAACTAATCTACGATCCTACATTTGGTATCAGAGCTGAGTGATCTAGATTGTTCGTTTAGTTGCAGGATGTTGACTGAACTTAATGTAATTGGTCATGGGAGCAACAAACCACCAAGATTGGTTGAAGGCCGCTTCAAACAATGGCAAGGCTTGATGAGAGACTGGATGCATAGTCATGATTACCAGTCATGGATAGTAATAGAGAAAGGGAATTTCACCATCAATGATGCCATCAAGGACGACATGTGCAAGTGGGGTCCAAACGAGTGGAAGTGAATAGAGACAAACTGCAAATCCAAAATGTATCTCAACAATTCCATGAGCAAGGTGGAATCAACAAAGGCAGGAAACCTTGAGACTGCAAAGGAAATATGGACAACCATAGAACAAATGCATATGGTAATTAAGACATTATCGTCAGAATCATCACACTGTTCTTGAACAGATTTGAGCACTTTCTCCATTTTTAGTGTTATTCCCTTTCCATGTTTGTCCAAGTATCATCAGCGTTCCTTCTAGACATGGAATCAGGTATTCTGAAAACAACCCTACGAACAATCAAGAACTCCTAACCCTAAGGTCTAGTAAGATGTACAAGGAACTGAGACAATATTACTAGTGGGATGTAATATCCCTCGTTTTATAAAGGGTAAAAATATAATTTTATATTTCCCTTTAATATAGTAAAATATTTACATATTTTATTTCTTAACAGTTATAATATTATAACATTATATATGTTATAAGGTTGGTTTATACGTCTAAGACCATATCAAAGGTTACAAAAGTTATTGTCTCATATTATAAATATTAATTATGAACCATAAGAATTATGATTTTATTATTATTATCATAGTATAATAAAATGTAACCATAATAATATGTGTCATGTTTATTAGAATAATTATACGTAATAAAACATAAGAAGTGTTGAAATAATATTTCTAAAATTTATATAAATTTTTTTAAAGATAAATTTTTAATCAAATAAATTATTTAAAGTTCATATGATATTTAATTTAGTTAGTGGTAGTCCACAAGTCAAGGTGAAAGGGGCATTTTTATCACTTTTATAAAACTAGAGGGGTTATTTGTGTAAATTGGACAAAATAAATCAATCCCGAGTGTCTTCACCTTCAACCTTGAATCATGATTTTCAAATGGTCATAACTCATTCGTTTCTCAACGGATTTTCGATCCAAAAGATGTTCCGGAAAGCCCATGACATGTTCTATCAAACCCTTCAATCTATTGTTGCAAACCATAAGAATTTTTGGGGCTTAATTTCTGACCTTATTCGAAGCCCTACAATGGCGGAATTGGTTGAATTCGACATTCAATGCTCGAATTGGATATAATTGCCAACATGTATGGATAAGGAGAATTAAAGAGGAGTTGGTCGCCACATTGAATTAGCCCGTATTTTTGATTAATGGGTGAATTAAACTAAAAGAAACGCAGGAATTTGGTAAAACACCCTAGTGAAAGGAAAACGCTCTCTATGAACTTCGAAGACTCGCGTTTGTAACTGCCGGGAGAGCAATCTCCGACTCATAACACCAGATTGAACAAGAGAACGAAACATGGGGAAGAGGATGAACCTTTAGAAAGTAGTTTCCCAAATCTAATTGATGCGAACGGAATGCTGCAGAAAGGAAAAGACTTAGTATCATATAAGGATTCTGTTACGGGCAAAAGAACATAAGGTATGATGATAGAGTATAACAATCCTTTTTGGGAGGATGATTTGGAAATAGAGGTGGTTTTGGATGATGTGATGCCAGATCCACAAGATCTAGAATGCCTTGTAATTCTTCTTTCCGCTGAGGAAAAGAGAAGAATCTGTAAACCATTTTGAAACGCCATTATTATCAAAATGCTGGATTGAAGCGTGGACTATATGTACCTAAGGAATAGCCTGCTAAAGAAATGGAAGCCGAAAGGAGATTTTTCCATGATCGACACCGGAAAATATTTCTATGTCATCCGATTCCGAAATGATGAAGACTTCAACCATGTTCTAACTAATGGACGTTGGATGAATGGGGATAGTTATCTAACGATTCAATGATGGAGACTGAATTTCAATGTTGTAGAAGAAACCATTCAGAAAGTAGCTGCCTGGATTAGAATTCTAGATTTTTCGATGGAGTATTTTGATAGAAAGGTTCTAAACTTAATTGGATCTCAACTAGGCAAAGTGCTGAAAGTCGATAGAACTACAAGTGAGGTTGAAAGAGGCAAGTATACAAGACTATGTGTGGAACTAGACATATCAAAACCTATACGACCAAATTTTGGATGAATGGAAGAATTTGGAAAATTCACTATGAGGGTTTGAGAATGATATGCTTTGAATGTGGAAAGATAGGCCATGTCCGTGACCAATGCCCGACTATTCATCAGGAAAGTAATATGGCTAGTGTCAGCACAATACACGAGAACATAGCAAGCCTGCATCCAGAGGTGAGTGAGAATTATGGAGATTGGATGGTGGAGAAAAGAACAGCTCGCCGTAGAGTAATCAAAGAGGGACAAAGTGATAAGACATGATTGGAAAGCAACATGTCAATGGCTACAAAGGAGGACCCAGAAAGGAGGAAGAATGATGAGTATTCCAGTTCAACAAGTAGGGAATTGAATCACACAAAAACCCGATTCGGTACGAGTGGGAAGAACCGGAATGAGGACGCGAACCACTTTGCTTCTCGGTTTTAAATCTTATCCAACGAAGATAATTGGGATAAAGAGGCGGCTAAAAATAGGAAGGAAATGGCTAAGGATAAATCAAAAAGATCTCAAGAGGATAATTCGAGGAAAATTCCCAAAAAATCAAGGATCTCGAAGAAGAAAGAAGGGGAGCCAAAAGATAAGAGGAATAATCAAACCAAAAGATCATGGGTGAGGTGATTTCGGAGGTTAAATCATCAGGAAATAAAGCGGAGGTAGTGGGGGAAAGTAGCATGGAAAATATAACAAGAAGCAAAACAAGAAAGGAAATTGGGGAGGTATCACAAGAAGGAAAGAATAAAAAAGAGAAATCAAAGGCCACGACAATAAGGATAGAGGAAGATTCAAATATGACGGATTTTGGAAAGGATACTGGCAAGGAGATTTCGTTAAGACCAACATGGCAATCTGTTAACCCCCATTAAAGATTATTTAAGCAACCTCACGCAGAGAACTCATCACAGCTTCATTTAAGACTCCACAGTTCGACACTCAAACGATCCACCAAATAAGAATGACATGCCAATGGAGATGGATAAGCCCAGCAACGACACCGAGGGTGGGGCTGATCCGCCTTTGGGCACCAGAATGGATGATGACTTACAAGAAGAGCTTGACGAGGATAATGGAGAGTCTGATAGCCTACAAGATAGAGACACCAACATGGTTGATGCATATGACCAATAATATTATTGGTTGGTTTAAGGAAGACCCTCACCTCTATAATCTTTTTTTGATGATTAGTCCAAATCTGAACATCATCACGTGGAATGTGCAAGGAGCAGGAAGTAGGGACTTTATGTATGCTCTAAAGGACCTTATTAGATTACATGATCCGTCGGTGGTGGTTAGGGCTGGGCATAGGTCCAAAACCGGACCGGATCGGGACCGAAATCCTCCAAATCTTTGGACCTAGGACCGAACCTAAATTTCTTGGTCCAGTCCGGTCTCGGTCACGGTCCGGTTCGGTCCAATTTTGGAACGGTTTGGACCTGGATATTATTTTTTTAAAAAAATTAATATTTTTCAAAGAAAAAATTATATTTTTAGTAAAAAAAATTACGTATTATTTTAATGAAAAATATAATGTTACGAAGTATATACATACAAGTGAAACTTAAATAATAAAAAATAAATTTTATAACATAAGAAATATTATTTTTATCTATAAATTTATAATTTTATATATATTTTAAGAAAGTCGGTCCGGACCGGACCGAACCGGGATCGGACCGGGACCGGATGTTCTAAAATTCATGGACCGAGGACCGGACCGGTTAACCCATGGTCCGATCTCGGTCCGGTAGTGGCGGTGCTTTTGGAGACAAAAATTAGTTTGTGATCGAATTGGTCTCGATGGCATAATCTGATCCGAGGCCACTGGTTTCAAGGAGGAATTTGGATTCTCTGGAGAAAGGATTGTGTGCATATTGATTCACTTGAGACTCATAGGTAAGTGGTGTCTGTGTAGGTGTGTAGCGCTGGTGAAGCTGAATGGCTTTTCTCGGTGATTTACGCGGATCCAAATCCAACCAATAGAATCTCTCTTTGGGAGAAGCTTAAAGAGTTAATGGCTTCTATCACTCTTCCATGGCTCATGATGGGTGATTTTAACAAAAAAAAAGATCATGGAAGATCGGAATGGAGACTCGGATGAATTGAGGAGGATATCAGCAAAGTTCAAGAGTTGGATCGAGGAAGACATGGAAATGATTGACATGGGGTTCTCCGTGTCACGATTTATGTGGAATCGGGGAAGGGATCTGGACGCAAGATCAAGTGGAAGACTTGACAGGGGACTAAAGATCAAGTGGAAGACTTGAATGGCGGGAGAATTTTGAAAATGCAGCAATCAGACATCTGGCGGCTATGCACTCAGATCACACACCTCTCTTATTGGCCTCGGCTGGTTTTGATGGCTTATCTCCGTTTCAACAGCCGTTTTGATTTCAAGCGGCATGGCTCATGCACAATGAGTTTCAGCACTTCCTTGTTAGCCACCGGGAAAAGGGGGCTCCTCTTTGCCCGACTCTTTTGAATCTAGCCATTCAACTGGATGATTGGAACAAAAACGTCTTTGGAAATCTCTTCCATAAACGTGATAGGCTCTGAAGAAGGCTTGAAGGAATTCAAAAAGCTCTTGGATATTGAGTGAATCGATGTTTGATTGAGCTATATAACAGACTCAGAAGACAGTTGGCGATGGGGCTGGACCAGATTAATACCTTTTGGATTCAAAAAGCCAAGTTGGTTGCTTTAATTTGAGAATGATTGGGAATTGGATTATGGAGAAGTTGTTGCTGGTTCTTTTGATATATGTTGCAAGAGCATTACATTAATTAATCTCGTGCTTATGAGTTATTATTGAAATAAGTATTGTCTTGAGAATGTAATATGCCAATTTAGATAATTATGTGGTGTGTTACTTGTATGCATATTGTTTGTATACGAAAAATTAATTGTCTTATTTTAATAACACATGTTTTTTTTCTAGATGTTCGATTTACTTGTTTGGCCCATACCAGGATTGTTAGCTAATGTATTCCACTTCCACTGTTTTAGGTAAACATCCTTGTATGGGAAATGCTCCAGGAGATCACTTATTGGACAATGATGCTCGATCTCGACGTGACATGTCTTAGTGGGAATTGAGGGCTTGAATTCCTAGTTGCAAGGAAAGGGTAGTTATTAGTCACACTAAGTTGATGTTGGTAGCTAGTAGGTTGGCTTTAGTGCTAGTAGTCGGTTGCATTCATATTGGTTATCGAGATGTTTTGAAAATTAGAAGTTGGATGTTTTCTTGGGTTTTCTCATCGTGCCTTTGTTGCAAGGTCCAATACCGTTGAATTTGTTGTCGAGCTAGTTCTGGTAACCCAGATGTGGTCTACAACTAAGTAGCAACCTGGTTCACCGGATGGGCTATTACAACTCATACTTGCCTTTTGTGATGGGTTTGTGATCATCAAAAAGGGGAAAATTGTTGGGACGGTGTTGGGAACTCATGTTCCAGAACATCAAGACAATGATCAATCCCTTGAGTTTTGATAATGACAAACACCATATGGGATCTAATGTATTATATCCAAGTATTTCAATGGAACTTCACGCTGAACAGATTCTATTAAAGAAACTCAAGAATTAAACAATGACAAGACTAGAAGAAAGACACAGTTCCGATCAAGGGAACTCAAGAGAGACAAGTTCCCAATACATAGGAACTCACATGTGAAGACAAGACAACTTAGTGTGAAAACGAAACCCTATTCCAAAGAAAGTAGAGGCGCATTATGTTCCTCAGAGTGAGTCGTTTGATCCAATGGTCCGATGAGCTTCAAGAGCTGACAAATTCAAATGGAATCACATGTGAAGAAAGTACATTCTTGTCTAGCAAGAAAATAGCATTTTAGTCACGTACAAAATGAAGATTTAGTTCCAAGCATCAAGAGTCTATATAAGCCAATGAATAGAGTACTTGCAAAGTATTTCTCACAAAAGCCTCAAGCAATCAAAAAAGGAGCCAATTAAGTCAAGAATGAGGCAACCAAGAGAAGTCCCCGACGGTGAGTGTGAGATCTCGACGACGGTGAAGCTAGTGTTGCCAGGTAACAAGGAACTAAGTAACGACACGAGCTTAGTAGTGTAACGTTTGAGTTCTTTATTTTAGTTGATATGTTGTCATACTTAGGTTGAGTGATTTCATTAGTGTTTCTCAAAGTTTGGTGACTGTTGGAAACAGATGAGTTTGAACTTTGTCTTGTAGTAGCTTAGGAAACTATCAATAAAAGAAGGAAGTTATTCAAAATCCTCCAAGCAGATGTAGAGGTTTACCTATACAACTAGTTGTTTGTATTGGAGTTGCTCTATATAGGAATTGTGTCTCATCCTACTTGATTACATGTGTATCTCTATTTTACTTTCATTGCCTTGGGAATAATCCAACTTCTGTTCCCAACTCTTCACTAACACTTTCGATCCAACAGTCTCTTCAAGTTCAAAATTGATAGCTCTTGAGCACTAGCTGAATCCTTTTCATTCACCAAAATATATTCAGGTTTAGGCAAGGGAGGCTCAAGATTTATACTCTCAGGTACAACAACATGTCTAGCATTGTTCTCTTGAAATGTTGGTGTTCTGCTCATAAGATATATTGGCCTTTAATGACGCCTCTTTTCCACCATTCTAGGGGTTGAATTTGTTATGCTAATTTATTGAAAGTCTCCACTAATATTTGGAATTATTTCCTAGAATTATCTAAGTAGTGCCATGTATCATGGTGATCTCCTGTTAGCTTGTGTTATCCTTCTTCTAACACCCCGACTTCCGACGGGACGCTACTTAGAAATAGACCTTACTAGGTACTATTTAATTAGGTTGACAACTACACTTTAGGATCTTGCAACGCAAGCACGTTGAGAAAACATAATAACACATCCAACCTTTTATTTAGTAAAACTTAGAAAACATAGTCATGCATGCGTTCCCCAAAAATATAAATACTCAAATCCGACACAACACTACTAATACTAAACTATTCAAACAAAATAATAGTAAGTGAAACATAATACTAACTTCATCTTATCAATAATAAAATCAACATCTTAACTATCATAAATAAACTAGCGTAAAACCCATCCCACTATGACACGCGCTCTTTACCACTCCGGTCCGCCATCTGGCCTCGGTTCCTGCACGGCTCCCTGGTTCATACCTGGAACTGAAAAATATTCCCCGAAGGGTCCGCTACTAATCTATCAAGCTAGAAAGAATACGGAAATTGTAGAACGTTTTGAAAGCATTTCTAAAGTCAGCATGAAAATCCACAATCGCAATCATAACTCTAAAGGCCAATACCAAAATTAGTTATAATCAGTCACACATAGCCACATACACATTTACGAATACAACCATATAATTAATGCAATTCCTCCATCTCACAATCCGACTTCCAAGGCGCTCATCACTGCGCCGAGTGCAGAGTTAGGCCCTCTCACTCCACTTCACAATCACCCTTCTGACCTCGGCTAAGCCTCCATTGGAGCACTTGCCAAAACACATAGATAATAATTTTCGTTTTGAAGGGGCACGATTTCCCTGTCACATGGGTCATACACAACCAACTCTTCCTCAACGCCAACTACGATGGGCCGTGTCGGAAATGGTACCAACACAGAGAAAACGTTCCAAAAATATCTTCCGATAAAATACATTCAAAACCATTTTACGCACACAACAATTCAAGAAGTTCAAAACAATTTAAAAGGTATTCAGGACTACTTCCCAAAACCCGCCCTACAATAACGGTACGCAATCTAACAGGATAGAAAAGAACCGAGCAAGTCGAAAAACGACTTACCTCGAAGATAGGGATTCTTTGATGGAGACAAAAGTTAAGACCTCGAGCGGAAACGATTCCCTAAAGAATTATAAGGGAAAAGATTAACTTAAGCACGAGCCGAACCAAACTAACCCAAAGAAAAAGCCACTTCTAATTTCCTGAAACAACCTACTTCTATTAAAAGAATTTCCAATTACAAGATATTACCATGTGCTAAACCCAACCCCTTTTTCATTCTATCATACTTATCTCTTAACCTAGCCCACCAAAACCAACCCATACAATTTTCCCTTCTCCACGTGCCCACTTAGCCCAGCCCACTACTAAGAAAAACAAATAAAAGAAAAACCCAACCCAGTCCAAATTGGCAAGATTTGGCCCAACTTTCCAGCCCGTCTCCCTTACCCAATTGCTCAGTTGACCAAATCAGTGTTTGACCCAGCCTCGCGGGCCCCACCCCCTTTTCTTCAACCTTGAGCCGATGCCTCCTTCGCCTCTGCTCTCTGGTTCGTTTCCTTACTTTGCTACCCTGCCCGACGGCATCAATGGAGGGTGAAAACGAGCAGTACCCACCGCCCTGTTTGCGCCCCGCCGGTGCTTCCCGATGGCTTCAACCCTTCCTTCTTCACTCACAAACGGAGTCCCGGAAACCCGATCTGTGTTCAACCAAATTTCCCTCACCGGGAAACCTGTAACTCGGATTGTTCACCCTTGCTGACCACCCCGCCCCATCTTTCGACTAGTCCCCCGACCATGGAGCGGCGCTCTTCTCCATCCACTCCCGAACAACACCCACCGACTCCTCCTACCAACGATCGGAACCTTGCGACTCACTGGTTAAAACCAGTGAATTTCGAACCCCGCCCGACTCACCCCGTCCCTAACCCAACCTCTGGAACTCCCCCACGAGTAACAAAAACAGAAGAAGGTCAGTAGGCTCACCGGCGATGCGAGTATAGTCGACGTGGGTTAATCGAATCTCGTGAACCAAGATTGAACCGACGGCGAAAGGTTAGCACCAACCGCCGAGTCGTTGATGGCGACGAGCACCGTTCACGGCTTCTACGATGCTTTGTTATGGAGAAGTAACGAGAGAGGTTGATTTTGGTTCCACCAATTCGATCCGTTTTGGTGAACTCCAGAAGTCGAAGGCCAGTATATTTAAAGAAGAGTTTTTGATGGAATTTGTTAAAGTTGATAAGGTAATTAACTATTAGATGAGGATTTTGGCTTCAACATGATCATGAGATCCGAACGGTATGAGATTGGCTAATGGTTTCAAACGAGTTAAAGTAGGACTGTATCTATTAGGATAAAATTTGTTAATTTACAATGGAATTAAGAGGGTTTGGATAGAATAAACTTATTTGTTTATTTATTTTTAAAATGAGGTTACTTGAAGGACAAGAAAGGGAAAGAGGGAACTATCCGACTAAAAACGAAATCGGGTATTACACTTCTTCAGTATAATATACTAGGAGTATGACCCGTGCTATGCACGGGTTCTTTTAAATTATGTTTCATATTAGTGTTACATATTTTTTGTTAAGACATTGCTTTAATATTTGGCTGGATCTATTATATGAATCATGAATAAATATATCAACCTAATTCAATGAATAAATATTAAGGATTAAACATAAAATTGTGTTGCAAGTTTTGAATCACAGTGTTTAATAGATTAAAAAAATAATGACAATTTTTTTAGTTTGGAAGAAATAATGTCGTTTTATAAAGGAATTAATATTTTTTTTACTTCTTCATAGCATCACATAAAAAACAAAAGTGAAATTAAACGAAATCTAAACTCACGATACTAATATATTGTTAATGGAACTCAAAGAAAAGAAAACCTAAATGATAAATAATTATAGCTATTTATTAGAAAAAAATCCAACTACTAAAGTCATAAAAAACACACTAATGAAAAACGACCAAGATAATACCCCAATCATTCCATATATATTTAGTCAAGAAAAGTTCTACACATAAAATAGAAATAAGTTTAATAACGCATCTATAATGCAAATCCTTGCCAAACTACTATATACATGCATGAATGATTAAATGTTAATGTTTTTTAGACAATAAATTAGATATTTTTAAAATTACTATAAAAAACCATTGAATCATGTCGTATCTGAAGGATTTCTTATGAGTAACCAATGCTTAAAAATTGCAAATTACTCTATTTTATATTGCCAGTTACCTGAAGATTTTATTAAAATATTTTCATAGACAAAAGGATATTATCCACTTAACCTTATTTATTTTAATTAAGTTATTTTGCTAGAATAATAGTCATTAATCCTATTGATTCCAATACTCAACGCCAAATATGGTTATAATGTTTTTCAACTTTTTGTCTATTTTGATAGAATTATGATCATTTATCGATCTTTTTCAATGTCATATAGCCGATTTTGTAAAGATTTTATCAAAACATTTTCATAGACAAAAGGATAATATCCATTTAATCTCATTTATTTCAATGAAATTATTTTGGTATAATAATAGTCATTAATCCTATTGATTTCAATACTCAAAGGCCAAATATGGTTAAATTTTTTTTTCTACTTCTTCTTATTTATTTTTATAGAATTATGATCATTTATCAACCTCATTTAATGTTTAGTAAAGTTTCAACTTTTCAACCTTCACCAAAAAAAGTTACAACTTTTCAACTCCTTACTTTTTTTTCTAAAAAAATATTTGATAGAATGTGACAGTGAATAATCCCATTTTTAAAATTTTCAATAAAATTTGTTTCTTTTTCGTTTTTATTTCTATATTATGTTGTCCAATAATTAAAAATTTAAGAATATAAATAGAATAATTCATTTTTTTTAATAAATTATCCTCTTGTTTGGATTATGAACATTCTGAGTTGTTATTTGATCATCGACCAAGATAATACTCCTTTCATTCCATAATTTATTAAAGAAAAGTTATAAAACATATAAAATAGAAAGAATTTTTATAACACATCTATAATATAAATCCCGAGTTTGGTTTAAATGAAACAAACTCTTATCCTAAAACGAACTCTTATCCTAAAACGAATGCACTTTTTGTAGTTAGTAGTGCACTTTTCATACTTCGGAGTGCACTTTTTCGCATTTGTACTTTTCGTACTTTTTAGTGCACTTTTCAAATTTTTTTAGTGCACTTTTTCGTAATGCACTTTTTGTATTTTTCAATGCACTTTTATATGAAAAGTGAATTACTAACTATGAAAAGTGCATTCGTTTTAGGATAAGAGTTTGTTTTAGGATAAGAGTTTGTTTCATTTGAACCAAACTCTATAAATCCCTGCCAATTTACTATATAACATTAGATATTTTTGAAAAATATTATAAAAACCGAAAAAATGGTATCATACTTGATGGATTTCTTATGAGAAATCAATCCTTAAAGTTACAAATTACTCAACTAAAAATAGTTGATTTCATAAAAATTGTATTGAAATATTTTCATAGACAAAATGAGAGTATTCATTTAATCTCAGTTATTATGATTTATTTGGTAGAATAATAGTCATTGATTCCATTTATTTCAATGTTCAAGGCCACATATAGTTACAATTTTTTCAACTTCTTCTTATTTATTTTGATAGAATTATGATTATTTATAAACCTCATAGTCATTCAATGTCTAAGCAAAGTTTACAACTTTTCAACTTCTTTTTTTTAATTTTTTGATATAATATATGGGTTAATAATCCAATTTTTTTAAAAATCTTCAATAAAAATTTATTCATTGTTTATTTTTGTATGTTTATTTTATATTCTCCACTGATTTTTATTTCTATCTCATTCAATGAATATATGGTAATTCATTTTTTTAATAAGATATCCTCTTATTTGAAGATGAATATTATGAGTTGTTATTTGATAAAATATACTTGTTTATTGAATATATAATTAAATTATTTAGGACATTCTCAAATTAATATTTTCAATTTTTAAAAAACTTTCATGTTGTCTTTTTTTAGCAATCGTTCATTGTATATGGACAGAAATGACAACAATTCTCAAGATAATTTTAGGAACATCAACATAAAATAAAATATTGAATAATTCTAATTACATAACCATGTACTAAGCCAAACTTTATATATTTATAATATGGAAATGTATTTTTGAAATGACTTATTTAAGTACATGAACATCTATTGTCAATTTTAATAAGTTTATAGATTTCTAGATCTACATATAGATGTATTAGATTAAATGAGGTATTATTTTCCCAATTTTTTTTTATTTTATAATATATATTGGTTTATAGATTTAATAGAAGTCATGCCAAAAGAAAAATAATGTTTATTGTTCATGGTATTATTATTATTTAAATGGAGGGATAGATTACTAATTTAAATGGATATATTATCATTTAAACGGGACATTACTAATTTGGGTTGTTATTAAAAAAATTGACTATAATGTTTGTAACGATTTTCGTTATCCGTAATTCCTCACATGATCTTCCAAATTATACTTGTCAAGTAATAATTCAATTTATATATATAAAAAAATGAACCCAAGAAATAAAAAACTTATTCAATAGATTTCATTTAGATAGATTCTTTTTATTTGATCTTTTTTAATTAATTGGACAATATCAATTCAATTTTGTGAAATAGAAATATTAATAAATATGTCCATTTAAATCAAATTTGTATTAGATATGTATTTGTACGTTGATTTTTTTAACCGAGTGCGTTGAAGTATATGAAGAGGTTTAAGAAGAAACATATTTACGAACATAAGAACATAATAAATAAAATAATTATATTGTGTATTTTTAATTAATAATAAGAAATCTTAGAAAATAATAAATATATTTGCAAATTACAACCATACCTTTACTTTTGTCGCTTTTTCAAAACTATCATGTACTTCTCCAACCTTTTTGGCACAATAATTACCAAAACAATAATTTACTAATATATCACATTGAAATCAAATAATTATTCAAAATATTTGCAATTTAATAATGATACTTTTACCTTTGTCATTTTTTTATATGTATCCCTTCTCTCTTGCTTCTTGGAGGTAATTTGATAAAAAAAAAGACATTTATTAATATAAGCACAAAAAAATAATATAATTATTCATATATTTGTAATTACTAATAAAAAAAGAAAGAATTTAGTCCAAACGCATAAAAATATAGCATATTTAGGCGTTTGTTTTCGATAGGTCTATAATTAATTTTTTGTCAAGTATATAAACTGCTCGTATTTCTCTCTCTTCCCTTGCTCCCCTCTCTCACTCTCTGTCTGTCCTCTCTACTCTATCCCTCTCCCCTCCTCTCTCGAGTGACTTTCTTCCTCTCTCGGCTTGTGCTCCTCCATCAATTCTCGTTTGCCATATCCTCTGTAACCTCCTTCTCCTCCTTCAATCTGAGATTTGATTCGGTCTGGTTCACGATTTGACGGTGAAAATTAGGTCATCCAGGATAGCACCTTCAATCTGAGATCTGATTCGGTCTAATTCGCGATTTGATGGCGGAAATTAGGTCATCCAGGATAGCAAATTCACCATTGATAGCAACTTCTGTCCCATAATCGAGTATATGCTCCCTTCTACGTCTGAGATCTGGTCACTTTTCTTTTAAAAAATGAAGGATACGATAGTTGCGATTTGTTTTTGGTGGAAAATCGAGCAATTTTATTACATATCCGACTCTACCACAGCTTTACAGGTTCGATTTTGATTTCATCCTTACCTAATTTTCTTCTGCTTTCAAATCGAGCAATTTTCTTCTGTTTTCGGTGGAGAACCCTAATTTCACAAAAAAAGGAATTGTGAATGATGATGAGTGGATACTTTCATGGATTATCTGCGGAAGTTGTTGCCTTCTACTTTTCGAATCAATTTTCTTCCGTTTTTCACTTAGTTTTAGATCACTTCTCTGGTTTTTGAATGCTTGCTATTATGCATTTTTTTTATCTTTGATAATCTGTTAAAATTTCTCTTATGGAAATGATAATAGGACAGAACATTGGATCTATACATGTGTTAGTATGATTGAATGATTCAATTTGTACATCTTTTTATTAGCTGTATAAATTTTGTTCATCCTGTATATGGTAGGATATGATGAATGTCACTCAATTATTATCCCTTATCTTTGTGTGATCTTTCTTGGTGCAGTTTTAGTTTTTGTGCTTATTGACTTGGCTAATATCCCAATTATCTAGGACCACATCCTACAACATCAGCCTGCTCAAATGGAAAATTCTATTGTCAGTACACTACTACTTAAGTAAATGTCAAGTATGCTAAATGACACGTATTGATGTGATGATAGTGGGGAATCATGTAAACATAATTATCTTGAAACAAATATGGGCATAATGTTGCTTCTCTTTTTGAAAAGGCATATTGGCTTATATGTATTATTGATGCGTTTAATGTGTGTAAATATATAAAACTAGTTATGTATAAAATGTTTTATGTAAAATAATGTCAACTTTTATATATATATTTTTTGTGCAATTGAAATGATAAGTTTTTGACAAGTTTATAAGATTTATTTAACCTATTAGCTCAAATGGTAGAGCATTTTTCTTAAGAAATAATGATGTGGGTTCAAAACACATAGGCTTATTAATAATTTTTATGATAACACTTATTAATAATCTTTTTGATGATAGTGATGACACATTTTTGATGACATTTAAGTGATGACATTGATTTGTTTGTCATCAAGGCTCTCTTGATGACAAACAAATCAATCAAACCGTCATCAAGTACTGATGATAGTTTATGAAAAAATCGTACGTGATGGCACCTATTTAATGACACTTTGAATGATAATACTAAAAAATTATAGGTGATGACACATATTTGATGACAAATTTGTTTTTTTATTTGTGATGACAATTGTTTTTTATGCGGTGATAACAACTATTTTTACATGGTGATGAGATTTGATGACAACTATTTTTTGTGATAATGATAAAAATGAACAAATTTTATGTGATGACACTTTATGACGGTTATTTGTCTTTAAGACCATTGTCATCAAGGCCCTTTTGATGACAAATTAATCGAACTGTCATCAAATAGCGATGACGATTGATGAGAATCGAATCGTCATCAAGTAGAGATGACATTTATGATGATAGTTGATGACAATCAAACCGTCATCAAGTAGTGATGACAGTGATGATAGTGATGACACATATTTGATGACGCTTAAGTGATGATAGTTGGATGACACTTGTTTGTCATCAAGGCCCTTTTGATGACAAATTAATCGAACTGTCATCAAGTAGAGATGATAGTTGATGACAATCAAACCGTCATCAAGTAGTGATGACAAGTGATGACAGTTGATGACGGTTCGAACTGTGTGATGACGGTTGTGTTTATATGGTTGAATACCTTTGATAATACTTTTTGTTATCGAAAAGTTGTCATCAAGACATTTTGAAGACACTTTTTACCTTTTATTACACTTTTTGTCATAAAAAAATTGTGATGACGGTGAAAAAAGTTGTGATGATGTTTTTTTATATGTGGTTGAATGCCTTTAATGATACTTTTTGTCAAAAAAATGTCATCATGACATTTTAATGACACTTTTGACCTTTCATTACACTTTTTGTCATCAAAAAATTGTGATGACAATGAAATAAATTGTGATGACGGTGAAAAAATTGTGATGACAGTTTTGAAAATGATGATAGTGATGATGGTCAACGCCGGTCAACGATGGTCAATGATCGGTCAACGTCGATCAACGGTCGGTCAACGAGCGAGTCAACTTGGTCAACGCCCGAGTCAACTCGGTGGGAGTGGGGTGGGGTGGGTGATGGGGAGTTTTGCTATTTAGCTCATTTTCACACACTCCTTAATATCTACCTAATTAGCCTCTTTTTTTGCTATTTATTTAAATCATCCACAAAAAAATTAGAAAATGGTAAATTATAGTTGTACCTTTATTTTTTTCGGTAGTCTATTTTTCTTTGATGTTGGGGGAGGCTCTAAATAGTGGTGAGGGAGAGAGCAGAAATGTATCAGGTGAGGAAGCGAGAGAGAAGATTAGAATAAGACTATATATATTGATAAAATTGAATGGATGATGATGGTTAATCTCACAGGAGATTAAAAGTCAATTGAACGAATATTCACATTAAATCCTTATTATGCTAATTGGATCTTATAAATTAATCTTTATGCTACATTTTTTGCTCATTGGATGCTTAATCTCATGGGAAGTTGAAACACATTTGCCGTTTCAATTCCTATAATTAACACTATTAAAAATTTTAATGATTTAATTTTGAAAGAATCCTTATAAATGCCCATTTAATTGTTGTAACATTTTTGAATTAAAATTCTCATAAATAACATGTATTGAAATCATAGAATTTATTTATATTTTTTTATTTACTTAATTCCATCTATGAATTTAATTGTGAGAATGGTCATAAATGACCAAAATTTTCTATTTTATATGTTGTACTAGAAGTCTTACCCGTGCTACGCCGGGTCAAAAAATTATATTCTAAACTATTTCTAGACTTATTAAACTTCTATCTGTTAAATCAAATATTTTATATGATGTATGTTAATAATTTGTAATATCTCATTATGTAATGCATTAATTATAAAAAAATCAATTATTTATTTGGTTATTAATCATTTAAACTTTAATATACTGTATTTTATATTTTCTAAATTTAATTTTTATAGGAATAAAAAAGCATAAAAAGTACAAAATAAAATTTAATAATAAAAATATCATTTCATGCAAAGTAAAAGGGAAATTTCAAAAAAAATTATACACCTTATTTCATCACGTGTGTTCATTACGTGTGTTATAAAATATTATTTCATCAAATGTTTTATGTTTGATTTATAAAATTCCTTATTTATTCACATGAGCATTGATTGCCATTAATAGTATGGGAGTTATGAAATATTTGTTTGAAAAAATTTATTTTTTATAATTTTTTTATTAATTACTTTGTATATGAGAATGGAGGAACATAAAGTAATCATATGAGTATTTTAATTTTTCAATCATTAATTACATGGTCTTGTAAAATGTTTTTTTATCTTACAAAATCCTTATTAGTTATATAGGCAGAGTTTGGTTCAAATAAAACAAACTCTTATCCTAAAACGAACTCTTATCCTAAAACGAATGCACTTTTTGTAGTTAGTAGTGCACTTTTCTTACTTCAGAGTGCACTTTTTCGCATTTGTACTTTTCGTACTTTTTAGTGCACTTTTCAAAAAAATTTAGTGCACTTTTTCGCAATGCATTTTTTTGTATTTTTCAATACACTTTTATATGAAAAGCGCATTACTAACAATGAAAAGTGCATTCGTTTTAGGATAAGAGTTCGTTTTAGGATAAAAGTTTGTTTCATTTGAACCAAACTCTATATAGGCATTTTACCATTGATTATGTGCTATATGATTTAAGACTGTTTGGATTCCCAACATAATGTAATGCAAATGGTCTGTTGATATTTATTGAGTAGTGAATTATTATAAATCCTAAAAAAACGTCGTTAATAAATGAAATTTTACCTATATACATATAGAGAGGGTTATAACCATAAGAAATTGAATATTGATTAATGTTATGTATAATTTATCATTGGTGTTCATTATCCATGTCAAATTATGAAAGTAACATGTTGTTCCAAACAACAGATTTTGTGTAATTATCTAACAATATACGACATATAGATGATATATATATATATATATATATATATATATATATATATATATATATAAATTAGCTAATTATGTAAATTAAGATAGTCATGATTGTCAAAATTCCTACTTCATATGTTCCTTAAAATATTATTAATAAAAACATTATTGCATATTTTATTAATAGCCTTATATCATAATCCATGAAAACAAAAAATATATAAATGTTAACCATTTTCATGATGTTTAGAGTAATCAAACTTTAATAAATAATTTTTCAATTTTTTCATTCACATTTGTAATATTATGCATTATTAATTTTACATTTTTTTTGATGCATTTTATTTTCTTTAAATATCGAATATTATATAGATTCTGAGAGTATAATTCCTTTGTTTGTTAAATTATTGTATTACAATATAATTGAAAATGATACATGTTGTTAAATTTTTTTTTTATAGCAAAGCATTATTTTTTTTGTTAAATATCTTACAACATAATTGAAAATAATACATATTTTTATATAACTTTTAAATCATGGCATTTTCTAGCTAATAGGTAGTGACAAAGCCTCCAAAGTTAATGAATAATGAATTTCAGGTACCACGCACTAACAGCAACGAAGAATATGAAGTACATGACCTTCATTATAACTTGATACTAAATTCAAAACCTCGAATGCAAAGTACATACCGGTTACTACAATATCACACTCACATTCCAAAAATTGAAGATTGAATCAATCAACATTTGCAAATAAGAACATTAAAATCTTCGCTTGCACCTGCACACCAAGCAACAAAATAATGAGAGAAAAACTGAAAAGTTAGCACCGAATTTAGAACTTGAATAATTGATCATTAGAAAATAACATATACTAAATATTAAAACATAACCAACAAAATGGAGAGCAAAAAGGAAAGTTACAAAGACTTTTATAGTTGATTTTTATGAACCTCTAAAACCCCACGACTATCCAATATATATGTATGTGTGTAGAGGAGGGGTTTTAAATGTTATTAATTGTGCAATAATGTGTGATATGAAAAGTCTTAAAGGGTTGGTGGCTACTAAAGAGGCACATAAGTTACAAACTCTAACTTTATTATTTTAGTAAATATTTATTCTAATGAGGTATAATTATATGTTCGACTCATAATGGCAAATGAAGAGTCTCACCACCGTTACAAATGTTATAGGCTATTCAATATTTAATATTTTCCATTCTAAATTTTTTGTAAGTATTTATATGAAGAAAACTAATGCATTACATGATCGTAAAATTATTTGTTGTTAATAATCATAAACCAGTTTTCAATAAAATAAATCAAATAATCATGAACCAGTGTAGTTTCATGTAAGTTATAATTTCTTTTATTCTTGCATGCCTATTTTTTAATAGCCGAGTTTTATTTGGGTTGAGAAATGAAATAAAACATATCATTTAATTGTTTGAAATTTAGGTTGAGAACTTTATAAATTATGTCTTAAGAGTTTGGTTCAAATGAAACAAACTCTTATCTTAAAACGAACTCTTATCCTAAAACGAATGCACTTTTCATAATTAGTAATGCACTTTTCATATAAAAGTGCATTGAAAAATACAAAAAGTGCATTATGAAAAAGTGCACTAAAAAAATTTGAAAAGTGCACTAAAAAGTACGAAAAGTACAAATGCGAAAAAGTGCACTCTAAAGTATGAAAAGTGCACTACTAACTACAAAAAGTGCATTCGTTTTAGGATAAGAGTTCGTTTTAGGATAAGAGTTTGTTTCATTTGAACCAAACTATATGTTTTAATAGGATCTTAAAATATGGGTTTTATGTGGGTTGCTCATCTTTTATAATACTTTTCTTTGTCCGATTTATCTTGTAAAATTGCAACCCTAAAATTACTTCTTTTTTACTTTTTATTATTACAATAAATGCTTTGGTCATTAATTGGCCAAATTTTTCTATTTTATAATATATATAGAAGATATAGATAGATAGATATAGATAGATATATAACACTTGTAGGCTTGTAGCGTATATCAATTTTCAATCATCAATTAAAAGCATTCATTAATTATATTGTGAAACCTCGATATATAGTTTCCTTTTTATAAAGTTTCGGGACGAAACTTACTTAAAGGGGGTAGTATGTAATATTCGCATTCCGTTTCCATCTAGAGTGGAAAAGCAAATTTCTCGGATTACAATTAGTCGAAATCTTGATCCGCAAGAAACTTCCAAGCTAGCCTTTAATTCGATATAATTGTTTTGTTAGATCAATTTCTTAATACCTTATATATATAAGTATATATGTTAGTTATATTCATTGAAGCCCCATATTTTAATCACACCTAATCGAATTTGTGGGGTACGTATTTTAAGCGAAAAGAAAAAAAAAGAAATCTATCCTATAACATAAATTAATCTAATTAATTAATTAGCTTTACCCTAATTAAACCTATTTAGCCGAACCCTCACCACATTCCGTCTACGAAGATTGAAGTGTTCTCGTGCGAGGCGGCGATCACAACAGCAAGGAACGCACGTCCCTGCCGTTCTCTCCAGCCACCAGCGACAGTGTTTCCGACCACCACGCAAGCAACGTCGGATGTCTTCCTCGCAACCGGTAAGCGTTCTCCCTTCGTTCTTTTTTCCCGATCGTCCGCGAGACGGACCGCCGGCTCTTAGACCTCCTGGTTCATGACCGGGACAGTCACGCAAATCGAAATCTGTGGGGTGGGTCGATGCGTGCTGTCTTGAGCGCGAGCCTTATCGCGTCATTATAAGTCCGTTGGTCCGGAGCGAGGTCGACCGCCATCTCTTCGGGTGTTTGGGATGCATAGCGTAGGCTGGTTAGGGTGAGATGTTCTAGGAGGGAGAGGGGGCAGGAACCACAATCAGATTGGTGAGCCGACGTCTTGGAAAGATGGGTGGTCGCTCGTGGCAAAACCGGTTTCGATGTCGTTCCAATCGAGTCGACCTATGTAGTTCGATTAGGGGTAGAAGATGACTTATATAAAAATGTTGGATTTGGTTTATACGTACATGTATATATGAGGTTTATACGTACATGTATATATGATGGGGTTGATTTAGAATTATAATAGTGAGTTGGTTTATATATATATATATATATATATATATATATATATATATATATATATATATATATATATATGATGGGGTTGAAGTTTTAGATTCTTTAGGTTGAAGAAGATGGGAGTGGGTACCGTATTAAAAGAGTCAAGAGAAGGGGGTTGGGCCTTTTCATGCTCCCGAATGTGTACCAGGGGGAAAATGCTTAACGGGGTCGGGTTAATTGCTAGCCTATTATGGTGGGGTTTGGGCCGTTTTTAGTTGGGCTAGACTGGTTTTTGTTAGACATGATGGGAGGAGTGAGTACGTATTTGTTTGGTGGGCTAAGATTTGGTATATAAGTAGAGTATTAATAAGTAGCTTGGTTTAGCAGATACTACTATCTATTAATTAGCAATTCTCGTTATATAAGTTCGGATGCTTAAAGGAAATTAGAAGTGGTTTTTTTTTCTCTTTGAGTTAGGTTGGTTCGGTTCGTACCTAATTTAATCTTTCCCTTATAATTCTTTAGGGAATCGTTTCCGCTTGAGGTCGTAATTCCGTCTTCTTCAAAGGATCCCTAGTTTCGAGGTAAGTCGTTTTTCGACTTGCTCGGTTCTTCTCTATCTTGTTAGATTGCGTACCGTTATTGTAAGGCGGGTATTGGGAAATAGTCTCGAATACCTTTTTAATTGTTTAGAACTTCTTGAATTATTGTGTGCGTAAAATGGCTTTGAATGTATTTTATCGGAAGAATATTTTTGGAACGTTTTCTCTGTGTTGGTACCGTTTCCGACACGGCCCATCGTAGCTGGCGTTGAGGAAGAGTTGGCGATGGATGACCCGTGTGACAAGAAAGCCGTGCCTCTTCAACATGAAAATTATTATCTATGTGTTTTGGCAAGTGGTCCAGTGGAGGCTTAGCCCGGGTTAGAAGGGAGATTGTGAAGTGGAGTGAGAGGGTCTGCCTCTGCACTCGGCGCGGCGATGAGCGCCTTGGTGGTCGGATTGCGAGATGGAGGAATTGCATTTTTATGAGGTTGTATTTGTGAATGTGTATGTGGCTATGCGTGACTAACTATGACTAATTTAGGTATTGGAATTTAGAGTTAGTAGTGCGTTAGCGGACATGGATGCTGACTTTAGAAACACTTTTAAAATGTCTTTCAATTTCCTTATTCTTTCTAACTCGATAGATTAGTAGCTGACCCTTCAGGGAATATTTTTCAGTTCTAGGTATGAATCAGGGAACCGTGTAGGAACCGAGGCCTAATGGGGGGGCGGAGCGGTGAAGAGCGCGTGTCATAGTGGGTTCGGGTTACGTTAGTTTATTTATTACACATTAGGATGTTGGATTTGTTATTTTGCTGGAGTTAGTACTATGTCTTATTTATTGTTATTTCTAGAATAATTCAGTATTAGTAAGTGTTTTATCAGGTTTGAATATTTATGTTTTCGGGAATACATGGATAATTAAGTTTTCTATGTTTTTCATTAAAGGAAAGGTTGGATGTTTTATTATGTTTTCTCATCGTGCCCGCGTAGCAAGATCCTAAAGTGTGGTTGTCAACCTACTTAAATAGTATCTAGTAAGGTCTATTTCTTAGTAGCGCTCCGTCGGAAGTCGGGGCGTTACAAATTGGTATCAGAGCCAGGTTGACAACAGGGCACAAGGAACTGACCAACGAGTGTTCCTGAGGTCCAACTTAAAACTGAAACCGGCCGGTGTTTTCAAATGTTTTCACTAGGGTAGGCATACTGCATATAGGGGGTAGGTGACATGTCGCTACTCCGCCACCGTCAGCTAAAGGACTCCCGGTAGTTTAGTTCTTAACTTTCTAATTTGTGTAAGTTTGACAAAAGCTAATCCCGTTCGTAGTGTTAGAATTATTAGGGAAGTGTGAGGAAGCAACAATAGTAGAATTGACTATTGTGGTATATGGTCTCCCAGAGCTTCGTAATACCGGTGATCGAGTAGTTGAATCTAGTACAAGAGGAGGTAGAAGTGGTCAACATAAAATAGAATGTAGCAAGCTCGAACAAATATAACCTATTCATCTAAGTTATTGGATTGGAAGTGGCTGAACTCCAACTAGGAACGTCGGTTGAAGAAAGGATGTTGCTCATTTTAGGAAGAGTTGAACACCCGACTTAAGGAGATTAGCTTGGAATTTAAAATGGAGGACAACATGGGAGGTAGTTATTCACCACTGATCTCATTTACACAGAGTTGATCATACAAGTAGGGAGTATTAGGCTGAGATCAACTTGTTCACAAGGCCAGTCCATTCATTATGAATCCAAGTGGGCCACATTGAAGAATGTGTTCGAGACGACGAGAAAGGTAACTTCCACAATAGAGATTGTGAGATTAAGCAGAGTGAAGGTAGGGGATGAAGAACTCAAAGGAGACTAAGGCATGAATTCTCATGGGAATCGCCTTTGGCAAAGTTGTCAAGAGACGAGACAAGACTATTTCACAAGTACCTTTGGCTAAAGAATACCATGGTTCATGCTTGATTGAGAAGAGGAAGATTGGGAAGTGTCACATGAAAAAACATGCGTAGTAAGTAAGATATTGATGGATGGTGGAGTTAGAGCTGGGTAATATGGAAGTTTTATGAATGACTAGTATTGCACTATCCAGTAAAGGGAAAACGTAGTTAAGACAAAAATAGTCACGATAGCTAACCCAGTTTGTTGATGGGAGATGCAATTGAACGAAGACCATGACCTGGAAACATGTAGTTGAGAACTCGCCTTCATTAAGTGCCTAGGATGACTGGAATACGAGTTAGCATCATAAAGAGAGAAGGAATTATTTGGATCTAGGTTTAGGTTAACATGAATGTAGACTATATTTTGTTATGGGTCATTAAATTGTAATGAGTAGTTACCTGGAAGGAGAAATTAACAATGTCTAGTCCTTGAAAGGAGGTGTAGACTGGTAACTTAACCAAACAAAGCATATGGATTAAGCAATAAAGAGCTTTAGGAGAGAATTGGACAATGGAGGATAAAGGCCTTTTTGGGTACTGACAATAATACAAGGATAATGGTAAGAAGGGATCAATCCAGGGGGAGCTAAGGATATTATCCTCGACATGAGGAGAAGTTATCCATGTTGTGGAACGTGGATTGTATTGGTTAGGTGAAACAAGTTCACCGCAGGTCAAGCACTGCATGTGATTTCTAGATATCTAAGTCATGTGAACATTTGAAGATGTTTTCATGAGGTTTGTCAAGACTACAAATTCAATGAGAAGTAAATCATGCTAGTCACTTTGAGTCAAGGATTAGACTGATCAAGCACGTTTCTTATTGCTTGGACCAAATCGTGACATTGGAATTGAATACTTGAGTAATAGAGCTAATGGAGAAGGAGTAAATGCACTGAGTCCTCCTCTGTAAGAGTTTTGGTTTCGTTCATAAAAAGTTGAACTTAACATTGTGATTAAAAATTTGTTGCCATGAAACATTGCTCGGGCAAATTGACCATAGTGAAGTTTGGAAAATCTCCAGATTTGGTTAAGGCGATTTAGTTTCAGTTGAGGACTTGAGAAGAGGATGCCCAAAATATAAATCCATGTTACACGAGCATTGTATGGTAAAGAATGTTGTGAAGTTAATTAATTTCCAGTAGGGTGTGTGAAGTTATTGGGCTAGGACCTTTATCGACTAATCAAACCGAATGTAGGGACCTTTATCAATGATATCTTTGTCTACAACCGGACCTGGAAGAGCAAGCTTCGCTCACTGAGCCTGCATTGATGGTTTAACAATACCAGTGGTGTGTAAGGCTCATGTAGTATGTTTTCGGATAAATGAGGAGCATGTGGTGAACAGGTGACTCAAATCACTAAAATAAGGCTTGATCTAGAGAGAAGCAACACTATAACATATTAGAAGCACCTTCTGAAACAAGATTGCCTCACAAAACATATGGGATTAAAAATTAAACTTTTGGTGTGGAATAAGGAAGAATGCTAGTCTAAACCAACATTGACCAAATTAAGTGCAATTAAGGAAATCGCTTGGAAGGTAGGTTACCAAGAAAGTTGTGACTAGTTGAAGGGTAGGATAACTTGTATACTCAAACCGCCTATATCACAAAATAGCGAGAGATATGCAAAATTTAAATAATGTCTAAAATCCATAAGAGGTGTGTCACAATGAAGAAAGTTGAGTAATCGCCTATGTATCCGGAGAGATAAAGTTATAGGAGTCGTGCGTAGAAAATCAAGATAAGCAATGAGTGACCTAAACCTCGGGGATTCGACATGAACGAATTCAATATATTTTAAGTTTAGATAGACAAATACCAACTAAAGAACACCATCATAAGTGATAGTTGAAGCATAAGATGCTAGGACGGCTCAAGCTATGGAAGATCATGACTTGGAAGATTTGTGATATCTAGAAAAGAGATTAGAGATTAACAAAGGAGGCATTACAAGGATGATAGTTGAAGTGTGTTTTCCAGATTTAATGACGAGAGGTATTGGGTATTCTGTAATGCTATTCGAATATGAATTAAAAGCGGGCGTTGTTTCACTCAAATGATCCACCCTTATAGGAAATTGGATGAAGGAACAAAACCATAGAAGTGGTTCAAGGGTACTATGGATAAGTCAAGTAAGAGAGAGAATCAGTCGTTCATGCGGAGAAAATTTACCAGCGATACAACACATGTGGGGTTTTGAGAACCATAATGACGGAATTGTGGGGTAAATGAGATTTGAAATAGAAGTGAAAACCCTCTCAACGCCATTAAAAAAAACTAATAAAAAAATGACATGGAACCCGGTGAACAGGTTTTATATAGACATACTTGGTTATGGATTCCGTGTGGAACAATAATTAGAGTATGGATAGAGATATTTGCGGTGTCTAAATTTCTTGGAAAAGATTTGGACTAGTACCAAAGCCATCGATATGGAAGTAGTGTGTAGTAATAATGTTTTAAATAGGACTTTGACCACGATGTCTAGAGGTTAATCGATCGGGGTTGGAACTCCATTGGATTGGTTTGATAAGCTTGGCAGTTGGAAACTTAGAGGTCAAGTTTGGCAATGGAACTCCATCTGGGTAGACAGTTCTGCAAGGAAAACGGGAAGGTCACTGGTCAAATCACTTGGCTTTAGGGGAATTTGCCTATAATAACAGTTCACACTCATCAATTTAGATGACCCTTATGAGGCTTTATTTGGGCAAGATGTAGGAAACCGTTGTATTAGGATGATCCCTTAGATATATTAGGTGAGACACCACAGATGATCGAGGAGACGATCGGGATGGTGGCCTTGATCAGAGAGAGGATGTTAGCTGCACAGAGTCGTCAGAAGTCCTATACGTAGACC
This sequence comes from Fallopia convolvulus, assembly GCA_964016875.1. Classification (NCBI taxonomy): domain Eukaryota; kingdom Viridiplantae; phylum Streptophyta; class Magnoliopsida; order Caryophyllales; family Polygonaceae; genus Fallopia; species Fallopia convolvulus. The sequence continues at coordinate 6,818,865 of OZ024724.1, read as the reverse complement.
TTTGGAGTTTGAAGTAGGAGCACACGTCTGGTTGAGAGTATCGCCTACCCGCGGGGTCAAGAGATTTGGGGTTAAAGGGAAGCTGAGTCCCCGATATATCGGTCCGTTCGAGATTCTGGAGAGAGTAGGCGAAGTGGCTTACAGGCTAGCATTGCCGCCTGCTTTAGAAGGAGTCCACCCTGTATTCCATGTTTTACAGCTGAGACAGTATTTCCCGGATCCTAGTCACCGACTAAATTATGAGGAGTTGGTGGTAGAACCAGATCACACTTTCCGAGAACAACCATTGAAGATTCTAGATCGACGAATGAAGAAGCTGTGGAACAAGGAGATTCCGTTGTTGTTGATTCAGTGGTCTCGACGGGGAGTCGAGGAGGCCACCTGGGAGAAGGATCTACCTGGGTTTAATAGAGGCGATTGAGGGGAAGGTTGGTAAATAGTGTGTTGTTTTCAGATTCGATGTTTGATTCGTGATTCTTGTTCTCTTGACTTGCTTGTTTGACTGTTTAAATATTTGATTGACGTGCTGCATGTTTTGGATGACTGGTACTGGTAATGTTTATCGTTATCAATGAATTCTGGTTCGAGGACGAACCCCTTTTTATGGGAGAGGTTTGTGAAACCTCGATATATAGTTTCCTTTTTATAAAGTTTCGGGACGTAACTTACTTAAGGGGGGTAGTATGTAATATTCGCATTCCGTTTCCGTCTAGAGTGGAAAAGCAAATTTCTCGGATTACAATTAGTCGAAATCTTGACCTGCAAGAAACTCTCAAGATAGCCTGTAATTCGATATAATTATTTAGTTAGATCAATTTCTTAATACTTTATATATATAAGTATATATATTAGTTATATTCATTGAAGCCCCATATTTTAATCACACCTAATCGAATTCGTGGGGTACGGATTTTAACCGAAAAGAAAAAAAGAAATATATCCTATAACATAAATTAATATAATTAATTAATTAGCTTTACCCTAATTAAACCTATTTAGCTGAACCCTCACCACATTCAATCTACGAAGATTGAAGTGTTCTCGTGCGAGGCGGCGATCACAACAGCAAGGAACGCACGTCCCTGCCGTTCTCTCCAGCCACCAGCGACAGTGGTTTCGACCACCACGCACGCAACGTTGGAGGTCTTCCTCGCAACCGGTAAGCGTTCTCCCTTCGTTCTTTTTTCCCGATCGTCCGCGAGACGGACCGCCGGCTCTTAGACCTTCTGGTTCATGACCGGGACAGTCACGCACATCGAAATCTGTGGGGTGGGTCGATTAGTGCTGTCTTGAGCGTGAGCCTTGTCGCGTCGTTATCAGTCCGTTGGTCCGGAGCGAGGTCGACCACCATCTCTTCAGGTGTTTGGGAAGCATGGAGTAGGCTGGTTAGAGTGAGAAGTTCTAGGAGGGAGAGGGGGCGGGAACCACAGTCGGATTGGTGAGCCGACGTCCTGGAATGATGGGTGGTTGCTCACGGCAAAACCGGTTTCGACGTCGTTCCAATCCAGTCGACCTGTGTAGTTCGATTAGGGGTAGAAGATGACTTATATAAAAATGTTGGATTTGGTTTATACGTACATGTATATATGAGGTTTATACATACATGTATATATGATAGGGTTGATTTAGAATTATAATAATGTGTTGGTTTATATAAATATATATATATATATATATATGATGGGATTGAAGTTTCAGATTCTTTAGGTTGAAGAAGATGGGAGTGGGTCCCGTATTGAAAGAGTCAAGAGGAGGGGGTTGGGCCTTGTCATGCTCCCGAATGTGTACCAGGGGAAAAACGCGTAACGGGGTCAGGTTAATTGCTAGCCTATTATGGTGGGGTTTGGGCCGTTTTTAGTTGGGCTGGACTGGTTTTTGTTAGACATGATGGGAGGAGTGAGTACGTATTTGTTTGGTGGGCTAGGATTTGGTATATAAGTAGAGTATTAATAAGTAGCTTAGTTTAGCAGATACTACTATCTATTAATTAGCAATTCTCGTACTTAATTTAATCTTTCCCTTATAATTGTATAGGGAATCGTTTCCGCTTGAGGTCGTAGTTCTGTCTTCTTCAAAGGATCCCTAGTTTCGAGGTAAGTCGTTTTTCGACTTGCTCGGTTCTTCTCTATCCTGTTAGATTGCGTACCGTTATTGTGAGGGGTTTGGGAAATAGTCCTGAATACCTTTTGAATTGTTTAGAACTTCTTGAATTGTTGTGTGCGTAAAATGGCTTTGAATGTATTTTATCGGAAGGATTTTTTTAGAACGTTTTCTCTGTGTTGGTACCGTTTCCGACACGGCCCATCGTAGCTGGCGTTGAGGAAGAGTTGGCTATGGATGACCCGTGTGACAAGGAAGTCGTGCCCCTTCAAAATGAAAATTATTATCTATGTGTTTTGGAAAGTGCTCCAGTGGAGGCTTAGCCCGGGTTAGAAGGGAGATTGTGAAGTGGAGTGAGAGGGCCTGCCTCTGCACTCGGCGCGGCGATGAGCTCCTTGGTGGTCGGATTGCGAGATTGAGGAATGGCATTGTTGTGAGGTTGTATTTGTGAATGTGTATGTGGCTATGCGTGACTAATTATGACTAATTTAGGTATTGGACTTTAGAGTTATGAGTGCATTTGCGGACTTGGATGTTGACTTTAGAAATGCTTTTAAAACGTCTTGCAATTTCCGTATTCTTTCTAACTCGATAGATTAGTAGCTGACCCTTCGGGGAATGTTTTTCAGTTCCATGTATGAATTAGGGAACCGTGTAGGAACCGAGGCCAAATGGAGGGGCGGAGTAGTGAAGAGCGTGTGTCATAGTGGGTTCGGGTTACGTTAGTTTATTTATTACACATTAGGATGTTGGATTTGTTATTTTGCTGGAGTTAGTACTATGTCTTATTTATTATGATTTCTGGAATAATTCAGTATTAATAAGTGTTTTATCGGGTTTGAATATTTATGTTTTCGGGAATACATGCATAACTAAGTTTTCTATGTTTTTCATTAAAGGAAAGGTTGGATGTTTTATTATGTTTTCTCGCCGTGCCCGCGTTGCAAGATCCTAAAGTGTGGTTGTCAACCTACTTAAATAGTATCTAGTAAGGTCTATTTCTTAGTAGCGCTCCGTCGGAAGTCGGGGCGTTACATATATACTTTGTTATCCTTCTTCATTAATTATATGCTTTGATGATTCCGTGACCCAGCGGGTCATGACCATTAGTTTAAATAAGGAAACTTTATTAAGTTGAAAGAAAAAAGTAAAGAAAATAAATTCCCTTTATCCAAGGTCAATAAATGCTTTCTTAATTGGATAAAAGTTACTGATTTATTTTTCAATCGGTTTGGCTAATGTATGCCCACGGGCACACAATGAAAGTGTTAATTTGGGAAATTAGTTTAAAACTATTGCCTAAATTGGAATAAATGAATCCTTTTAAAAAAAAAATCAAAATTAACAAACAATATCCAGATTTACCGAACTTAGAATTCTAGTTATGTGTCCATGGGCACACATTATCCTTTTTCAATTAGTATCAAAAGAGAGAATTTATACAGATCTTAAAACTACCAAAATCTTTATCCATAGTCTTATCTTAATAACTTAGTCACTTAATTAGCCATTTAATAATAGGGTTGAGCAAAGATTTTTTTAAGCAATTAGTAATCTGAAAAACTTTCACAACTCGCTATTATTTTCTATATCGCCTTTATATAACAAATTAACCACTACAATATATAATAAAGTGAGCAAGTTTAACTGCACTAGTATATGATTAAAATTCATGATCATCATATAAAATGAGAGTTTGGTTCAAATGAAACAAACTCTTATCCTGAAAATTCAAAAGTGCACTAAAAATTACGAAAAGTGCATTACAAAATATAAAAAGTGCAATCCGAAAAGCATACTATAAAGTATGAGTGTTTGGTTCAAATGAAACAAACTCTTATCCTGAAAAATGAAACGAATGCACTTTTTATACTTCGTAGTGCACTTTTCCTATTTCGGAGTGCACTTTTTCGCATTTGCACTTTTCGTACTTTGTAGTGCACTTTTCATATTTTTTGTAGTACATTTTTCGGATTGCACGTTTCATTTGAACAAAACTCCTGAAATGTATAATATTTGGTGTAGTACACTACTAGTAATTAAAGTTGTCAAAAGCTAACCCGACCCCCAAATCCGACCCGAACTGCCCGAAAATTTTAGGGCCAAGACTCGAAAATTGGAACCCGAAACCCAATAGACCCGCAACCCGTTGGGTTGAAACCCGAAACCCGTTGGGTTGACAGATTTAGCATATTTATAAAATGTATACATTTTTTTAAAAACATATTATATTTTATTATTAAAATACATAACAAATAATATATTATGATTAAATATTATTATTAATTAAAAATCTATATTAATAATCATAAAAAAATTCGATGTTTTTACCCGCTGGTCAACCCGACCCGCCCGAAAATCCACAGCAACCCGACCCAGTTTAACTTGTGACCCGTAACGACCCGAACCCAACTCAACCCGAACCCGATTGAAAGGTCTACTACTACGGGAAGTTCAATCAATATATATATATATATAAGACGAAATGAATAAAACCACCACGTTGCGTCATTTAGGATTTTTCTATGTATCATTCCCACGTTAAGCCACCTAGAATTTTACCACCTAGGATTTTATATTTTTAGCCTTTCATATATATTGATATTATTTGAAGATAATATAAACAAGAATACAAATTAATATATGAAAGATTCTATCTAAAATAAAATAAAATATAATATAAGAACATTAAATATTAATGTTAAATATTTTTTATGATAATTTATTTAATTTATTTTTTCTACTACATACCACGTAGGATTTTATCATGTGCCACCTAAAGCTTGTTGCATGTGAATCGTACTACACATAACTCGGAGATGATGAATAAGCCATACTATATACCTGGATTCAATGTATTTGGATATTCTTTTGGATTTATGGTAATGTGTTGTTATAATTTTTAAGTTATTTTTTTGTTGTTAATTGCATTTGCAATGTTTTTTACTGTCTCTTTTTTTATGGTGTTATAGTTGTGGATTGTTGAGACTTTTCCAGCTTTTCGAGGTATTTGTTATCTTGCTATTAGAGTTGAAAAACAAGTTCCTCATATGGTGTGTTGGCGTAGTGCTTCAACGCAACTTGTTAAATGGGAAGCAATTTGTACTGTTGGGAAAAAGAAACCGGTATGTTTTTGTTTTTGTTTTTGGAGACAAATTTTGATGACAGTTGAATTTGATTATAGTTGTATTGTTTATTTGATGACAATTTATTTTGTTTTAAATTGATGATAGGAATATGTTTATCTCTTATACTCCGAATATGCTACATTCATCACATGTGGCTATCCTGATGAGGTTGTTGACCTTGTGTACAATGATCTTGTAAAACGGATTATAATGAAGCAAAAAACGATTGAAGGTGTAGGATTTGAGTTTGATATGGATAATGAATTTGAGATTGAAGGTGCTCCACGAGCTCTAGTTATTGAAAAAGGCGATGTTGGTAAGAGGAAGATTGGATGTACAGATGTGATTTCTACTAACAGTCATGCAAAGGCTAGAGTGATAGGAAAAAAGGAATCTTAAGAGAAACCGAAATAGCCTTCTAAAATTATAAAGAGAGAAGGTTGGAGATTAACTTCCAAGAGCTGCTAAAACTAAGTTTGATGACAGTAAGCATAAGATCCCTAGGATTGCAAAGGATCAAAGGAGCTCGAACGATTTGAAGGGTTCAAAGGATTTGGGCGTGAATCTTCGGAAAACTTATGTCAACAATATGCCTGAGATTATTGCAAAATTTTAAGAGTCTAAAATTGAAGGAAGATTTTATTGAAGTTGTAGATAAGGATTATCCAGAGAGGAATGATGTGGACCATAATGAAACTGATTTGGAAGTTGCTAGGATATTCGTGGCAAAGAGAAGGCGAACCTTGATGAAGTTGATGTTGATGAGAATACAATTTCTTCCAAGGAGAAGGAGAAGGCAAAAGACTTCAATAAAAAGGGAGAGCCAGATTGGGTTAAGTCTTTGGGGGAAAGTATGTGTTCCATGCATGATGAAATAGTTAGAATGATTAAAACTCTTCAGAGTCAAGTGCAGCACGTTGAGATGCGACTTGTAAAAGTTGATAGCAAGGTTGATGGAATAGAAAAGAAAATGAAATCTAAAAAGATCAAGGTTCTGTTTCTGATGATACCGGTGATGAGATTGGTGTTAGAAATTTGGAACCAGTAAGAGATAGTGATTGTAGAGGCATTGAGTCTTTAATATTGTCCTCTGATGATGACATTTCTGTTAAAGATGGGGGCCAAGGTGCCAATTTACAGTTGATAAAGCATGTGCCACTAACTATAATTACAAGTCAAGTATGTAAGAATGGTTTGGTTCAAACTGTGAAAGATGGTCGAGACCAAGGCAACAAAATTGTTGAAGGTAAAGTAGGTGTAGAATGGCAAGCTGGTGATAACACAAGAGTTAATAATGATGAAACAGTTAAGGATCAAGTAGATGGTGAAGACACATAATGTTGGATCGTAAACGTTAGGAAAGAGCTTGGGAACTGGCAGTTAAGCTGTTCCCAAGGCAGCGGAAGTAAACAGTTCGCAAGTAATAAAGACAATAAAGAACGCAGTTCTAGGAACCCCACTACAACCAACTAGTTGTATGGGTAGACCTCTACCTCCGCTTGGAGGATTTTGAATTACTTACTTATATTAATTGCTTTGTTCCTTAGTTACACAGCCGGATTCACACTTCTCTATTCCTACGAGTTTTTCCTAACTCTAGCAACACTAGTAAATCCTCTCAACTGAGTTCCTAAGCTCACAACAGCAAAATACAAATAACTCAGACCTTACACCGACTTCTCAGTTCCCTTGCTCCTGGGAACTTCGGCTTCACCGTCGTCGAGATCACACACTCGCCGGTGGGGACTTCTCTTCCTTTTCTTTCTTTTCTCTGGTGTGGGTGTTTTGTGAGTTCTGGGAGAAGTACTCAATCCGAGTACTATTCATTTGGCTTTATAGTCCAGGTGAGCTTGGGCAGTCGCATCTTTCGTTTGTGTCCAAAATGCCCTTTGCTTGATGCCCAAGTTGTACTTTCTTCACATGTGACTTTTGTTTGAACTAGGTCAACTTCTTGGATCAATCGGACCGTTGGATGAAGTGTGACAATCTGATCCTCAGATTGTACCTTCGGGCTGTCCGAGACAGAATCCCGCGATCTGTGCTGAACGGTCATTGTCCTCTCATGTGAGTTCCCATGTCATGGGAACTGTCTTCTTCAGAGTTCCCTTGATGGAAACTCTTCATCGTTGTAAGCTTGTGTTCTCTTGATCATTTATGGGAGTTCCCATGAGTTCCCATTTCATTGGAACTTTCCCTTTTCAGAGTTCCCTTGATGGAAACTCTGCATTGTGAGCTTCTGTGGCTTTTGGTCATTCATGGGAGTTCTTGGCTGTACCTGTGTTCCTTAGAAATACTTGAACAAACCACATTAGTTCCGTATGGTGTTTGTCATTATCAAAACTTAAGAGAATTACATCGTTGATCCGTTGTTTAGAACCAGAGGTACCAACAACGTCCCAACAATTTCCCCCTTTTTGATGATGACAAACCCATCACAAAATATGCAAGTATTTCAATGAATGATATGCTGATGAGTTCCTAAGTATGATTTTGGGAAGTCACTTTTAGTGAAACACTTAGATTTAGGGAACCACTTCTGGTGAGACACGTAGTTCTTACTAAGCTTTTTATGCAATTGTTCCCCCTTAGCTTATGCGTTGTCTGTGATAACTTAAACTTGTAACTCATCTCGCATTTTTTGTCTTTCCCCCTTTTGACATCAACGAAAACAAGCAAAGCAATAATAGGGAAGAAGGGAACACGCAATCAAAATAAAGACCAATTTATTACTTAAGAAAATATATACAAGGGAACTCAAGTACAATTTTGTGGTCATTTTTGGATTAAGGGAAGAAGAAAGGAGAGATCATGGGGCTTCAGGGAACAGGGCGTCACAGAGGCGCGTCAGGACTTGTGTAAGCTTTTCTTGTCCTCTGGCCAACGCTTCTTGGTCCTTGGCAATCTGGTCGAGGGTGTTGGCAATACGGAGCAACACTTGAGAGTTCCCCTCTTGTTCACCAGACTCCAGTTGAGCCGCTTCATCTACAGGCTCAGAGTGCCTCATCTTCTGGACAACTGAAATATCCAGTTCCCTTCCAAGCTCTATTTCGTCCTTAGAGGCGTCGTAGAGACCCTCTTTTTGTAGGAGCTTCTTTATCAGCCCAGAGTAGGGAAGGGAGTGGGACTTGGAAGCCATGCACTTCTCCATGTGCCCAAGGATGATTCTGGGAAGGTTGATGGGATTTTTGAGGAGGAAGTGGTAGAGGATGATCGCATCAGGGATATTGACGACCAGACGCTTCTCTTGGCGCGGGATCACCACATTGATGATGAATTGGTGAGTGAGCTTGGCGACCAAGGACAGATGGTGCGTCGAGGGAACTTTGGAGGGAACCCGACCCTCAAATATGGTGTTGTACACTTCGGCGCTGTTGAAGTCCCCCCAGAGTTTATTGGGCAACTCATTGAGCCCTTGACCGGGGACCTGGAGCTGAAGGCGGATTGTTGATGTTGTGAAAATAAACTCGTCGCCTTCATGGGAGAGAGTTCCCTGAGTGCAGTCGTTGGTGATAGTGAAGTTATTGTAGAATTGACGCACTTGTGAGGGATCGACGCTCACAGTTTCTTTGTACAGATTCTCCCAGCCCTGGGCCTTGATCAGGTCCCACAGTTCCTTTTAAGCCGTTGTTAATCAGCACGTCTTCATAGATGATGAGCGGAGGGAGGAGCTTCCGTCGTTCATCCAAAGGGTGCTTTGTGGAAGAGGTCCCCTTCCCTTTCCTTGTAGTGCTCTTTGACGTGTTCCCCCTAGAGACGGTTCGAGGTCCTTTCTGCTGAGGGGGTGCAACCGCTTCAATCTGAAGCACACGTTCCCTTGGATGTTGGGAACACGTGGACACCACCATTTGGTGTCCAGGGGTTGGGATCGGTGCTCGCTCCTTAGCAGCTGGAGCTTCTTCTTCTTCTTCGACCTCATCGTGGGAGGTCCTTTCTTCCTCGGAGGAGCTCGAGCTTGAGCCCTCCGCGTCATCCTGGGGATGACTTGTTGTTGCCCCAGCACCACCAACCGGTGCTGGGTCCCTTCTCTCCGTGGGCTCTTGCGGAGCCACCTTCTTTGGGGACTTGGTCCCGTGATCAGTTGTGTGTTCAGAGGGGTCCCGGTTGAGCTCTTCTTCGATTTCCTTGAGCTGGGCCTCCTCCTCCACAGTTCCCATTATGATAGGAGGAGGGTCCTTGGTCATTTTGTCGATGACCACGGAGAGAGGGAGATCATTGTCGTCTGAGGTAAGAGTGACGACACTTTTGGATGGTGAGGGAGAGGGGAGTTTGGGGGTGGTGGGGGATGTGGTGGAAGAAGGGAGAGAAGAAGAAATGGGAGTAGAGAGTTGGGTAGAAGGAGGAGGAACGGTTTTAGCAACCTGGGGAGTAGAGATCCCCGAGGTAGGAATGGGAGAGGTGGAGGTGTGTTTTGGTGTGGAAGGAGGAGAAGGAGTTTTGTGAGGTGGAGGTGGAGTTGGAGTTCCCGTTGTTATGTGAACGGAAGGAAGTGAAGAAGGTGGAGTTCCTTTTGGAGTGGGAATAGACGGAGGTGGTGGTGGAGGAGTCTGCTGTTTCGTGGGAGGAGTTTTGGGAGGTCCCTCGGTTAGAAGAGGAGGGAGAGAGGAGGAAGAAGGGAGTAGACTTTGGGATTGAGAGGTCCCATCGTCGGAGGGGAAAGGGAAAGGAGGTTTGGGCGCACAGGAACTCTCCTTGGAGCAGTTCAAGTAGTCCTCAAACTTGAAGAAGGCTTTCTTTCTGGGCTCCGAAAATTTAGAGACCTCAGAATGTTTGCGTGTTTTGGATTTGGAGGGATCTTTGGAATGTTTGGATTTTTTGGGTTTTGAGGGGTCTTTTGAGGAGTGGCGTCGTTTGGATGAATGGCGGTGTTTGGATTTTCGGGGTTTTTCATTGATGGAAGGACGAGCGTCTCTAAAATTGTCAACGATGACAACGCCGGAGGAGGTGTTGGTGGTTGAAGGAGGAGGAAGGGATTCAGAAGAGGTGGCGGAAGAGGTCCAGGCCACATTGTCATCGGCCGGAGGAGGAGGAGGGGGCAAGAAAGGGCTTACTTGGTTTTAGAGCCCTTGGATAAGAACATCCTTCATCATTGGGTCTTGTTCTTTCTCAATCTCTTTCAATTGAGAGAGGAAGAGGATGCGAGGGTTGGCATGTACCCACACTTTGATCTGGGCAAAGGTGTGTTGAGGGGCCATTTTTGTAAGATTTTTGAAGGTTTTGGAGGTTTCTTGAAAAAGGGAGTGAAAGAAATATGGAGAAGAAGAGTGGCAGAGATGGAAGATGGAATAAGATCCCAAAAATGGCAAATGAGGGTTTTAAGGAGAGAAGGGGCGAGGGGTAGAAAGGGAAGTGGAAAACCTCGATAACCGTCGGCCAATGAACGTGGGGCATCATTTCAACTTCCATAGCACGCTTCTGTACACGCGTCACGATCTCTTGGGAAGTCCTTTTCAAAATTTGAATACTTGGCCCTTAACGCTTCAGAGCTTCTGACACAAGAGTCCGCTTCCCAAGTGACGGTTTTTCTTTGTGGATGAGTCAGCGTTCCCTTTGTAGATGCATCAGTTCCCATGATTTTATCAAGGTCAGGGAGAGTGAAGTGGTTAAGGGAACTTCACACTCATCCTTTTGTGGGGCTAGGGAACTCTAAAGGGAACCAGACAATTTGCGACTCGATAAAGGAGTGAATATTTTGGCTCATGAGAAGCGTTTGTCTGATCCCTAGCTTAGGGTGTGTTATATGATCAACCGTCATGGTGGCTTGTAAAGAGGGATAAAGGGAACTCTGGTTGATCATTTTGGGCCAAAAGAAATAGAGTTCCTTTGTACACATTTATCTTCAGACTAGTAATCATGGCATAATGAAAGCAATAAGTCCAAGTTCCCTATCATGCAATCTTGTATAAACTAGTCAGGCATTGAGGGAGAAACAAACAAGGACTTGTTTAGTTTAGAGTTATCATCCCTAGGAGCATTCGAAAACGCTGGTAGGGACGTCTGTCTAAAGCTTTGGTGAGAATGTCCGCAATTTGCTCTTAAGTTCTACAGTGTTCCATCGAGATGTTCTCACTTTCAACATTGTCACGTAGAAAGTGATGCCTTATATCTATATGCTTAGTTCTAGGAATGATGCACAAGATTTTTGGAAATGTTTATGGCACTAGTGTTATCACAAAGTATGGGAACTAGGCCAAAAGACATACTGTAATCCTGGAGTTGTGACTTAAGCCATAGAACTTGGGAACAACAAGATGCGGCATCCACATATTCTGCTTCAACTGTGGAGAGTGCCACTGAGTTTTGCTTTTTAGATCCCCATGAGACTAAGCATGACCCTAGGAACTAGGCCATTCCAGATGTGCTCTTTCTATCAACCAGGTGCCCTGCAAAGTCCGCATCTGTGTATGCAATGAGTTCAAGGGAACTGTTCCTTGGATACAAGAGACACAAGTTATCGTTCCCTTTGAGATACATGAAAATTCTCTTCACCTCTTTCAGGTGTGATTCCATAGGGTTAGCTTGAAAGCGAGCACAAAGACATACGGAGAACATGATAGCAGGTCTACTAGCTGTTAAGTAGAGAAGGGACCCGATCATACCTCGATAGTTCCGTTGGTCCACACTAATACCTGTTTCATCCGCATTTAGCCTTGAATTTGGTGAGATGGGAGTGTCAATGGGCTTGGAGTGTTCCATCCCATACTTCACGAGCATTTCCTTGATGTATTTCTGTTGATGAATCTTTGTTCCCTCCTTGGTTTGGGATATTTGAAGTCCCAGGAAGAACGTGAGTTCCCCAATGAGACTCATCTCAAACTCACTGCTCATGAGGTCCTTAAAGTTCTCTACAAGAGTTTCGTTAGTTGCTCCAAAAACAATGTCATCAACATATACTTGCACAATCAAAATGTCTTTAGACTCTTTCTTTAAAAACAAAGTCTTGTCTATGGAACCGCGAAGGTATCCATGGGACAAGAGGAATTGAGCAAACCTGTCATACCAAGCTCGGGGAGCTTGTTTGAGTCCGTAGAGGGCCCTCTCCAGGAAGTAGACATGGTTGGGTAGCTTTTCATCTTCGAATCCTGGAGGTTGGGCCACATACACTTCTTCCTTGAGATGTCCATTGAGGAAGGCTGTTTTCACATCCATTTGATAAAGCTTAAATCCCTTGTGAGCAGCATAGGCAATTAGAAGTCTGATGGCCTCGATCCTGGCAACTGGTGCAAACGTCATCGTAGTCGATTCCTTCCTCTTGCCTGTATCCTTGTGCCACTAGCCTAGCGTTGTTTCTTGCTACAACCCCAGTACCATCGAGCTTGTTCCTAAAGACCCATCGAGTTCCAATGATGTTCTTGTTCTTGGGCCTAGGAACTAGCTTCCAAACTTTGTTCCTCTCGAATTGGTGGAGCTCCTCTTGCATGACTTGGATCCAGTCTGGGTGCTTCAAAGCTTCTTTGGTATTTTTGGGTTCCACCATTGAAACAAACGCGTTAAAAGCACAAAAATTATTGAGAGAGGAGCGAGTTTGTACACCTTTATCATAAGGGGAGATGATGTTCTCAATGGGGTGGTCCTTCCTTTGTTGAAAGTTTCTTGTATGAGTGGGTTCCCTTGCACTTGTGTCATCTTCAGTGGAGGCGTCTTTGTCATGGGAACACTCATCTTCAGCTTCGTCATTGAGTGTTTCTTCAGATATTCTTGGCAAGTTCCCTCTTTGTTCCCCCTGAATACTTGATTCTGGCAAGGTATTGTCTTGGGGAACACGAGAACTGGAGGTGTCTTGTAATTCTTCTGAGGAGGGAACTTCGAGGGAGATTTGATTAGTGAGAGTTGGATCTCCGTCTTTTTTCCCTGGTTGTGGGATGTTGCTTGCACTTGGATAGTCTTCATCCCTCTTCCTTGGCTCATCATCATCATCATCATCATCGTCTTCTTGTCTTACCAGCTTGAACAGAGTTCCCTTCCCTTGGGTCTCTGTTCCCATCTTTACGGATTTCTCATTGAAGACGACATGGATGCTTTCTTCTATCTTCTTGGTTCTTTTGTTGAAAACCTCGTAAGCTTTGCTTTGAGATGAGTATCCCAGGAAGATCCCTTCGTCGCTTCTGGGATCGAATTTTCCAAGCTTGTCTTTGCCATTGTTATGGACAAAGCATGTGCATCTGAAGGTCCTTAGATGGGAGATGTTTGGTTTTCTCCCCTTGATGAGCTCGTAGGATGTCTTCTTGATCAAGGGCCTTGTCATGGCTCGGTTCAAGATGTATGTAGCTGTAGAGATGGCTTCAGCCTAGAAATACTCAGGAACTCCACTTTCAATCATCATGGTTCTGGCCATGTCCTCCAGGGTTCTGTTCTTTCTCTCGACCACTCCATTTTGCTGAGGGGTGCGAGGAGCTGAGAAATTGTGAGAGATCCCATTTTTCTCACAGAAGTTTAGGAACTCTGAGTTTTGAAACTCAATTCCGTGATCAGATCTGATTGCTTTCAGTTTGAGTCCCATGCTTACTTTTGTTCTTTTGATGAAGGGCTCGAATTCTTCAAATGCTTGTGATTTTGCCTTCAAGAAAATAACCTAGGTGAATCTTGAAAAATCATCAATTAAAATGTACATGTACCTTTTTCCACCGTAGCTAGCCGTTCTCATGAGACCACAGAGATCCATGTGAATTAGCTCTAAAGGCCTGGTTGTGTTCACCACATTTTTGGGTTTGAAGGAGTTCCTGGTCTGTTTCCCTCGAACACATGCTTCACACATTTTGACTCCTTCGAGATCGATCCGTGGAAGACCAATGACCAGATCCTGTAGATAAAGCTTCAGGATTTGATTTACACCTGCATGTCCCAGTCGTCTATGCCAGAGTTCCGTGTCATCTAGGGAACTTGCAAGACACAGCTCCATTGGTGGTTCAAATTCTGTATCTACTACATAAACGTTGTTCTGCCTTCTTCCTCTCAGAATCACTTTGTTGGTCCTTTTGTTGATGACTAGGCATTCGTCTGAGTCGAAGGTGACAACGTTGTTCCCTTGATCACATATCTGGGCAACACTTAAGAGATTGTATCCCAGATCTTTCACCAGGTTGACATTGCTGATTTTGATTGATCTATTTAGCAACACTTCCCCCTTTCCAATTACTTCTCCCTTGTTTTTATTGCCAAATGAGACATGGCCTCCTTCGACATGAGTGTGGAGTGAGATGAGGATATCCTTGTTTCCGGTCATATGGTTCGAGCATCCACTGTCTATGAACCATGCATTGTTCCCTCTCACTGCCACCTACAAGGTAAAGTTAGTGTTTTGAGACCCAGACAAGATGACTCTTACCCGGTCCCTTACAAGGGAAAATATTCTCATTTAAAACGTAGTCAGCGATGTTGATATCATGAGAGTTGGAGTTCCTTTGATGATTGGCATGATGTTTTTGTTTGTTTAGGAACTCACGGTTTCTAAGGGTTTGGGCTCTCTTCTTGGGACATGCTTCCTTGTAGTGCCCATGAGCACCACAGTTCCAGCACGTCTTATAGTATTCTCCCAGGTAGTACTTTGGGTGTGGTCTCTGGATCCTATTCCTATCCATGGTTTCCTTGTTATACACCCGTGACCCGTTTCCCTTAGCAATTTGGACATAATGTCTATGTCCAGTGTTCCCAGTGTAATAATCTCTCTTACCACAGTTCCCACTTTCTAGGACCCTGATTTTTTCCTCAAGATGAGCATTTTTCTGTTTCTCACATTGAAGTTCTAAGGCCCTACACTCATGGATTTCATGTTCACTCAGGGGTGACTTACCGTTCTTAGAGCACTCTCCTTTGTGTCCTATGCCATGTCTGGCTGGGACAAACTTAATTTGGGAACTAGAGGCTTCAAGAAGTTCGGGAGTCTTACTCAGGTTTTGCAAGAGGGTGTTCTCATCTTTCTCTAGAATTTTGATTTCTCTTTCTAGATCTACGATGTGAGACACATGGGACTTGAGTTTTTGGAGAAGGGATATGCAGTTGGGACAAGGTTCAAGACCAACTAATTCAGCATTTATGTGTTCCTGTTTTTCCAACTTGTTTTGCAGTTTTATGTTATCTTTGACAAGACTTGAAAGGATTTTCAACGGCTCAGGTTTTCATAGTTATTTAAAGAATCAAGAACAGTTTCAGTGGTTACCTCACTGGGTTGTTCCCCAGTGGTTTCTCCTATGGCCATGCCACACATATCTGGGAGTGCCCATGACTCGGGATCTTCGTCTTCATTATCGCTCCAGGTAGCGATGTAGGCCTTTTTTCCTTGCTTCCGGCCATCAGTTCCCTGTGGGCATTCCTTTGCGAAGTGTCCTTTCCTGTTGCACTTATAGCATGTGACATCCGAGAGATCCTTCTCTGCGGGTTTTCTTTGGGAACTCTGTCCTTTTCCCCGGTTCAAACTATTCCTTTGGGACTTCCCTTTGTAGAAGTTTCGAAGAGCCTTTGTTACGAGAACTAGCTCCTCATCCTCTTCTTCTTCGGAGTCTTCGTGTTGTTCTTGGGTTGATTTGAGCATCTTCTTTATCTTGAGTGCGATCCCTCGATGAGCTCGAGTCTGTTCCTTATCATCGATCTTTCTCTTCTCGTGTCCCACTAGCTTTCCAAACACTTGATGGAGCATGAGTGTTCTATTTTCCGGATTTTCCTTGAACATTGTTCTCTCGTTTGCCCATTCTCCAGTCAATCCGTTGAAGAGCTGTTGGACCTTCATCTTATGGGTGATTTCTTCTTTGGTGATCCCCAAGCCTTCCATTTTGGTGCAAAGTCCTTTAAATCGGGATTGGTAGCTATCGACAGACTCTCCCATCTCCATTTGGAAGTTGTAGAACACCCTTTTTGCATTCATCTGAAGATCTTCTCGGAGATCTGAGTTCCCAACGTGCATTTGTTGGATGGCTTCCCACATTTCCTTAGCTGTGTCAAGGTTTGCTACCCTGTCACAGTCTTGTACGCACATGGACCTCTTCAGGTATTGTTTGGCTTTGTAGTTTGCCTCCATACACTTGTATTCGTTGGGTCCCCACTTTGAGAGGTCGTTGACTATGGCTGGATCAATTTCGAAGTTGCCTCTCTCGATAACACACCAGGCTTGGTAGTCTTGGCCACGCATCCAATCCTTCATGTCGCGTTGCCAGCTTTCAAATCTTCCTGTAATAAGCCTTGGCGGCTTACTAGTGTTGTTCCCCACTTGAGTAAGTTCCTAAGCCATTTGATACCTACGATGCTAACACAAATCTAGAGCGCAGGCTCTGATACCAATTGTTGGATCGTAAACGTTAGCAAAGAGCTTGGGAACTGGCAGTTAAGTTGTTCCCAAGGCAGCGGAAGTAAACAGTTCGCAAGTAATAAAGACAGTAAAGAACACAGTTCCTTTATAGAGGAACCCCACTACAACCGCTTGGAGGATTTTGAATGACTTACTTATATTAATTGCTTTGTTCCTTAGTTACACAGACGGATTCACACTTCTCTGTTCCTACGAGTTCTTCCTAACTCTAGCAACACTAGTAAATCCTCTCAACTGAGTTCCTAAGCTCACAACATCAAAATACAAATAACTCAGACCTTACACCGACTTCTCAGTTCCCTTGCTCCTGGGTACTTCGGCTTCACCGTCGTCGAGATCACACACTCGCCGGCGGGGACTTCTCTTCCTTTTCTTTCTTTTCTCTGGTGTGGGTGTTTTGTGAGTTCTGGGAGAAGTACTCAATCCGAGTACTATTCATTTGGCTTTATAGTCCAGGTGAGCTTGGGCAGTCGCATCTTTCGTTTGTGTCCAAAATGCCCTTTGCTTGATGCCCAAGTTGTACTTTCTTCACATGTGACTTTGGTTTGAACTAGGTCAACTTCTTGGATCAATCGGACCGTTGGATGAAGTGTAATAATCTGATCCTCAAACTATTCCTTCGGGCTG
This sequence comes from Fallopia convolvulus, assembly GCA_964016875.1. NCBI lineage: Eukaryota > Viridiplantae > Streptophyta > Magnoliopsida > Caryophyllales > Polygonaceae > Fallopia > Fallopia convolvulus. Next base: position 6,801,714 of record OZ024724.1, on the reverse strand, counting down.
TCCGAGACAGAATCCTGCGATCTGCGCTGAACGATCGTTGTCCTCACATGTGAGTTCCCATGTCATGGAAACTGTCTTCTTCAGAGTTCCCTTGATGGAAACTCTTCATCGTTATAAGCTTGTGTTCTCTTGATCATTTCTGGGAGTTCCCATGAGTTCCCATTTCATGGGAACTTTCCCTTTTCAGAGTTCCCTTGATGGAAACTCTGCATTGTGAGCTTCTGTGGCTTTTGGTCATTCATGGGAGTTCTTGGCTGTACCTGCGTTCTTTAGAAATACTTGAACAAACCACATTAGTTCCCTATGGTGTTTGTCATCATCAAAACTTAAGAGAATTACATCGTTGATCCGTTGTTTAGAACCAGAGGTCCCAACAACGTCCCAACACATAAGTTAATGATGATGAACCAATGAAGCATCAAGTAGTTAGTGATGACATAGAAGTTAATGATGATGAACCAATTTAGGATCAAGTAGGCGTTGATGACACGAAAGATGTTAATGACACAAAAATTGGATCTCATGAGGACAAAAATGATGACCCAGGTGAGTTAGGTTCAAGCTTTTTTTTGTCTCCTCGGATGAATTAGGTTTTGATATGTGTGGACTTTTACAAGATGTTATGGATAATTGCTCTTAACTTACTATTCATGTACATTTGTTTGAAGCTTCAAAAGAAAAAGGTGCAACCTCTAAGATTGAAGAAATTTTTCGTAATCCAACGGTTCAAGATGTAGATGATGCAAAGGAAATAGTTGAAGTTAGGAGGTCCACCAGATTTTGAAGCGAGGTCCATCAACCACAACTCCATATATTGTTAAGAAGGATAAGAAGATAAAGAAAAAGAGGGTTGCTGCATTACCTAAGGCTCCAAAGCATTCCTTTTACGAAGATGATGTCCGTAAAATATTTTACGATTGGTATAATAACATGGATGTTATTTATAAGTTTCTTTGTTTTAATTTTTTTGTGATTACAATTTGCGATGATTGTATTGTTTTAACAATTTTGTGATGATAGTATTGTGATGACAATTTTATGATGATAGTCATGTGATTTCATTATTATTGTGATGATAGTCCTTTTGTGTTGATAGTATTGTGATGATAGTTGTATTACACGTTATATGATGACATTTATGTGATTATAGTCATGTGATGATAGTTATTTGATGATTTTTTTTATTACACATGATGACCAGAAGAAAAGTAAAACTTTATATGTGATTTTAAAATTTTCGTTGCGTGATGATGATGATGATGATGATGATGATGATGATGGGGATGTGATATAGAGATGGTAGTTGCTCCTTTTGTTATAAGTTTTAGTTTCAATATAGCTAAATAGTAACATGTATTCTTGTTTTTGTGTTAGTGATAAAATGACTATTGTTGCTGGATCTGATCAAATGCTTAACAAGCAATTGTTTAAAGAGCTTAAGAGTAAAAGAGTTTGGTTAGGAGAAGGGGTAAGTATCTGATCAAATGATATATATCCAATTGTTCAATTTCCTTGTTCTTAATTTAATTGTTGACATTTTATGTCTTTTTGTAGCATTTCTGCAAGGCTTTACATTATTTGAGGAAAATTATTCATGATCATCCTGATGACTTCAAGAATGTGGTGATTTTGGATTGGATTTGGTACAACTCATTTACACTTTTGCAAGTGCAGTGTTTTATTGATCAAAATGTTGATGTGCCACATGATATATTCCAATATTTTGAAGGTTGGAAGCCTCTTCTCTTTGGAAAATCATTGTTTTGTGGTGACGCGACAAAGGTTCATACACCAGTTCACCTTCCAAAACAACGGAGAGAACTTTGGGTTGTATTGGAAATTTACTTGCCTCGACGCCACTCGACTATATTTGACTGCTTTCAGGATTTGTATTGTATGGATGAGCTTTCCAAGTATATACAACCTTTTTGTAAGTTTCTCCCGTTTTTAATAAAGAAAAGTGGGAAGTTTGAGCATCTTGAGGGCTTGGACGCTAATTTCACTTGGTTTGTCAAGATTATTTCGGGTAGCTTCCCTTGTGTTTTTTTATTTCAATTATGTTGTGTAATTGTATATTTTTTGAATAATTCAGTTATTCGATTTCATTTTTCAGTGGTAATTGTGGTGTTTACGACATCAAGTATATTGAAGCTTTGCTTTGGGACTTAACTTGGATGGTCTTGATGATGGCCACATGTTGGCGATTAGAGAGAAGATGGCAATAGATATTTTTTACTACAATTTAGTGGTTCATCAAAGAATGGATCTAGCTATCGGAGATGGATATAAGACTTTGTCAAGTGTAATATAATCAGTGATAAAAATGTTAGGTTTGATGAATGTAGGCGATGGATATACATTTAATGATGTATCCATATTTTTTATGACAATTAGTAGTTTTGTTTATCAATTGATTTTAGTTGTAGTGTCTATGGTGAAATACTTATAGAACGTACTTATATGGAAAAATCTATGTTTTTGATGAAATGCAAATGTGATGACAATAATTGTGATGACAATAGATGTGACGAGAGATGCAATATACTAATATCAAAATGGAAACAATTTGATGAACGATGCCAACAAATAACTTCTTAAACATGCTAAATAAAGAAAATTGCATGAAATGACAACACACAATAGTAAAAATGACAACTAGAAGATTCATGGTAGAATCATTTTAAAGACAAAAATATGGAAAAAAAACCCTTCATTGTTGTCTCGGTATATGAACTGCTTTGATCTTAGAAGCTTCATTAAGGCCAAGCTGCAAAGAAAGGAGTATCGGATTATCATGAAATCATATATATCTTTTGATGAGAAGATTGTAGTGAATTCCACGATATAATTACAGAATAAAAACTTACGGACATATTGATGAAATTTGAAATAAACTAACGCTAAGATATAAAGTAACGAGATTATATATTCGACGAAACAAACCCTTGCTTTTATTAACGATTGCCAAGCGAGATTACAACATCAAGATTATGCCCGAGATCTAGTGATGAAACCCAAAATAAACCGATGTCAAAGATAAGTAACAAGATTATTTATTCGATCAAACAAACCCTTGCTTTTGTTAACGATTTCCAAGCAATATTACAACAACTGGATTTTGCCCGAGATCCCCTTTGTGAGATTCGAGGTCTCTTCCTAATGAGGTTCGAGACCTCTTTGCTACAATAAGATTATAACTTACAAACTGCTAGCGAGATCTTTTTCTATTACAAGTGGAGAATTTTTTTTATTTAGCAAGACTAGAGGCCTATTGATTAAACCGAGGTTATAGCTTACAAAGATGCTAGCGGGATCTATTTGACACTTGAGATCTCTTTGCATGACTTGAAGTCTTTTTTATTGATCTTTCCTTGATTGTAGCGTGGTTTTTATGTTTGCTTCAACACGTCGATATTCAACAAGCAAGATAGTTCTTGAGTTAGAGATGTTTTTTGACCCCTTGCAATCTTCTAGGTTCTCCTCTATGTATAGACATTTGAGGAGCAAGGTTTCTACCATCAACCGATGTGGGACGTTTGAGATACGACCATCTGATTGGTCGAGAGAGAGGTAGATGACCATTGTACGAGAATAAGGTTGTCTTTGAGTGGGCGGGGTGGTTGTGTTAGCTTTTGAGTACGCGCGATTCTCTCCCCTAGCTTCTAAAGACATATTGTTTTACCGACATCTTTATTTGAGAGGTTGCGACTTTTGACCTCTCTTATGTGGGGAATACACGATGTTTGGCCTTCAACTTTCCTTTGACTTTGGATTGGCCCGCTTGTGTACCTTGCTTTTTTAGATGGGTGTGGGAAGAAAACCGGGGAATAACCCCAATCTTATTGCTTTTACCTCGTTGCTCGCCCTTAGTGTTCACACAACGCTATTTTGCGCACCATCACATATAGGTTTCTCCATCAGTCCGTGATGTGAAATCCTCGTCGTTTAAGAAGAATTTCACCCATCCTGGGGGTATCCAGTACTTAATGCAATAACCTTCCACCAATTTTTTCAATGGGGTGTTTGCTCTTATTTTTATTGGTGTTCTCTCATTATTCTATGCATAAAAGAAAAATTTTGCTAGTTTTCATGAAATTTAAGGTGTACAATAAGAATTATATGGACTGATTATTGCGTCATTATTCACTATTGTGAAGGTGATGAATGGATTGAAATGTGTTATTTGTTTTTATGTTTTAGGATTGGTTTGGAATTGATAGAAGTATCCTTTTATTCTTGGGATGAGATAGTGTTTTGTGATAATAGAAGTATACTTTCATAGGAGAATTTTAAAGTAGCAAATTAAGAGAAATCTTTTGAATGCATGACTTTTTTGACAATGTATTTATGGTTTTTATCTATTCATTGTTCTTAGTAAAGCTATTTTTTATAATAGGATTCGAAAATAGAATATTGCTATTTTTTATGATAGGCTTTTTGATATTTTGATCGGAATAGGGGTAAAGGGTCATGTCACCAATGCGTGCATGGATCTGTAATAAATGTATGTGATTCGAGAGAATGCAAAAATAGACAATTTAATGTGTGCTTTCATTGATTGATTTTGTATGATGACAATAGAAGAAATAGTTTTATAATATGGATGACAATAATGTGTACTGGATATGTAATAAAGGATTATTGATGACAATAGTAGAAACAATATTATAATATTGATAACAATAGTCTGATGAAATAATAGAAACAATATTGTGTTGATGACAATACTATTGTATTGATAACAATAAAAGGAAAAAACAGGAAATAAAGTAAAGTCTATTCTATAATATTTGTGGTGTTGCTTGATTCATCTGAAACTTTAGGCTTCTTGGCATTCTTGTTTCTCTTTGCCTTGAACTCTCCTTTGGAAGGAATTCTATTTTTTTTACGTCTCCCAATCATCCTTCTTACATTTGGTAGAAGACATATTGCATTGCTAACCTCTATAGGCACATCCAATTCTGTTTTTGAAGGTAATGGGTAGATAGATTCTTCGAATGCTAAGGACCAAGATTCAAATTTGTTGTATTCACTAACGAAGCTTCTCAATAGGTATTGCATTTGCTGATTTGCAATAAGGGCATGAACACAAGGATTTTTTTTCCAAGCCAAACATCCTGCAAGTGCATGTTTTTTGAGCTAGATAGACGTCACTAGAGAAGTCTCCACTGAACACTTCAAATTGAATGTTGTTTAGGACTTTGATGCCATATCTCTTTGATTTCTTGCATCTTAGCTTAAGAATTTTGTCGATTCTTGGTGGCAACTGGTTGTTGTTTTTTTGTACTATTTTCTTACGCTAACAAACCATCTTGAAAACAAATCTCTGATAAATTCCAGTAGAGCAACAATAGGGAATGATCTTGCTTGTTTTAAAACATTGTTGACACACTTTGAGTTGTTGTTGGTCATTTTGTTGTACCTATCTCCATTAAAATGTACTCTTGACCACTTTTCTAATCTTGGATCCCTTTAATAGTGTCCCATATTAGGATTCATAGAATAAATATCTTGGAATTATTTGTAAAAGTTTTTCATTTTGTAACATTCAGCTAATTGTTTGAACAATTTTTTAATCCCCTTTTCCTTGAATCTTGTTATGAGATTTTGCTTCAGATGCCTTCTACAAATGACGTGTTTTGTACATTTATAGACTGATTCAGTAGATTTTCCAATGCTTGAATGTCGATCTGACATGAACACTAGGTCATTAGATGATGGAATTATAGTAAGCAACTGATCAAAAAATGACTTCCAAGCTTTATCATTTTTAGAATCCACAATGGCATACACGAGAGGATATATTTGTTGGTTTGCATCATGTCCTATTACATTAATTAAAACTCCCAAAAATTTATTGTCAAGATGAATTCCATCTACTTGAACGACCTGCATTGGATAATAAAGGTTGATGAGAAATAATAGTGATGACAGTTGGTCATGTATGTAAGTGATGAAAACTTATCAAAGTACCTTTCTCATTTGATTAAAACCTCTAATTGACGCTCTGACTGCAACAAACACATACTTGAATCTGTCATGAATTTCAACTTTGAGGCATGTGTAAGTACCTTGGTTTGCTCTTTTGATCATGTGACAATATGATGGGAGTATCTTATAGTTTTCTTCCGGTGATCCTCTTATTAGCACTTGCGCCTATTCTTGTTCTTTCCAAGCTTTGTAGTAGCTAACATGTTGCATGTAATCATTTCTCATATCATTCATGATCATACTTGGGTTTGGGCCTTCTTAACACCATCAAACCTATGATGACAGTGATGTATTTTTAGAGATGACAATGATGACAGTGATGATAAAATAGATACATTCCTTAGTTTTATTTTCTGTGCTATAATTTGATAAGGCATTTAAATATGCCTTGAACATCTCAATTCGAATGGGCATGTATGGTTTTCATTGAATTTCTTTACCTCAAAACAACTCAATCCTTTCAGTTTTGTTGCCACCAATTTCCATTCACATTCTTCATGTACACATTTCAGAGAGTATAGTAATCTTTCCTTGATCTGTGCAGTTTTAAACCATAGCTCTCCTTCATTGCTAGGTTATTCATTGTAGTCCTAAGCTCTTCCTTTGTTCCAAAAATTTTCCCTACTTGAACAAACTGACTATCTGGTTGAAGGATCAATCACTTCATCATCATTAGAAACCATTGTAGTTTCATGTACATCACAAATTTCTACTGGTTGGTTGTTGTTATTGACACTTGATTATAATTGCATATTCTCAGTAGAAAGCTTTTTTCCTTTCTTATTCTATGTATTATAACATTGATAGGCAAATCCCAAGCAACTTGAGGTGTGTTGCAAATCTAGTAGAATCATTTGAGATCTTCATCTATCTCAATTGTGAAAGGATTTGACACCTTTTTTGTTGGATGTAGGTGTGATAGGTTGTTTTTTGATGGTTGTAAGTTCATTCTGAACCTTGCCACAACCTTCTCCTTTAGATCATCTAGTGTTAAATCCTCCTCCAACACAAATGCTTTTGAATTTACATCACTAAGATGAATTCATTCACCATTGTTTGTCTTCCATTTTCCCCCAACACAGACTATTAGAAGCTTGATATCCATTTACTGTCATCATTTATCATTAACAAACACCAATTATAGACATCAAATTGAAACGTCTATCATCAACTATCATCAAACATGATATTAAGTCTATTAATTGTCACCAACATTTGTCATCAAAAATTAACTATCATCATTTGACATCAACTTCAATTATTATCATCAATTGTCTTCAAACATGATATTAGGCATATCAACTGCCACGTGATTGTCTTCATAAACCATTTGTCATCAACCATTAATTGTCATCATTTGATGAAAGTTGTCATCAACTAACATCAACACTCACATAATAAACCATCATTTGTCATCAAACATTAATTGCCGTCATTTGATGACATTTAATGGCATTTCCAAATCGGTTTCCTAGATTGTGGATGTTCGTCGCCGGCTGTCCGATGAGATGTTCTTGTGCGTGGTGTTTAGCTGCTAAGTTGGACACCCTACATATATCCAACCCACCTGAAATCACATTGACGACCATGGTGTATTCTAGGGATGGAGGTATATCCATCGATCTTGCTACATTCTAACATGTGGGAGCCCATGCGTTCGGTGTGATCTCTGCTAGCCACCCTTTTGAATGGAGGAAGGCTAATTCCTTCTAGAGGGAAAAACACTCGTCTGTCTCTGTTTCTCAAGACCATACTCCTTATGGAAGTCACACCACTTCGTCATATCTCTCTTTCGGTTTGGGTTTTCCACCTTCTTAAGCCACCGGATCTTACCCTCGAAACTTTTGAGATCCTTTATTAATTTTGCAAGTGCCATACCGAGGTTATACCCGTGGACCATGGGATGTTGTGGGTTATCCTTTTTTCCGCCTGATTGTTTTACATTGGCAGGGTGCACTCCGGGAGCTTCCAGGCGAGCTTTTAGATAGGGGTGCCCACGACGCTCCGGTGGATGGTCAATAGCAGCCTTCCTTTCCACCCGATCGAAGACTGATGCGTCCCGCGTGGGAGATTCGTCATCTTCCAGTCTAATGTGAACCAAGGCCTTTTCTTGGACATCCTCGAAGCTATGGAAAAGATATTTAGTGAGCTCTCGGTAAAGCTCACTATATAGGATCAAACCCCTCTAGAAGTCCCCTATCGACATCAAGATGTCGCAAAGTGGGATCGACACCTTCTCCCAATTGAAACGATTGAGGTATCCGCTCAAGGATTGTCGTGGCCTTTGCACCACCTTATAAAGGTCATTGGACTGCTTCATGAGCTTTCTGCTACTAGAAAACTCTACTCGAAAGGCGTACATCAGGCCCTTGAAGTATCTCATGCTTCCGCGCGGTAGGTTGATAAAGCACGTCAGAGCCGCTCCAAATAGTGTAGTCCCAACCCCTTTGCACATAATTGCTTCTATTGAGTATCCTGGAATTGAACTCGTCATCATCTTCTACTTGAAGATGGCTATGTGCTCGTCGGGATCATCGGTCCCGTCATATGCGGGGATTGTTGGGACGGTGAACTTCAATTAGGGATGTCTACACTAGCTATTGGAGTTGAAAATGGTGATTCGTCGTAACCGTTTGAGGCTTCTTTCTCAATAGGGCATGGCACCCTAAAAATCTACGCGATCTTATCTTCTATCCATTTTAGACGTTCCCTCATGTATATGTAGAATAGTGATTCCATGAAGGCATCTAGGGGAGTCGCCTGGTTCTCTGACCGTCCATCGTAGACGGGATGGTAGACTCCCGTGCATGTGGTCCTGTTGCAAGACATCAAGGTAGTGGGTACTCTTGGGATGGTGGTGGCAAGCGATGTGACCAAGGCTGGCCACTAGCTCCTAAGGATGACGGATTAACTACTCGCCTCATGTTGAGGCAGGCGGTTACCTCCCGGATGGTTCCAACGGATTTTGGTCCACTTTAGACCACAAAAGTAGATTTTAGCTGATCGCAAAGCCAAGCGTTCTCCTCCGTCAATTAAGCTATGCGCTCCAAATGAGTTTCGTTGCGGTCTTTTTGACTGGACATGTCTTGCTGTAGAGTTGCGATTATGCCAGCGAACTCTTCCAAGATGTTGTGGACATCTTGTGGTTCATTGGAACTTCTTCCCCTAAAGTTGCTCTCCAGATTGGCATGACGCTCTTCATTGCGATCGTATCTAGTGGTAGGACCGATTGTGGCAAGGTTTGACATTCTGTACGAACGATTGGGCTTTGATTGAGAAAAATCAGCTAGGGTACCACGGCGGGTACCAAATTGTTTTTGTCAAGAATTCATTAAGGAATGACTCTCGACTCTCGATATGAATTGTGTACTCAACTCGATTGCTTTCAAGAGTTTTCAGTTACATGTGTTTTGCTCTGATTACACGATGATCATTTTTTTACTTCTATTACATTTTATTCTTTTCCTTTGGCGGTTCCTCTGCGGTTGCCACCCATGACCCTAATTGTGGTTAGACACGTTCTTCAATATTTTGTCTGCTCGCTCTTCTTGCTTCCAATTTTATGATCACTGATGTTTGTGTTTTTGGTCTAGTTTTAGGTGTCTTTCATAGGTTGTTTAGTTTAGTTTTGGTAGGTTTTAGAGTTAGTTTTGTGTGTTTTGGGATATGTATGCATATTTTGTGAAAAGTATGGAAGCTACTCTGTTTTGTGTCATTTTGTAAAATTTTGAGTGGAAAAGAGCACTTTTCGAGCTGAGTTGAAGTGAAGAGGTGGAAGGTGGAATGCATAGATGAGAAGGGAGAAGATTGCATGGAAAGATCAATTTTAAGTCCAAGTTAAAGCCAAGGAAGAGTTCGTAAGAAGCTAAAATAGAGGCTCGTTAACGACCTGTGCAGGTCGTTAACAAGGTTGGTCATAGCTATTTTGCTTTGTTTTGCTTGGTTTTTATTGTCTTTATAGTTGGTAGGCACACAGCCTTGCTTCCCGTGGACGATCCTGACTTCGCTATACTCAGCAGGGTCTTGACTTATAAATTTATTTATTGTCAAGAAACCCTCCCAAAAAATTGGCGTCGTTGTCGGGGAAGCAACAATGTTTGTTTGTTTACCCGTGGGTCTGGGAATAGCCCGACCCCGTTTCTGTTTTTAATTTTTCTTTGTTTGTTTTCTCAGCGTATGCCAAGAGGACATCGCAGGCTCGAATTTGACAACACCGATTAATATTCTGAACCTGAACGCACCCTGCACCGCAGACGGAGAGGAAACCAAGCCATGGCTACACCTGAAGAGATGGCTCAACAGATGGCCACTCTCCAGAGGTAGATGGAGGTGTTACAAGCTGATCGAGATGCTATTTTTGCCGCATCTGAACGTAAACGAGTGAACAATGCTCGTTTACAAGAAGAGTTGAATGCCTATTCGAGAAATACCAAGCAATATATGCATCCAGAACTGAGGGTGCTAGAGTCTGCAATCATGCTTCCAGAGATAGAGAAGACATTTGAGATTAAGTCTAAATTCATATCCTTAATAAAAAGGACTCAGTTTGAAGGGAAACCTACTGAGTGCCCTATAGAACATATTAGAAATTTTCTTGATTTATGTGACACTATTGATGCTGAAGGTGTCTCACTTGAATATGTTCTATTAAAAGCTTTCAGGTGGTCTCTTACGGGAAAGGCCTTGAGCTGGTTGGAGAGCTTACCTCCTAAGTCTATCGGGACTTGGAAAGCTTTATATGATCAATTTCTTACATAGTTCTTCCCTCCCCCCAAGACAATGGAGTTGAGAAAACGCATCACCTCCTATCACCAACTGCCTAACGAGACCTTTGTAGAGACATGAGAAAGGTTTAAGGAGATGCTCAGACAGTGCCTACTCATGGTCAACCTTTATATGTACTCCAAGTAATCTTTTTCCAGGGGATCAGTGCTGAGACGAAGAACCGCATCAACACACACACTGCGTGTGGTTTTATAGAGATGGATCCCATTGCTGCATGGGAACTGCTGGACAAGCTGTCTACCTACGATTCCATTTATGGCACCCAACATCCATCCCAGCCCTAGAAGTGTCTCTGCGTGCCCAACAAAGATGAGGTTGATCCCGATGTAAAACATCAATTTCTACAAGATGAGATCAACCCTCTTAAGAAATAGGTGAGTTTTCTGAAAATCTCTCATCCTTGTCAAGAGTGTGGCTCTTTTTCCCATAGTACTTCGGCTTGCACTAACATCGATCAGGTAAGAGCCGTTGAGACTTATGCTGAGATTAATTACATGAGAGGTCAATACAAGAACTAGCCTAATAACTTTGACATGCCCAACAATTATCCGACATCTGGAAATCAAAATCCAAACCCAACTATACAGAACCCCCTCCGGACAAACGACCTACACCGTATCGACCTCCAGGCTGTCAAGAGCCACCATCTTGGGTGCAAGGACTCTATGAAGGGATTAATGGTGTAAAGAATGAAATCACTGGAGTCCAAGCCAACCTAAATAACCAAATGAAGAGATGGGGCGAGTTCGATGTGTGGAAGAAGCGTATCGACTCACAGCTAGGAAACCTGGCGGCACAGATTCCAAGGTCGCAAGGGCAACTCCCGAGTCGTCCCGAGGAGAACCCAAGAGGACAAATAGCGACCATGCAACTTAGGAGCGAAAAGACACTACCGGAGCGTGCCAATGCTAAGGAGAAGAGCCCCGAATCTGAAGAGGACGCCACGACCCAAGTCGATAACGAGACAAAGAGGGTCGTTACCGAGCCTAAACAACTCGGTATCGATATTCCCCGGGTTGTTAACAACCCCAACCCAAGTAAGTTCTCTACACCGAACTCCTCTCTTACTCCCAAGCTCGTTACCGACCCAACCAGGGTCGGTACCGACCCTTTGAATGAACCCATCGACCCTAATATCGACCCGGTAGCATCACCTCTTGAGCCTACTTTGGCTCTGAGATTGGTGAAATATCTTCCCTTTCCTACTAAGAAGTCTACGGACTCAACTGAAGCCAAGTTTAATCATTTCTTTAAAATTCTCTAGGGCTTAAATATCTTTATACCATTCGCTGAGGCCCTAAGTGAAATGCCGACTTACACAAAGTTTTTGAAAGACATTCTTAGCAGGAAATGATCTATTACAGAGCTTGAAGATGAGGTACGATCTATTACTCTTCCAGAGAAGCTAGGCGACCCAGGGAGATTTGCTATCACAGTTGGGATTGACACCCACCGATTCAAGGCCTTATGCGATCTCGGTGCCAGTGCAAGTCTCCTACCTTTGTCAATATGGTCGAAAGCCACCATGGAACCATTGGAGCCAATCAGCATGCAGCTATACATGGCAGATGGCTCATACGTCAGGCTAACAGGGGTTGTCGAAGATTTTCCGGTTCAAGTGGCATATTCTTTGTTCCTAATGATTTTATAGTTATGGAGATGCCCGAAGATCCGGTGGTTCCTATTATCTTAGGGAGACCGTTCCTCGCCATAGCCGGAGCCATAATTGATGTTTAGGAGGGGACTCCTAACTGAAGTTAAGATGCTCTACACCCACAATGAATTGATTGAATGTGGGGACCCTGTTGGAAGACTATTGGCAAGTGATGTATTCTTAGTTTGAAGATGGGCTGAGATAGTTCTTGTAATCTCGGTAACGAGTCTCCTGGAAAATGAAGATAGCTCGTTAACGACCCTGACTGGATCGTTAACGACCCTGGCCGAGGATAACAAAATCTCGATATTTGAATACCTTGAAGAGATTTTGAAGACGGAGCCAGAAGGACCTATTCTCATTCCAACTGAGCATTCTCCAACACTCAAGCCTCTTCGAGATTCTCTCAGGTATGAATTTCTTGGTCCTAATTCTACTTTCCCTGTCATCATCAATGCTAAATTAAAAGACGAGGAAGTAGAGAAGCTTCTTACTGTGCTTAGGATACATAGAAAAGCTATAGGCTACTCCCTAGATGATATAACTGGCACATCCCCTTCACTTTGCATGCATAAGATATTCATGGAGGATGACCATAAACCACCATAGAGCATCAACGTAGGTTAAATCTTAACATGAAAGAAGTCGTTCAAGAAGAAATTATCAAACTACTTGATGCTGGAATTATATTTCCTATATCGGACAACCAATGGGTTAGTCCGGTTCATGTAGTTCCAAAAAAGGGGGCATGACCATAATAGAAAATGAAAAGGGAGAGCTAATCCCATCTAGGACCACAACTAGTTGGAGGATGTGCATAAGTGCATTGATTATAGGAAGCTCAATAGTGCCACTAGAAAAGATCATTTTTCACTTCCTTTTTATTGATCAAGTCTTAGAACGCTTAGCCCATCATGATTATTTTTGTTATTTAGATGGATATAGCGGATTTTGGCAAATTTTCATTCATCCTGATGATCAGGAAAAGACTACCTTTATGGATGATTTCTCTGTGTATGGTTCTTCCTTTGATGCTTGTCTTGCTAACCTTGCATGTGTTCTTAAAAGATGTGAAGAAACCAATCTTGTGCTTAATTGGGAAAAATGTCATTTCATGGTCCAAGAGGGGATACTACTAGGACACCTTGTCTCTAAAAGAGGGATAGAAGTAGAGAAGGCAAAAATTGAGCTTATTGAGAAACTACCTCCTCCCTCTTCTGTAAAAGACATTACAGTTTTCTAGGGCATGTTGGCTTTTATAGACGCTTTATCAAGGATTTTTCTAAGATAGCTAAACCACTAACTAACCTACTAATGAAGGATCTAGTGTTTGAGCTGTCTCCAAATTGCCTTGAAGCATTTTACATGTTAAGGGCGGCCCTTGTCTCCGCTCCTATTATGCAGTCCCCAAATTGGACCTTGTCTTTTGAGATTATGTGTGACGCCAGTGATTATGCTGTTGGCGCAGTTTTGGGACAACGGAAGGTCAAGAAGATCCATGCCATCTATTATGCGAGTAAGACGCTTGATGAGGTGCAGAGTAAGTATACTACAACGGAGAAGGAATTCCACGTTGTAGTATTTGCTGTTGAAAAATTCCGTCCCTATCTTATTGGTTAAAAAGTAATTGTTTATACTGATAGATCGCATTTAGGTAGTGTTTAGGATGCATATTTATGTTTAATTTGTATGGTTTTAGCTTAGTTTAGCTTAGTTTCTAGGTTTTTAGGTTTTCTAGGAAATTCGGGTTTTGCGCTTGTTTTGTTCGGTTTTGCAGATATTTAGGTAAACAAGCATGGACGGGATGGATCTTAGATGATTGTGTAGGATCAAGATGAGGCTTAAAGTGGTGCAAGTGAAGATTGGAAGAGCTAAGGTCCAAGAGCTTGAGGGATAAAAACGCTTAAATCCGGGTCATGCATTGGAGTCTTATTTTGACACCTCTGTCTTGCAATGCTTGGTTTGGGAGCTATAGTGCTCGGATGAAGCTGAATTTGGTATCAATGGAAATCTAACTCGAAGAGCTACGATTCATATTTTTACTCCAAGTCCAAATTACAACTCGAAAGGGGTCAAAACAGCCTCCGAAGTGTCACTAAAGTTGTTGCTGGCGGAGCGCGGCCAAAAGCCTCAGAGCGCCCCCGCGCTCTCAAGTGCACCAAACCGCGCTCGGCGGTTGACGCGGCGATGACTTGGGCTTCCGCGAGATCTTGTGGGCCGACTCTATTATTTCTTTTAGATATTTTTAGACTTGATATAAATACTTTCCTTAGGGTTTTATTTGGATTGGATTATGCTATCTTTGGAGTTTTATGCAATTTGGAGATTTGTGGGAGACAAACCCTAGTTTTGCAATTGAAGATCAATTTGACTCTTGTAAGTTTTATTTTTCTTCAATGACAATTTTTAGCTAATTTCCTCATGTCCAACTAGTTAGTTGAAGTTGTGTGCATGATTGTTTGTGAGATTTGAATTATTTTAGTTTGCCTTGACTAGATTGAATCTCTCCATGCTTAATTGATTAAATTCACTTAGGATTATAATAGCTTGATCACCTATTTTACTTCTAGGTTGAATTACAACTAGAATAATTAAATTGACGGTGGAATTTGATTATTCATGGATGAATCCTTTGATTAAACTTAAAGACGGTGTATATTAAGGTTAATCAAAGGCGGAGAATTTAATCACAAGATTTCGTGAAAAGACGGTGGAATTCATGAATATTGTTTCTATTGAATGCTTTGAACTTAATTGCATGATCAACTTGACATAGAAGGTTTTGTAGGTTAATTGGTTAAAAGGTTGTTAATGACGGTGTATATTAACTATCACAATAAGCTTGAATTCATAAATTCACAATAGATTAGACAAGGGAAATAAATAAGGATAATCGATGATCAAAACTTATGTATGCAATGCATACGAAACTAGTTGGATGCTTTTCTCCATATTTGAATCTTAACTTACTTTACTTGTTTAGTTTTAATTAGTTTAATTACTTAGATTTTTGTTATAATCACAAAAAAAAACCTTTATGCGTAGTAATATTATATAAATACGAATAATCTGAGTCCTTGTGGGTTCGACCCTTGCTTCCACTATACCTAGGTTAGGAAGTTAGGAATTTTCTTTGGCAGTGCTTTTATAGCGACGTAAAAGTGCTCGTCATATACTGACCATGAGAGTTAGATATCTAATGGCCAAAAAGGATGCCAAGCATAGGCTGTTTCATTGGATGCTCTTATTGCAGGAATTTGATCATGAAATCAGAGATAAAAAAGGGAGCAGAAAACTTGGTAGTAGATCATTTATCCAGGTTTCTAGTTGAGCACATCACTGAATCCAACAATGAAGTTCCAATAAACGACTCCAAACCGAACGAACACCTCATGCTGAATAGGTTGGATATGGCAAGACCCTCGTTACAGACCCTAAAGGGGTCGGTACTGACCCATTGAGGCTAGAGAGCATAGATCACATCGGTAATAAGTCAAGGCCTTTCAAAACCATAATCCGGAGGCTCGATATCGAGACACACATGATCGTTACCGACAGTAATGTCACAGCTCCAGGGTCGTTAACGACCCAATCAGATTCGGTAACGATCTAGTCAGGTACGTTTTTCAAAACGAAATCATTCATTTCAATTCAATTCCTTCCTCATCTCTTGTTTCTACCTCTTTTCAATAAATTCATGCTATTAGAGTGTTAAAAGCCCCTTGGTTTGCAGATTTTGCTAACTACCTTGTGTTGAGAGGGTTTCGATTGACAACAAATAAATTTATAGTCAGAACCCCGCTAAGTACATCGAAGTCAGGATCGTTCCACAGGAAGCAAGGTTGTTCGTTTATCAACTACTAAAAAGCAAACAAAAACAACAAAACACTCACAATCAGCCTCGTTAATGACGTTGTCAGGGTCGTTAACGAACTACCGCAAAAAAAAACTCAAATAAC
The DNA here is from genome assembly GCA_964016875.1 of Fallopia convolvulus. Lineage (NCBI taxonomy): Eukaryota > Viridiplantae > Streptophyta > Magnoliopsida > Caryophyllales > Polygonaceae > Fallopia > Fallopia convolvulus. Next base: position 6,785,325 of record OZ024724.1, on the reverse strand, counting down.
GACCTAAATAAATTCGGTACCGAGGCAAGTACTCAGCAACGAAAATAAGATCATGCCTTTAAATAGATAGAGTCATCAACTTTCGTTCACTATCAAGTAAATTAACCAACTTTCGCATCCTAATTCACTTACTTGCTTGCTTTGGATCTAAAGCTTGAAACTTTCGTATTCAAACAATATCAACCTTCAAGTTACTAACTTTCTCTTTCAATCAAGTTAAAAACTCAAATTACCTCAACTTTCGTTTCGGTATAAGCACAACAAACAATCGCAATAAAAGATAAAAGGCATTCAACACACAATCTTACTTATCAAACATGCTCAACTAAGTCGGGCTTAACCCCGATCCTAGAAAAGAAGACTACTCACTAATCATAATTACTAAACAAACAAATTCAATAAAAGAAAACATTGAAAACAAATCACTACTAAATTAAAATAGAAAAATCTGTCTTACAGAAGTTAAGAAGAAAATCGAAAAAAGAACAAAACACCGAACCAAAACCTCGATCAACGAACTCGGTAACTTTCATCCACCGACCATCGAACTCGACTTCGATCGACTCGCCTCCTTGATTCTTCCTCTTCTTCTTCTCTAATTCGACTCTTAGAATGTCTCTCTCTCCCCTCTCTATGCTAGATAGAAGGGTATTTATACTAAAAAGCTAAAAACTAAAAACGCAAAAAGATATAAACTTTCCTTAAAAGATAGAAATAAAACTCTAAAACATAGAAACAAAATCTTAGAAGATAATAAGACCTAAAATACATACTCTAATAACCCTAAAAGATTCTAAAAAGATACTCAACCGACACGGAAATAAATTCCCGCTCAGGATCGGTGAATCATAAAGTCAACCTTCGAATCTTCTCTTTTGTGGCCTCGTTAACGAGCCCTCACAACCTCGTTAACGAGCCTGGGCTTGGTTTTCTTCCACACTTCCTCTCGTAATTCTTGAACTCTGACTTCTTCAATCTTGTATTCCTCTGTCTTTCACTGCAACGCTCCAAATTCAGCTCCATATAGCACTTTTCCTTGCTAAAACCTACAATATACACAAAATAGCGTAGCTTCCACTCTTTTCATAGAAATATGTAAAACTATCTAAAAACACTCAAAACTAAACCTAAACTTAACAAAACTAAACCTAATAATCAAAGAAAACCTACTAAAAACTATACTAGAAATGCGAACATCAAAATAACCCATACTTAAACTTGCTTGTCCTCTAGCAATCGACAAACATTAACCAAAACCAAAAACAAACATACTCATCAAGACATAGCCATCTTCTAAAAAGAAACATCTACACATGAGAAAAATATAGCAAAAGACTATTAACGTCCTCACACATATGTGCACTTAAATAGACATAAGACAATACAATCAAACCTTACAAGGGATATTGTGTTTCTCTCAACTCCGAAGTGTTTAGACTTATAAATTCAATCTCTCAACTCATATTATATACAAAAACTCATAGAAATTGGAACTTATATCACCAATACTCTCTACCCAAGATTTGTCAAAATAAGCAAAAATCATCAAGAGAACTTAGGCTCAATGAAAAACTTCATAGAACTTCCATTCGGCCGGGTTGTAATGGGACTTGGTAAAGACAATAAGGCATGGAAATATTTTGGTCATGTGGTGCTAATAATATCCGGGAATCAAAGACTCCTAAAAACTCACATCTCACCAAAACTTTTCATATAAGATAACCAAACTCACTCTCATTATGCACTTATTCTCACTAACCCTTTATCATCCTAGAAAGTCTCATAAGAAATAAAAGAATCTCTGATATAATCTATAAACACAAATGCACTTCAACTCTTCACTCCCTTTTAATTTTTCTTCTTTTTTTTTTCTTTGTTTTCTTTCGCTGCCTCGTTAACGAACCCACTTCAGGGTTGTTAACTAGCTTCCGTGTACTTTCTTTCCTTTCTTTCTCACCTCCATCAAATACTTTATTTTGTGCATCTTTTGCTTATCAAGAGATCTTTATTATTACAAATAAAAACAAGAGACTTCCAATCTACCCTTCCCAAATATCCTTCAATTAAAGCAAAAATTATAAGAAACTCCTCTCTTTTTAACTCACAACAAAACATACCTCTCCAATCTAAGTCCTAATTCCCGGTAGGGTCAAGCTTATCTCGGCTAGGGAATAATTTTGTGGAGCTATAAATAAAGGCTTCAGGCTAGAATTGGTTGTCAAAAGAAGGATCATATAAAGGTGGATAGGGAATAATAGGGCTTATAAAAATAAGTTCTCCATCATATGATTTTCACAAATAATGAACTAAAAATCTCATACGGGTCTCAAGAAAGAGATAACCATCACAATTCCAAGAGATAATATGCATATAAAGAGTAAATCACACAAGAAAATCAAGGCTAATAAGCTCACAGGGTAATTTGTTGGATTGCATCACTTATGCTATAAAGTATATGTGCTCAATTTCATCAAATGCTATCTTCTTCTAAAACAAATAATTTTAAGTTAAAGAGTCCGGCTATACTATTAAAGATATGCTTGGAAGGAATTATATGATTAAGTTAACGACTACTATCATAGAACCTAAGAAAGGGATATCTATCAATTCTAAAACTCTTTTTTAGATTTTTCAAATTTTTCGATTCTTTTTTCGGTTTTTTTTTCGATTTGCAAAATAAAGAAATAAAAACTACATAAAACACATAAACACCTAGGACACAAGTTTTCTATTTTCGCCCACCCCATACTTAAAATTACAGTGTCCCCACTGTAAGAAAAATAAGAAGAAGGAAAAGAAATAGAAAAGAAAACAAATAAAGATAAAAATAAGAAAAAGAAAAACATAAAAACTTACGAAGTTTCAAAAGTGGGAAACAAGGAAAAACTTCATTTTCAGGCTAAATCAACCGGTTTGTTGGAGGAAAGTAGTGCTCAAAGTTCCACATGAAGTCGTACATCGTCCTCCAACGCTCAGCGTCATCCGCCCCTCTCTGACGATGCCTCTCATCCTCCATCGACATGCGAGCAGAATAGACAGATTCTCATCTATCCATCCTCCTATGAATATGGTCCTGCTGGAGGTGAAGCTGTTGCGTCTGTGCAGAAAGATCCTCGGCCCATGGTGGTGGTATACTCGATCCTGTGTACTCGGGCTGAGGAGCTGGTGAGTAGTGAGGCTGGAAATGATCTTGATACATCACTGGGTTGTAAGGCATGAGTCCATAGGAATGAGGGTCGACAGGGGCTGGTGGTGGGTCGAAAGAAGCTCTCGGCACCTCGTTAACGAAGTTGGGTGCCTCGTTAACAGTGTTGGGAGGGGGCTGGAAATGATCATTAACGAGCCTGGTGGGCTCGTCAACTAGGACATTGCTTCCCAAGACTTCCGTGTCGATGTCTTCTTCCTCGAAATTTAGCTCCTCGGTTCCACCCTCGGTATCGGCCTCTTTAGTGTCGTTGCCTACTACCTCGGTATCCTCTTCTTCATCTTCATCTTCATCTTCATCCATGGCTTCTACCTCTCGCTCAAACCGGGATTCACATGGCCTAAGCGAAAGCTCATCCTCCGGCTTAGGTTCCAATGGGTAAGCATGTCCCGTCCACGCCTCGTACCAATTCGGTACGTAGAGAAGATCAAACTTGTCGAGGGTCGGTATAACAATGCGATCTTGTACCTTCACTTTGAATCCTCCCTCGGCTTGAATGAAGACACTGGAGCTATACCAATAGTTCTTGTTGAGGAGTTGGGCGTGAGCCGGTGTGTAGCGAGTGAGATCGACTCCAAGGTTTTTAGCCAAGAGGCTAACCAAGTTGCCACACCAAACCTCCTTGGACTTGGTTGATTTCCCGATGTAGTAAAGCCATTCGTACCCCAAATTCAAGGGGCCGGGCTCCTCGAAAAGGATGGTGCGGAGACAAGCAACTTCCGTCCTTGTTGGCCGTTCAACTCTCTCTTCGGCCAAAACATCGCGGCTAGGACTCTGAAAATAATCCTGAAGATGGGGTTGATGATGTTTGCCCCGGATAATGCCGCGGTGGAGGATTGAACTTCCCCGGTGATGTAGCTCCAAGTGCGAGTCACTCTGTAATCCTTCAAGTTGTAGTCTCTAGACGGGTTTGGGAGCTCTAGGAAAGCGTTGAACTCTGCCATGGTGAACTCACGACTCTCATTACCGAGCCGAAACCGGATTCATCCCGCCAAGGTTTTCGACGAGAAGCTAGTCTCCAAGGTGGCAAAAAACTCGGACATGAGGGACGGATAGTGTGGTAAATTCTCCTGCTTCAAGAGATGTGCGGAACCAAGGATAACAAAGGCCTCCTTGACGTCCGTGTAGATCCCCGTGTTTACAGCACTGGACTTTGAGAACCAGCGGGTGTAGTGGTCCTTCTCCAGAATATCACGGTAACGACGTACTTGGCCCTGAGTGCTCAAAATCACGTCATCCACGCGAGGTGGAGATGGGGACCTATGGTTTCTCCTCTTCTTCTATGCTCGGGTAGCGGGTCTGCTTGAACTTGCCATGGGATCCTAAAAAATAATCAAGATTTTTCCAAGATAAGATCCACTCAAAATAGGTAGGCAAGATACCACATACTTGGTCTTGAATTAGCCTCGGAATTATTCGTTAACTACCAAATTGGGTCGTTTACGATTCTGGACTGGTCTTTGAAATTTGAAGCTTTGCAGGGTCGTTAACGAACCCGGGTGGGTCGTTAACGAGCCGTCGAGACCAAAAATCACAGAATTTCCGATTTTAATCTACCTTAATTTAAAGCATAAATCAAGCATGCAATCTTCTATGTTTCTCCACAAATCCCACGATCGGATATAAGCACCCCATACTTGCTCGATTACCCATCTCGGATCATGCTAAATTTTTCCCGAAATTTCGACATGCAAAGTCTAAAACTTGAGACTAGAACAAGAAAAATTCATGCTTTTTTCACAATCAATCGTAATGGAGCATCTAACATGAATATCCTTCTCTATATCTAGAATTATGAAGCAAAATCAAACTTTCAAGGGCAAAATCCAATCATGAACATCGATCCTCTATATGAACTCAATTCTAGATATGAAATTTCTACCCTAAAAACCATAAATCATGCAATTTCGAGTTAGGGTTTAGAAATCATACCGGAAAACCGAGAAATTTGAAGAACAAGGGATCGAAAATTGGGTGGGTGACGAGCTCGGTGAAGGTTATTGAAGCTTGGATCCTCGTCGGTGGAGGGTAGGGTTTCCGGGCCTCGGTAACGACGGTTGCTCGGTGGTGGTTGGTGCGAGATTCCGAACGGTGGGAGGGGTATTTCGAGCTCTTTGGTTGGGTTTTTGAGAAGTTTGGAATTGAGAGAGTGTGGTGGTAGATTTTTGGAAGGGGTAAAAGGGTTTTTATAGGAGAGGGAAGGGATAGGAAGGGGTAGAGGGTGGCGGCTAGGGTAGTAAAAGATAGATTAGGTTAAAAAAAGCTTACATGCCCTGTTTTTGACTAGTCGGGTCGTCGAAGCGGGTCGTTAATGACCATGGGTGGGTCGTTAACGAGCTGTCGTAGCCTCTTGGAGTTATTTTCGATCCCTTCTCCTGAAATCTTGTTAGCTCAAAAATTTTCTAATTTCTATCCTAACTAAAACTTAAAAAGAACTCAAAAGAAAGCTAAGAAAAATAATCTACAAAAGAAAAAGAAAAGAAAAAGAATTTAATTCTATACTAAAAGCGGGTTGCCTCCCGTAAGCGCTATTTTTAACGTCGTTAGCCCGACGAACTTCTTTTGTTCATGGTGGCTCATGTGTGGCCATGTTGGGGTCTTGAGGTACCCCATACTTAGCCTTGCAGCTTCTGTGTGCTTGAGTTGCTAAATTAGGACCCTTTTCTTCTATCAGTACGCCCGATATTCCTACATGATGGTTAGTGAAGTCCGAAAACCAAGGTGGTTTGGACTCTTCTGTAGTGCATATAATAGGGCGTGGTGTAGGAACAGAAGATAAGGAACAATCATTCCCCTCTTTAGCTGATTTATAATTAGAGTACTTACCTTGGTTGTACTTTTGCACGTGGGACTCGGTAGTGACGGTTGTGTCGAGTTCTGGTTGAGTCAACTCGATATGTGCGACTCCAACTGGGTCGTTGGCTTTTTGATCCAAGTTGAATTCTACCCGTTCCTCTCCGATATCAAAAGTGAGGAGTCCTTTCAGCACATCAACTCTTGCACCTGCTGTAGCTAAAAATGGTCGACCGAGAATTATGGAAACATGAGGGTCTTCAGGCATATCGAGGACGATAAAATCGTTCGGTATTAAGAATTTCCCGACTTGAATAGGATAGTCGTCCACCACTCCTGTGGCCTTGACACATGACCCATCTGCCATGTACATATTCATGTCTACCGGCTCTAGTGGTCCCATATTAGCTTTAGACCAGATTGAGAGAGGAACTAAACTAGCACTGGCACCCAGATCGCATAAAGCCTTGAACTTGTGGTTGCCTATGCCGATCGTTATTGCAAATCTTCCTAGGTCTCCTAGCTTTTCCGGTAGAGCTATTGATCTGACTTCATCTTGCAGCTCTGTAATGGATTTTTTCCTGCTAAGAATATCTTTCAAAAATTTTGTGTAAGCCGACATTTCGCTTAGGGCCTCAGCGAATGGGATGGAAATATTAATGCCTTGAAGAATCTTAACGAAACGCTTGAAATTACTCGCAGTAGAGTCCTTAGGTTTCTTAGTTGGAAATGGAAGAGATTTCACCATTCTCGGAACCAAGTTAGGCTCGAGAGGTGAGAGTACCGGGTCGACACTAGGGTCGTTTATTGTCCTCGGCGGGTCGTTACCGACCCTGGTGGGGTCGTTAACTACCCTGGGGTTGAGAGGAAGGCTCGGTTTAGAGAACTTACCTGGGGTAGGATCCTCAGGAATCTTTGCAGCCTCATCATCCTTGTACGTGGGCTCGTTATTTGCCCTCGTTGTCTCGTTAACGAGCCGTTTTGTGAGGTCTTGTTCCTCCGTGTCTTCACTTGAACTCTCTTCGGTAATGTCTTCCCCCTTCTAAGGTGAACCGTTGCTATTTGGCCTCTAGGGTTCTCCTCGGGGTGGCCCGGGAGTTGCCCTTGTGGTCTTGGAATCCGTGCAGCTAGGTCCCCTAGTTGGGAATCAACACTCCTCGTCCAAATATCGAACTCACCCCATCTTTTATCTTGTCGGTTCAGTTTGGCTTGGACTTCATCAACTTTATTGTTCACTCCGTTAATGCTTTCCTTTATTTCCTGAACCCATGATGGCATCTCCTGATGGCCTGGAGGTCGATATGGTGCAGGTCGTCTATCTAGTGGAGGCACTGCATAGTTTTGATTTGTATTTTGATTGCCCCATGCCTGATAGTTGTTTGACCTATCATGATAACTAGGTTGGTTCCTTTAGGGTCCTCTCATGTAATTCATCTCAGCTATTGTCTCATTGGCTCTAACCTGCTCGATGTTAGTGCAAGCAGAAGTACTATGTGCAGAAGAACCACATTCTTGACATGTTTGAGAGGATTTCAGAAAACTTACCTGTTTCTTCAGACGGTTGACCTCGTCTTGTAAGAATTGATTTTTAACATCTGGGTCAACTTCTTCTCGGTTGGGTATGTAGAGACATTTTTGAGTTTGTGGAGCTCGCTGGGTTCCGTACATAGCATCGTAATTAGCCAGCTTATCCAGCAATTCCCACGCAACAGTAGGTTCCATCTTTATAAAACCGCACGCAGTATGCGTGTTGATGCGGTTCTTGGTCTCTGCATTAATGCCCTGGAAAAAGATCTCTTGTAAAACATATAAAGGTTGCCCATGAGTGGGGCATTGCCTCAGCATCTCCTTAAATCTTTCCCAAGTTTCAACGAATGTTTCATTAGGCAGCTAGTGATAGGAGGTGATTCGTTTCCTTAACTTCGTAGTCTTAGCAGGAGGGAAGAACTTTGTAAGAAATTGATCGTCCAAAGTTTTCCAATTCCTCATAGACTTAGAAGGCAGGCTCTCCAACCAACTCAGGTCCTTTCCAGTAAGAGACCATCTAAAAGCTTTTAACAGAACATATTCTAGTGAGACACCTTCAACAACTATGGTGTCACATAAATCAAGAAAGTTTCTAATATGCTCCATAGGGCACTCAGCAGGTTTCCCTTCAAACTGAGCCCGTTTTATTAAGGATATAAATTGAGATTTGATCTCAAAAGGTTTCTCTATCTTCGGAAGCACAATAGGGGATTCTGGCACCCTCAGTTTCGGATGCATGTATTGTTTGGCATTCCTCGGATAGGCATCAAGCTCTTTTTGTAAACGAGCCTTGTCAGCTCGTTGACGCTCAGCTTCGGCGTCCGCGCCGTCCTTCTCGGCTTTAAGTGCCTCCATCTGATTCCGGAGGATTTCCAACTGTTGAGCCATCTCTTCTGCCGTGGCCATGGCTCGGTTTTCTCGGAGTCTACGGTGCAGGGAACGTTCGGGTTTTGAGTAATAACCAGTGTTATCAAACTGAAGCCTTCGTCGTCCTACCGGCATAGACTGAGAAAAACAGACAAAGAAAACAAAAATTAAAAACAAAAACGGGGTTGGGCTATTCCCGAACCCAAAGATAAACTAAAAAACTCGTTGCTTCCCCGGCAACGGCGCCAATTTGTTGAGAGGGTTTCAATTGACAACAAATAAATTCATAGTCAAAACCCTGCTGAGTACAACGAAGTCAGGATCGTTCCACAGGAAGCAAGGTTGTTCGTTTATCAACTACTAAAAAGCAAACAAAAACAACAAAACACTCACAAGCAGCCTCGTTAACGACGTTGTCAGGGTCGTTAACGAACTACCGCAAAAAAAAACTCAAATAACGACCTAAATAAACTCGGTACCGAGGCAAGTACTCATCAACGAAAATTCACTTAGAATAATTCAGATAAAACAAAGATCTAGGACTTGGGACACCACAACATACCCAAGCATATAAACTCGTAAGAAGATAAGATCATGCCTTTAAACAGATAGAGTCATCAACTTTCGTTGACTATCAAGTAAATTAACCAACTTTCGCATCCTAATTCACTTAATTGCTTGCTTTGGATCTAAAGCTTGAAACTTTCGTATTCAAACAATATCAACCTTCAAGTTACTAACTTTCTCTTTCAATCAAGTTAAAAACTCAAATTACCTCAACTTTCGTTTCGGTATAAGCACAACAAACAATCGCAATAAAAGATAAAAGACATTCAACACACAATCTTACTTATCAAACATGCTCAACTATGTCGGGCTTAACCCCGATCCTAGAAAAGAAGACTACTCACTAATCATAATTACTAAACAAACAAATTCAATAAAAGAAAACATTGAAATCAAATCACTACTAAATTAAAATAGAAAAATCTGTCTTACAGAAGTTAAGAAGAAAATCGAAAAAAGAACAAAAAACTGAACCAAAACCTCGATCAACGAACTCGGTAACTTTCGTCCACCGACCTTCGAACTCGACTTCGATCGACTCGCCTGCTTGATTCTTCCTCTTCTTCTCTAATTCGACTCCTAGAATGTCTCTCTCTCCCCTCTCTATGCTAGATAGAAGGATATTTATACTAAAAAGCTAAAAACTAAAAAGGCAAAAATATATAAACTTTCCTTAAAAGATAGAAATAAAACTCTAAAAAGATAATAAGACCTAAAATACATACTCTAATAACCCTAAAAGATTCTAACAAGATACTCAACCGACACGGAAATAAATTCCCGCTCAGGATCGGTGAATCATAAAGTCAACCTTCGAATCTTCTCTTTCGTGGCCTCGTTAACGAGCCCTCACAACCTCGTTAACGAGCCTGGGCTTGGTTTTCTTCCACACTTCCTCTCGTATTTCTTGAACTCTGACTTCTTCGATCTTGTATTCCTCTGTCTTTCACTGCAACGCTCCAAATTCAGCTCCATATAGCACTTTTCCTTGCTAAAACCTACAAAATACACAAAATAGCGTAGCTTCCACTCTTTTCATAGAAATATGCAAAACTATCTAAAAACACTCAAAAATAAACCTAAACTTAACAAAACTAAACCTAATAAACAAAGAAAACCTACTAAAAACTATACTAGAAATGCGAACATCACCTTATAGGTGGCGTAATTCTCGAGGGACTAACCCCATAAAAGAAAAAGAAGTTTCTTCATTATGTCAAACAGTACTATTGGGATAATCCTTACTTGTTCAAACAAGGAAGTGATCACCTCTTTAGGCGCTGTATTCCAGAACAGGAGATAGAGAGTGTGATAGCGTGTGATAGCGTGTGATGAATGCCAACGCTCTGGTAACATCACTTAGAGACATGAAAACTCGCTGACCGGGATACTATAGGTCGAATTATTCGACGTATGGGGCATAGAATTCATGGGACCTTTTCCTGCATCGGGCCCCTACAAATATATCCTAGTTACGGTTGATTATGTCTCTAAATGGGTGGAAGTTGTTGCTAGATGGACCAATGATGCTAAAACCGTGGTCCGTGGCTAAATTTATTAAAACTAACATTTTTCCCATGTTTGGCGTTCCAAGGGTCCTCATTAGTGATGGTGGATCTCACTTGATAGAGCGGAGTTTTGAAGCACTTTTGGCTATGTATGGGGCATCACACTGGATGGCATCACCACATCATCCCCAAACTAGTGGCCAAGTTAAAGTTTTAAACAAGCAGATCAAGAGCATATTGGAAAAGACGGTATCCCGCTCAAGGAAGGATTGGTCATCTAAATTGGATGAAGCTCTATGGGCTTACAAGACGGCATACAAGACACCCCTACGCACCACTCCTTACAACTTAGTGTATGGCAAGGCATGTCCTTTACCGGTCGAGATGGAGCACAAAGAATTATGGGCTCTTAAAGAGCTCAACATGAACCTCGACGCAACCGGAGCAAAAAGATTCATGGACTTGCAAGCGCTAGAGGAGTTGAGACTAAAGGTGTATGAAAATGCCGAGATCTACAAGGAGCGCACAAAACGGTGGCATGATCAAAATTGGTACCCAAAACATATGAAGTGGGCGACAAGGTACTTCTCTTCAATTCTAGACTCTGTTTATTTCCAGGAACCTAAGGACAAGATGGAGTGGGCCATTCGTGGTTCACTGTATCTATCCTCATGGAGCGGTAGAGTTGATCGATAACCATGGCGCCATCTTTAAAGTCAATGGGCACCGATTGAAAAAGTTCTATGAGCAACCCGAACCGGACGAAGAGATTAGAGTCACTTTGGCTCTCACAACGTCAAATTAGCCAAGGTAAGTTAGTCGGGCTAATGACATTAAAAATAGCGCTTACTGGAGGCAACCCGGTTTTTAGTTTTAGTTTTGTTTTCTTTTCTATTTATATCTTTTTCTTAGTTTTCTTTTGAGTTTTTAGTAGTCTAGAAGTTAGCAAGATAGAATTGTTTGGAAGTAACGTGGTATAGGAAGTTTGGGCTCGGAACAACGCTGAAAAATGAGTCACCTAGGCTCGTTAACCACCTGTGAGGGTCGTTAAAGACTTGTGACGGCACGAAAAAAGGAAGACGCGGGTGAGGTAAGTAACCCTAATCTATCTTCTATCTTTCTACCTTCCCACGCCACCTCTTCCTCTTGCCCCTTCCTATTAGAACCCTCTCAAAAACACCAAACTCCAAACCCCACACCCAAATCTCAAGCCAAATCTTCAAAGCTTTCAATCCAATCCCACTGAAATCTCCATCCACCACCGATCGAAGCTCTACCACGCCATAACCCCAACCGCACCCCTCGATAATGAGCCCCACCCTCTCTTAAGCTCCTAACCGGCACACCACATGCCCTCGTTACCTGTTTCTAATTCACTCTTCGTTCTTCAATTCTTCAATCTATGGTATGATTTCTAAACCCTAACTCTTTTATTGCAAGATTCATGGTAATTTAGGGGTAATATTCATATCTAGATCTAGATTGAGTGAATGGTTTGCATGTCTAAGTTGCATTGTGCTTCTATTGTTGGTGATCGATCTTGATTTATACTTGGTTATTCTTGCTTAGTTTGCATTGAAATTTTGATACGAAAGCATGAATTAACTTGTTCTTGAATTGATTGATCTTCACCATGAATTTTGGCAATTATTGGCATGTTTAGATAGGGTTTCGAGCAAGTATGGGTTTGAATGTGCTTGATTGTGTGTTTTATGTGGGATTGTGGTTGATTTATGCTCGAATTGTTGGAAATTTGTGAGGATTTGTACTTGGAAGAACCCGCAAGATGTTCTCACCCAGGCTCTTTAACGACCTGTGTGGGTCGTTAACGACCTATGGGATGCTAGTTTCGAAACCAGACCCAGATGCCTCGTTAATGACCCAATTGGGTCAGTAACGAGGCATGTCGAGAGCATGTCCAATAACAAGTATGGGGTCTTTCCTTTATTTTGTTTGTGTGGATCTTATCTTGGAAATTTATGGTCTTTGCAGGTACAAATGGCAAGCACTAGCCGAGCTAACACAAGAGCCGGAAAGAAGAAGAGGACTCAAAGGTCCCCGTACCCTCCCCACATGGACAATGTCATATTAGCTACTGAGGAGCAAGCTCGGATCTTTGATGATGTCCTAGAAAAAGACCACTTCACTAGGTAGTTTTCAAGGAAGAGCGCTAAGCCGTTAGGGATCTATGAGGACGTCAAGCACGCCTTTGCCATTCTAGGAGTACCTCTGCTGTTGAAGAAGGAGGAGATGCCACATTACCCGGGCCTTACATATGAGTTCTTGGCCACTCTCCAAACAAGCTTTAAGACCAAGACTTCAACCGGAAGGATCAAGTTCCGGCTAGGCAATGTCAATCATGAGTGCACAATGGCTCAATTCAATGCACTTCTCGAGCTTCCTCACCACTCTCGAGATTACAAGATCAAGAATTACAAGGTCACCGACAATTGGAGTTACATTTCCAGGGAAGTTGAACCTTCCGCAGCGTCACTACCTGGGGCAAGCATCATCAACCCCATTTTGTGGATTATTCTCCGAGCCTTAGGCGCCACTTTTTGGACCAAGAGACAAGTTTCAAGGCCGACATGGACGGAGGTTGCATGCCTCCGTACCATTCTTTTTGAGGATCCTGCCCCCTTGAATCTGGGGTATGAATGGCTGCAATACATAGAGAAGCATGGGATCAAGTCAAAGGAAGTATGGTGCGGAAATCTGGTGAGTATTCTTGCGAAGAAGCTTGGCGTTGATCTCACACGTTATACGCCAAACCGTTCCCAGAAGCTCGACAAGACGTAGTGGTTCGCCTCCAACATATTTATGATGACCGAAGGAGGGTACGCTACCAAGGTACTTGAACGACATGTGCTTCTTTCCCAAGACAAGTTCGAGTTGATTTATGTGCCGAATTAGTATGAGTCTTGGACGGGCCGTGTATTCCCGTTGGAGAAAAATTCACAAGCTTATCAATCGTTAAGGCCGTGTGAGTCAAGGTTTGAAAGAGCGGGCAAAGAAATGGATGAAGATGATAATGCAACGGAGGCAGCCATGGAGGAACTCGATAACGAGGACGGTGATCTCGGTACCGAGGTTTTGGGTGATGACGACAACATCGTTAACGACCCACCTGGGATAGTTAACGACTACTTTGAGGCCACTAACGAGGCGCACAGCTTCGGTAACGACCCACCACCACCGCCTATTGTGCCTCAATCTGGGATAGTTAACGACCCATCTGGGATAGTTAACGACTACTTCGAGGCCACTAACGAGGCGCACAGCTTCGGTAAGGACCCACCACCACCACCTATTGTGCCTCAATCTTATGAGATGATGCCCTATAACCCGGTGATCTTTGAAGACCACTTCCAGCCTCATGATCAATACACACCACCTCCTCAGCCCACCTATACAGGATTGAGTGTTCCACCTCCATGGGCCGATGATTTATCTTTTCAGATACAACATCTCAACCTACAGCAGACAAAGCTTACCTAGAGGATGGAGCGTTGAGAGGGTGTCTATGCAGCTCGCATGGCTTTGGATGATGCGAGGCATCAGCAGGCGGATGCTCGTTGGGTGACAATGGAGAAAAGGGTGATGGCTGATGAGGAGCGCTAGAGGACCATGTATCAATTCATGGACAACTTTAAGTGTCAATTCCCACCACCACCACGGCGATGATTCAGCTTTCTGAAGATGTTCTTTTCCACTTCAGTTCATCTTGTGAGTTTTTTTCTTTTTCCTTACTCTTTTCTTCTGCTTAGCTTTATTACAATGGGGACACTTTAATTTTAAGTATGGGGTATGGGAGGGAAGAAAACTTGCTTGTGTGTTTGTTTGCCTTGTTTATTTGTTGTCTTTGTTTTGAAAAAATGAGGAAAAATCACAAAAAATGAAAATATAAAAATTCCAAAAAGAGTTTTAGAATGGATAAATGCCATGTCTTTTGGTTCTATGATAGTTAATTGCTAGCATGATCATGTATTTTCCTTTCAAGCATTTTTTTGATGCTATAGCCTGATTCTTGATATGAAATTGTTTTTATAGAGGAATAGCATTTTGATGAAATTGAGCATGTATAACTTTTAGCATGAGTAGTGCAATCCAACAAAAATTGCAACCTTGTGAGTTATTTTTGGCTTTATAGGGAGAACATCAAAAATCCCTCTTCTTTTCTTGTGTGATTTGCTCTTTTTATGTATATTATCTCTTGGAATTGTGATGGTTATCTATTTCTTGAAACCTATGTGAGATTTATAGTTCATTATTTGTGAAAATCATATGATAGAAAACTTATTTTTATAAGCCTTATTAATCCTTATCCACCCTTACGTGATCCCTTTTTTCCACAACCAATTTGAGCTTTAGCCTTTTATTTTTTAGCTCCACAAAATTATTTCCCTAGCCGAGATAAGCTTGACCCTATCCGGGGATTAGGACTTAGTTGGAAAATGTATGTTTTGCAAAGTGAAATGTTATGTTTGGTTCAAAATAAGGGTTTTGGGACGGGTAGATTGGAAGTCTCTTGTTTTTATTTTGTAATAAGATCTCTTGGTAGTAAAGATGCACCAAAAATAAGAAGTACCGATGTTGTGATATGGAGAAACGAGGAGAAATATAGCTCGGTAATGACCCTTTATGGCTCGTTAATGAGGCAGTTTGAAGAAAAAAAAAGAAGAAGAAAAGAAAAGGAAAAATGCAGAAAAAGAAAGAAAGCAGATGTGCATTGTGTTTAAAGTTAAACCAAAGATTCTTGTATGTTTATATGAGACTTTCTAGGATAAAGGGTGAGTGAGTTTGTGCGTAATGTTGAGTGAGTTTGGTAATGTTTTTATGAGAGTTTTGAATGTATGTGTGAGTTTTTAGGAGTCTTTGATTCCCGGATATTATTAGCACCACATAGCCAAATATTTTTCACGCCTATTTGTCTTTACCAAGCCCCATTACAACCCGGCCGAATGGAAGCTTCTATGAAGTTTTTCATTGAGCCTAAGTTCTCTTGATGATTTTTGCTTATTTTGACAAATCTTGGGTGGAGAGTTTGGTGATATAAGTTCCAATTTCTATGAGTTTTTGCATATAAGATTGAGTTGAGAGATTGAATTTATAAGCCCAAACACTTGAGAGTCGAGTGAAACACATATCCTTGGTGAGGTTGGATTGTATTTTCTTATGTCTATCTGTGCTTATATATGTGATGACGTTAATAGTCATTTGCTATTTTCATCTATGGTTTTGAAGTTGCTTTTTAGATGATGGCTATTGCTAGATAAGCATGATTGTTTGGTTTTGGTTATTGTATAGTGATTGCTTGAGGACAAGCAAGCCTAAGTATGGGGTATTTTGATGTTCTTCTTTTGGTCTAGTTTTAGGTGTCTTTCTTAGGTTGTTTAGTTTAGTTTTGGTAGGTTTTAGAGTTAGTTTTGTGTGTTTTCGGATATGTTTGCATATTTTGTGAAAAGTATGGAAGCTACTCCGCTTTGTGTCTTTTTGTTGGTTTTTGAATGGAAAAGAGCACTTGAAGTGAAGAGGTGGAAGGTGGAATGCATAGAAGAGAATGGAGAAGATTGCATGGAAAGATCTAGTTTAAGTCCAAGTTAAAGCCAAGCAAGAGTTCGTAAGAAGCCAAAACAGAGCCTCTTTAACGACCTGTGAGGGTCGTTACCGAGATGTAAATTATAGTTTTGTTAAGGAGTTCAACAAAGTCTACCAACCCTGTGCAGGTCGTTAACGAGGTGACATGTGTCGGTAGAGGTGTAGTTGACTTTTGGGATTTATATCTTTTATCTTATTATCTTTTAGGTTTAGTAAGTTTTTATCTTGTAGGTTTTTTATTAGATAGTTTCTTAGTATAAATACCCTTGTTCTAAGCCTGGACAGGGGGGATTAGTTCTAGTTCTAGGAGAAGTCGAGAGAGAGAGAGAGAGTCGGAATGGTTCGATCGAGAGAGAGAGAAGTGGTTCGGTGATCAATCTCTTAATTGTTGTTCTTCGGTTTGTTTTAGAATTCCACGAGTGTTTGTAAGACAATATTTCCTTTTTAATTTCATGTAAGTGTTGCTTTCAATGTTCACTTTGTTTAAAGTTATTTGCTTTGTTTTAATGAAAAGTGAGTAGTTTTCTTATCTAGGGTCGGGGTTGAAACCCGACATAGTTATGCATGTTTGAATGATGTGTTGATGTGTTTGATTGCCTTCTATCCTTTTGAATTTCTAGTTGTGCTTATGCTTGGACGTGAGTCGAAGTAATTTAAGTTTTTAGCTTGATCAAAGAGAAAGTTGTGAACTTGAATCTTGGTATTGGTCGATAACGAAAGTTTCGAGCTTTGGATTCAAAACAAGTAATAAAGTGAATTGATATATGAAAGTTGAGTGATTTGCTTGTTAGTCAGTGAAAGTTGATAGATTTATCTTTAAAGGCATGATCTTTATCTTCATATGAGTTTATATGCATAGCTATGTCGTGGTAACCATTGTCCTAGATCTTTTTATCCATTGAATTGGTTAAGTTTTGCATACGATTTCATTCGTTACTGAGGCACTTGGATCGGTACCGAACCTGCACTTAGTTCGTTAGTGACTCTGTTTTCAGTAGGATTCCAGGTTCGTTAACGACCCTGTGCAGGTCGTTAACAAGGTTAGTCGTAGATATTTTGCTTTGTTTTGCTTGGTTTTTCTTGTTTTTATAGTTGGTAAACAAACAACTTTGCTTCCCGTGGACGATCTTGACTTCGCTATATTCAGCGGGGTCTTGACTTATAAATTTATTTGTTGTCAAGAAACCCTCCCAACAATCACCATATTTTTTTGGTCATCTAGGACTAAGACGGGCTTCTACTCTCCTCTTTCGCTTGTGGGCCATCAATGGAATGGGTTGTGGAAATCTAGGGCCCAAAAATTACCAAGAAATGAGACACAGATCTCTTTCCAAACTACTTCTAAGAATGCACAAAACAAATTGGTAACTTATGGAACAATCTTCTGATGCTTGATCTGAGGTTGGTTTGGAAGAGCTTGCACAATAAAGCGTCATTGTTGACCCACGATGCTATCTTATGCACATAATTAGCTATATATGGCTAACCAGATCGCCCGTTCCGTCATAAAATTTGAATGATGTGGTGGAAAAATTTTAAGGGAGGTTGTGCTCTTTTGATTGCTTGGGAGAAAGTTATAGTATGTTCCAAGGGTTGGGTTGTTCACCCATTAAAACGGTGTGCGAGTTAGGTTCTGTTCACGGGTGGTTATCATAAATTCACCTTGATTACCTATCAACCATGCTAGCCTTCTTTTAGCAACCATGATAATCTGTTTTTGGTCTACTCGCAACTTATCTATGTCATTATATGGGGAGGGACACTAAGTTTCCATGCATTTATTGAGAATGGTCAGTGTGCCCTAGCCTCTTTAATAGATAGAAGATGATATAAATCAAATTTTCTTATTATATTATCCATTTCCTTTTTATATTTTTTGGTATCATATGTATATTGTACTCTCTATAAATATAATTCTCCTTGTATGAGAAAATCTCAACAAGTTTCAATAATTATCTTTTATGGTATTCGGAACAAAGATCCTCCTTTTATTAATTATCTTTTTCTCCAAATTCTTGCATTTGTCGTCGCCATGCCTAATGATGTCTCCTCCTCATCCGCTACTTCTCGTTCCAGTGGGGAGTATATTCTCTCGTCCACTCTCGGGTCCAATTCTCTAACCGGACTCCAGTTTCCAATGTTTTTGTTCAAACTTGAACACACCTATTACACTATTTAGAGGTCCAATGTTCTTGATGTTTATCGTCGTTAGCCTAATCCCGACTATTTAACATGGAAAAGACGGGACATGTTCATCCACATTTGGGTTCACAATACCATCTCGGCCCCACTCTTTGGCTTTCTTGTCAAGGTTAAGTCCTCTCACGACGCCTGGTTGATGCATGAAAGGATATTTTGGCACAATCTCGGGATCATTCTATACATCTAAAAAATTAGTTGAACACTTTACCCAAAGGAGGCCTATCTATAATTAAGTATTTTGAGAAAAAACACAAACTTGAGGATGATTTGGCTGATTGCCTTCAACTGGCTTCCGATAAGGAGTTTGTCACCTCGGTACTCAACAGACTAGATTCCTCCTATTTGCCTTGAAGGCCTCCAAAAATAAGTGGATCGAGCCATACTCTCTTGAGGATCTTCTTGGCTATCTGCTGAATGAGGTGAACGGATACAAGAAGAAGTGAGATTGATGTTTGTCAATTCTCCGACTGCAAATTACTCTCAAAAACAGTCCAGTGGGGGTCCTTAACGTCGTGCCAACTCAGAACACAGTTCCTCCCAATCGCAACAATGTCCCCTTGGCCGATCAAACTTCCAAGCTGCATCCGCTCCGACTCTCGCTCGACAGGTCGCGACAAGGATGACGAAGGAAACCTGTCTTTTTATATGTGGTCGTGCACCATGTGCTATATTTGTGATCACCCTGGGCATTAAGCAAAGGATTGTTTCAGCCGCTTGAATGTGCTATATTTCATGTCTCGGAATCCTTTCGAGAGGTTGAACCAAGTACCGACGACAGCCTATCACGCTTAATCTCAAGCATCCAACTCGCACTCCGTATGGTATTTTGACTCGATGATAACTGGCCATATTACTGGTGATATCAATAAGGTGTCTCCTGATTTGGAATATTATAGAAATGATCAACTCACTTTAGGCAATTGTACCTCTTTTGCATCACTCATATTGACCATTTTTCCTTTCCATCTTACCATAATCCAATTCATTTATCCAATGTTTTTCTTGTTCCTAATATGACCAAATATTTAATCAGTATTCCAAAACATACAAAAGATAACAACATATTTGTTGAATTTCATCCAAATTTTTGTTAGGTTAAGGATAAGCGGGAACAAGTACTTCGGAAAGGAATCATTAGCAATGGGCTCCACTGTTTTCCCTTTGTTGTTCCGTATCAGCTAAAGATGGCAATGGTTGGCTAGCAAACTACTTCTCCACACTAGCATCATCGATTGAGACACTCGAGTCAACCTATCCTTCACCTTATGTTAAATCGTTTCAAATTTCCACTTTCCTCATTTGATTCTAAATTCTTGTGCTAGTATTGTCCTTTAGGCAAAAGCAAATGTTTACGTATTACTTATGTTCATGGTTCCAAAATAGTTCCTTTTGATTAGTTTATTCTGATGTATAGGGACCTGCTCCTCAGTTATCTATTAGATGTTGTTTATTTGTTTTGTTTGTTGATGACTACACTCCCTTTACTTGGATTTATTTTATGCATCACAAATCTCAAGTCTTCCATTATTTCCAACTTTTTCACACCATGGTTAAAACTAAATTTCAATTAACTATTAAAGCCATTCAAACAAACTGGGTGATGAATACAGAACCGTATCTACCTCTCTACAATCTCAAGGTATCCTTGATCGGGTATCTTGCCCTCATAACCCTTCCCAAAATGGAATGGTTGAACATCGTAATTGGAACATCCACAAAAAGTTCTTACCTTATTAGCTCACTCTAAATTACCTCCT
The DNA here is from genome assembly GCA_964016875.1 of Fallopia convolvulus. NCBI lineage: Eukaryota > Viridiplantae > Streptophyta > Magnoliopsida > Caryophyllales > Polygonaceae > Fallopia > Fallopia convolvulus. The sequence goes on along the minus strand of OZ024724.1, from coordinate 6,765,301 downwards.
GAATTTTGGGAATATTTCTTCCACACTGCCATATATCTTCATAATCGAACTATCACCCTTGTCCTAAAAAATTCTTCCCCATTTGAACAGCTTTATAGACGTGCCCCTGAATATTGCTTTTTAGGGTCGTTTGAATGTCTTAGATTTCCATATTTAGGGTCATGTCGTTAGAATAAAATTGAGTTTAAAACCATGTCGTGTATTTTCTTGGGTTACAATTCAAGTCATAAAGGCTACTTGATATATAATGATGCGTCTTAGCGAGTGTATGTTAGTCGTCATATCATATTCCACGAGTTCGCCTCTGCCGCCCTCTGCCGATGTGACGCTGCCCGCTAGCGTGCACATTGAGCACGCTCATTAGCCTCTTCTCGCACCTGACCATTCAAACCCAACTCCTCCTTCCGTTTCCTTGCCTCCCATTGTCCATACACCTCCTGTATTACTATTAGCACCGCAAAGCGAACAACCACACACCTTCGTCCGCTTGATAATTCGACCCAGCCAAAGACCACTCGGGCTAAAACTGGGAACCATAAACCTAAAGCCTACACTTCTACCAATTAAAGCACCCTCTCCCACCTGACCTTGTTCTCGACTTTGAACCCAAAACTTACAATCAAGCCAAAATTTGTCATGTGTGGATCACTGCCATGAAATTTGAATTTGATGTGTTACCAGTTGTCGATACTTGGTCTTTAGTTCCTCTTCCTCCTAATACTAATATTGTGGGTTACAAGTGGGTGATGTTCGCATTTTTAGTATAGTTTTTGATAGGTTTTCTTTGCTTATTAGGTTTAGTTTTGTTTAATTTAGGCTTAGTTTTGAGTATTTTTAGATAGTTTTGCATATTTCTGTGAAAAGAGTGGAATCTACTCTATTTTGTGAATTTTGTAGGTTTTAGCGAGGAAAGGAGCTGAATGGAGTTGAATTTGGAGTATCACAACAAAAGACGGAGGAGTGCAAGATTGAAGAAGTCGGAGCTCGAGAGTACAAGAGGAATTGTTGAAGAAAACAAAGCCCAGGCTCGTTAACGAGGCTGTGAGGGCTCGTTAACGAGGCCACGAAAAAGAAGATATGGAGTATATTTTATAATTCACCGATCCTGAGCGGGAATTTATTTCCGTATCGGTTGAGTATCTTTTTAGAATCTTTTTGGGGTGGTTAGAATATGTATTTTAGGTCTTAATATCTTTTTAGATTTTATTTCTATCGTTTAGGGATTGTTTCTATCTTTTTAGGAAAGTTTATATCTTTTAGCCTTTTTTAGTTTTTAGCTTTTTAGTATAAATATCCTTCTATCTAGCATAGAAAGAGGGAGCTTAATTTTAGAGGAGATTTTAGGAAGGACCGAAGGAGAGAGAGAAGTCGGATCGGAAGAGGATCGCGAGGCTCGGTAGACGACGGTTGCCGGGTGGTCGTTGGTCGTGATTGTGGTTCGGTATTTTTATCTTTTTCGGTTTCTTCTAAATCTCTGTAAGACGATATTATTCTTATTAATTTGAGTTTGAGTTTTGTTTCAATGTTTCTTTTTATTGATTGTTTTAGTTTCTTAGTTATGATTAGTGAGTAGTTTCTTTTTCTATGATCGGGGTTAAGCCCGGCATAGTTGAGCATGTTTGATGAGTAAGATTGAGTTGTGAATGCCTTTCATCTTTAATTGAGAATTGTTTGTTGTGCTTAATACCGAAACGAAAGTGGAGGTAATTTAGGTTTTTAACTGAATTGAAAGAGGAAGTTACTAACTTGAAGGTTGATATAGTTTGAAAACGAAAGTTTTAAGCTTTAGATCTAAAACAAGCAATTATTATGCTTTGTGAGTATAGTGGTAAGTATTCCCTAGTTAACGAAAGTTAGCGCCTTTATGTGATAAAAGCATGATCTATGTGTTTCATTAGCGTTTGGCATGCATGATTGTTGTTGTGGTGACACCTTTACCTTAGAATTCTTCTTCCTTGCTAAAAACCCTACCTTTATTGATTGCTTGCGTAACAAGTAAAAAAACTTGATACTGACTTTCTCTCTGTGGACGAACCTGGCTCTGCTATACAACAGCGGGGTCTTGATTATAAATTTATTTGTTGTCAAGAAACCCTATCAACAGTGGGTGTATTGGATAAAGCGTAAGGAAGATGGCTCTATTATTCGATATAAGGCCCGGTTAGTTGCAAAGGGCTATCATTAAGGAGTAGATTATTTTGACACTTTCAGTCCAGTAGTCATTATACTACTACTTCGTTGGTTTTGACTAGTTCCCTTACTCAGAATTGGCCTATCCGGCAGCTTGATATCAATAATGCATTTTTAAATAGTGACTTGACTGAACAGGTATTTATGGAGCAACTTTCGGAGTTTGTGGATCCGAATCGCGCCCATCACATGTGTCGATTATATAAGGCATTGTACGGCTTGAAGCAAGCCCTACAATATTGGTTTATCAAGCTAAAATCCTATCTTTCTCATTCTAGTTTTCACACCTATCAGTCTGATTGCTCTTTATTTGTGTTGTTTCGTGATAATATTCATCATATATATGCTCATCTATATTGACGATTTGGTCGTCATTGGCAATTCTGATTCAACTATTTGCTCCTTTATTATGAGTCTTAATCGTGCTCTTTCTCTTAAAGATCTTGGTTCGCTACATTATTTTTTGGGTATTGAAGTTACTCGTGCTTTTGATAGATTACAAGTATGTCAGAAAAAATACATCTATGATTTGCTTGAATGGTCCGAATGGCGGATGCCAAGCCAATCAATATGCTCGCCGAGCCTCACTCTCGTCTTCGGGCTGATGGCAACACTATGTTGGACCTGACCTTATATCGGAATATTGTTAGTGCACTTCAATACATCACTATTATGCGTCATGATATATCTTTTACTGTTAATAGAGTGTGTCAATATATGAACCGCCCTACTAATGATCATTGGAGTGATGTTAAACGCATTATGCATTACTAACAGCGCATTTTGTCTCATTTCCTCTATTTACGGTCGGCACCACAACCTTCTCTTGTTGCATATTCTGATTTCGGTTGGGCTTCTGATCTTGATGATTGTCGCTTCCAATATGCATTTTCCATTTAATTTTTCAATTCTCTCATTTGTTGAACATCTAGGAAACAAAAGGTTGTTGTAGGCTCAAGTACCAAAGTTGAATATCAGGCCATTTTTGCTACTGTTGTTAAGATGTCAGACATTTTACAATTGTTGCATGATCTTTGTTTGCGCGTGACTACTTGTCCAACTCTATTTTCTAATAGCCTCAATGCCACTTTTATGAATCGTAATATTGTGGTTAATAGAAGCTCTCGCCACATTGATATTGATTTCCACTTTGTTCATGAAAAAGTGGAGTCCAATGAGTTGGTAGCTCGACACATCAGTTTTGATTTGCATATTGCTGATATCTTCACTAAAGCACTTGGATCTACTCGGTTTCTACACTTCCGCTCTAAGATTCATGTTCGGGCCCCTCCACGAGCTTGAGGGGGGAGGGGGGTAGATAGAATATGAGATAAAATCAAACTTCTTATCCTTTTGTATTTTATCTAGTTTCCTGTTTATATTTATTGTTATCCTTTGTATACTTGCTCTCCAAGTTGTATATTGTACTTTATATAAATATTATTCCCCTTGTATGAGAAAATCTCAATAAGGTTCCATCATTATATTTTAATCTTCTAGTTCAATCTCGCCTCGATCATGCCTATTCGACCACATCGGTGACGCCTTAGCTCGCATTCACTAGTTCTACGCAAATTTTCCATGACCCGTCAAATTTCTTGATTGTCCCTCACGTAACTCATCCCTTCAAGCGCACCACTCATTGCTACTACACAATCTTCATTGTTCTCGATTGATCAAAAGATAGCACTCTCAAGTGGGTGATTGGGTGCAATCACACCACCTCAACTACGAACAATTGCTTAACTCCCTTCCTTCCCTACAGGATTTGCCGCTTTGATCCCTTCAAGTCCGAGGCTAGAGCAACACGATCATCTCGAAAGACCGCATTTATGACGACACTGACTAGGTGCTTCAACTACGCTGACTAGGTACTGAGTTTAGAGAAGTGTAATGAATTTTTTATGTTGTAATAAATAAAAGCAAAATTAATAGTTAATAAAATTTTCTAATTAATGAGCCCAAAGTTATTAAGCTCAATGCCTTCTAGGTTGAAAACTCCTAGCCCAAAATTAAGACTCGTTGAGATCGCTCAAATCTCGATCCCATGAAGCCATCAACCATGATTGATCAAAGCCATCACCGTGCATCAGAAGAGAACCTGCGAATGGAAGTAGAGTAGCGACACCATGAGAGCGGGGGAATATCTCGATCAAGAGGCCCGCATCTGAAGAAAGTTCATGTCTTAAAGAAGCTAGGCGAATCGACCCGGACGTGGCTACCACAAGACATATGATGGCTGCACTAGTTAACCTAAGAACCCGGTCATAACAAAGGGCATCAGGTTCAAAGGGTATGACACGAATCGAGCCGAGGATCTAACCAAAATGCCAAGAGTGATTTTGGAACAAAGAGAAATCAATGCACAACAAGAGCAATCGTTAGGGATAGCGTAGGCCCGACAACTTCTCTGGACAACGATTGAATATAAAAGTACACAGAAAATCAAGAACATCATACGAACTAGGGAACGAAAACAAGCCTATTAGAGGGGAAAAAGAATGAGATATCAAGGACGGGAATTGGCAAAGTCAGGCAAGGAGATTCGTCGTTTGAAGACAACCTTGGAAAAGATGCAAGGGGATATTCACGAAGCCAAACAAGTTAACCGAGTCGAGAGTGGTTCGTGGATCGAAGCACCGCACGAGAAGACGAGGACATCATGGGCAACCAAGTCGAGATAGAAAATTCAAGCAACTTGGTCATCCCTAGGAATCGATATGCGTAGTCTAATGATCTTCTGATGCCCTATTCGAGAGACACATTTATCAGATCGAGATGATTAAAGAGGAAACAGAAAGAAGATCAAGTGTACTTCATTTCTCGTTTACACACAGGCTTGGAAAGCTGTCCTAACTGGGTTGAAATCGATTCTCAAGGGGTTGATGTGTGTTTCGCCTAAAGAGTTACTAAGCAGACTTTCGACCAACTGTTTAAGAGCTACGATTATTGAAATAAAATGATCCACATATCGCAAGAAATATGACAAGATGAACCACAAATCATCTTCAGACACTAAACTCAAAAATCATCAAGAAAGTGCGTGAAAATGCATCCCTAGTCTGCTACGTGGAAGAGAGTGATGCATACTATAGCTGGCTTTTTGCGCATCATTTAGGAGCTAAGGAAGTCAAAAGAGATACGAGCATAATATGGATGGAAAGTTGAGGAAATCATATTCCTTTTGTCATTTGGCATCAGAATCAAAAACGCAATTCAATAAGGCCAGAGTCGCAAATCAAGCCGAGCATCCATTTTCATGTGACAACTGACAAGCTAAGAGTCATCATGCCTAATCAAAAATAAATCTTTATTGCTAAACAAAAGTAGAGCCAGTAAGTTGTGGTCAAACCAAAAGGAATCTTTTCACTACTGGAAAACGCGCATATAGTCAGGAAATTCCGGTGTGGTTAAGTTTGTGGGTAACTGCCACAATATCCCCCTCAAATCTCAAATTTTCTGGCTGTTTACCCAAGAAATTCATGGTTGGGGCTATATTTACGGGAATATTGTCGCGAAATATACACACAGCTAAGTTCGATTGTAAGTTTGTGGCCATATAGCCATGAAAATATGGCTTGCGACTATAGTTGCGGCCATATTGACGCGAATATATTATGAAGCTATGTTCGGTTCTAAATTTGTGGGAAAATTGTCGAAAAATAATCACGCAGCCATGTTCGGTTCTAAATTTGTGAGAAAATTGTCGCGAAATAATCACGCAGCCAAGTTCGATTCTAAGTTTGTGGCCATATAGCCATGAAAATATGGGTTGCGGCTATAGTTGCCGCCATATTGATGCGAATATATTACGAAGCTAAATTCGATTATACATTTGTGGGAAAATTGGCGCGAAATAATCACGCAGCCAAGTTTAATTCTAAGTTTGTGGCCATATAATCATAAAAATATGTGTTGCGGGTATAGTTGTGGCTATATTCCCTCGATTGACTTACGTAGCTATATTCAGTTCTAAGTTTGTGGCCAATATAACGCAAATTAATGAGTTATATTTATTATGGATAGACGTTCTTCATTTCATGTCTAACTTTGTTTGTTTGGAAAATCTACAAAAATAGTCACGAAATCAGCCACAAGTTCTTCATTTCGTGAGAAATCTACAGAAACAACCACAAGACTAGCCACGAGTTCTTGATATTAGCCACGAGTTCTTCATTTCATTTCTAACAAATGAATCTCCATTCTAGATTTATATAAGTGAAAAGGGAAGATTGTAAAAAAAAGAGGAGGATTGCTATTTCCAAGAGTAGAACCCAGGACCTCTCACAACCCAAAAACCCAAAGACACCCGAACTAGTTATGCTAGCCACTCTTTCAAAAGTATAAGGGAAAGAGTTGTATTTAATTTCTCCCGCGTGACAAAGTCATCTTCAACCCGGTTCATTTTTGTTCGATTTTAATTAAAATTGTCCGGTTCACCTTGTTTTAGGGTTCATAAAAATGTAAATAAACCAGTTCCATAAATCTTATAATAATTATGATTTTATGAAGCTATAATATATGATTTTTGTATAATTTATTGTTTTATATATAATAATTTCATGTCGACTTAGATTAATTCGAACCGGGTAAAAAATGGATTGGAATATGGTAAAAGGGTACGGTTTTGGCCTTTATATAATATAAGGTATTTTATCATATAGTTTTAAGAGATTTATGCTTAGCATATGTATTTTATAAAAATAGACTAGCTATCGATCCACATGATTAGTTTTATAAAATAATTCGGTTTATGAAAATATTATTTCTAATTGTTTCCTAGGCTTGTTTGGTTGAAATATAATTTGGGATGATCTATAAACATAACTCGTTCATTTTGTAAAAGACATTGGCCATGAGAAGCTTTATATAATCGTTCATTCTAATAAAAAATTATTATATTATTTTAGAATCGTTGTAATATCCCTCATTTTCTTATAAAGGGTAAAAATGTAGTTTTACATTTTTCCTTTAATATGATAAAATCCTTAAAATATCTTAAAGTTATAATAACATTGTAAATGTTAAAAATTTTGTATATAAGTATAAGATCATATTAAAAAGTTACAAATATTATTTTCTCATATTATTAATATTAATTAAGAATCATAAGAATTTTGGTTTTATAATTATTATAATATGATAAAATATAATCATTAATAACATGATTCTTAGTTATTAATTTAAAATTATAATATCATAAATAGAAAATTGGAGGAAAAATACCCCTTTCAATAATCTAATAGGAAAATAGACCCCCTTAATAATTTTTTAATTAAGCGTCCCCCTTTATTTGAAAAGGCTAAAATACCCTTAATTAATGAGAAAAAAATATCTTTTTATTTTAATAACTAACTAGGTGACTAACACGTTCGTTGGACGGGATCAGATTTTTTTAACCTTTAAAACTTAGTTATAGTATTTATAACTTTTATTTTTAATTGCTTCAAATTTAACTAAATATTTGAAATATTTATGAAAAAATATTTAAAGACAATATTGTTTATATAAAATTGAAAAAAAAATTATTATAGAAATTGGAATTAATTTGAATTTGAATAAATTAATTTTTTTGTTACGAAATTAAATTTTAATAATAGTAACTTTATTCATTTGAATGTGTAACTTACTATTTAGCGTATGATATTTTTTTATAACCAGTAACTTATAATTAATTAATTTAGAATCACATTGATTAATTTTGTAACAATCTTAAACAAAGGAAATTACAATTTTTTAAATTTCTTTTTAAGACAAATTTTTAACTCATATAGTGTATAATTTTTTTATTTAACTTTTATTTGACTTTAAGATGAATGGAAAAACAATGCACATATATATATATATATATATAAGTTGAAGGTGAAAAAACTTAATAGATGAATAATCTTATGTTCTTTTTATAAATTGTGTTCTATATAAAATGATTAAAAAAATTCTTATATTTGAACTTTGTACAAAATAAATTATTTTCTTAAATTATCAACTTAAGTATTTGTGAGTGAAAGAAAACACAAACTATATCCAATTACTCAGTAGTCATCTGATTACATATATTTAAACATAAATGCAATAATTTAAAAACCTAATATATATGTATATAAACATATTGAAAAAATTGAAGAGAAAATCCATTCTCAATTAATATTAAAACACCGTAAGCTATATACATGTTCTTGCAAAAAAACATATATATTACCATGCAACTTGAGGATTATTTTTAAAATGTCAATAATTAAGTAATTATACACAAATTGTGTCTATAAAGGAAAAAAGGGACATTCTCCTAATAGGAATTATATGGAAGACATCCTGCGTAATACAAAATAAAGATGAAAACAAATGTGATAAAAAACAAAACGAAAAATTACATGAGATAGGAGAATAGAAGCATTATAGTTTGGAGTTCATCTAATTATCCTCTTTGTACCAAAAAAAAGCGTTAGGGAAAAAATTAATATTTATTATAGGAGATATGGGGGGGTGGGGGGTGGGGGTGGAATGAGTTCTTGGCTAATGAAACCAATTAAAATGAAAATTTTAGATGTTATTCTTTGACCATGGTTCAAAAACAGGATCATAATTTAATTGTATAATCCTTTTTTTGGTTTGGTCCCATTATATGCACTCAAAAATCAATAGACAAAATTGAAATGAGAAAATGTGTCTCATCTCTATATGATATTTAACTTCCATTAGAAAAAATACAATAAAGGATGGAGAAATCACAAAAAATAATTGATGGTTTACTAGAGAGCGAATCCTAGAAGCATTATCAAACTTGATGATGTCTAATATATATATATATATATATATATATATATATATATATATATATATATATATATATTCATGATCCCTTTGTGAATCAAACGTAGAACAAAGAATATACATATAATTGTCATGCGAAGAGAAATTAAAAGAAACGATATACAATTTAATTTATGCTATTGAATCATAAATAAAATCATGAGAAAAAAATTAGAAATTCTACAAAGAATAAACTAACCAAGTGATGATTAGTTCAACGAAACAATGCAAGTTTTGAAATGAATAAGGTACCTAGGAAGGAGAAAAGATTTTAGAGCTCATTCCCATTCTAATTATCTCTAGAGAATTTTGTGCGTAATTGTTGTAATATTTATGCTTCGGTTTTTTACCCTTTCTTTAGTAACAACATTTGGTCTTCAAATTTTTTTCCCAATTTGCCTTCTCTTGTAACAGTCATTAATTGAATAGGTATAATACTAGTTGTCCCCGTCGTGCCCTACACGACTATGAATCGATATTTTTTTAGATATACTATAAAAAAGATATTAATAAATAATAATTGTGAATTGGTGATTTATATAAATTGTAAAAAAAGGTATGATTCTAAATTAAAGATTTTGATAACAAAAATGAAAATAATGGGACATTTAATATGGATTGGAAAATAAAATTGACTTGACATATTATAGGATAAGATCTCGGTATATATTATATGATAAGATCTCGGTATATATTATATGATAAGATCTCGCTACATATTTATATTATAGGATAAGATCTCGGTATATATTTATATGAGTTTTTTTGGTAGATTATATTGGAGAGTTATTAGGATCATAAATATATGGTAAAAATATTTTAATATGTAAATAAATTTCCAAAAAAACATTGTAATCCAATATAAAAAAAATTAAAAAATTGATTGATATTTATAGATTATGTGGCAATATGATGTGTACATAATATATGAGTGATATGGAAAATTTTTTACATGTGGACTATGACATGGAATATTTATAAAAACGTCTAAATTATAAGAAAATGACACGTGTAAAAATATGAGGTGGCTTAATATAGGATCGACATGTGGCGAAATCCTAGGTGGCGTAATGAGAAGGCTCCAAACCTTATTGCTTTTATATATATAGTAGATTATGGACATTAATTGATGCAAATAATATTGGTGTAATAGTATGAATTAGTGCTATCAACCGCAAAGGATGTAACGGTCGGTGGGCAATGGGCAGGAATTTCAATAGATGTGTTTTTAATTGATATGTTTTATGGATAGATTTTCACATTTTGATATCTTTGTATTTCATGTATACCTAATATACGTATGGCATTAGTAAAAAATATCTATATCGTTTTTTTTTATAAAACACACAAAGTTTAATATTATAAACTTTGAAAATACATTTTCTTATTAATATGATGGATCAATCCGTTATCCATTTAACAACTTTATATGATGGATCAATTCATTTAATTTCTTTTATTCCCGGTCACAAAATATCTTATTAATATTTACATGTATGTTTCCAAAGATATTATAAAAAATCTTATTATTTAAATGAACCTTAAATGGAGGATATAATGCATTTTGGCATGACATGGATAGATATAGAATATAGATCTCGTTTAAAATTGTATCAATGAGGTTTATTTTTATCTTTTCCTTAATTATAGAGCTCATCATAAATGGCTAAATGTTATTTTTGTTATTTTATTTTTAGTTTCATTGGATACTTATCCTGAAAGTGTTAAAGTAGACTAAATGTCAATTGCAAGAGGGGTTACACCAAAGGTCAATTGAAAGAGGGATTAAATGATTTAGGTTTAAAATGTATTTTTTTTTTTTACTCTCATTATTTCATTAGATGCTTTGGTCATTAATTGGCCAAAATTTTCTATTTTATAATGTATATAGAAGATTATTACTAAATCTATCTAGGGCAACAATCAAAACTATTTCTACACTATTCTTCTTCACCTATTCTTCTTCTTCATATGTACATTCAAATTGTTCCCTCCATGAAATTGGGTACAAGATATGCACAAAAATTGTAATACCCGTGCTTAAAGTTTTGTATCCTAATGCTTGTATTCTTGGGCATGATATTCAGATGGGCCATAGCCCATCACTCTCCCACCTATCCCATCTTTTTCTTCCACTTTCTATCCCTAATTCTTTTTTTTTTGAGGAGACCACTGTTCATCTCTTTCAAATCCCACCACCGCTATCTCTGGCTTCCATTCCCATCTCTCACTCACCTCCATCCTCTATTCTTCCTCGCCTTCACTCGAACGCTCTAACCACCGGCGACGCTTTCCACCGGTGACTCGAAGAAGCCAGTTGTAGCCGCGATCTCCTGGTGGTCGCCAAGTGCTCACCTTCTCTTGGAAACGCCACCGCCCTATTCGATTTTCCGCTCGCCTCCAGCGTCGAGCCCTTTCCGACGACGACACCATTGGTAAGCTTCTGCCATTGCCGATCTGCAGAATGACACCACTGCAAGGCTAGGCGTACGACCTCTCCTCTTCGACGACGCCTCCGTTCACGCCGTTGTTCGCCGTTGCCTTCAACAACCGCCACCTCCGCGAAGTCAACCTGCGCTCCAATTTAACAATCAGTCAAGTGCAAGAGGTTGTACTCTTGTCCTAATTCGTTTCCGTTCAAATCAATATACAATTGTTGTTGATTTGAAAGTCGATCGTTGCTGGTTTAGATTAGGGTTTTAGTCGGTTTTATTGTAAGCTTTGATCAAATATTGTGGTTGAATCTCGAATTGTGTTATGGTGGAGGAGTCGACCGAATTGTTTAGGTTTTGGCTAATTATGGCATTTATTAGTGGAAAGAGCAATTGCAAATTGCTGTTGGATGTATTCACTTTGGTATCCAACGTATCTTTTCAATATCATTGCTTAATTTGGTCATTTAGTATTGGTATTGAATTTATTATGGTTTCGTTTGGATGTCTTGATCATGAATAATAAGTTAGATACTCTTATATAGTTTTAAGTAGACTCTTTTTGGAAAATATTGCTTTTGAGGGATGCTAGTAAACTAATAATCTAGATCGGAACCGAGCGGGTGACAAGAATGGGTTGGGTTGGAAATTGTAAGTATTCACCTAAAATCGATTAGGTCAATAACCATCACTTAGAAAGAGCTTTTAGCTTTTGGGGTGTTTTGTGTTCCGTTTCTCTTCGAATGTTATAGTTTCGGTTATTGATTTGTTAGGATTCGATAACGCTCGTGCGTGACTTGATCGAGCTTCCTTTCTTCCGCTACGTGTTTGTGTTTCGCCTCCGAGGTAAGTCGCTTGTCGACTTACTTAGTTTACGACTCGTTATGCGTTGAACGAGTAAATTGAATATTGCCCTTATTTTGGAATGATTCAATATTACGCGTTTATATATATTTGAATTATGGAAATCGCTTTCAAATGTTTTCGTTATGCATGCACTGGGTTCCACCGGTATGATCATGGAGCACGGGACAAGTTGGAGATGAAGTGGCCCCCGGGCATGGTCATGCGGCTGGAAGGAACCCCCTTCTAAAATAAACTAAATTGTTTTGGCAAACGCTCTAGTAGAGGTTTAGCCGGGGAAAGAAGGATGAACGGAGGAAATGGGCACGTGTTTAGTTATGCGCCCTGACCGTGCGCCATGAATGAAAGGCCGGAGGGTGCCATATATTGAGGATGATGTTGGATTGCTATTGTATTTGATGAGTTTTGTTTGAAATGTCTAAAATGCTTGAGTGATGACCTTAGAGAATGTATGTTATGGTTATGTGTGTTTTGACAATATACTTCTACTTATTGCTAATACCCTTATTGACATTACTTTGGATTGATTTCACATTTGACTATATTGTTTGGCTACTATCATACTTCTGTGGTGACTGTAATTGTGTGTGTACCTTTAGGTATATGGATATATGCAAGTTTATTTTAATAAAAATGTTTTGTTACATGTTTGATTTACTTGTTTGGCCCATACCGGGATCGTAGGCTAATGTGATCAACTTGTGGCGTTTTAGGTAAGGATTCCGGCTTGGGAAATGTGCCAGGAGATTGCATTCCAGGTGGTGGAGCTCGGTCTTGACGTGACATGTTTTAGGAGAGTGATGTTAGCCTTTTAGTCTTTTTGTTCGATAGACTTGAGTAATTATGCTTTGATAATGAACCTTTTTGGAGTATGTTGAGATGTTTGATGTTTTAGACTAGCTACAGAGTCCTTTGTTATGACTGTTAGATTCTGGCTTTTGCATGCATGAATTTTATGACATAAAATCTTGAACTTCTAGATTGGATGATTTCGTGAATTTACTCGTAGTGCTTTTGTTGCAAGGTCCAAAATAGTCGTTTGTTATCAGTTTGTTCTGGTAGACCCATTGTGAGGTCTGGTTCAAAGGTACCAAACCCCCAAGTGTCCGTTGTGAGAGCGCCCCATTCTAGAATGTCAGTTCCACCATCACCCCTAGCTAGGGCGTCAAATATTCAGAGACCACCCTAACCCGTTCAAGAAGTATCTGAAGAGTCAGTTCGGGTTGATAGGAGTCGTCAAGACTCCGGAACTGACAAGTGGTTGCGTGAGTTCCGTTATATGAAACTTCCGTTTTTCACTGGAGCTCACGAGGAGGACTTGGAGCCGTGGTTGAGGCAAGTCACTTCAGCTCTCAACACGATCAAGGCACCAGAGGATCGAAAGGTGTCATTAGCTCAGAGCTTGTTAAGAGATAATGCTTTTGATTGGTGGTCTCTAAAGATTTTGGACCATGAAGTGAACTTTGAAGAATTTTCTAAGATGTTGATAGATGAATTATGCCCTGTTGTTGTAAGGGACGCTCAAGCTCAAGAGTTTGCTGATGCAAAGCCCGAGAACATTTCAGTGGCAGAAGCTTCCTTGAAGTTTCAGAGAGATTTAACTTATGTGGCTGACACTGTGACCACAGAGAAGCAACACATTCATGCTTTTGCTAAGAGGATGAGACCAGAGATTAGGCAGTATGTAGTTGGGTTCGAATGCTCTACCTTGAGAGATTACCAGAACAAGGCAATGGCTTACGAGATGGCACACCCAGCTTATAAGCGATCTGAGGTCACTCAAGGTAGTGGCAAGAGGCAGAAGACCGCAACAAGATTCAAAGGTGACGGGAGACCGAGTTCCATGCCTCAAGGAGGTAACAACTCAGGCATGAGGCAAAATAGACAAGGTCAATCTCAACGGTCGAGTGGTGCAACGGGCCAGAAGCAGTGTTTCAACTGCAGAGGCTATGATCATCTGAAGAATGCTTGTACTCGACCATTGGTAACTTGCTTTACTTGCGGACAAAAGGGTCACCGTGATGTCTTTTGTCGCAACAAAGGTGTTGCTCCATCTCAGGGATCCTCACCTGCCTTTAGGCCAACTGGAGGAATTCGATCACAACCTACCCCTCAGACTTATGTTACTCCAAATCAAGGTCGTGGTAGAGGCCGTGGTAACACAGTTGGGGGTCCTAGAGCCAACCACCCACCTCGTATGTTCGAGATGAGAAGAGCTGAAGATCCAAATGCTCCGACAACTACAGGTACGATTTGGATTCGATCTGAGCCTATTAAGATTCTTTTTGATACTGGTGCTACTCATTCTTTTATAGCAACTGCATGCGTAGATAGATTACATTTGTCATGTTCTGTGGGTACTCCTTTTGTGGTGGGTTTGCCAGATGGTAGTAAGATAAGTGGGGATAAAGAGATCCTTCAATGTCCAATTCGTTTTGGGGATAAGGACTAGCTTACAGATTTCATCGTCATGGCCTTGCCAAATGATGATGTAATTCTAGGCATGAATTGGATGACTAGATACAAAGCTGTTCTAGATATTCATAGTCATATAGTGATAGTAACCGCTAATGATGGAACGCAACATGTGTTTTGTGGGCATGACCCTAAGAAGTCTGGACCTATGATTAGTGCTATGAAAGCTGCCAAGTAGCTGAATGAGGGTTGTGTAGGATATTGGTGCTGTGCCCTTCAAGAAACCAAGGATAGTCCGAGACTCGAGGACATTTCTATTGTGCGAGAATTCAAGGATGTTTTTCCTGAGGAGTTGTCGAGGCTTCCGCCTCACAAAGAGGTAGATTTCAGCATCGAGTTAGAGCCGGGGACAAGGCCCGTCTCTCGGGCTCCTTATCGTATGGCGTCGGTAGAGATGCAAGAGTTGAAAAAGCAACATGAAGAGTTGGCAGAAAAAGGTTTCATTCGTCCTAGTGCATCGCCTTGGGGTGCTCTAGTACTTTTTGTAAGAAAGAAGGATGGATCAATGAGGTTGTGCATTGATTACAGAGAACTCAACCGAACAACTATCAAGAACAAGCATCCACTTCCCCGTATCGATGATTTGCTAGACCAGTTGCAAGGAGCAGTAGTGTTTTCTAAAATTGACTTGAGGTCTGGCTATCATCAATTGAGAATTCGAGATGAAAACACCCCAAAGACGGCATTTCGGACACGATATGGGCACTACGAGTTTGTAGTGATGCCGTTCGGTTTAACAAATGCTCCAGCAGTGTTCATGGAGTTGATGAACAAGATTATTATTGAATACTTGGATCAGTTTGTGGTAGTGTTCATTGATGACATTTTGGTTTACTCTCGGAGCCAAGATGAGCATGATAATCATCTAAGGGTTGTGTTGGGAGTTTTAAGGCAACACAGGTTGTTTGCCAAGCTTTCAAAGTGCGAATTCTGGTTGCCTGAGGTCACATTCCTAGGGCATGTCGTCTCTGCGGATTGAGTGAAAGTTGATCCAATGAAAATTGAAACCGTAGCATCTTGGAAACCTCCCAAGAATGTAAAGGAAGTACGCAGTTTCTTGGGACTAGCAGGATATTACAGGAGGTTTGTCGAAGGTTTCTCAAAGATAGCTCAACCGTTGACCAATTTACTCAGGAAGACTACCAAGTTTAAATGGACAGAGGCTTGCCAGAGAAGCTTTGAAGAGTTGAAAGAAGGCTAACTTCTGCGCCCATCTTAGCACTTCCTCAAGGCTCAGAAGGGTATGTGGTCTACAATGATGCGTCGAAACTTGGCTTGGGTTGTGTGTTAATGCAGAAGGATCGGGTAATTGCTTATGCTTCTAGACAACTTAAGACTCATGAGCTAAATTACCCGACACACGACCTAGAGTTAGTGGCTGTGATCCACGCCTTGAAGATTTGGCGACACTATTTATATGGGACAACTTGCCAAATTTTGACAGATCACAAGAGCCTCAAGTACATTTTCACTCAGCGAGAACTCAATATGAGGCAACACAGATGGCTTGAATTGATTAAGGATTATGATCTAGAGATCCTTTATCACCCAGGCAAGGCAAATGTCGTCGCTGACGCACTTAGTAGGAAATCATCCCAGGAGTAGATGTTGTCTCACTTGACTGCTTAACCCGCTTTGCAAAGGGATTTGATAAGAAACGAGATTGAGGTATGGATTGAGAGATATCAAGGCCAATTGTGTTCGTTGAACTGTCAACTTAGTTTGGTAGAAGAGATCCGTCAAAAGCAAAGTGCTTGCTCGATGATTCAAGACTTGTGTCAAAAGGTGCGTCAAGGGGAAGCACCCTGTTTTGAAATCCGAGATGGGATTTTGAGGTTGAATGGGAGAGTATGTGTACCCCGAGATTAAGCTTTTGATAATATTTACATTCTATTGAGAGAATGTTAGATAAATTGATTGAGCATATATATCCTTGAAGATCTAAGTGATACGGAAGTTCTAGGCAAAATTCACAATGTGAGATTTTTCATTTTTAGCCTTTGCAGTATTAAACATCTATCAGTCCTCTCTTTCTTTGTGTGCACTCACTTTGTTTGCCTCCTCTAGAACTTGCGTTTAATTATCTTTTTCGAGGCTGCATTCATGACTATTTCATATGACATTAAAATGATTGATGCATTGTTTTTATGAGCCTATTTTCCCTTATCTAGCCTATATATGTTCCTTGTTTTGAAATCCCTTTCTAAGCCTTAATCACCTTATTTTTGGTAGCGCCACAAAATGAGCATTATATAAGCTTTATCCATGTAGGAGTTAGATTTCTACTTGATTTGTTTTGTGGTTGTGAGCCAAGTGTGGGGGAGTTGAAAGAGAAATTAATGGATAAGTGGAAAAGAATGGAAAATTGAGGGTGAAGAAAAAAAGATGAAGGAAGAAAAAAAAAAGAAATAATGAAAGCGAAGAGAAGGCAAAGACAAAGATCAAATTGAGTTGAAATAAAAAAGGAATGGAGCTAAGAGAATAGGAGTTGGTGAAGGAAGAGGAAAAAAAATTGAAGTTAGGTATTGATTTAGAATTGAGTTAAGTCTTGAATCTCAGATTCAGTACCACTAGACCAAATGATTCTCTACCATATTCTTATTACCTTGTCCCCATTAAAACTCTCAAAAGACCTCCTGACTTTGTTGTATGCATAGTCTTTAGAAGTGGAGAATTAGAAGAACGATGCATGTTGGGATTGTCATATTTCCCTAACCAAAGAAACGACTTGTCTTCTAATATTTTTTATGATGATTATTTCCCCTTAACATGCTTTGATTGTTTGAAGGTTTTGATAATGTCTACATTCTTTTGAGAGCGTATTAGATAAATTGATTGAGCATGTATATCCTTGAACATCTAAGTGATATGAAAGTTCTAGGCAAAATTTACATCGTGAGATTCTTCATATCTGGCCTTTCTAGTATTACACATATATGGGTCCTCTCTTTCTTTGTGTGCGCTCACTTTGTTTTCCTGCTCTAGAACTTGCGTTTAGTTATCTTTTTTCGAGGATGCATTCAGGACTTTTGCATATGATATTAAAATGATTGAGGCATTGTTTTTAGTGGCCTATTTTCCTTTATCCACCCTCTATATGTTCCTTGTTTTAAAATCCCTTTCTAAGCCTTAATCGCCTTATTTTTGCATATGACATTAAAATGATTGATTTGGAGCTAGGCTTGTAAACTTGAGTTTGAGCGAAACACGTGTACCTTTAAACACATGAGTGAGAGTGAAAACCCATGTTCTTAGTGAGGTGTAGAAGGGATGTGTTTACTTGATCTATTTGGATACCAAAATAAATTTCATGATGTCAATTGTTGAATCATGTTTCTTATATCTCCTGCATAAACATTTATTAAAGTGGATGTAAGAATTGCTTGTTTGTGGGGTGTTAAATCTATTTCTTGCTTGAGGACACCGGGGGAATTTGATAACATGCATAATGCATTTTGATGTTAGGTTTAGAGCATATTTATGTTTGAATCTTAGGTAGTTGCTTGCATTTTGTGTGGTTTTTGTAGTTTTTGCATTTCGGTATACTCTTATACTTTCGTGTTTTTACGTCTTTATGAGGAGCAAGTATTTGCTACACGAAGTCTAAGCCATCTTAAGTTGGAATATTCGTGATTGGCGATGTTGAAGAGTTTTTTCCAAGGATATTGAAGGAAGTTTTTGATAATCATTAAGCTCCAAGAGGTTGTTGAAAAAGAACGCTTAAATTTGGGTACTGCATTGGAGTTGTTATTTTGACACTTCTATCTTGCAATGCTTCGTTTGGGAGATATAGTGGTCAGATGAAGCTGAATTTCATAACATTGGAAACCTAACTCGAAGAGATATGATTTATATTTTTATTCAGAGTCAAAATTCCCACTCTAAGGGGTTTAAAATAGCTTTTGAAAGTACTGACATAATGTTGTCTGCTAAAAAACCGCGACCGCGGTTCTCACAACCTCGGAACAGTCAACAAGTCAAACCGCAACCGTGGTTCTTTTGGATCACACACGCCAAGACTTTATAGAGTGGTGAGATCCGAAAGAACCACGGTTGCGGTTTGACTTGTTGACTGTTCCGAGGTGGTGAGAACTGTGGTCGCGGTTTTTTATTTGTTTCCTTTTAAGTTATCTTTTATTTATTTCCTTTTCATTTCTTTTAAGTTTTGTGTGTTTTAGTTTAAAAAGACTTTCTAGAGTTTGGTTTTGAGTTTATAATTTGTTATTCTACTTGCTTTTATTCCAAGTTTTAGAGAACCACTGATGAAGAACTAAAAACCCTTGTTGCAGTCATAGTTGAAGCTTGGATTCAAGTAAGTTGTGTGATTTAAATTCAAGTATTATTTCTTTGGTTATTTCAACCTCTCTTATGCTTGATTGATATTGAATGTTGTTGATTTCTAATTCATTGATCAACTTGTTGAGATTAAATACACTCTATTGTTAGGATCTAGGTTTTCTCATTGAAAAGCTTGATCTTCAATTTGTAGCAAACTTGTTGTTCTAGGACTCGTTGGACTAGAACAATTGAGAAAAAGAATTGATTACATGCTAATATATAACTCGTTGTGAATTATTTGCATGTATCCTATTTATCCTTGTTCTTATAGCTAATGTCAAATTAATTCATGATTGTTTCATTTTTGTTTGATATTAAGTATTTGTATGACTCATTGGCTTGTTAATTACATTAGATCAGGATATGAATAATCTTAGGAAGGGAAATACTTGTTAAGAATCAATGATCAACAAATTTGATAACAAAAGTGGATGCTTGTAAATGAAATATTCATCCTACTTGATAAAAAAACCAACTCTTTATTGACTTAGGAATAAACACTGCTGGAAAACGCGTTTATAGCCAGGACCGTTGGCCACGCGATAAGCCACAAAGTTAGTCAGGAAACAGGCTTCGCCACAATGGTAGCAATCAGTGTTCCCAGGACAAAAAGTGTGTGGTTGAAATGCTCGCGGGTATAGCATAGCGTGAACATTACCGACAAACTTTTGATCATGCCTATTTAACCACAATATTGGGTACGAAAATCACGTTCTGCTAAATACATGGTATAGCCAGAGACACTTCGCGACTAAGTTTGAGTCTATTTAACTAGAAAGTTAGCGTTGAAATATTTTTCTGGCTAAATTCGGGAGAAATAAGTCGTGTTCATCATCCGTATGTCATGGCCATTTAGTATCAAAGTTTGCCTCGAATATATTTGGTGGATAAAGTTGTGGCCTTTAGCATGAAATTTGGCTACGAATTGGCAGAATACATTTAATGGTCAATGTCGTAGGCTTTAGCATGAAAATTGGCTTCGCAAAAATTTAGTGTCAAAATTTGTGGTCATATTATTACATATTTAGAATATTAAAAATCATAATATTATGATCCACCATTATATATTCAATCCCAAATATATAATATAATAATCACCTATTTCCAAACCATAAGCATATGTTAAACAAAATGCAAATAGAATCACAACTTAAATAAAGTATCTTACAACCAATTTTAATAGTACCAAATTATTCATAAGAAACTAGGTTCATCCACCAACACTCTAATACAAACCATCCAAAAACCACCTTATATTACATCTAACAGTACAAAAACAAAAAAGAAACATCATGGTCTCTAGGCTAATGCAGTAATCTACTTTAACAACCCCATGAGTTTTAGAACCTGCATTTTACAACAAAACAAGAGTTAAGATTAACATTGCACATGATGAAGAAAAAGGATTTGTATTTGGTTGAAAAATGGGGGTTATCTTATTTGGATTGCATATTCAATTAAAATGAAACAATTGTTGTCTACTCATAAACTTCCCCGAGGAACTGAAAACTTGTTTCAACTAGGTCTGGTTGTAATAGCCATGCTCACTGATCTTTGCCCAGAAAAATAGAAATGCTAGTTGCTCTTACAAGTCTACAACCAGAAACTAAGAACCAAGAAACTTTAGTTTGATGATGGCTGACATGTCTCAGGAAAGCTCAACCAACATAATCATGGGACCTGCCTTTCCCAAGCTGTATGCATTTCAGTTACTAAGCTGACCCTTTAAGGATTTCTTCAGAAGGAACCTCAAGTGTGGCTCCAACATGTTCTTTGCTTGGCTTAATTTCTGTAGAAACACAAGGATTTTAAAATTAGAAATGCACAATCAATATATCCGATGAGAAAACTCCAATTTACCAAGTAGTCACAATACTTTCTATTCCAAGAGAAAAAAAAGTTTCAATTATTTCTTCTATTCTAACCATTGGTTCATAGCCAACTTACAATTATAGCACAAAATCACAGTGTGTTATCAGTCAAAAAAATGAGCAAGTACTTAAAATAATGAGCAAGTACTTTGTTGCCCCCCTCAAAATTATCCTTTGCTTCAAATTCCATGATGGAAGCTGTTAACAAATGCACCCACATTATCACTCATAGAAGAAGAAAAACCGAAGAATGAAAACTAGATACTAGTTTTCCAGCTAGAGCAGACAATCATATACACTAGAAAGGCTATCTCAATAGCCTCATGCTCAATGTAAGTTAATCAAAGAGTAAGCCAGATAACTTCATATCAGCGAGTAGCATAAAGACATCCAAAACTATTGATTGATTTTTGGAATCTAAATCAAAAGAATTATTATTCATCCGTTTGACTATTCTTTAGTTCATTTTTATCACCTCTAAGTCAAATAATTGTTGATATCATCCTCTAACCTGCAAGTCTTATCTAAAATTACATACCATGAATCTTCACAAGGAAGCTCTGGTCAGGTTTCTTTAGAGATGATACAACAATCATTAAACTTGCATTCTGCTCTCCTCACAAGGAATCGATAAAGTTGCTACTACCAACAATGGTCGACATGGCTGATTTGAACAGAGAGAGATCTGAATTCAAAAAATTGTGGTGATATAAGAACCATAGTTGAACTAAAGACATTAGAAAATAAAATTCAATTGAGAGCGACAAGTTCAAACCGATCTATTTTGGAGACGAACTTGTAGCCTTTGAGGAGGTGGAGAATATATGCAGGCGGAGAAGAATACGAATTCTTTCTCCCCGAGTCCGCCATCGTTCCTGATTCTCTCTCTCGGGTTTCCATCCTAGAGTTGTTTAATGGACTTGGACCTAGGGTTTGAGCGCCGCACGGATCCAAAAGACAAGAATCAATATGTTATTAGGAGGATATGAGGGGCACGATCCAAAAGAAGACATAGAGCAGAAAAGAAGAACAAGAAAAATCGGTAGAAATAATACAAAAGAGGAAAGAAAGCAAATCCAACCTTGATTTTTCTTAAACCCACCAGTCACCACTAGAGGAGGAGAGTGTTCCTCGGTTCTTTGAGTGAGCGAGAAGAAGAGTGGAGTTGTGCTCGCGCTTAGGAAGATAGATGAGAGATCTCAGATTTAAGGCCTTCGTCTGTATGATAGATGGGAGAGAGATGAGAGTGAGAGAGATGAGCGGAGGAGGAGCGGTGCTCTCTGAATGAGAGATTTGAGTGTGTGTCTATTAGGGCTTGAATTTTGGACAGGCCCCAAATGAAATTTCACTTTCCCTCCTAATCCTTTATTTCATTCCCTCCCATCTATCATACAATGCGCCAAAATATTTCACTTTCCTCCTTTTTTAATTAATTTAACTAGCATTAGTACCCGTACCCTGTACGGGTTTGGTTATATATAAATAATATAATATAAAAATAAATTAAGTAGCATAAAATATTTTATTTTATTATTATTTTTATGTCAATATGAATAAAAGTTGTCAATTATTTTTATTTATTTTTTAAAAAGTTCGATAAGTTAAAAGGGTAGTATTTAAACATACGTAAAAATCTCAACTTCAAAAGTGAGATAATTAAACATTTTCTAAATTTATCTAAAAATACAATTATTGATTAAGTGGAATATTTTTTTCAAATCATTTTTATAAAGGATAAAATAAAATCTAAATTAGTAAAAAATCAATCAATTAAAACATAAATACCAAATAGTTAGATAGAAATAATTTCAAAATCAATTAATTAAAGTATATACACAAAATATAAATAAGTTTAAAAAATATCGTTGAAAATCAATGTTTTAGGTTAGGTAGAATATTAAAAGATAAATGTGTTAGTTCATGTTAAATTGTTAAGTTAGTTAGAATTTTAAAATATAAATATAAAAAATACAATTATTTAGAAATAAGTTTGTTAGGTTAAAAGATAAATATAAATCAATTTATTAGTTCAAGTTAGAAATTAATTTATTAGCCTAAAAGATAAGTTCAAATCAATTGGTTAGGTTAAAAGATAAATGCAAATCAATTGGTTAAATTAAAAGATAAAAGCAAGTATTAAGTATTTTTTTTAAAGGGTTCAATATGTGGACAATAGGTGGCGCCATATATGTATATTTAACCACGACTCGACACATAGGCAAATTAAACCAGAGACTGACACGTATGAGAAAGGCTTCTTCTTTAGTATATAGATAGATATACTTTCCTATGTATAAATGTTTTACCATACAGTCTACACAAATTTTGTATATATAATATTAGATTTTTTTAATAAATCATTTTAGAAAGATGAGTCTAGAGTGATTGACATAAATAAATCATTAATCATTAATATATACTTAAGTTAATATAAAAAGCAGTCCTACATTACGATTTTATTTATAAACCGATATTAATCTTACATGAAGATCATCATAGAGGTTTTGGTTTTGTTAAACTTTAACCATAACATGTGAACTAATTAGGTTGTGTTAATCTTAACCAAACTCTAACCATTAAACTTCAATCCTTTTACCTTAAAGTCTAACCACATATATCTAAGAATGAACGATTCTAAATGAATATAACGTTTTTTTATAAAAATGAACGACTCTAAAGGATAAAAACGATATCTTATAAGAATGAACGATTCAAAAGGAATATAATGTTTTCTTATTAGATAGAACAATTCTAAAGGAATATAACGATTTCTTATAAGAATAAACGATTCAAACTAAATATAACGATCGAGTTCCTACAAGAATGAACGATTCAAACTGAATATAACGTTTTCTTATAACAACGAATGATTATAAAGCAATATAACGATTTCTTATTAGAATGTAGGATTTTAAATGAATATAAAGATGTCTTATAAGAATGAAGGATTCTAAAGGAATATAACGTGTCTTTTTTTTATAAAAATGAACGATTATAAATAAATATAACGATTTCTTATTAGAATGAAGGGTTTTAAATGAATATAAAGATGAATATAACGATTTCTTATACGAATGAACGATTCTATATGAATATAACGTTTTCTTTTACGAATGAACGACTCTAAAGAAATACAACGTTTTCTTATAAGAATGAACGACTCTAAAAGAATATAATAAGTTCTTATAAGAATGAACGATTCTAGAGGAATATAGTGATTTCTTATAAGAATGAACAATTCTAAAGTTATAAAATGATTTTTTATAAGAATGAACGATTCTAGAGGAACGATTCTAAAGTTATAAAATGATTTCTTGTAAGAATAAACGGTTCTAGAGGAACATTAAACCCTAAACCCTAAACCCTAAACCAAAGTTATAAAATGATTTCTTATTAGAATGAACGACCCTAAGGAATAAAACGAGTTCTTATAAGAATAAATGATGATAAAGGAATATACTCGGGTCCAAAGTAATATAACGAGTTATTATAAGAATGAATGATTCTAAATGAATATAACGATTTCTTATAGAATGAACGATTTATAAAGTAATAAAATGATTTCTTATAAGAATGAATGGGATATAAGGATTTCTTATAGGAATGAACAATTCTAAAAAAATATACTGATTTATTATATGATAAGAATAATCCTAAATAAATTTTTTTTTCAAATCATTTCGCTAGTATATTTCGTTCTTATTCATATCCATTTTAACTACCAAGTTATTTATCATTTTACCAAGATACTTAAAAAAATCATAATTTTATTAAAATGTCCATTCACTCATACTCTTATTTTAATAAATGAAAGCTCACTCAACTTCATAATTTTATTTAAAATACCCATGAGATTTAATTTTAATAAAAACAAATCATCAAAACATCATTTAATAAAATATCCCATTTAAATCTTATTTTCATTTAAATAAAAATCAAAGGAATCTACCCTAGTACAAATATAAAGCAAAAACCAAGTAGAGAAATGACTCCCCAAACCCCTTATCCCTTTCCCCGAACCTTTGAACAGTGTTCTTCATCCCCAATTCGAAACCCTAGCCCACGATCCCATGGCCAAATTGGAGCAACCCTTTGTTTCATACTCATCCAAGCTGCTACTCTCGGTAATGCTAATCTCTATAGAGTGGAAAGAAGCCAAATCTCAAAAATCCAAACAGAAAAACGAAAATATCGGGCCTCTCTAGGCCGGCGATTCCGAAGATGGTCGGCGATCCTCTGGCTTGGCCGGATTGCTAGACTTCCTAATACTTACAGAAATAAGAGAAGACGAAGGAGAAGAGGCGGGTTGCTCTCTGAACCGACTACTATATGGAGGCTAGGGTTCATGTTACTAAGATACTCTTCGGGTCGGAAATACAAGGGGGCGAAGTGCGACAGGTTTGGGTGGCGCAAAGAGCGAGATTTCAGGATGAATGGCCAGTTGGAGGACAAAGGGGATCATTGGCGTCCTCTCTCCAAAAAACGCTGCTATGGGAGTCGGCTCCCTCCCTCATACAGGTCGAAACCTTCCTCCTTAGTACTAGCTTATGTTAAAACTAGAATAATGTACTCCTTGTGTTGGAATGATGATCATAAATTGACCCTTTGGGGTATGAAGACCATTGTTGTCTCTTACTATCATCAGCCTCTACTTTATTGCTTCAAATATAACAAGTTTGTGAACATCCTCTATAAGAATGCTACCTATTCTGATAGAAAATATTTCTCTGAACAATGTGAATTTGAGGAAAATTTTGATCGATCTGAACCCCTTGAACCCAAGCATGCTATGGTCGAGGAGACCCTAAGTAGCATTGCTAAGAAAACTTCTTGTGAAACAGGCCCTTTGGGGACGAAAAAAAGGAAAAACAAAGGAAAGGCTAAACTAGTTTTGGCTTCTTTCCTTGATCAACTCTCCGGAGTTAAAGAAAAAATCAACCAGCTTAAGAAAACCTCCCTGTATGGGTTTGTACTTGATGATCCTATTGAAACTACTAGGTTGAGGAACAAACTTAGAGGTGATTGGAAGTTGAAAGATGACCTTATTATTCATGAGAGAAACCATGGTTGGGTGGCTTTTAAGTTTACCTATCCTATTGAAAAATATAGATACATTTGTGCAATGCACTACTTCCGGAATCAAGAAAGTTGCAATAGGATTGACAAAAATTATAAGCAAGATGAAACTAGGAGAACTGGAAACTTACACTTTTTTATAAGGTGCAAAAGCTATGTTATAGGGCTGGAAAACTATGGAGTTAATATATTGATGATACACAATTTAACCTCTAGCATTCTAACAAAAACCAATAACTCTGACCTTATAGAATGCTTGTATCAGCCTAACACGAAAAATCAATACTTTGAATGCTTTAAAGCTGTGGGCTCTATGAAGACAGAAGACAAATGCTGGTGTAGTGATCCTGCTCAGTGGAATCTAGCAAGGAATGACGATTCTATGATAGTCAAGAAAGAGCTAACCAAAAAGCTAATTGCCTTTAAAAGACTCCAAAATCCAAAGCATGATGAGGAAAGAGATGAAGAAAAAGGGATAAGGGAATTACAGAAACCAAATGTGCAAAGAAGAAAGCATTTTGGATACTATAATTATACATGGAAAGCATCTGTTGATAACATTTGTGAATTGATTTATAAACCATACTGCCTCAGTTTGTGTGTTAATAAGGAAGGATGGCATTGTAACTTAACTTTTGAATTGTCTAACATAATAAGGTTGTACCCCTTGCTTTGTTGCATCTATGATAGGAAAATAAGTGATAACAAGCTTAGATACCTTTGCATTTTCTTAAGGAAAGATAAGAAAAAGGCCTGGAGTACTATCTATGTCATTTATATCTGGCTTGAGATAGGAAGTAGAAACTGGAATTCCAATAATGATCCCATGAATGATAATGGATGGTTTAATGTGAACCAGATTAGCCATATATTTACTCACATTCAGTTAAAAGGAAAAACACATCAAACCAAAAACAAGATTGATCTGTCTAACTGTGGATTGGACTTAAAACAAGAAGGAAACTGCACAGCCTATGCTTTTAACAATTATAACACCAGCCTGACGCATTTTATGTGCAAAGCAATTACTTGTAGAAAGATGGATAGATATATTTTAAAATTGGTACATTACTATGAACCTGAGATGTGCTCTATTAACAGGAAAACTCTGGATACTAAAGAAAATCACAAGAAACATTGTTTGTATCTATTAATAAATGGTAGAATGGTGATAAGACATAAAGTTGATTATGTAAACTATTGTGAGCTTCTGATGTGTATTCTTGACAGAAAAAAAATGCTCTTGGAAACTAAAGATGACCAAAACAACAACACCTTCATGGGGACGTCTATTTATGTAGATCAGTTAGAGCACATTTACTACTTTAAAGATAATCAGGAGAAAGAAAGTACTAAATTAGAGCAGGATCAGGAATTTGGTAGTATAATGTTCAAGTATATGACGTCTGCTAGAATTTGGAATAAGACAAAACCCTATTACTTAAATAGCATGATTATGCCTCATGAAAACTGTAGGATGTGTATATTAGAAAATTATTATTGTATTAGGCACGCAATAGACATAAAAATCCAGTGTTCCATTTTAGATACCCATAGAATATCATTTGTTGTTAATTATAAAAGAATTGCCAGCGGAAATGGTTCACACAAAAAATTAAGTTAATATGAAAGTAAGCATATGGAATTGTCGGGGTTTGGGTCGTAAGTCGTTCTGGCCCGAAATTGATTCTTTTTGCAAAATTGAGAGAGTTCAAGTGATGGCAATTGTTGAGACGAAGACAGAAAAAATTCCATCAGATCAAGTATGGCGAAGAGCAGGTTTTGATAACATTGTTTGGTCTCCAGCTAATGGCAGAGCGGGAGGAATATGTGTCTTATGGAAAGAACATCAACTCATCAATGAACGATTAGAAATTATTAGACAAGAAGCTAGATTTGTCGCTCTTAAATACACCAATCTTGTCACGAAATACACCATTGCAATTTATCTAGTATATGCCCCTCCTCACGAAAATGAAAAGGAAATCTTCTGGAAACAGATAACACAAATGATCCATCTAGTGAATCTACCCACTATTGTAATGGGTGACCTTAACGAAATACAGGAACCGACTGAAAAGAAAGGAGGAGCTCAACCAGCCCATAGTAGGTTTGAAAGATTACGAAAATTCAAGAATGACTGTGATCTCCTAGACATCCCAACCATTGGCAACAAATTCACTTGGCGGAAAAATAAAACTGAAGTAGAAAACATATACGAAAAACTAGACAGAACTTTAGTATGCAATCAAATATTACAATGGTTTCCGGACATTGCAACAAAAAATTATGCTTTCTCGTCCTCAGACCATAGCAAAATTGCTATAACACTAAATAATGGCATCATGACTAAAGCACAACCCTTTAAATTTGAAAAAATGTGGATGTACAGGAAAGACTTCAAAAATGTAGTGAAACAAGCATGGAGAGTATCGTTTAGTGGTTCTAATATGTTCCAATTAGTAAAAAAAACACAGCTATTCAAAGCCCATGCAAAGAAATGGAACAAACAAACCTTTGGAAACACATTTGAACAACTAAAACAACTTGAGGAGGAACTTGCAAAGATTCAACAATTGATCCTCCTATCCCCGGAGGAGAAGATCATTAAAAACAAATCAAACTAATTAATAAGAAAGAAAGCATACTGAATTTTCACAAGACATATTGGAAGCAACGAGCAAAAACCAAACACATCAAATTTATGGACACTAATGCAGGTTACTTCCACAAAGATGCAAGTGGGAGAAGGAATAAAAAAATGATTAAAGAGATCATAACAGTAGAAGGAACACAAATCATCGGAGAAGAAAATATTCGGGAAGAGATAAGACATGATTTTAAAGTAAGATATAAGAAGGAACAAATCAACCAACCACTACTCCAACAATATCTTCAATTGATAAACAAAGAGATTAAGGAAGAAGATAACAGAGAACTAACCAAACCAGTAACAAATGAGGAAGTCCGCAATGCTCTAATGCAAATAAACTCAGACAAATCACCAGGGCCTGATGGAATGTCCTCTGGATTCTACAAAAAATATTGGGACATAGTGGGTCCAATGGTTACGAAGGCAGTGAAAAGCTTTTTCCACTCAGGGAAAATACTTAAACAAATCAACCACACTTTCATAACACTAATCTCCAAAAAGTTTGGATTTCCTCTTTGCAGTTCTAGAAAAGTTTGGATTCGATAACAAGTTTGTTGGATGGATCAAGGAGTGTGTTCAAACGGTGTCTTTTTCAATCCTTGTAAACAATAGCCCAACAGAGCCTTTTGCACCTGAACGAGGATTACGCCAAGGAGATCCATTATCACCATTTCTTTTCATTCTAGGCACTGAAATACTAGCAAGAAAACTCCAGGAAACTAGCAACAATACCAAAAATACTATAGGTTTTGCATTAGCACAATGTGGAACGAAAATTCCTTTCTTGGCCTTTGTCGATGATATTATAATATTTAATAAAGCAAATCAACAAGCTTGTGCACTAACCAAAAAAATCATTGAAGAGTATTGTGCAATATCGGGACAAAGAGTCAACTACCACAAATCTGCTTTTCAAACCTCCAAAAATGTAGATAATCAACAAAAACAAAGAATCCAACAAACACTAGGAATTACTGCAATGACTAATCTAGACAAATACCTAGGATGTCCGATCATTAATGGGAGAGTAAATCAGGAAACATTCAGGGGAACAATAGAGAGAACCAAAGACCAACTAACTAAATGGAAAGCCAATGTGTTATCCCTTGAAGGACGCTCAGTTTTAATTCGATCTAACCTCGCCACAAAACCTAATTATCTAATGCAAAGCTTCATGTTGCCGAGCTATGTACACACAGAATTAGATCAAATCAATCGAACCTTTCTATGGAACAAAGACATACATCACAAACCACTCATCGGTTGGGATAAAATATGCAAACCAAAAGCCTATGGAGGACTAGGAATAAGAAAATCAGAACACATGAACAAAGCAATGCAAATGAAGTTGTTGTGGAAACTTCTAGCAGAACCAAATAACATTTGGGTTAAATTAATGAATGAAAAGTACATGAAAAATATTCCGCTCCTAACATATAAAAAACAAACGAATACCTCGTGGCAATGGTCGAAGCTTATGAACCTACGAGAAGAATTCAAGGCAGGACTAATATGGCAAGTAGGAGATGGGAGGACAATCAAATTTTGGACAGACATGTGGCTTCTTCAAGAACCACTAGCGAACTTTGCACTAAACCAAAATGCGATAAATGAAGAAACCCTTGTTGAAGAATTTATCACTAATAACAAGGAATGGAGATTTGATATTCTTTGTTGTCTCCTTCCTAACGACATTGTTGAGCAGATAATGGCAACACCTATCCCTGAAAATCATATAAGAGATCGGCTCTACTGGGCTCCTAGTAAAAATGGGTGGTTTTCAACTGCTTCAGCGGTTGAACTGATTACGAGGACAAAACAACAAAATACATACCCAAATAATTGGATATGGAAATTAGACACCCACCCAAAAGTTAGGAATTTCTTGTGGAGAGTATCTAGGAATGGACTATCCACCAAGGCTAGACTATTAGAAAAACATATATCCACCCCTCCAGGTTGCCTTATGTGCTTCAACACATTTGAAGACACAAGACATATATTGATAGAATGCCCCCATACCCAAAAAATAATAAAGAAAATCAACGTTAAAACGGAAATAATCCTACGAAACTACGATGCAAATAACAAAACTATAACAATAATGCTTAATGAACTTTATCAAAGATTGTGGAAATTAGACTTTCAAGAACTCGCAATTACTTGGTGGTGAATTTGGCACCAAAGAAATAAATTAGCTTTTCAACAAACCCCAGACGACGTTATTCAAGACCTAGGAAAATATGTAAAAAACCAGATCAACCAATGGGCAAAAGCAAAGCGATGGACTGAAGATGAGGACTCACTTAAACAAACAAAAAGAATTTCAAACCAAAATAAAAAAAGAACTCCAAAATGGCAAAACCCCCCCATAAACACCTTCAAACTCAACTTTGATGGATCAAAATATAATACATCGTCTGTTTCAACATGATTTATAATTAGAGACTATAACGGCCAACCCTTTAGCCTAGGGACCAGGAAATACGGACCAAGATCTGTGCTTCAAGTGGAAACACTAGCTCTAAGAGATGGCATTCGAGAAGCAAGACGACTAGGAATTACAAACCTTGAAATCGAAGGGGATAATCTCACAGTTAACAATGCAATCAAAGGTAGTGGCCAATGTCCGTGGGAAATTGAAATGCTCACTTCAGATATTCTGGCCTCTCTACAGAGCTTTCTGACCTTTTCAATAAGTCATGTTGCTAGGGAGTGCAATGCTGTGGCCGACAAAATCGCTAAGCTGGGTCACAGCTTCCCTAACAACACCCTTTTAGATAATTCAGAGCTTCAAGCTCTCATCCGCAAGGATGCTCTAGGACGTCCTCCGTAGGGCTTCCTAATTCTTACCTTATCAAAAAAAAAAAATAAATAAATAAATAAAAATAAAGCAAAAACCAAGTCTTTGTAAAAATTTGAGCCACATGGCAACTTTGAAATATTTTTTGATTTTTTATTTCTCATGTTTAATCCACTTCTACCTTAACCACTTCCCCACTATCTCAAAAACTACCCTCCACTCTTTTCTTCTAAACAAATTAAAATTTTATAATTTTTATTATTAAAGAAAACTACCATCCACTCTTTTCTTTTAAACAAATTAAAATTTTATAATTTTTATTACTAAAGAAAATAAGATTCAATCGCGAAAATTTATTTTGAATAGATATTTAAATAATAAGTTAGAAATAAAATTATTTTAAAATATACCCGTACAAGGTACGAGAATAACACTAGTTTAATTTTAATAGAGACCTCTAAAACACGATGTTTTCTTAAAATATCTTATGCTATCTATATATCCATTTTGAATTGGGAAAAAGGATTTTTTTTTATTATTTTAATCTGCTATTATTATTATTATTGTTAAATAACCTAATACTAAGGAATACCACCACAAAACAACAGAACAACAGAAGGAATATATAACAGGGTTCTATGTTGAAACAACATTAGCAACACCGAACCACCACCACCAACAACAAAACGCAACTCAACAATGGAAGGAACCAGGCGGGTGAGGCAGGAAGAACCAGGCGGCGGTGACGCAGGGCGGCGACCGAGACCTAGCCCAGCGCTCGCATACCTGATCGGCGGTATGATGAAAACTGAATCCGACGACGGATTTGGACCAAAACCGAATGAATTCCGACTTCAAACCACCTAAATCTTTCCTTGCTTGTTCGAAACTGAGACTTGAAATCGGATTGATGTGGAATTGAACAAGAACAATACCCCTTTAAATAGCCCCAACATGAAACCCCAAACTAAAATTTCATATCTGAATTTAATTGGATTAAATCCAAAACCATTTAAAATTGCAACGATTGGACATCTGACTACCAATTTTTGCTTAGATTGGACTCGAATTGTTGACGTGGTGCCATAAGTTCTCAAGATAAGGTCGAAAATTGAAGCGTTGTTCTTAGTTCAAGGTTGAAGATGACTTTGAAACTCACAAAAGCTAAATAAAAAGCCGAGCCTTTCTAATTTCTAGCATGAAAGTGGAGATGGCATACTGGTTTAGGAGTTTAATGTGTGTGAGGGGACGAGAGGTCTCGGGTTCGAGCTTGGGCATTCGCCCGTCCTTTTTAGTTGTTTTTTTATTTGATGTTAAGTGAAATTAATTTTATAAACAAATATACTTGTTCCAAATTATTTATGAGACATAAATAATATTTTTCTCCAAAAATACAAGGAGGGAAAGAAAATAAATTTATTTGATCTATTGCGCTTTAATTACAAACACTTATTATGGACTTTAGAAATATACCATGATATTTCTACATAAATATTATTATTTATAATAAGGGAATTGGGTTTGTAGACCCTTTTTATAATGGTTTAAACTAAATATACCCCTTCCTAATTTTATTAACTAAATGATCCCTTAATATTTTTTAGACCGATTTACCCCTTAACCACCCCTCTCTTTCTTTATCCTTTCCAATTTTACGTTGCAGCAATACACCACCACAATCTTCAATACACATGTTTTCTCAAAACCCTATTACCTCCTACGGTTCATCGATGTCTCCGGATCTGGTGGTTCACAACACCATGAACATTGAACACCAACAATTCTTCTCATCCTCCCACCACCAAAGACTCTCTACCAACAGTGGCACCCCACCAACAACCGTGGCCAACCATAGTAAGCTCTACAAGCATCTCGCCACCATCCCGTCATCATCCTAATTCAATTGATATTCCCATATCATTCAACACTCAATTCTTGTAGATTTCTTGTAAGAGTTGTACCCTTTTAAATGTTGTATTTCTCTTATTTCTTGTAAGTTTCTTGTAGATGTCTTGTACATAATCTATTGTAAGTTTGTTGTACTGTACATTTTTTTAATTAGTTAATTAGCGTACATGGAGCTAAAACTAATTTGTAGCCAAGATGTTCAAGTTAATTAATTTGGAGTTATAATACGTACTAGTTTAGAGTTATAATGGTTACATGGGATTAAGAAGCTTCACTATATTATTCTTGTTAGTTCTTAATTTTGTAAGCGTCTTGTATGAATCTTGTAGATTTTGTTTGTGTTTTCTCCTATTTTTTGTATGAATCTTGTAGGTTTTGGTTATATTTCTCCTATTTCTTTTAGATTTTGCTAGTGTTTTTTCTTACTTCTTGTATGAATCTTGTAGGTTTTGGTTATATTTCTCCTATTTCTTGTAGATTTTGTTAGTGTTTTTCTTATTTCTTGTATGAATCTTGTAGGTTTTGGTTATATTTCTCTTATTTCTTGTAGGTATCTTTCTTTTTTTTTGGTCGAAATTTCTTGTAGGTATCTTGTAAACTTTGGTTGTGTTTCTCCTATTCTTGTATGAATCTTGTACACACTATCATACTTCCTTACCCTAAATGTATCTTTGTAAATATATATTCAATTTATTATTCATAAGCACATGGATTTGGCTATAGTACATGATTTAAAAATAAATTTAAAGATAAGATGGCTAGATCGAGTAATATATATATATGAATAATTTTTTTTATTGTGTTTCTCCTATTCTTGAATGATTTTTGCAACGCCCCGTTGGCGGATACCTGGGGCATGACGAGGTTGTGGACCTCACAATGGGTCTACCAGAACAAACTGACAACAAACGACTATTTTGGACCTTGCAACAAAAGCACTGCGAGTAAATTCACGAAATCATCCAATCTAGAAGTTCAAGATTTTATGTCATAAAATTCATGCATGCAAAAGCCAGAATCTAACAGTCATGACAAAGGACTCTGTAGCTAGTCTAAAACATCAGACAACTCAACATACTCCAAGAAGGTTCACTGTCAAAGCATAATTACTCAAGTCTATCGAACAAAAAGACTAAAATACTAACATCACTCTCTTAAAACACGTCACGTCAAGACCGAGCTCCACCACTTGGAATGCAATCTCCTGGCACATTTCCCAAGCCGGAATCCTTACCTAAAACGCCACAAGTTGATCACATTAGCCTACGATCCCGGTATGGGCCCAACAAGTAAATCAAACATGTAACAAAATATTTTTAGTAAAATAAACTTGCATATATCCATATACCTAAAGGTACACACACAATTACAGTCACCACAGAAGTATGATAGTAGCCATACAATATAGTCAAATGTGAAATCAATCCAAAGTAATGTCAATAAGGGTATTAGCAATAAGTAGAAGTATATTGTCAAAACACACATAACCATAACATACATTCTCTAAGGTCATCACTCAAGCATTTTAGACATTTCAAACAAAACTCATCAAATACAATAGCAATCCAACATCATCCTCAATATATGGCACCCTCCGGCCTTTCATCCATGGTGCACGGTCAGGGCGGATAACTAAACACGTGCCCATTTCCTCCGTTCATCCTTCTTTCCCCGACTAAACCTCTAATAGAGCGTTTTCCAAAACAATTTAGTTTATTTTTGAAGGGGGTTCCTTCCAGCCACATGACCATGCCCGGGGGCCACTTCATCTCCAACTTGTCCCGTGCTCCATGATCATACCGGTGGAACCCAGTGCACGTGATAGCTTGCATTTAGGTAGTGTTTAGGATGCATATTTATGTTTATTTTGCATAAGTTTCAGTTAGTTTTAGTTGGTTTTAGTTTAGTTTCTAGGATCTTGTGTTTTCGGGTAGTTGCGCCTGTTTTGTTCGGTTTTGCAGATCTTTAGGTAAACAAGCATGGATGGGATGGATCTTAGATGATTGTGGTGGAGTTTGATGAAGCTTATAGTGATACAAATGATGATTACAAGAAACTAGGCCCAAGACCTTGTGTGAAAAGAACGCTTAAACCTGGGCTATGCATTGGAGTTCTTGTATTGACACCTCTAACTTGCAATGCTTGGTTTGGGAGCTATATTACTCGGATGAGGCTCAATTTGGTATCAATGGAAATCTAATTCAAAGAGCAATTCATATTTTTACTTCGAGTCGAAATTCCAACTCTAAGTGGGTCAAAACAGCCTCTGAAGTGACGCTTGAATGCTGAACCGAGGCAATTGCGCGGGATGACTGCTAAAAGCGCGACCGCGCAATTCAGCACCCTATCCCAAGCAATCCCAACTTATGGGTGATTGCGCGGGATGGCACATTGCTCGGCCGCGCAATTATACGATCCCGCGCAATCGGGAATTTCACGCGGACATCATAGGCCGACATTTGGGCTTGATTTTCGGGCCTAGGGTTATATCATATCCGAGTATAACTTAAAGATAGATCTTTTTAGGATTATTTGGAAGATATATATAAACCTTATGTTAGTTTATTTTAAAAGACTTTTGTCAAACTGTGGAGGCTAGGGTTTTCTATCAAGGAAGAACCTTTGAACCTTTGTAAGTTTGATTTTAATTCAATTATGCATTGCTAATTTCGCTTGTGTTTGACTAGTTATTGAAATCATAGATTGCATAATATTGTGAGGTTTGATTGATTCTCAAAAACTTGAATAGGTTTTATTCCTTGTGCTTAACTGAATCAAAATTATTCTAGGGTTTTGTTAGATTGATCACTATTGAGAGGGTATTCTTGACAACAAATAAATTTATAAGTCAAGACCCCGCTGATTATAGGGGAGTCAGGATCATTCCACATGAAGCAAGGTTGTTCGTTTATCAACTACTAAAAAGCAAAAAAAATCAAGCAAAAACACTCACAAGCAACCTCGTTAACGACGTTGTCAGGGTCGTTAACGAACCACCGTAAACAAAAGAATCAATCTAACGACCTAAATAAATTCGTTACCGAGCCAAGTAACTCAGCAACGAATATCACTTTAAGATAATTCAAATAAAAACAAAAATCTAGGACTAGGGACACCACAACATAGTCATGCATATAAACTCGTAAGAAGATAAGATCATGCCTTTAAATAGATAGAGTCATCAACTTTCGTTGACTATCAAGTAAATTAACCTACTTTCGTAACCCAATTCACTTAATTGCTTGTTTTGGATCTAAAGCTTGAAACTTTCGTATTCAAACAACATCAACCTTCAAGTTACTAACTTTCTCTTTCAATCAAGTTAAAAACTCAAATTACCTCCACTTTCGTCTTGGTATAAGCTCAACAAACAATCTTAATAATAGATAGAAGGCATTCAACACTCAATCTTACTCATCAAACATTCATAACTATGCCGGGCTTAACCCCGATCTTAGAAAAGAAAACTACTCACTAATCATAACTACTAAACAAATCAATTCAACAAAAGAAATCATTGAAAAACAAATTACTACTCAAATTAAATAGAAAATCGTCTTACAGAAATTCAGAAGAAACCGAAAAAATACAAAGCACCGAACCAAAATCACGATCAACGAACCCTGTAACTTTCGTTCACCGACCTCGATCTCGACTCCGATCCTCTCTCTCCTCTCTCGGCTCTTCCTCCTCTCCAAAAGCAATCCCTAAAGATCTGACCTCTAAAAATCTCCCCCTTTCTATGCTAGATAGAAGGGTATTTATACTAAAAAGCTAGAAACTAAAAAGGCTAAAAGATATAAACTTTCCTAAAAAGATAGAAATAAAAACTCTAAAAGATAGAAATAAAATCTAAGAAGATAACAAGACCTAAAATACATAATATAAATAACCCTAAAAAATTATAAAAAGATACTCTACCGACACGGAAATAATTTCTCGCACAGGATCGATGAGTCACGAAGTCAACCCTCGAAAAACTCTATCACGTGGCCTCGTTAACGAGCCCTCACAGCCTCGTTAACGAGCCTGGGCTTGGTTTCTTCCACACTTCATCTCGTAAAACTTGAACTCTGACTTCTTCAATCTTGTATTCCTCTGTCTTTCACTGTAGCGCTCCAAATTAAGCTCCATATAGCACTTTTCCTTGCTAAAACCTACAAAATACACAAAATAGAGTAGCTTCCATACTTTCCATAAAAATATGCAAAACTATCCAAAAACACACAAAACTAATCCTAAACTTATCAAAACTAAACCTAATAAACAAAGAAAACCTACTAAAAACCATACTAAAAACACGAACATCAAAATACCCATACTTAGACTTGCTTGTCCTCAAGCAATCACTAAACACTAACCAAAACCAAACAAACATACTCATCAAGACATAGCCATCATCTAAAAAGCAACTTCTACACATGAGAAAAATATAGCAAAGGATTATTAATGTCATCACACATATATGCACCAAATAGACATAAGAAAATACAATCCAACCTCACAAGGAATATAATGTGTTTCACTCAACTCTCAAGTGTTTAGGCTTTATAAATTCAATCTCTCAACTCATCGTATATACAAAAACTCATAGAAATTGGAACTTATATCACCAATCTCTCCACCCAAGATTTGTCAAAACAAGCAAAAATCATCAAGAGAAACTTAGGCTCAATGAAAGACTTCATAGAAGCTTCCATTCGGCCGGGATGTAATGGGGCTTGTTAAAAACAAAAAGGCGTGGAAAATATTTTGGTCATGTGGTGCTGATAATATCCGGGAATCAAAGACTCCTAAAAACTCACACACAAACAAAACACTCTTTAAAAATATACCAAACTCACTCTTCTTTATGCACACCCTCTTTCACTCACCCATTATATCCTAGAAAGTCTCATAAAATAAAGAATCTCTGTTATTATCTATAAACACACATGCACTTCAAACTTCTTTCCTCCTTTTTTACTTCATATTTTTTCAACTTTTTTTTTTCGCTGCCTCGTTAACGAGCCCACTTCAGGGTCGTTAACGAGCTTCATCGTGTATTCTTCCATTGCTTCCTTCTTCTTACCTCCAACAAACAACTTTATCTTGTGCATCTTTTGCTTATCAAGAGATCTTTCTTATTACAAGTAAAACAAGAGACTTCCAATCTACCCTTCCCAATAATCCTTCAATCAAAGCAAACATTATAAGTCACTCCCCCTTTTTTTTTATACTCAACAAAACATACCTCTCCAATCTAAGTCCTAATCCCCGGATAGGGTCAAGCTTATCTCGGCTAGGGAATAATTTTGTGGAGCGAAAAATAAAAGGCTTCAGGCTAGAATTGGTTGTCAAAAGAAGGATCATGTAAGGGTGATAGGGAATAATAGGGCTTATAAAAATAAGTTCTCCATCATATGATTCTCACAAGTAATGAACTATAAATCCATACGGGTCTCAAGAAATAGATAACCATCACAATTCCAAGAGATAATATGCATATAGAGAGTAAATCACACAAGAAAAGAAGAGGGATTTATTGAAGTTCTCCCTATAAGGCCAAAAATTCCTCACTAGGTAATTATTTTGTTGGATTGCATCACTTATGCTATAAAGTATATGTGCTCAATTTCATCAAGTGCTATC